>CAWUFW010003548.1:912500-1512500 GCA_963921515.1 Calotriton arnoldi
CCACCTATGTGACTTTTACTTTATATGCATCTGTAAAGCTCCACAAAGTAGAAAACTAAAAAACAAAAAATGTACGGTCTTACAGATTAAACGTTATAACAATGTGGTGCTTTAGATATTTAAAAAGTTGCACCAGACTTTATAAATAGATGTACTCAGCAGCGACCAATAAGCAGACAACCCGCCCCCCCCCCCCACCCCCATTACTAGAACACATTGTTTCAAGTCGCGCATTCTTACCTTTTTTCGTAATTTCCCTCTAATGTGACATAACCTCTTGACACCATCAAAGCACATTGCTTCCAACCGGCCATTTCCCAACATCTTGATCACCTGGGCATACTCTAAATGAACAGAGGCAAGAGCAAAAGTGATCAGAAATATTAGATTTCTATCCACCATCAACTGCTGACTGCATCGTGTATCAATAGCACCAGGAAAGCAAACCGCTCAAAGGAAGGTTATACAAGTGACAAAAAAGCACTCATTCACCAAAAATAATAATTACTCTGATGGTGTTTTTAGGACAAATAAACACGTTTGGAGATGGAAACACTATGAATCGTTAAGTCCAACCTGAAATGACAACGTCTGCACATGGTACATGAAAAGGGTTGTGCACAGTAAGGCGACAAGGTCATTGTAACTGTAAACATTTTCAACAAATCCTGAAAAAAGATATTCAGCTATGGGAACAAAGCCAGATAAATGGTACATGAGACTAAAATGAACACTTGCAACCAGTTCCAGGAGATGTAACAAGTGCCCTTGGAGCCTGACCCAGGGAGCATGCCTTTCCACCAGAGATTTCAATCAGTGTCATTCCACAGAGCAACTGTAGATTTTTTAATTTAACTACATACAGAGGTTATTCACTTCCTATCCCTTCAAAAAGGGTATGGCCGAGCAAGATACGCCACATTACACACATTGTGAATTATCCAAACCTTTTATTTGGTATACATGCAAGTCTAACTCAGCATTTTGGACTTGTGATGCACCTCTGAATGATGCTAATTATATAAGTGTCTGCTCACCTGCTCTTTAACGTCCAATATATGAACTGCACTGCACAGTGCCAGTACAGTCAAGGATATTGAAAAAGATATATCTTTGCCTTGTGGACATAATAACAAGGAAATGCAAAAATAACAGTTTACAATAATGTCAAACTAAATTAGACTCCATAGTAAGTTCCTGGTCTTGAATACCAATATATCTGGAACAAAACTACTGGCTTAAAATGTGAAATAGATATTCTGAGAAAGGTGAATGAGTGGGAGGGCAGGAAAGTTGTGTGAAGGCACAATTAACTAATCACAACACCCCTCCCCATTACAATTTGAGATGTCCATATATGGGCAGGGGATACAGGACCTTGTGTTACTCTGACAACATGGGACTGATTTTCGTACAACAAATGCCTTCCAAGTGTGGCAACCTTGGCAACATAAGTGGAGATCTATAGCAGTAAAGGAAAATTCCAGTCAAGCGACCCTTACCTTGTCCATCTTCTTTAAACACCAGTTCTCTCTTCTCAGATTCATTTTCATTCTTACCTCGTCGCCTGTTTTTACCTCCCTTACCTAGAGAGATGAAAGCCAAAAGGTAAATAAATGTTTCACATAAGATACCCATATGCAAGACCAGGCCTAGCTAGAGTAGTGGTTTTCAAACTGATGCAGGCCCGCACACCCCCAGATGTAAAATAAACACCAAACATTTCATTAGGGGGCTCTGGAATGGCAAAAATATTTTTTTCCCCCCAATTACACTATAAAATTGGCAGTTCTAAACAAATGTCAAAATTCAAACATGGCAGTTCTGCTATCGATGTTAAAACTGCTACCAAATACATTACTGCCTACATGCTATGGGCAGCAGCTCTCCATAAAAATCGAAAAGTATCCAGAGTGATCATTTATCAGAAATGGGGGTAGGGACTTTGAGGGCGATCTGGAATTCCCATGCCTACACAATTCAGGGCATAAGTGGCAAAAGAGGTCAAGTACTGATGGCCCATTACAGAATGCATACTGGCATAGTTTTGTTTCCACAAAAAGATAGCACTGTTTTCATCAAGATGCTCCTCTCGGCCAGTGAAATAAATAATTTCAAGTAAGAAAAATATAGTCCTAACTAGATTGTTAAAATGAACAAGTCACTTACCTTCTGTACCGCTTTTTATGGCAAATATTTTGGCCACAGATTCCTCACCTTTAGAACATCTCCAGCTGCAAGACTATCCAGAGAAATCTTCCGGCAATGCTCCCATGGGCCAGTAGGTGGCCCTGTGCAGTTCCACGAGGACTCCTTACAACCCTGGAAGTGACCGAGTAGAGCAGCATATAAGCAAGCTGTGCACAGTTGTCAGTTTCTCGCGTCCTTCTCCTTCGGCGCCCTCAGACATGGAGCACAGAAAAAACTGTCTTAGTGTGCAGTTTCCTAACTTGGGACCTATTTAGATGGCAGTGAGGAATCTTTAGGGTGGACACTCCATCTAAAGATAGTTACCGATGGTAAGTAACTTGTTTTTCAGACAATACTTTACCAAGAGATCTCACCTTTAACACAACCCAAAGCAGTACCTAACAGATGAGAGGATCTGGGGAGTGGGCTCACACAAACAATTCTTGCAGAAAAGAACAGGTGAAGTGATCTTCTTGCCAGTCAGTACATCTAGTAGTGTTTCATGAACAGATGCCCACATCACAGCCAGGCAGATGTTCAGAATAGGTACGCCCCTTGCCAATGCCGCTGTAGTGACCTGGGCTCTGATGAAATTAGCCACAGGCCTTCAGTGGGTTTGCTTGTTGGCAAGTGTATAGCAAACTTTTGATGCAGAGAACTACCCAACTTGACAGGATCCACTTTATGCACTGTTCTACCCTTGTTAGGGCCAGAATGCCCCAAGGGTGGATCATCCACACAGTGGTCATTTTTTGAGCTTCACACAAACTCAATGCACTCTTATGGTCTAGCCGATGAGTCTCTTACTCTCTGGAGGGAAGAGGAGCAGCAGAAAATGCTGGCAATAGGATTGACTGGCCAAGGTGGAAATGAGATGGGGTGGGCGAAACTTGAAGTTTAACTTAGCGGAGTTAACCACAAACTCTGCATGACACCACGGAGTTACACATGTGGCCGAGTTCTGGCACGCCGTGTTTATTTTTAGCGACAGGAGCCTGCTACACGCTGTAAAATCAGCGCGATAAAATCAGCGCAAACGACCATGCGGCTCGCCAGAGGGCGCTGCTTCTTTCTGCCGGTCCAGTAGATTTTCTACTCTATCGGCAGCTTTCTTGCGCAAGCGGCAGCTTTCTGAAGGTGAGCGGCTGCTACCTGCTGCAACCACCCGCATTTATAAATCTCGCCAGGAGGCGGCTACTCGCTTGATTTTCTCGCTCGTGAACTTACAATTAGCAAACAGCACGTGAGAAAGATCTCTGCGGCATGGTGGTTAGTGGAGTTTTTCCAAAACTCAAGTGGGCAAAACTCTACAGGAGGAGCAGAGTTTACTGCCCACCCTTAGAAATGAGTGAAGACCTTATACAGGGAACCCACCCAGGTCCTCAGCACCAATTTGTCAACACTAAAAGTGTCGGTAGTTCACTCACAACAGTGAGGTGATGGCAATGCGGAGACGGTTTTAAGTGTCAAAAGCCTCAAGGACCAGTAGTGCATGGACTTAAAGGGAGTGCACACGAGAAATGTCAAGACCACGTTCAGGACCAATTGTAGCATAATGGTTTGTAAAGAAACATGCAAGTCAAACCTTTTAGGCATCACAACCAGTGACTTAAAGACTCACTGTAAAATTAGGCTGAAAGGGCCGACCAATAACTTTTCGTGGTGTCACTGCAAGGACTTGCTGAATAAGGAAAAAACAAGCAAAAGGACATCAAGGTTTAGCTTATACAGGGTTGGTGTTTTGGGCACCACACCAAGTGACAAATCTGTTCCTGTAACTACCTAACTTCATAGGAGGGCATCTGGCCACAAGGACATGGACCACCTCGCTCAGCAAGTCAAACACATTGAGCTGGTGCTATTCAATCTCCACACATATGTTTAAGGTGTGGAGAATGACGCAGGACCCCACCCGGATGCTGAAATACGAGGTCTTCCCAAAGTGGACACCCGATTGGAGGACAATTTCTAAGGAAACAAGGAGATGGACGGAGCGCTGAAACTTTTCAGACACTCACCCCCAGTCACAGAACTGGGTTGAATCCATCATCGTTCTTTAGCTCACTTCGCCACCCCAGTTCAGAGACAGCTATATGCAAATCAGTCTTGACCCTGTGCCTCATGGGAACAGTCCAGCCCGAATTGCCAAGCCACGTCTTCCCTGGACCGGAAACAAGCATCCTGGGACCGGTTTCAGGCTAACAGCCCTCATCAGCCAGGCTAGCTTGAATCCAGTGGCAAAGTGAGCAAGGGACCCCCGTTGTTCGCCCTAAGTTGGCAGGGTATGCCCAGACGTGGGTCCCTTGCTCACTTTGCCACTGGATTCAAGCTAGCCTGGCTGATGAAGGGCGTTACCCAGAAACCAGTCCCAGGATGCTTGTTTCCGGTTCAGGGAAGACCTGGCTTGGCAGTTCGGGCTGGACTGTTCCCATGAGGCACAGGGTCAAGACTGATTTGCATATAGCTGGGTCTGAACAGAGGTGGCGAAGTGAGCTAAAGAATGATGATGGATTCAACCCAGATCTGTGACTGGGGGAGTGTGTCTGTAACGTTTCAGCACTCCGTCCATCATCTCCTTGTGTTTGACAATTTCTAAGGCCCAGGAGCATTGGGTACCACACTCTCCGGGGAGCAGTAGCAGTGGAAAGGTGTACAGGAGTCGGTCCTTGCATTCCAGCTGGAATGAGTCATTTAGAAAGCACAATGGTAGAAACTCCAACACACAAATGTTATCACTGCACATTTGACCGTGGCAAACTGCTTTAGCCAGGGCAAACCCCACTGATTGAGACACCCCCATGAGATGGAGATCCCACTTGTAGTCTGCCAAATGACACCTGCTCAGCTTGTCCTGTGCCATTCAGGGACCCTAGCAAGGTGCTTGGTGACCAGGCAGATACTCTGCTGGTCCGGTCACCTCCAGAGTCGCAGCACCTCTTAGCACAGGAACATGACCACATTCAACCCTGCTTGTTGCAGTAACACATGGTTGTAGTGTTGTCGCCGAGGACATTCACCAGCCTCCTTTTAATGGATGGCAAAAGGCTAATAGGGCGAGACAGATTGCCTGAAGCTCAAGAAGAGCAATGCAGAGCTGGCTCGCTGCCAGTGACTAGAAATATCGGACCTCTAGCAATCCCAGATGCCCCCCACCCAGCAGTGATGCAGCTGTCACTTCTGTGAACTCAGGGAGGGAGCGAGAGAGTGGCCTGCTGCACATTAGATTGGCATTTGCCAGCCATTAGTGCAGGCCCCGCACTCTCCCTTTTGAGATATGAATGGAGTTAGAGAGACAGCCCTGATGCAGGCCCCACTGCAAGCTCATGGTCCACTGCAGGCCCTGCATGTGCCACCTGACATTTAGGACAAGGGATGTATACAAGGCAAGGAGACCATGAAGCCTTAGATCCATCCTTACCAGGACCCAAAACTGATCAAATATCAGATCATATCTTGAATGTCCCAGACTCGCTGCGGCAGGAGGAAAGTCTTTGAACGCTAGTATTTCCAGAACGGAATTCTCTTTGCGTGGCTCAGGCAGGACTTTAGCTCGTTGATGGTGAAAAACAAAAATGGACGGTGTTTTCGAAGTGTCACTGGCCCACCTTGAATCGCAGATGCCTGTGGAAAGATACGCAAATATGCATCCTGCAAGTTCAAAGACACCATTCCAGAGCCTAAGTCCAGAGCCAAAAGGGGGCGTGGCCTGCCGAGCTGCGGAATGGCCGCTAGCTAAGTGAGCTCCGACGGCCGAGAATAAATCCTACACTTATCCGTGCGATTGGAGAGGTACTGCTGTGCGAATACCATCCCCAGACGTTGCCTGGTAATCACGGATCCAGGCGATCTGCTCGCTGAACTCTGACCCGATCCAGCGACGAGCGGGAAGCTTCGGTGGGTGAGAGCGAAGCGGGGCTTCCCTGCGCCCTTGGAGAGCAGAGCTGCAGGGCGTGAAAATCAAGCCCGAGGCGCCGCCCGCAGGCCGTGAAGTGATCGGGGCTGGACGTCCCCTTTGCCTCAGTAAGGTACAGCTGTGCGGCGCTGGGGCCCCGGAAGGGAGGGGTCGCTGAGTTGATATGTGCCGGAGGATGTAGGACAGAATGGGCGCACATTATCCGGTGTACAGCAGCAGCTACGAGCGGAGATAATCAGGAGGGCAGGAGGAATTTAGACAGAATCACTGCAGCGATGTCAGAAGACCAGGATGCCGACCTGAGGCCAAGTGTCGATGGGTGCGTGAGCACCATCCCCGCCAGCGGCTTTCCGGGCGCAGGCGGCCCCCCGCTGGCCAGGTCGATACTGAGTGCGTAGCCTGGGTGCCATTTTAAAGACAGGCGAGTAAGCCCCTGGTAAACGGAGGGCCTGGGCAATCCGAGGACAAGGAGTGAGTACACCCAAAGGTTGGGATCAGCTCAGTGTACACCCCGACAGACGCTGGCCTGGGTCTCCAGTGTGTGAACATGCAGTAGGGCACGAATATTGAGGGCCTGGAGAAGGGCATTTGGTCGAGGGCAGATCACAAAAACGAACTTGTGCACTGGGACGGGGTGCGATTTCGAGGAAGCCTCTGAACATCCAGCAACACAAGCCTGAGCACCATTTTGTGCCCCTGCGGTGACGCATCTCGGCGGACAGCGAAGAAGCCGTAGCACTGGGACCGCATTGCGTGTATTGTATAAAGCAGCGTATAAAGCAGCAGCGTGCATTAGTGGGGCCGTGCTGGAGAGCGGAGCGCAGTGCTAACTCCAGCAGGGGGGACTGGCTTCGATCGGCTGAGCCTGGAGAGGGTGTCTGGGCTGTAGGAGCTCTCGCCGCCTTGGGTCCCTGCCAGGTGAAGTGGAAGAACACAAAGCGCTGGATTGGGGGCAGCTACCCTGGGCTTGGCGGGACCTGGAAGCTGGACAGCGGCCCACCCCATAAATAGAACTGGGCGCATAGGTTGCATGTGGGCCCCTCATGCCTGCGGTGTAAATTAGACGGAGTATTGGCATATCAGTTTCGCTGGTGACACCCTCCATGTGGATTAACTGCTCAATATCTACCCTAAGGGGCTCGCAGGAGCACCCGATAGCACCTGAGAGTGTCATGGGCAAACAGGATGCATAACAACCGAAGCTGACCTTCGACCAGAGGAGAACCACAAGACTCACGGAGTCGGAGCCAGAGGTCGGCGCAGAGAGGCTGCCCGAGTCGCAGACGGAGGACCGAGGGGAAGATCTGCGTACTCTGATGCTCGAGATTAGGTCTAGCCTTCCCAATATAGACTCCAAGTTGGATACATTGACCTCCCAACTGGATGCTGTCAAGACGCAGGTGAGCTCGCACGAGACCCGGCTTGATGTGCTGGAAAACCGAGCCTCAGACTTTCATGAGTTCCAAGTTGAAACCAAGGAACAGCTACTGCATATGGATAGAGTGCTGGGAATAATCCGCGCCAAGAACGAAGACCTGGAAGCCAGGTCACGCCGCAATAACCTGCGAATTACTGGCATACCGGAGACAACAGCCATCGCCAAGATGGAGACCTACGTCGCAGACTTACTTTGTGAGCTATTTGACCCAAATCTCTCCGCAGTTTTTGCAGTGGAGCGGGCGCACCGTGCTTTAGGCCCCAAACCTCCGGTCGGCGCTACACCCCGACCCATCCTGGCCAGAATTTTGAACTATCAGGACCGAGATCTTATTCTGAGCCTGGCCCGAGAGAAAGGAACCATCACGCACAAAGGTAACATCTCCTTTTATCCAGATTTCACACCTGCTGTGCAGGCGGCGAGGCGTGAGTTTCTCCCTGCTAAACTAGTCCTGTTGCAGGCCCAGATTCCCTACTCGCTATTGTATCCCGCCAACCTCAAGGTTACTCATGATGGATCCGCGCATTTCTTCACGGATGCCAAGTCCGCCCTCAAATTTGCTAAACACATCGGTGGGAAGAAGTCGAAACAAAGTTCCAATTCTGCAGACTCTGTAGAAGCCCGGTTAAGTGACAATGGCTGATGAGGCTCCAGCCCTGCTTCGCTCCTTGCTGGGGCTGCCATAGACTAAGATGGGATGGAACCCGTGAGAATCCTACTATGCTCCGGAGAGGTGTTTAATAATTTTGTGTCTCAGTTCTCTGTTATATGAGGTTATCTTCCTTCAGTATTTTTAATGGCCGGACCTGGCGGATTGCACAACGGGCTGAGTTGGGCTGGGACCCGTGTGCCTCCAACTGTTTTGAACTGCACTGACTCAATAGGTTTCGGAATTGCTGGTTATGATGTGCTGGGATAATTTCAGTTTTTAATGTGATAGGCACAGCTCTCCACAGTTTTCTTGGCCACCCTGTGTAGGCAGGGGAGTATGCTGGTGGTACTGCGCCCCCATGGGAGAGCTCCCGCCTGTTGCTTTCTTCTCGAAGATGTTTGGGATGGGTATTCTACAACCTGATTGGGGTGTTGGAGTGGGAGGTGGGGTTTGATGTTCTGTTTTTCGCCAGATTATCGCTATACAGTTCAGCCTGCCGATACTGGGTGCAACCGATCATGGTACTGTGCTTTGCTCCTACTGTCTTTTTACACTTTATTGCATTAGCCGACATATGACTAGTCTTAATTTTTTTAACATGGAACATCCGTGGGCTTACCGACAGAAGGAAATCCAGGCTTATCCACTCATATTTGATAAGACATCACATAGATATCTGCATGCTACAAGAAACGCATCTCAATGTTACGCCCTCTCCCAGGCTGAAACACAGTAGATGGGGCTCGGTCTATTCTTCTATTTACTCAAACTACTCTAGGGGGGTGGCTGTGTTGGTCAGATGGGGTCTCGACTGGAAAGAAAGTGACTTGCAGACAGACTCAGAGGGTAGGTTCATCATACTAATGGGTACTCTCGGTGGGATTCCTGTTGTGATGGTGGCAGTATACGGCCCCAATGTTGACTCTTCTAGTATTTTTCAAGATATATGGGCCAGAGTGAGGGCGACAAACAGACCGTAAACTGGGGTGGGGACTTCAATGCCATTCTGAATGACGAGTTAGATCGGAAGGGGACAGCTCGAGCATTGCATCCCTCAGCTAGCGCTGCATTGAATGCCATTCTCTTAGACGGCGATCTGGTAGACATTTGGAGACGGCATCACCCACACACTACGGAGGGGACATGCATATCTGAGTACCATAAAGCATGGTCACGATTAGACTTCTGGTTGGTGTCGCAGGATGTAGCTACATGGACCAGTGAGGTCACACACCTCCCTAGATCCCCGTCGGACCACGCGCCGTGCCTTTTGGATTAATGCTTCCCAACTCCATTCCACGTCCGTTTACGTGGCGGCTACCGCCAGCTGCACTTCTAGATGAGGCTTTTAAGGAGGAAATTAGGGGGGGGATATCAATGACTATTTTACCCTGAATGCTGGGTCGGTTGACACGGAGGCCTCTTTATGGGAGGCTTTTAAGACTGTTATTAGGGGTAATTGCATCGCCCGTCAGGCTGGAGTGCTGAAGGCTATTCGGGGCACGCTTGCAACTCTAGAAAATCAGATCAAGGAGCTGGAAACAAGGTTTTATTCCTCCAATGATCCCAAGTTACTAGCCCTTTTGAAAGAGAAACGGATTGAATTTGAGGAGGAGGCGCACCGCGAAGTAAAATTTTTAGGGAAACATGCCCAGGCCAGAAGGTACGGGGAGGGGGGGACAGGCCGGGGAGGACTCTTGCAGCAATGATTCGCGCCCCAAGATACACCGCTTATGTAACTGAGCTGAAAGGTACACATCAGTCTGTCATTAGAGGCCAGAGAGACATCCTGGATGAGTTTTCCAGTTTTTATTCTGACTTATACACTACTACGCAGGAGTCTAGTCCAGATGACCTGCTACCATTTCTTGACTCACTGGAGTTGCTCTGGCTGGACCAGAGACATAGGGACTATTTGGACTTCGCATTTACGGTGGAGGATGTCACCCAGGTTATCATGAGCTTGCCGCTGAACAAGGCCCCCGGATCGGACGGTCTAACAACCGCCTTCTACAAGACTTATGTAGAAGAGCTGGCACCGCACCTAATTGCACTATATGAGGAAGCTCAAGCCTCAGGCATCCTACCGCCGTCAATGCGCGAAGCAATAATAATTACCTTGCTGAAGCCCGGGAAGCCTGAAAATGAATTGGACTCATAAAGACCTTTGTCATTAATAAACGTGGACGTGAAAATATTGGCGAAGCTGATCGCAAATAGATTGCAGCCTCTCCTCCCATTGGTCGCCCGGCCAGATCAATCGGGATTTATCCCCGGGAGATCTACCTCTCAATCTCAGAACCCTATTCTCAGTACTGCACTATTTACACCCTGATGTGCAAGCTGCTGCAGTCTTCCTAGACGCTATGAAGGCGTTCGATACGCTGGAATGGCAGTATTTATTAGCTATACTGACCCGCATGGGGTTTAGCCAGCTGTTTATTAATCTCATACGTCTGCTATATACACGGCCTATGGCTCGGATCCGGGTGAACGGTCTGCTATCGTCACCGTTTGTCATCTCGCGGGGCAGGGGTGCCCATTGTCCCCTTTGTTATTCGCAACAGCGATGGAGCCGCCTGCAGCCTGCATTAGGCAACACCACACAGCCAAAGGGATTGGGTTTAATACTAGGAGCCTTTTAATTTCATTATATGCTGATGACGTCACATTGTATGTGACTGACCGGGCATCACACCTTGAAGATCCGCTACTCTGGGAATTTATCAGATTTGGAGGTCTCTGGCATCTCCGTTAACTGGGCCAAATCAGTCATTTTTCCTTTAACGGACGTCACTACCCAGGCTCCCTCTGAGTTCCTTCTCAAATGGGCAGACGAACCTGTGAAATATCTGGGCATATGGATCAGTAGAAATATGCAAGACATATGGGACATGAACTACGGGCGCGCCATAACATGGTTGGAAGGGAAAGTCACTGTGTGGGCTAAGCTCCCGCTGTCCCTAGCCGGGAAAATAGCATTGGTCAAGATGGTGGTGCTGCCAAAATTTCTTTATTTATCTGTCAACATTCCCATTCCCCTAACGCAGGCCTTTTTTAAATCTCTTAAATCCCTTCTAGTCTCGCTGGTCTGGGCGGGAGGGAAGGCACGAGTTTCGTGGGACCTATTGACGCTTCTTTTACGACAGGGTGGCTTGGGAGCCCCCAGATATGAAATTATATGCGTGGAGCACTCAGGCTCAGTTTCTTCACCACTGGGTACACCAGACTCCTTTCCAACCCCACGTGGCTGTGGAAACAGATGCTGCGGCACTGGTCCACTTGACAGTCGCTCTATATCAAACTTACAGGCGTCCCAGAGATGGCATAGATACGGTCGAGACCTTGCGGTGGGTGTGGAATGAGTTACGGAAAAGAGCTGGCATTTCTATTCTCTATG
This sequence comes from Calotriton arnoldi, assembly GCA_963921515.1. Lineage (NCBI taxonomy): Eukaryota > Metazoa > Chordata > Amphibia > Caudata > Salamandridae > Calotriton > Calotriton arnoldi. Next base: position 924,094 of record CAWUFW010003548.1, read on the forward strand.
CCCCATCCATACCTCTGGCACACAACCCTATGCTGCCAAATGTGGGCGAGTGTATCAGCAAGGCCTTAGCACAGAAGCGGAGCCTCCGCACTTTTGCGGACCTCTATCCGGAGGAAACGTTCCGGCCGCCTCCAACCTCAGAGGAGGGTCAGGCTGTGCCTTTTTCCAAACTGCGGGCTGCATGTCGGTCCTTACATGACACTTTCCCGAGCTCCCCGCCAATACTGCCTGCACTGGAAAACGTGCTTAAAATCAACATCGCCAAGCAGACTAATTACTCGGATATATAATCACATGCAAGTGTCGGCTCCTCTGACAGAGCCACGGGCGCTCCAGGCGTGGAATAACGAACTTCTAGTTCCTCTAGCGGAGAACCAGTGGGTGTATTGCTGCTGCCAGCTTACGGCTTTGTCCCCTAACTATAAACTCCGCCTAATCCACTAAGTTTTTGCACAGATTTTATAGGACACCTTCCAGTTTGCATCGAATGGGACTGAAAGTTGACGACAGCTGTTGGAGATGTGGCTTCGCTCCCGCTTCTTTTTTACACATGGCGTGGAGCTGCCCACGGCTGACATCGTATTGGTCCAACATTTACCACGATTCACCAGATAATAGGCACGCCTGATGATCCCAACCCCATACAGGGGCTGGCTGTTAGGTTATGTGAAGGATACGCCAGTCAAAGTCCGCAAATTGCACGCGATGTTACTGTTATTTGCTAAGCGCCAGGTAGCCATGCACTGGGGGCGAAAGGGGGCTCCCTCGAAAAAAGAGTGTATCAGGGACGTCACATTTGGGCATTCACAATTGACCACCTTCTGGGAATTAATGCCTTCAGCGTCCAGGCCCAGGGACATTTGGGAACCTTTTGTTCTGTGGGCACGAGAACATCAGGAGGCTGCAGTAGATACGCCGATAGACTCCGTGACTGTATGAAAGACACGGTTAGCCTGGGGGAGGTCGGAGAATAGGGGTTGGTGGTTTGCTGGGGAAGTGAGCTGTAGCTTTTTCAGCCACCGGATCTAGATTCCAATTTATAACCTGGAGGGTGATGGCGTGGATTTCTTTTTAAAAGGGCCTATGGGGCTTGGATGATGTTTCTTTGTCTTTTACAATAGGGCGTTTATAATTTCCTTCATGTAATGTGCAGAAGATCAAGCAAGCATGGAATGACATTTGTGATTGACACAGTGGGCAGCTGTAAAGATAACTATGTACAGATTAGCAACTGGCGTGCTGTTTACACGGTTTGTAGCATTGTTTTTAAAATGCCAATAAACAAAAAAAAGTCCAGAGCCAAAAGGATCAAACCAGTTCTTCCTTAAAAGGTACTGACTGGACAGGTCCAGAACAAGCCTTAGCCCTTCAGAACGAGTTAGTAACCCGACTCTCATATTTGGTACCAGCACAAAGGACCCCTTGACAGTAGATGGGCAAGTTTCTGCATCAGGATCACAGAGTGATCTTTCAAAAGACATTCTGGTGAGGGAGGAAGACTGGTTGGGGAAGAAATGAATAGCAAGCATAGCTAGCCTTTTTGAACAATTGGCAAGACCCACCTGTTCGCCATGATTTATATCGAACCAGGGAAGAAATGCCAAATTCTGACTACAAATGGCTATGCGCGAGCCTTCGAGTGAAAGCGGCTTTAAATCTGCTGCAGCAGGCGAGGAAGAATTAGAGGATTATCTCCTTCCTAGTTTGAATGGCTTCTGCCAGTGCCCATCTGCAACATCGAAAGGCTTGGACTGGTTGTTGCAAACAGGAAGGGAAAACAGGTGCAGCCTACATGTTAGTCCCCTGGAATAACTCCTGAATTCTCAGTGATAAACAAGGAAATTGCATACCGGCATCAAGTTGGCCCAAAAATAGAGTTGCGGTGTGACTATCCTTGAATCATTATAGCGCTGCCTCAGCCTTTTTTCCAAACATTGTCATTGAAGGCGTGTCCTCCAAGAATGCTTGCACGTCAACAGAAAATTCAGTTGATCACATCCTTGCATGCCTCGAGCACAAAAATGGTGCCAAAAGCTACGCCAATGCAGTCTGTAGTGTCCAGACCAGATAGAGTACATGCACTGCTGAATCTGAACTATCATGTATAGTGTGCGCTAGTGACGGCCCAAGGTCCTCCGGAAAAGGCCAGCAAGATGTTTCTGGCCTTGTTCCACAAAGCGTGCATTAATAGACCAAAGTGCTACACTGGCCGAGGAAAGCATTCTTTTTTTAGATCATCAATTCTTTTTGATCACTATCCATAAGTTTAGTTAGAAAGGAATTTAGATCAACCTTGCTTGTTGAGGCTTGAGCAATCAGAATCGCCAGTGAAAGGTGCTTAGTTATGATGCCATGGTCACTTGCCTATGCTGCCAAACAACAGCTCTAGCTCGTGGGCATGAGCATAGCTTAGACCATGTAAACAGAAGGGCATCCACAAGGGCTTCATTAAATGTCAACAGCTCACAAGGCCCAGACTGAAAAGCCTCAGTCAATACATTTGTCTTCGTCTCTACACCGGGCAACTGTAATTCAAGTGCCTAAGCTGACCACTGAATCACCAAAGCAAACAAATTGCTTTACTGCATTGTGGCCGAGGAAGGAGTCTGGTTGAGTTTCGGGAGACATGGCATTTTTTCGAAGTCTGCATATAATGAATCACGAGTATAGGGAGGAAGGAGCCTCTCCCTCATCAGTAACTTTGATCATAGTGTGCTTCCTGCAATGAATCAGAATCAAAACTGACCCATGCTTCAATCGCAACCTTTTCTTGTACTCGGCAATGGTGAGTTTCGCCTTCCGTTCCGAAACTGCGGTGGGGTACGTGTGCACACTTGTTACACTATTTAGAGTCATGCCCAGAGCGAACACCTCATGGGGTTCAGTGACCAACATCATACTGCAGTCTCTGTATGGTCCATTTTGCCAAATATCTACAGGCGCATACATTATTCAGTCTCATTTCCCCCCCACCATCCATCCTCTGATTCGGCAAAGAAAGACTATCTTACCTAAATCAAACTCAATCAAGCTGACTAGAGATATGCTCTGTCAGTGTGCAATCGATGACCTAGTTTAATGGTTGACATGCTATCATTGGAATGAGAGAACTCACTTCTGGAGGTTGTCTCAATGTACAAAGATAAGCCATTCCAGATAGAATGTTGGTCTTTCAGTCCGACCTTCAGTTCAGTCAATTATCCTCCATGTAATTGTGACAATATTTGTTTAAATCAAGTCTACTTTGTCTGGTCCATTCAATTATTCATCAAGGGGTTCAACATATTAATCTGTTGCATTATCAATATACATACTTAAAATTCTTTTTTATTTTTTTTATTTTAAAGTGTAGGTTTGGTTACAATTTGTTCCAAAAAATTAAGCTTGCAAGTTATGGTTAGCTCTAAAAGCCGCTATGTGAATTATAACTTGCACATCAAATGCAATGCACGACCTCACCCTAGATGTATCAGATGTTACTGCAAATGTCAAATTATCTTTCTGATCATATAACCCAAGAGAAAACAGAGTATGGTATTTTTCATTTGTTTTATAGTGTGGTACTTAATGACATTGTGCTTTTGGTATTATCACTTATTAGTATAATTGTGAGCGCATAAGAACTGCATTCGGTGTGCAGGTTTTAAATCGTACAATTGCTGTGATGGTGCCCCCAATGTATATTATGGACTGTGCTAATGCTCCATCTTAACCAATGTATATTCCCAACTTGGTAAATGAGAGGTATAGCAAATCCATGAAATGCTGGGGGGGAGGGGGGATTCCACTTTGCCTTTCTTCAAGAAACTCACCTCATTAAGATTGAGTGACAAGCTGAGGCAGCGATGAAGGAGTCGATTACACTCTACCGCCCCTTGCTATGCCCAAGGGGGTGTTCATTTGCACGAAGCCAGGATTGCCATTTGAAATTCTGAAAATCCAGATAAGACACGAATGCCAAATATGTGGTAATAAGTGATTATGGGTATCCTATCAAGTTGATAAGCATTTAGGCACCCAATTTTCATCCGTACGGGTTCCTGCATATTAGGATGAGAACAGTGGCTGAATATTGAAACGTCTCTGCATTACTGTGGGTTGATTTTAATTGGATTACATGTTAGACTAATTCTCAATAGGCCACCACACCATTGACATCTACGGAAAAAGCTAAATTAAATATGAAAGAATGGCCATCACATCTCTGGCTGTGTGAAATGGGGTGTGAGACTCCTATGGATTCATTTACTCCACATGACAATTAATTCCTGGTAGCAGTAGTGATGGTGGGATGTTGTACAAGTGTAGAATATTTATGTAAGATTATACCCACTCACAACCACCAACTACTGGTAGTCATTGTGTAGACACCTTACGATAACCCTCTTCTGGAAACTATAAGTTCTGGCTAAGGACAATCTGGCTTCCAAAACCATGGTCAGGGACAAAATGGATCATAACTGGGGATATATTAAAGTAGGGATCTGCGATGCATTTATTAAGACTGTCAAGTGTAAGGAACTTTTACTGTATGACTTAGTTATGACTTAGCCCTGAAAAAGAGTTAATGAGACTATAGGTATGAAGTACCTGGGTTGTGGAATGTGGAGCCGATAACATGAACAAAAATCCCTGTGGTAAGTGTAAAACCTGAGGCGTCTGGATAGTACAGCACATATCTAGAGCACATTGAGCAGGGGAGGTAAGAGGGCCAACTTCAGGAAGATGTAGTCTATATGGAAAGGGCTACACTGGAATTAATCACTTTATTGGTCTTTGTAGAATGCTGGTTCATACCCCGCCAGAAATATATTTAAAGACTTATTACTAAGTCCTCTCTATGTGACCACCGTCTCCAAAGCCTGGTGAAGTGGCTATTAGAAAGGGGCCAATCTTCAGTATTTTCAGAATCTGTGAGGGAGAGGAGGATCACCATACAAAATGTAAAAGAAATTGTACTTGGTAAAAGCAGGATTCAATAACCAGTTAACTGACGAACATACATAAATAAATGTGTATATCGCAACTGTGTAGTTATAGTTAGAAACTGGTTTACATAGGAAACTGATTTTTTGGTTTGCAAATAACTTTGGCATTGTTTGCAGAATTTTCAGGAACCTTTCCACAAAAAAGGTTAGCCAACTCCGCTCCTCTATGAAACATTTTGGGATGGTTTGGTGGAGGTTTGCAATTTCCCATAGGAAAATTAAAGTGCTACATCAGAGAAAAATAGGCCCAAACATACAGTAATGGTGGTATGCATGACAGAGCTGAATTACTTAAGGTGATAAGTGACACAAAGGAACCGACCACCACTTCACTGACGAAGGAAAATGAGGATAAACCAGATATAAAAGTGGAAGATCTTTTAAACCTGCACACTTTAATAAATACCTTGCAATCTTCAATTAGGGTTCTTAACATGCAGTCTGATAAATTGGATATCCAGATTAACTTAATGAACATCATAGCAGTGCATATTACTGGCATAAATTCAAAACTTAAAACATTGACGCAACTCGTAACACAGAAAAACAGCCGCCATTACACCAGCAACCCATTGCGCATGTGGACCAATAGTTGACAAATGTGAAGTACCAACCATCTTAGTGAACATACTGAATGAGGGTAAACAGAGCAACCAGTCACTTGGGCCATATGGTTCACTGAAGAATGAACTACCAAACGAGAAAAAAATAAAATCTCTAGAAACAAGATCATTAAACAAAAATATGCAAGAGATCGGCAACCTAGTGCAAGAACCCTGTAAAAATGATAAAACACCTAACATAGAAAATCCACCATCGCCACCTAGCGTTTCAGTTGACAGCAATCCAGTCTCAACTGAGCAATTAATAAACCAGCAAAAAGATCAAGATAATCCACTAGCTCTTTATCAAATAAAAAGACAGGAAACGTGCCAGGAAGGCTAGAAAGCAACTATCAATCAATCAATCAGGGGTTTGTTAAAGCGCGACTACTCACCTGTAAGGGTCTCAAGGCGCTGGGGGTGGGGAGGTGCAGGTTCCATCCATCAAGGAGGGGGTCTGTCGAAGAGCCAGGTTTTGAGGTTTCTTGCGAAGATGGGGAGCGATGTTGTCCGTCTGAGGTGGAGCGGAAGGGCGTTCCATGCTTTGGCCGCGAGGAAGGAGAAGGAGCGGCCTCCCGATCTGGTCTGTCTGGTGCGGGGGACCACGGCGTAGGAGAGCTGGGCTGATTGTAGGGTCCTTTGGGGTGCGTGGAATTTGAGTCGGCTGTTCAGGTATGCTGGTCCGGTGCCGTGGAGGGCCTTGTGTGCGTGGGTGAGCATCTTGAAGGTGATTCTCGCCTCGACAGGGAGCCAGTGGAGTGTGCGCAGGTGCTCGGAGATGTGGCAGTGTTTTGGCAGGTTGAGGACCAGTCTTGCGGCGGCGTTCTGGATGTTCTGTAGCTTGCGGGGGAGGTTTTTGTTTATTCCGGCGTAGAGTGCGTTGCCGTAGTCGAGTCTGCTGGTGACCAGGGCGTGAGTGACAGTCTTTCGGTGTTCGAGGGGGATCCATTTGAAGGTCTTACGTAGGAGGCGGAGGGTGTGGAAGCAGGAAGACGAGAGAGTTGATCTGGCGGTCCATTTTGAGCTCGGAGTCCAGGATGATTCCTAGGTTGCGTGCGTGGTCCGTGGGGGTTGGCGGGTTTCTGAGGGCGAGGGGCCACCAGGTGTCGCTCCAGGCATCGGGCCCATGATGAGTACTTCTGTTTTGTTGGTGTTTAGTTGTAGGCAGCTGTTTTTCATCCATTTGGCGACGGCTTCCATGCCTTCTCGAAAGTTGCGTCTGGCGGTGTTGGGCTCGTTGGATAGGGAGAGGATGAGCTGGGTGTCGTCTGCGTATGACACGATGTTGAGTCCGTAGGTTCTGACGATGGGGGCGAGTGGAGCCATGTAGACGTTGAAGAGCGTCGGGCTGAGGGAGGAGCCCTGGGGGACTCCGCAGGTGGTAGGTGTGGGGTCCGAGAGGAAAGGGGGGAGTCTGACCCGCTGTGTCCTGCCGGAGAGGAAGGAGCGGATCCAGTCGAGGGCCTTGTCCTGGATTCCTGCGTCGTAGAGTCTGCATATTAGGGTGCGGTGGGAGACTGTGTTGAACGCCGCTGATAGGTCGAGGAGGATGAGGGCTACTGTTTCTCCTTTGTCCAGTAGGGTGCTGATGTCGTCTGTTGCGGCGAGGAGGGCGGTTTCCGTACTGTGGTTTTTTCTGAAGCCGGATTGGGAGGAGTCGAGGATGCTGTATTCTTCAATGAATGTGGCGAGTTGGCTGTTGATGGCTCTCGATGACTTTCGCTGGGAACGGGAGAAGGGAGATGGGTCTGTAGTTTGAGGTCGGTGGGGTCCGCTGAGGGTTTCTTTAGGAGGGGGTTGACCTCGGCGTGTTTCCAGTCGTCTGGGAACGAGGCGGTCGCCAGGGAGCGGTTGATGGTGTCGTGGAGCATGGGTGCGATGGTGTCGGCAGCTCTGTTGAAGATGTGGTGGGGGCAGGGGTCCGTGGGGGCCCCTGAGTGGATTGACTTCATTGTCTTTAGTGTGTCTTCGGTGGTGAGGGCTGTCCAGTCGTCAATCGCTGGTTTCCGGGTGTCGGGGGTGGTTGGTGAGGGTTCAGTGTGTTGGTTGTCTTCGTCGAAGTTGTCGTAGATGCTCTTGATTTTGTGGTGGAAAAGGTGCCGAGTTTGTCGCAGAGGTCTTGTGAGGGAGGGATGTCGGTAGACTCGCTAGTGGGTTGGGCGAACTCCTTGATGATGCTGAAGAGTTCCTTGCTGTTGTGCGCGTGGGTGGAGATTCTGTCTTCAATCGCTTTTTCCTCGTTTCTCTGATGAGTTGATGGTGGGCGTTGGTGGCGGCTCTGAAGTTGCCGTGGGCTTCTGTGGATTTGGTGTTCCTCCAGGCCTTTGAGGCGGCGGCATGTGCTTCTGGACTCTCGAAGTTCGGTGGTAAACCATCTGGCTTTCTTGGTGCGGGTATTGTTGTTTTTCTTGAGGGGGGCTATGGTGTTGGTGCTGTCCGAGATCCATCTATGCAGGGTTTGGGCTGCGGTGTTGGGGTCGTCGTTTAAAAGAAAGGTTGAACAAGAGAACAGATTTCACCCAATCTTTGATTCAAAATCCAAGAAACAAGGTACCGGGGCCTAGCAGCAGAACTGATTGATGAGAGGGACCCCTCCGAGACTGTAAGATAGACTGGAGTAAAATAACCTCATTTAGAGAACTTAGTGCTGTCCATATATAGGGGGGAACATGAGACGGACACCACGCACCTCACTTTACTTCTTTTAGTTAACTTGTTGGGCGACAGGCACTCTGCAAGTTTTGATATGGGCAGTTCTAAGCCCAGAGAGCAGGGAAGCAGGGAGGGGGTTATTGGGTGGGGGTTTTTATGTTGTTTGTTGTGAAATTTATTTCGACATATTGCTCTTATTTTGTAATGGAGACGGGGCAGCACATTCCAATCGATGGCAGGTCAATGGGCTAAAAGTGTAAAAATCCTAAGCTGGAACGTCAATGGGTTGGGAGATAAACTCAAACGTAGTGTGGTCCTACAATATATTAAGAGACAGTCTCCAGACGTAGCACTACTCCAGGAGACTCACCTGGTGGGGAACACATGCAGGGCACTCAATAGATGGGGCTATAAGCTGGTAGTGCACGCTGGATTCACGACTAGCTCTAGGGGAGTTGGCATACTGGTGAAAAACTCATTCCCACTTTCAGTAGATTCCACGTGGATAGATGACAGGGGACGTTACATAATAATATCGGGACGCTGGGAGGGACAGACCCTAACGATTGTGTCAGTCTATGTACCCCCTGGCCTACAGAAGGAAACCTTTAAAGATTTAGGTACAATTATCCTAGCACTCCCAGAGGGGCTCCTGGTGGTGGGGGGGGGGGGGGACTTCAACGCGGTAGTGTCGGGCACTCTAGACCGACACCCGCCGCGTGAGCTCGGACCCTCGCATCGTTGTCTGTCTCAATTCATGGATGCGATGGGACTGGCGGATGGGTGGAGGACACATCATCCAGATAAGATTCAACACACCTTCCACTCTGGGGCCCATCACAGTCTTTCACACATAGATTATCTCCTGGTGCCGGCACCCCAAATACTGCACCTCCATGAGATACGACACCTAGCACGGGGAATATCAGACCACTCTCCGTTGTGGGCCAGTATAGTCCTTAACTATGAAAGGGTAGGCAGAGTTGCACCCATCAACCCCTGGCATTTTCGCAACCCTACTATTCGGAAAGCACTGCTCCTCGAAATTAATCATTACTTCCAAGAAAACGAAGGAACACTATGGGAGGCATTTAAATCAGTCATACGAGGGCAGGCGCTGTCACTGATCGCAGGTACCAAAAAAGAAAGGCAGAAAGATGGTTGACGCTGAGGAAGAGATCCTCCGCATGGAGGAGGAACTGGGATCCGAGATCACTACCGAGACTCTCCACTTGTTGCAATTGAAAAGGGACGACTATAGAGCACTAGCCACAGATAGAGAGAGACTTATGGGACGAGAACAACTGGGTAGGCTGTATGACCATGGAGACAAGGCGGGGAAGCTTATCGCATGGCTGGATAAGAAAGCTGGCCAATAGACTGGTTCCGGAATTGAAGGGTTCCGATGGCATCCCCATAGTGGACCCACAAAACATAGCGAATCAATTCGCACACCACTATCAGGGGGTCTACCAGGCTGAAAACACGTTTACGGAGGAAGACTCCAAGTCCTTGATACAAGATATAAAACTTCCCTCATTGACAGCAGAAAATCGCTGCTTTTTAGATTCCGACCTCACTAACGACGAGATAGCACAGGCTATAAGGTCGCTACGCTCGGGCAAAGCCTTGGGGCCCAACGGGATTCCTATCGAACTTTACAAACTCAAACCCGATACACTGGCCCCGCATCTTCGGGCCATGTTTGAGGAAAGCAGAGAACTGGGGACTTTGCCCAAAGACCAGAGAGTGGCTACAGTGGTCACCATTCACAAAGAGGGCAAACCGAAAAATGAGTGCGCCTCATACAGGCCTATTTCTCTGCTTAACGCGGAACCCAAAATCCTGGCAAAGCTCCTTGCGAATCGCCTGGTGAAAGTCATCGACACCCTGGTACATCCGGATCAATCGGGGTTCATGCCTCATAGAAATACCGCTCTGAACCTGCGACGGGTGCACGGGGTCCTGGGAAGGGCCGCTACAATACAGGAGGCAGCCATAATAGTATCACTGGACGCAAAAATGGCATTTGACACTCTGGAATGGCCATACCCGTTTGCAGTCCTGGTTAAACTAGGACTCGGACCGAACTATATCCAATGGGTCCGACTTCTCTATTCAGAGCCACTGGCACAAGTTGTAGTTAATAATAAGAAATCGATGATGTTTGAACTCAATCGAGGAACCCGTCAGGGCTGTCCCCTCTCCCCCCTCTTGTTTGCCCTGGCTCTGGAGCCGCTGGCGGCCTGGATCCGCCAAAATCCAGTCATACGAGGTCTGCGGTGGTCCCCCGGACGGGAGGACCGTATCTCACTGTATGCAGACGATATACTGCTCTACATGGCTTCCCCGAAAGCATCACTGATAGCGGTACTAGATATATTGACCATATTTGGCAGGTACTCCGGATTCACAATTAACTGGGGTAAATCCCTTATTTATGTACTGAGCGGTGACCCGCCATCCCTGCCACGAGACTGCCCCATACAAATACACACGTCAGGATTCAAATACCTAGGTATATTTATTACCCTGGACCGTACTCTTCGGTTCAAGAACAATCTCCTCCCACAGCTGCAGCGACTCAAACATGACATAACAACTTGGAAGACGCTCCCCCTTTCACTCCTCGGTAAGGCGGCGCCGTTTAAAATGATGGCGCTACCACGCCTCCTTTACGCGCTGCAAAACTCCCTGGACCCAGTCCCTTCCTCATATTTTAAAGAAATTGAAAGCCTACAGAGGGAGCTATTGTGGGAGGGAAAGCCTCGTATAGCCTTTACCAAATTGACGCTTAACTGGTACGATGGAGGGATCAGCCTCCCTGACATCCGGAAATACTACTGGGCCTCACATTTAGCTGCTATTAATCAGGGCACCTATATCCACCCGGAGGACCCTGGCTATGCCATGGACAAATGGCTCCTCTCGGGCGGGAACTACAACAGAGCACTATATTCCAAGCCCGGGAAATACCCATTGACCGGCCCTACCATGCACTCGGTATCTATCTGGCACAAAGTAAACAGACACATGGGTTGGGATCAGAAACTCACATTAGCAACCCCGCTATGGGATTCCGAAAAATTGGGGAGCCTGTGGAAGACGAAGGGTTTCGATAAGTGGGACCTTATAGGGATCTCACGTATCCGGGACGTTTGGGCCAATGGTGAAACGATTTCCTTCGCCTCCTTAAGACAACAATATGGCATGGCCAACTCCGAACAGTTTCGGTACATACAGATCCGTCATGCACTTGGGGTGCACCTCCCGAGGGATTCCTCCCCCCCAGATGCCTCCCCACTAGAAGATAGATTGATGGATGGGCACCTCCCTGAAAAAGCTATATCCTTGACGTACAAAAAGCTAATTAACAATATGGAGGACCCACTCAAGACACTCAGGGAAAAATGGGCAAACGATGGGCTGGAGTTTGATGATGAAGAGTGGCGGGAGGCGGTCCTCGGGCGGTGGCTATCCAGGCTAGACTAAGATTGGTGCAGCTCAAGATACTTCACAGGGTCTATATGACAGGGCCTGGCCTGGTACGAATGGGTAGGGCAGAAACAGGGGCTTGTAGGCGAAAATGCGGAAGTGAGGGCACATTCATGCACATACTATGGGAATGTGATCATGTACGAACATATTGGCGTGAGATACATAAGATACTCAGTGAAGTGCTGGCATTGGAACTGCGGGTGGAGGTTAAAAGATGTCTCCTGAATGTGTGGGAGCCCACTGACCTTAACATATGCAACCAACACTGGGTCACGTTGGGCCTTATAATTGCAAAGAGAAACATAGCACAACTTTGGGGCGCCTCGCAACCACCCAGGGTGGAGGCCTGGAAGAGAGACCTTGACTGGTGTATGTTCAGGGAAAAGACGGTTTACCTGGCTAGGGGTTGCCCCAAGAAATGGTCCCGACTATGGAGCATGTGGAATAATTATCGGGGGGATATCTGCACCCCACCACCACACAATTTCCGAGATGATTCTCCTGCCCACTGAAATGTTTTATTGTAATTCAATGTATGAGCCCATTTACTGTGTATATGCTATAATACCGTCCTTTGTCTCCTTCAATTGTATGCTATATGTCGAGGGTTACTTAATAAAAAGAATTATAAAAAAAAAAATCCAAGAAACAAAATTCTGTAATAATCACTTCTACAATAAATCTAAACCCAAGGAAGACCCAAAGGACATTGAAGTTCCCTCGCTGATGGATTCATCAGATTCTCTATCCACAGACTTGGAGAAAAATAGTATATACAAATCGAGAGAAGTGCTTGAACAGAAGCCTCCCCACAAAGATTCTGCAAACCGAGACCATGAACCTCACAGATAGCAGGATGCAGTTTGTTAGCCAGGGGAACACGAACCGAAACGAACAAAGACTCTCGACCTGGAAGACCGCTTCATTAATTTTAAACAGCCCCACAATTTGAGGCCTGGGGCATAACACTTTCAAAGCCTGTAAAGCAATGCTACCCTCTACCCAGGTTACATTTGCACAAAAATCGATCCGATAATTACAGTATAACTCAAGTATACTCCGTACTACAAAGTGCAAGAAGAAAATTGGGAGACAATTAGTTGGAATCAAAAATACAAGGGAAGACTCAGTTTGAACACAGCAGGCCCCTGATGGCATCACGAAGGGAATGACTCATTAACAGAAGCACAGCTCAGCAGCCGTCATTAAATCTTTTGTCGTGGAACATTGCAGGGACATAGCACAAACTGCAGGATAATTCACCACCAAATAACTGGAAAAACTATGAATAGCCCTTCAAGAAACATGGCTGATCACCCCAGTCCAAGTAGCAGGCTACATTCTCCATCATGTGAAAGCAATAAGATCGCAGCGATACGGCAGACGAAAGGGTGGCCTTGCCGTCTACATCTCTACTGCACTGAACATCGCATCTACCCAAATTCCTACTTCAACAACAGACAGGCAAATAATAAAAATGGACCTGGGACACAACAAAGCAGTAAATACGATCATTAATCTCTATGCACATCCAAAACGAGAGAAGAAAAATGCCTTATTCAACAAATTGACAACTGCAATAATTGAAATAAGGTTTGAAAACCCAACATGGGAAATAATCATAACTGGCAATTTTAACTCAAATGTAACACACACATCAGAGGAAGATGATCACTTGTCAGCAGCAAATGCAATATGGGCAGTACAACCCCAAGAATGTTCAACTCTCAAACGACACGATCTAAGTGGACAGAAAATAGTGACAGACCTAGAACATCTTGGTATGAGTGTATTAAATGGAAGCACTCAGCAGGATAGACCTACGACGACCTGCACATATCACGGCCCGTACGCCCGGTCTATAATGGACTACACAATTCTTACTCTACCACTGCTTGCCCAAACAAAGGAATTTTCCATCAAATACACCACCAAAAGTGACCATTTGTATCAACATCTTGAACTAATAACTTCCCTACCAAGACACACAACAGCGCCACCAGAGGTAGGACAAACTACTATCAACTTGAAGCGCCTAAGATGGTTAAGTAACACGCTCCCTGAAATAGCCAATAAGGCAAAGGAATTGATAAACTATGATTCAAGGGAGGGCTCGCAAGAAGCTTTGGATCCCTTTTTAACAAATCTACTAAAAGATGCCCCTACAGTAAATCAAACTGGTAGATCAAAGTACATGCAGTTCAAACATCTGGGCAAAAAAAGCCAGGAACCCAAGAAAAGAATTAAGAGGTGCAATTAGATCTATAAGGGGCACTGTTGTGTCCAAAAATACATGGGAAAAAATAAAAACCTCAAGAAGCAGTACAAAAAGCAAATTTGGGAAGACAAAAGAACAGATAACTTTTGGTCCAAACTCCTATTTAATGCAAAGCAATCGACACCAGAGCTTTTTGGGAGCTAATAAATGGCCTTACAAGACCTCAAAAGATGATTAACGCTGCTTGCGTCACAGAACCAGCCTGGATACCCTACCTAACCACCACTTTCGTTAAAGCGGTGCACAAAATAACGAAGTTTTGAGATCCATTAATAACTCCTTAGCCATGGATCACAGCATAACAATACACTCAACCACAACAAGGCGAAGTGCTCATACTACACCTTCAGAACTGGATAGTTTAACACAAAAGGCCAAATCCACACATAATAGTCAAGATACTTGAAGAATCAGGATGCGCCCCGAAGATTACGAACTTTGCAATAGAACCACCTTCAATAGAATCCAGAGATCTAATTACTTTAGATATTTGATCGGGCCGACTTAACGGGGCCCCAGGCCCAAATGATATTCTGCAAGCGATTTACAAATGAGACCCTGACTTTTGGGCAGCCCAGATGTCCAGTTTGTTCCACGAGGTGGGCAGTGCAAGCACACTTCCCGAGAGTTGGAGGCTCAATAATCAACCCAGGGTACAAAGGAGGTGATCAAATAGATCCAGCAAATTATAGTGATCGCATGAATAGATTTGGAAGCAAAATGCTATGTTTCACTGATCCTTAGAGATTTGGTAGACTGGTCAGAAAACAATAAAATAATACCTATTAACCAGTCAGGATTCCATAGGGGCTCTGGTACCACTACAAACACTCTGGCCTTGGGCCTAATGGCAGACAAGAGCTTGCAGCAGCGGAAAAACCTGCATCTATGTTTATAGACTTTAAGGTGGCTTTTGACCGAGTTAATAGAGGCCTTCTATGGAACAAACTAAGGCAGCAGGGTCTCCCAGAACCAATTCTTAGAGCTATAATGCAACTGTATACAAACGTGGATGCAAGTCAAAATAGCGGCCGGCAGGAGTCTTACGAGGAAAATTCGTACAGAAGCAAGACTAAAACAAAGCTGTGTTTTAGCACCTCACTTGTTTAACCTTTATATGGCAGATCTCTTGCCAAAGCTAGATCAGGTTAACTTGCATCCTCCACGCCTGGGTACACTACCTGTTACACATCTATCATATGCAGACGATATAGTGCTGTTAAGCTACAGAAGATTGGGCCTCCAAAGTGATCAACTAACAGACACTTCGCCAAGGCAAATATGCTAGAAATAAATACAACAAAAACAAAAGTCCTGACCATAAGTCGTCATGCCCAGAAACAACTATCATTTAAGCTTGGCAACACAAACCTGGAAGCAGTCAGCAATCACAAGTATCTAGGATTATACATAGATACTTGATTTAATTTTCAAACACATGAGAATCTAATAAAAAAAGGAAATGGCCTAATATTTGCCTTCTGCTCAATAGCAAAGAGCCATTATTAGCAGACATTAAAAGCAAAACTTTTGTCGAGCGTGGCCTACGCAAGTGAAGTCCAGCACGAAAAAGACAGCAATTCTGGAAACCCTTCAAATGGGGACATATAAAACAGTATTCGGTCTACCACGGAATACCTCTCCAGTGCAGGTCCGGTTGGAATTCGGACTGCAGCAGCATCTAGAGAGAAGATATGTATCAATAGAAACATGGTACAAAATCTTGTCAAACCGTCAAAATCCACTTAATGCTCTCTGGAAGGCACAATAAGATGACCCCCAGTATGGTTATACCAAGTACCTACAGTCATCTATAAAGCTCACGAACGCGACAGCCCTCTTGCAACAGAATTTACTGTTTGTCATTTCAACAAACATTGAATAAAGCGGCAAAAAGGCACTCGCTAATCGAAGACAAAATCTTATTTAGCAAACGTGCCTGGTCTTGAAAGCATATTTGGAATTGCAACCTGCAACATACTTGTCGCATGACATACACCCCATACTTAAAAAGAAAGCTATTAGCAATACGTCTTGGTTCATTACCGTCCAATGCTGACCAACCAAGTTGGAAATATAACAGACCAATGTCATGCAGCCTTTGTGGAGCGTCAAAACAGGACTTTGTCCATCTAATATGCATATGCCCAATTTTAAAATCATATCGGCTTTTACTATTAAAAAAACGTTATCAGGGGCATCTGCACGTGCAGATCAGCAATATTAAAACATCTCGATTCGAATGACCCACAGCTTAACTGTAAACTGGTAAAATGTATACTTCTGTATGAGATATAAATCAGAAACAAATTGATAGGAAAAGCACAATAGCACTTTACGACAAATGCAGCATAATTGACTATGTACTATCTCCTCTGCTTTTACTGTATTAATGGTAAATCAAACTTTTAAGATGTATACCACATTTGCTGTAGTGTAGTTTTTATTGGTATATTGATATGGTTTTAACTAACTTAAACAATAAAGAATCATACATAGTCAGTGCTACAGCCAAAACAGCTGAAAAATTTGGAAGAAAGCTACATCTTTACCAAGAAAGCGTGCTTTTATGATTTGGTGTAAAGTCATTCAGTAGTTTGAGATTTACAACTACACAGCAACATAGTACCACCATGGAACTACCGCAAGCTCAAAACAAGCGATCCGATTGTTTGGCTGCAACATGAAGAGAAAGCGGAGGCTACCATTTTATGACTCAAAGTGTTGCAGAAAATATAAAAATAGGGAACAAGGGAGCAGGGTAAGGGTACCTTGATCCCCTGGCCCCTGTGTTTGGGGCTGAAGAGATATCAGGATGGCCATAAAGCACCTAGCCCACCCGCACAGTAAGAATAGGAAGTTAAACAAGCATTGGCATAGCCAATAGGTCTTGCCTTTGGGACCTTATAAGTGTTTAGCCATGCAACAGTTGATGTTGTTGCACCAAGGATATTGTGCTGCATAACTAAATACTTATAAGGTCCCAAAAGCGAGACCTATTGGCTATGGCAATGCTTGTTTAATAGGGTGACCAGGAGGCACGCCAGTGGCAAAATGTTGTATTGCCTGCAGTGTTGAAAATCCTTCTTCATTTCCCGATTGATTGATACAGTAATAGTCCTGAAGAAGGCTCAGCGAGCTATTTGCTGGCACTTCTAACATCTGATGTAACGTGGAGTAAACATGTTTGAGTCCTTACAATGGTGCCTCGGTATTTTATCTTTCGGAGGTGGATACATTGACTACCATCAAGGAGGGTGATAATTACACATTTTATTTACAGTGCTTAGAAACTGCTAAATTGTGGTGATAAACGCTATTCGCATACCAATTATTGATACAATTGATGTGCAATGATTTGAAAATCTTTCCCCTGGCCAAACAAGTGCCTGGATTGAGGCCCAAGCTGTGCAGCACGGGGGCAGCCATGCATACCACTCTGAAGTAGCCGCACGCCTACACGTAGCACTATACCAACCTCCAAAAACAAATTAACAGATTACATCTCATATCTGGTCGTGAGGTTTGCTGGCTGCACTTACTGTGAGTGTTTCCTCTCTAGAGCACTTTAGTGTCATGAATATTTGTGTTCATTTACGGCAGGTATTGATTATTGCTGCACTGGGGGCGGGGGCTCTGCTTGGCCTCTCACTGTGCCCTTGGGAAGGGGGGGAGGGGCTTGACGTGTCCCCCCCCCCCAAGCCTGCACACCCGCATTGGACCCTATTGGAGGGTTCGGATGTGGGTTATCGACCTCTCCTCTCAAATCGGAGTACTTACTGAGCATTCACAAAGGTTGCCTGGTCTTCTCAGCCTGGAAAACCAGTAATAAAGCCGGTGAGATAGCTCAGTGGGTTGAACCTCAGTTACTGAGATCATGGGTGTAACATGTAGGGCACAGATTTGAAACTTGCAGGGCCTACTTATTTGTTTATCCTTTCTAGGTAGATACAAGGCGATGAATGCATTTTAGCACCGAGAGTTTACTCCGCTTGATCGAACCACGGCTTTGGAGCTCTGTGAATAACAATGAGGTCATACGTCATAGCTTTGAAACTCAGCAGGGCCGACTAAGCCCTTCACCCTTTGATGTAGATAAAAGGAGTACGAGTGAGAGGGATAATAGGAACACCTGTTTTAGCTCAAAAAGAACCGTAAGTTTCGTTTGAAACTATAGATTCTGTGCAGACCTCGGAGTAACCAAGAGATCTCAGCTTCGAACCCCGGCGTGGCCGAATTGATCATAAGTAAAGTACAGCCCTTCAAGCCGGTAGATAAAAGGAGTGCCATGAGAAGAGTCGCAAGATCGCCTGTTACAACACCCACTTTGGCTTGCACCACAGCTACGATGGCCTGTGTTTAACCTGTTACAACTTCGAATCCGGCAGCTCCGACTCAACGCTTCAGCCTTTCGAAATAGATAAAAGGAGTACCATTGAAAAGGGTTAGAAGAGCATACATTTGACAGCAAATAAATATTTCCTTTTAGACGGGCAGTAGTTAATCTTACATATAATAATTGGTTAATATCAAAGAATATACTTGTCTATTCGTGTTATTGCAAAAGAAACAATTGATGGACGGAATGCTGGACAATGCAAACATTCACCCCCAGTCACAAGGATCTGGGTTTAATCCATCATTCTTTTGCTCACCACACCACCCCAGTTTGGACCCAGCCATATGCAAATCAGTCTTGACCCTATTCCTTGTGGGAACAGTCCAGCCCGAACTGCCAAGCCAGGTCCTCCCTGGATCGGAAACAAGCATCCTGGGACCGGTTTCAGGGCATCACCCTTCCTCAGCCAGGCTAGCTTGAATCCAGTGGTGTAGTGAGCACGGGACCCACGTCTGGGCATACCCTTCCCACTTAGGCGACATATGCAAAGAAACAATTGATGGACGGAATGCTGGACAATGCAAACATTCACCCCCAGTCACAAGGATCTGGGTTTAATCCATCATTCTTTTGCTCACACACCACCCCAGTTTGGACCCAGACATATGCAAATCAGTCTTGACCCTGTTCCTTGTGGGAACAGTCCAGCCCGAACTGCCAAGCCAGGTCCTCCCTGGACCGGAAACAAGCATCCTGGGACCCCTCTTCAGCTATCCTGGCTGAAGAGGGGTGAAACCCCGAAACCGGTCCTAGGATGCTTGTTTCCAGTCCAGGGAGGACCTGGCTTGGCAGTTCGGGCTGGACTGTTCCCATGAGGCACAGGGTCAAGACTGATTTGCATATGGCTGGGTTCAAGCTGGAATGGCATGGTGAGCAAAAAAACGATGGATTTAGGCCCAGATCTCTGTACTGGGGTGAATGTATGACATTGTTCTGCATTCTGTCCATCAACTGTTGTTTTTGCACTAGTCGTGTTATTGTCCAGTGTCTGTTCAGGCGCTTTTGCAACTCAAGGTCGTGCAGTCGCCTACTCGTCTCTCCTCAAGGGCTTGTGACTTCTGAGGTCAGTAGCCGCTAGTGACTGCTAAAACACACAAGCTGACTGTCTCTATTGTTGCAGAAAGGATCCGCCTGCCTCCTCTGGACAAGTAGTGTGATGCGCCGAGAGGGTGCGCCTAATGCTTTTGGCACATGCATGTGCGTTTATACGTTACACTGTTAGAAAGTGACGTTTGCAAGAATATTCTGTAAGTGCAAAGTCAGGCATTCAGTTTGAGAACAGCTTAACAAGACCCCGGTTTTAATTAAATGCAGCGTTTTGAAATAATGAGGCAGTTGATCGCAGCTTGGGAAGTTAAAGTGCTTGCTGCATAGATCGGTGGGTAACGTGAAGGTCGCGGGTTCGAATCCTGTCAGTGCCTTAGTCATCAGGCTTTATGTTAAATTGAAGTGGGTGGGACAATCCGAAGCCACGGCTGTGCGTTACTAAGGTATACATTGATAAACTCTTTTGCGAGCAAGCAGCTCAACCAAAAGAAAACACAAACACTTATCAACACGGCTTCCAATGCCCACAGTAACCAAGAGTGTGGCGGCCGTGAAGAAAGATCAAACACGGCAAATGAGGTGGACGCAAACATTTGATGAAGCCGGCAAACAAGCGCAGGCTGCTAATTAAATAAACAAGTTGTCCGGTTCCAGCTGCGCGTGACCGCGCTGTGTTGAATGATCCAGAAAGGAATGCAGCTGGCACCCTGCTCAACGCTGCTCGCTCCAGACAGCTGTAGGCCGTGGGAGTGAACATTTACAGAAAAGGTGGAACATGCACCTGCCTTTGACCAATTGCGTGCTTTCATTTTTGAAAGCCACACGCAAAGGCCAATAGAACGTGACAACCACACGCACGAGCTTTCAGAATGTGTGGCGTGAATCCAAGAGGCCCTCTCCTAGAGCAGCGCATGCGCGCTGTGCTAGGCTCGACCTAAAAAGGACCATTCCTTTTGGGTCAGACAAGTTCTTGTGTGTAGCGTCGGGCTTGTTGCCTACGGTTGAGCCTCATGTAATGAGCACTGAAGAGCTCAAACATTATGCCCGAAAGCATTCATGGTTTAGAAGCACAGGGAAATTAATTTTAAACGTAAATATTACAGAGTATCTGGCCAATCTACAGTACCTTTTACCTTTATTAGACTATTTCGACAATTGCCATAAAAGCAGATATAAAAAGTTAAAACAAAATCATTAAAAACTGTAAAATCATGTCAAAATAGTAAAAAACAAGCATTGGCATAGCCAATAGGTCTCGCTTTTGGGACCTTGTGTTTATTTAGAAGTGTTGGCTATGTTGTAGAGTATTGTGGCTGATGTGTTTTATGTAGAAAAGTAGTGATAAAAAGTGTTATATGTGGTACTTAGTGGTATTATGTGTAGTGTATTGATGTTGCATTGAGTATAGTGTAATTATGTGGTGTGTAATTATGTGGTACTGAGTGTTGTGTAGTGTATGTATATTGTATTGAGTAGTTTTAAATTTGTGGTGTGTTGTGGCACTGAGTGATATGTGGATTGTATTAATTATGTGGCAGTGAGTGGTATTATGTGGAGTGTACGTTGCATATAGTAGAGTGTAATTATGTGGTTTTGAGTGGTGTTATGTTGATTGTTTTTATATTGGTATGAGTATTGTGTAATTATGTGTTATGTAATTATGTGGTATTGAGTGGTATTATGTGAAGTGTATTTATGTTGCATTGAGTAGAGTAATTATGTGGTATGTAATTACGTGGCACTGAGTGGTATTATGCAGAGTGTATGTTGTATTTAGCATAGTGTAATTAAGAAATAAGGATATTTGCCGTAGAACAATATAGCTATTTAGCAGTTGACCGAGTTAGTTTATGAGAGAGTGAGTTAGAGAGTGAGCGAGTTAGTGATTTAGTGAGAGATAGCTGTAGAAATGGAGTAAGTGATAGGTTTAGAGTGAGTTAGTGAGTGAGAGAGCGTGTTAGTTATTGATAGAGTTTTTTGTGATAGATTGAGCTATTTAGGGAGAGAGAGTGTTATAGAGTTAGTTATTGAGGCAGAGAGTTAATGCAAGAGAGAATTTGTGTTTTGAGAGATACTGTGAGATATTTTATATTTACTGCTGAAATAGAGTTAGTTTTTGAGAGTTATTGTATGGGAGTTTATAGTTATTTTGTTAGTGAGCGAGTTAGTGAGAAAGTGAGTTATTGAGATAAACAGTGAGTTAGTGTGAGCGAGCTAGTGAGAGTGAGTTAGGCAGTAAGTGTATGAGTTAATCTCCCAAAAAGGAATGTGTCCTTAACTGGTGCTCAAGCACCGGTGTTAATGATTAAATGCCGGAGCCGAGCACCGGGAACCACCGGCTCCGATTAAGCGCTGGGATTACATGCTATTTGTCAATGACATTGGTACTTATTTCATTTTTCTCAAAGCAGCAGATATTTCAAGAGAGCACTCGGAGTGTAGAATAATACCAAACATTTTACTTGTCATTGAACCCCTAACTGGAGTCACGTTTTAGAACATAGCTGGGGATTTGCTGAATAAATGAAACAACTTTTATTGAAAGAAATGTTGACAAGAAGGTTTTTTTTTTCTTCCTCCAAGTGCACAATTATGTATTTTCAGAAAAGGCATTTTAAAAAATAGAGTTCTTGTTCTTCCAAGCAAGATACTATTATTAAGTCTTGGTGAACTATATTTTCAACGAGATCCACTTAATTTGTGTAGTTGCATAATTTATCTTTAGTCACACAGTATGTTGTATAATTTACCTGTCCTTAGAAAAACAAAAAGTCTGGTTTCATCTGCCAGGCCAAAACCCCTCCAGAGGGGAGCACAGCCAATCATAGGCCAGTGTTGTTCTTTGGGGCACTGTCACTAAGGTACAGCGTCAATCTAATAGCACAGTCCGCATCGCACTATGTCTGCGCATAACCATCGCTAACACAATTTGCATTTCCTTGGCGTATAATTTAACAAACACTGCCGCACAACTAATCCTCCATTGCGATATATAAAACTTTGGCGAAAAAAAATGCTTGTGAAAGATTGCAGTGTCTGTGGCATAGTCAGTCAGATATCAAACCTAATGTGAGACTGACTCACTGGTTCCTTGCGGCCTCTAATTGGCACTGGTCTATGGCGCAGTCTCCCAATTCCTATAAACTACAATTCACCCCTTGGTTAATATGCTCATCAGGTAAACTTTTCAATTACAAAGATAGGTAGGATATGTTAGCGAGACCAGTGTTCACTGTTGTAATTTGTCTGTAATATGCACGCTGTACAGTGTGTACCCTCCAATTATTTTAAAACTTTTCGTTTGCACACTTAGTTAACTGGCGAGTGTGCCCTTTGATCATGTTGATTAGGTTGTAAAAATAAACATCCCGGATGATCTGTGTTGTTATAATTAATTTTTATTAAGTTTGTGCGCAGAGTTTCTTCTTTTTCCTGCAATCTTTTTGTTTTTATAAGAATTTGCCGATGACCGTCCCGCCAGACATGGCGTAATTTAAGTACCCTGCAGTCGATAACATTACGCCCCTGGTATGAGCAAGACCCAACATTTTTGCATAGTACACCCCAAAATACACAAAAAAAGGTTGTAAAATATGGGGTTAGGTGGAAAGTGGTCGACTTATTTATTGTAGATTTACTATAATGTTTCTGGTTTTATGTAAATTTGCCCATGTGCGCCGTGGTATACACTGGCTTTAATTAAGTCCCCTGCAGGGGTTAACAGTATGCCCTTGTGTTGACTGAGGCCCAACAGCTTTGTGTACTGAAGATGTAAACACTGAAATAAGTTGCAATACTTGGGGTCACGGGAGAGAGGAGAGGCAGAGAGAGAGAGGAGGATGGTAGAGAAAGCGTTTTACGAAGTGTGGGGAGATAGGGGCATATTGGAATGAGGCGGGTGAGGATCAAACGAAGGAAAAGAAGTTTACAGAAGAGCGGTTTTTCTTTGGGAAGTGGGGGAGGTGTGCTGTCTGCCTGCTATCACTGTGGTGGCGCTGGTCTGCTTCCAGCGAACAGTTGTGAACACAACATTGTAATTTATATTCGTGGTAGCGCCCGTGCCTTGTGAAAATAAACATCCCGGATGATCAGTGTTATAATTTATTTTTTTAAGTTTTTGCGCAAAGGTTCTTCTTTTCTCAATTTTTTTTTTTAGTTTTTGTAAGGATTTGCCGATCACCGTTCTACCAGACACCGGCGTAATAGAGAAACTCTTTTTAACGAAAGGGAGAGGCTGAGGGTAAATAGGAACGGAGGGTGTCTAAATCCAGGCTTTCAGGTTTCTACTCCAGACATGTTTGCCCAAAGTAAGGCATCTGCAGAGTCACCAAAGCCCAAATTCATGCAGTTGCAAAAACCACCAGACCAAAATGCCGAGAAGCAACCTATATATGAACAAAAATTCATACTTAAGAGGTGAATGAGACTGGCTTGTGGATAGTACATACAAGAGGCCCTGGAATCTCCTCTGTCTTTGCTTCAGTAGATTTCTAAGGTTCCAGTTGCCTAGCATATACATACGCCCATGGGATGCGGCAAAAACCCCCGCGGGATGCGACCAGTGCCACCACGGGATGCAGCCAATGTCACCATGGGGTGCGGCCAAAGCCACCAAGGGATGCCACCATGGGGTGCGGCCAATGCCACCATGGGGAGCGGCCAATGCCACCATGGGGAGCGGCCAATGCCACCATGGGGAGCGGCCAATGCCACCATGGGATGCCGCCAATGCCAGCATGGGATGCCGCCAATGCCAGCATGGGATGCCGCCAATGCCAGCATGGGATGCCGCCAATGCCAGTATAACCTACATCAAGAGAAGTGGCCGCTACATGAAGGCCTGGCATTGCTGAGGGGTTAGACTCAAGTGCTCACTGTGCCAGGGTTAATACATGGGTAGGGCGGCAGGGTTCTGCCCTACCATGGGTAGAGTAAATGCAGTGCAAAGAGTGGCAGAGGTAATTCTCACAGCACCTGTCTTTTTAGCTGATGCCTCTGCCCGGCAATACCAAGGACCGAGGTTTTGTAGGGTACACATTTTTCAAGGTCGGAGGTAAAGCACAAGGACCCAGCCCTGCCCTGGACAACGGTACTAAGTGGGCATAGTGCCAGTATGCTGAAGAGTCACAGACTGGGTGTTAGTGTCGGGTTTGGTCAACTTAATGTGCCCACGTTCACTCAGACGACCCCTGTAGTCATTTTTTGTGAAAACGGCAATGTGTGTTCTCACTACCCTGTAAAGTTGAGACTGCAATCTAGGGGATGGTATTAGGAGGGCGAAATCGGACGCCCTCACAAGTAGGAAGGTGGGCGTGTCAATAAATGTTTACAATAAAGAAACGCAGCCTTCAGTAATTGGTTTATAAACGTAGAGTTGGTCAGATAGGCTTGCAGTTTGCAGGCATGCTTTGGTAAGCGCAGCAGCTCAAAGTGAAGTGATTTACATGACTTAATAGACGAAACGGTGATAGTTTTGGTGCGTTAGGTGGTAAAAATATCGATGTTTGACCAGATTTCATTTATTTAATGTGAGAGACTGTCCAAAGAAGAGAACGTGCAGTCTTACATGTAATGTAACATGGGGTGGTAAAAAGGCTAGGTTATGCAGGGTGAGAGCAGGGCTCGACTGTCATGTGCGAGGTGAAAGATTAGATGCGAGGGGCTCAAAGGGGTTTTCAGTGGCGCGTTTCCCTTGCGAAAGCGAGCAGGGGCACCATCTGTTTGCAAGTTAATTACAAACAGATGGTTTCAAAGCTCGCTCCCGCAAGGGAATCGCCAAACGTGCACGCGTTGCCATTGAAAGCAATGCAAAACGTGCACGTTTTTGGCCCAAAAAGTGAATTGATTCCTAAAGGTCTCCTCCTATACAACGCATGCGCGCTGCGTAGGCGAGAACTAAAAAAAAATTCAAAAAAGGACACGAGAAATAGTAGCATATGAGAACGACATCATACCAATTTGAAGTATGAGGCAAAGTTAATTTCAGGACACGTGGACATAATTGCATGGTGACATATGCTGGAAGACCATATTCAAAAACAGCATACAATTTATAAAATCACCGGAAACTGCAAAATACAACACACAGGTTCTGGACACTAGGCATTGAGCAGAAACAGGGCGGCCCTTTTCTGTCTGTCGCCACATATATGCGAGAAAGTGAGAAACAGCAAATACAATTGGTTGAGCGGTGTTTGCCTTAAGTATTTTAGTTACAAATTTTGTAGTCCCTAATGTTCACATTGCGGCAAGATCCATTTCCTCCTATGTAGGTGATACTGTGGACAAAAATACAGGACATGGTCTACATTTTCCTTAGCCTAATGGCAAAAAGGACAGCTTAGGTCAGGTTCAGCATCGTTGTGGGGACATTGCCACTTCACAGTAGCTGATCAAAGCTGCAAGGACCCGACACGGAACTTGATATAAAGAGATCTGGCAGCCGGGGGCTCGATTGTATCCATGCACTCTTTCAGACAATAGGTGTCCTTAAGTTCCAGAAAAGCCGAGGTCAGGGTACCTGCAACCTCCCCCTCCCCCAGTGTCCTGTGGAATCTACCATCTGCATGCCTACAATGCAACTCCTTAAGCATGGACTTGGTATCGTCACACGATGTTTCCGCATGGGCTCAGATTTCTGCACCCACTCTCTTTAAGACTGTGCCTAATATACCCCTGCGATGGGATCCGGATAGCCCTAAAAAGTTTTAAGATTTCTTCCAGGCCCAGCCAAAAGGACAATAAGTCTGCTGAGGACCAGACCCTCTTCCAATACAGCAGAGGTCTGAGTTTTACTCAGAGGGCAAGAAGTCGAATGCCAAGGTCTAATCGGAGTGGCACTAGTGGAGTGCTGGCAGGAAGATTGGTGAGGAGTCGGAGAAAACTATTTTCCATCAGTTCCATACCATTGACATTGTTGTGCCCCCAGAGTTCCCCACCATATAGAGACTCCTCCCCCCAGAGCTTCCAAGTTGTAAATTTGCAATGCGGGTGTTATCAAGCAAAAGCTGGACCCCTTCGAGGCTCTCAGGATACCACCAGCATAATGCTCTAGTCTGAATTAACACTTTTGGATCTGGGGTATCAAACCAAAATGTTCCTGAAGGGTGAGCCTCAGGTATTCAAAAAGGTACAAACCCTCTCCAGTGAAGAACCATTAAGGACTGGGTGCGATCTAGCCATCTGGCAGAGATTCAATACCATATATATTGTTTTGTTATGGTTGATCTCCAGCCTGCTCTGCTTGAATTAGATGCCGAACTGGCCCAACACATTTTGGATGCCCACTGGGGATCTCAAGACCAGAAAGTGTTTCCCAATACAGACTGCCCGAAGTTTGATTCAGCATTTATATTTTCGCAATTTTGAACTTTGATTCTGAACATTAATGTTCTTTTATAGGCAACACCAAACGTGAAGTTTCTAACTGACTTTTTTTGCAGGCGTTTACCATCGCACTTGCATGCAAGGTACCAGAAATTGTGCTAATTTAAGATCTCTGCACGCCTGACAATATGAACTATAGAGGCAGTGTTAGGCGAACAGTTTCAGGCGCTGGTGGTACCTATACAGCGACATGACTAGAGTGCCACCGTAGAGCCATATAGAGGAACGCCTAAAAACGAAGTCGACCTTAACGGGTCAGTCAAAAATTCTTTATTCGGCTAATAAAAGCCATAAAAGCACAAGATAAATACACCAGGAGCAATTAGAGCAAGACAATGGAACACCATAAATACACAGCGAATACAATTTACACAAATTTCCCTAAAACCATATTAAAATAAAGGATAAAATAAATATATAGCTCAATTAAAAACAGACAAAAATTTAACATGTAAAATTCATCAGACAACAGTTGTTGAGCATTTCATCAAGGAAGGTACAAATGCATCAATACAGGAGGCATTTTTCTCCTAATTCCTATAGCGCCAGAGAAATAGCTAGCAACTCCAAAAAAAATCATGGACGAGGAGAGTATCTGCAGGTATAGTAATGCTGGCCTTGCTTGGACAAAATGGCATGAGCTCAGAAGCAGAAGAATGTATTTTTGACGCAGAGGGACATAAAATTCACAAAACAGAGTAAAGTGCAAAGTGTCCTGATCAGAAAAATTGTCACACGGATATGGCTTTGAGTCCCCGGGCTTCAAAAAGCCTTTTGGAAAGGCTAATAGCCAATGGATATGATTCAATCTGAATCTGGTTAACAGGAAACGGGCAAGTCACAAACCTTTCACAATTTAAAATAACACAAACAAACAGACCATGAATGAATAAGAACACAGCCTATGAAAAGATAAACGAATGTCAGATTGAGTGAGACATGTTTGACCACAACTGCCAAGTGAACTCCCACATCAGGGGAGACCTTCAGCTAGTCCTGGATTTTAAAGTCAACAGCACATGGGGCCTGTAGGACCGTACTGGAAATGCAAAATGACAAGTTCCAAAATGTAATGGACTGTTGACTGAAAGACAGGTGCTCTTGAGGGTATTTCAAAACACGGGTGCCACTTGGCATCGACGAATCATGCGGCGTCAGCGGAAATACATTAAACCTCTGAATAATACCGCTACCGGAACTCTGACAGGCACTGGAGCTGCATTACAATTACCCATGCCTAACAAACAATCTCAAAAAGTACTAAGAAATAAAACTAGGAGGGGAGTCAAAGCAAGGCCCGTGTGCCTGCCATACTGGCAACCGTGAAAGGCCTAGTGCGGACATCTGGACACCCCCGCCTCCTTTCCTCTACCCCGTCTCACCTTTATTCTTGGGCATTGTGTCGGCAAGAGTGGGATGTTTTTCTCGAGCTCTCCAACTACAGTCACACGATCAGAAGGTATAGTTATCGGTGGGTGAAGAAGCGGCTGGTAGTCGTGCTGTTCTAGCCGGGTGTTGTAATCCTACGGCAGTGAGAGGTCGCTTTCAGGCACGCACGAGCAAAAGGGAAGACGCTGCTGTCGCACGGCTTTTTGACGTCACGCAACTTGTCTGAGCGCGCGCGCGCGCGCGCGCAGCCGGTTTCTCTACCAACGCAACTTTTGCACGTAATGACAGAACAACGCATTAGAAATAAAAGAAAGACCTCATCAAATCTTCAAATAGACCAGGTCACGCGCATGTTGCAGCCATTATGAGACAATGTTGGTTTCTTTTTACAACCACGAGAGTTACAGTTCTCTTTTCAATTAGATACAGTTTCAGTAAGACAAAATTACAAATATTTTAAAGAACGCGAGATCTGAACATTTTCAAACAGGAAATTAGAAATATATTCTGTATGTTGCAAACTCCTTTGTTTTCCATTTTGTTTTCCCACTAGGTTTATTTCTTGTACTACAATGGTACCACTATAAGAGCGGACACTTTAATTTCCACAATGCTTTTACGAGTTAACTTGTATAACGCTTAAGCGCACTCCTTCTATTCTTTATGATGTAAGCCCATCTGCTAACTCTTCACGCGAGACTTCGCGAACTGTCAGGAGGCCGCAAAGATCAGCTACTTTGCTTTCTCGAGTTTAATAGACTAGTCTATTTTATTACTGTTTTCAAAAACAGATCGTGAACACATCAAGTAATACATACAGGGATCTTACATATGGACCACAAGAAATAACTTCTGTTATTTAATGAACTCATAAAATCCAATCTAATACCATACATATGTTGGAGTTAACTAATATGTATTCCATGGCCACTGGAATTATGAGTCAGGGTAGCATCAAATTGTACGACATAATGCAGCACATTTTAGGGCAGTATAATTACTTGAACATTCTGGCTAACCAACACAGTTGCCCACAGACATGTTGTTACCCAGGGCCAGCTTTAGGGCGGTGTAACCGCGCAGCCGCACCTGCTGCTGACCTGGGTTGTGCTTTGTTTAGAAATAATTTATGGGTTTAAAAGCACCTTCTGCAGAGTTCCTTGTGTGTCGGACAGTTTGCAGGCAACAATACAAATCATACATGCCAGCAAGAAATTTATTTCCTCCATTGACGTGCATGGTAGCAAAGGCAATTTTAGGGGGTAGACACCTAAAATAAAATTGTTTGGGCTTTAAAAATCTAGTCTCCTGCCCAGGGCACAAGTCCTAAAAAAAGAAGTGGGGGGACTAACCTAGTTAATCAGTATGCAAGTGGCATCGCAGCGCGTGGCATCGCAGCGCGTGGCATCGCAGCGTGTGACATCACGGCGCGTGACATCACGCCGCGTGACATCACAGGAACTGGCATCACAAGAAGTGATATCAGATCTTAAGCCCTCACATATATGTTTAGCAGGTGTATCATGAGTACATTTGAGCACATTTCGAGTATACTTGCAAACCCTCCTGATTTAGGCAGAAGATTCACACTTTTGTACGCTACATATAAAACAATGTTACCTTTTGTCAGCGTTAAGTTTTCTCTAGCCATAGTGCTTTAAAAGAAATAGTGATATTTAAATTATTACGCCTCCTCAGGGGTATAAGCGCTATATAAATGCAATTTATTTTGTGCAGATACTGGGAAAGATCAACATATCTGACGTTCTAACAGTGCATGCAAATCTCCTAAACAGAGTCTGAACAAAGTGAAAAGCTGCCACTCTTAAGTATGTGTGAAGTGCTAACAAGGTGCGAGCCTTTGTTTCCCTCTGCTGCATTTGCATCAGGTGTGAGGCTCCTAACTGCTGCCAGCCAGGAAACTCCAACAAAAGGAGGCTTGATGACCCCTGAGACTCGGCCTTTGTTATGGCCAAGTATCCCAGCAGGAGTCAGAAATAAGAGAGCCCCGTCCCGCCTGCACGTTGTTGTGATCGAAAGAAGACAACAACGTGCAGGCGCTGCTGAATGTGTCCCGGTGTTTGGAAATTACACCGGGACGAATTCAGCATCTTTTTTAGTGGGGCCCAACTTCTTGGCAGGGTGGACGGCATCCACCCTGTGAAAGAAGTGGGGGGACGCCGTCCACCCGCGTGGACCCCCGACTCGTGCCCTGCTCCTGCCTGAATCGGGTATGTTGTCATGTACAGAACCTGCCCCACTGGCACAGCAAAGGAACCGTACTTACAAGTGTTCTGCTCCAGAATGTCCCAATGGCAAAATATGCTTTGTTCTTTCTTCCCTTACCTGTCAGGAGCACGAAGTCAGTGCTACAGCAGTCAGAGAGAGTGACAAAATGATTGTGCACTGGGCTGCAGCAGCATGTCACTGGAAGTGCATACTCCAAGTCAGACGAGGCCATTTCTGAGCTCATGCTGGCTTGTCACCAGCAGATCATCATTCAGTAATCGGGTTCTGCATGCAGGGGGCGGGAGATTAGTCTTTAAATTGGTTGAATTGGGAGGGTTAGCATGTATAACTTTTGCAATTAATTTTCCTGCTGGAGAGAGATCAGGTTTTGTCTACTGGCAGGTTTGACTCGTAAAGTAGCACAGACTAGGGTTAATATGTGTGCAGCAAAGTACGTCTACCATGCAGGTCCTAGAACGGTATTTTATGTGGATTTCTCAGTGGGTTACTTCTTTTGTCAAAGAGATCCTTTTGTTACTTGCAGTTCATAAGTTATAGTCCTAATATACCACAGTGATCTTTGAGCTGTCACTAAAGAGGTGAATGCAAATGCAAGGCTTAGGGTTGGAATCTCACATTTTTCCCCAGTCTTTCATTATCCTAATGTTGCTAAAAAGGGTTAGTTTGTTTAGTAACACAATCTTATTAGTAATGCCAACCACTGTGTTACGTTTTAAATCCAGAGTTTGCCCTTCTCCAGACCAAACACCAAATAGACCAAATGTACTGTCTACTAGTATAGATGGCATGTGATTCCTACACCTCATAATCCTCATTCTTATGTAACATTCCCTATAGACTGATTTATATACTTATGATTCATTGTCTCTGTATGTGTGTGATGTAAAGTGCTCTGATACCCTACACTGGTATGAGTAGCGCTATAAAACAAATGAAATGCATGTGAGAGAGGGACTATGAAGAGAGGAGGGTGATTGTGGGAGGGCAGTAGTGAGGGAAACCGTGGAGAATGAGGTCATGCCAAAAAACATTGCCGCTCTGGCACTACCCAGCGAACTATCACTCTCTCACCACATGCCACTGACTGGTATATCATTCCACCTTGCTTGCATTGCAACCCATGAAGAACTATCGTACATCTCAAACGTGGACTGTATCCATAGTTGCCAACATTTCGAACCAAGAAATGGGAGACATTGAAATAAAAATAAGGGGAATTTATTTTCCCCATTTCTTGACTAGAATTGAAAACGAGCCAATTTTAAGTATGAAACAGCTAAAATAAAGCTATTTTGGGATTTAAAAATCATGAGTCTCCCATTTGATCGGGTCTGTTGGCCTGTATGCTGTATCATCACACATTACATTCTTTTCTTATAGATGTATTCAATAAAGAAAGCAATTTTTTGTTGTTGTTTCTCTGCTGCAAGTTGTTTTTAATGTTTTAGTCAGTTCTTAAAATTTAAGCCCGACCTATGCTTGTTATACTTCTTGATGTTTTCTGTTAAAGTCTGCAAGTTATGCAGCAGATGATGGCTTACGTGGCAAGCACATTGAATCCATAAATATGGGAACGTGCCAAGGCTGCAGAATTTCATAATTCTAATTGCCCTGCTAATATTGCTAGAAGGCGGTCAGAGCTTACTGTTGCTTGATAATTAAAATCACACAACTAAAACACTAAACAATTTCAAACATAATACATGAATACAAAACATTTGTAACAATAAAAACAAAGAAAGAAATGAAAAAGTATATTTTCATAAAACCCACAATCAATTGTAAAATTAACATACTAGAATCTAAATCTAACATCACCAAATTAGTTTAAAAACATTAGTCACAACACTAAAAGGTTAATTGCAGGTGACAAACTCAAAAGTTTAGTGTCTCTCTTCTTTGGTGACAGGGAGCAATGGCTCAGGGATAGGGAGAGTGGCCCCTGCCATTATGGAGTGAGGGTGCCATGGACACAAAGGAGTCCTGCGTAGGATTCCTCACCTACGAGGAGGCCATCAGGAGAGGTTGACTTACAAAAAGGGATGGGCCTATTGATGGTTTGGGAGGGCTGGACTATGTTGTAGCGTTAGCATACTGAACCCCTTTTAATTGAGTCAAACTCAGTTGGCTATTCTATTCTTATCTCATTTTACTCTGTGCTATCTGTGAAACCTCCTTGGTCCTCCGATGGATCTTGTTCTGTACTGAAAGGGACGGGAATACTCGGTGGATAGGCAATTATCAAATGAGGACCAGGAATAAGATAATTGCTACATATAATTTTGTACTCATCTCATTATGGAAACCCACAAGTAATGAACACTAGACAAATACATTTTCTCACAAACAAATAATGAGTCAGAATCAGCAGAGTTTAGTTTAAATCTCAAAATGTTAGTATTTGAAAGATAACTTTAAATGAATAACATACAATCCTAAATTAAGCTAATTCGAGATTGTTCGACCTGGCATCCTTTGCGTGGTTCCCCTGACTTTTTGCCTCTACCCCCTGTATTTTTGATGCTGTGCTGGATTTCGTTTTTGCTGGCTTAGATGCTTTGGGCACTTTGCCACTGCTGATCAGTGTCAAAGTGTAAGTGCTCTGTTAGAAATGGGGGTCTCTAGTTGGCAATGGCTGGCCACTGTCCAAGTAGGGACCCTTCTTCCTAAGTCAGAGTGAGAGGGCTACCCTCTTTAATACCCCTGCTCAACCCTGTGGTAACGTAGCACGAGCAGGTAGGCTTATCTCAGAGGCAGGGTGTGAAGCATTTATGACTATACACAGTAACACAGTGAGGAACACTACAAAGGGACACCACACAAGTAGTTATAAAAAATAAGTATCTTTATATAAAGGCAGATTTCTCACAAGACCAATAACTGTAAAAGCCACAATACTGTCAAAAATAGGATAGCTGTTGAAGGACTGTCAAAGATAGTTCAAAGGTTGCAAGAGTAAGGTTCAAATTCAAAGCAGGGGTCTCTGCGCCCTTTCTCGTTCAGAGGTTGCAAAAATAAGGTTCAAATTCAAGGCAGTGGTCTCTGCGACCCTTTATCTCATAAGACTGTCAAAAATAGGATGGCTGTTGAAGGACTGTCAAAAAATAGTTCAAAGGTTGCAAAAATAAGGTTCAAATTCAAGGCAGTGGTCTCTGCGACCCTTTCTCTCACAAAGTACCTGGGTTTAGTAGCAAAACCAACAAAATGTCGCAAAGAAGGGGTAGCGATGATTTTCCTCACGCGAGGCCGGCGATGCGTTAAAATCCTTGCCGCAAGGGAGGATGATGCGCCGATCTGCTGATGCGTGCGGAGATGATGCGACCAACTTCTGCACGCTAGGCCGCCGATGCGCTGAGACCTTTGCCGCGAGGGCGAAGGCGATGCGACGATCCTGTTGCGTGTGCGGAGACGATGCGACAAAGTTCTGCACGCTAGGCCGCCGATGCGATGACTTTCTTGCCGTGAGGGAGAAGTCGATGCGACGAGCCTGTTGCGTTGTGCGATCGTGTTGCGATGCGAAGAAATGGAGCTCCGCGAGGGAGCGACGAAATCCGGTGCGATGCGATGAAAATGGCGGACGCACGGCGTCCGCAATGCGATGTCTTGGAGCAATGATTCTGTAGGGGTTGCGAGCGCTCGGCGACAGCCGCGCAATGATTTTTCCAGCGCGTCTCGGCTGCAGCGGCTCGCAAAGGGGCGTTAGCGATGGTTTCGTGCTGCGAGCACTCAGCGGCAGCAGCGCAATGATTTTTCCAGCGCTCTCGACTGCAGCGGCTCGCAAACGTGCGTTAGCGACGATTTCCAGCACTCTTTTCTCTGAAGCAAACTAGAGGCCCTGGAACTCACAGGAGCCTCATCAGCAGATAGCAATCCTCGCAGGGAGGAAGCAGGAGGTTGGTGGTGGAGTCTGATGTGCCTGAGACTCCAGCAGGAGGCTAGCTCTTTTCCTAGCCCTTGGGTAATTGCTGTAACAAAAATAAAAGTTCTCTCAAAAGTCCTTTTCTCTCTTCTTCAAGGTCCAGTGGTCACTGCTGCAGGCCAGTGCAAGAAACAACACACAAGCACAAGGACAGTCACTTCCTGCAGATTCCTCCAGTGGCACGGACAGAGTTTCCTCTCCAGATCCAAAGGCAATACAAAATGTAGGGCTTGAGCACAGATATTTATACCCCAAAAGCCTTTGATCTTTGAAGCTACCAGTCCCTGAACCTAGCCAGAACCAGTTCCTGCTCAGGCCTGGAGCACTTTGTTTACCAGGCTGCATCCTTCCTTTCAGAAAGAGGGGTCTGCTAGCAGACACACAGTGGGAGGTGGAGCCAGCATTCACTTTGCCAGGCACAGCCCTATTCAGATCAAAGAGCCACCCCTCCCCACACTCTAAATGCAGATCTCTCTATTCAACCCAGGTCTGACTCAGCCTGTCCTGCCCCTCTAAAACCAGACAGCCAATACACATAACGGCAGAGCACACTGGAAGGCTTAGGCAAGAAAATACCTACTTTCTAAAAGTGGTATTTTTAAACACAGAATATAAAAATAAACTTCACTAAAAGGTGTATTTTAATATTCTGAGCTCAGGCATACTAAATTCGTTTTTCTACCATGTTCCTGGGGTCAGTTAGGACTATAGCATGTAATAGTCAAACTGCCCATTCTAGCCTATGAGGAACAGGTAGCCTTACAGTAGTGAAAAACGAAATGGTGCATAATTCACTACCAGGACATGCTACACACACCAAGGCATGTCCTACCTTACACATACAATGCACCCTACCCGAGGGGTGACTTACAGGATGCCAAGGGAAGGTTCAGGGGCTGGGAAGTGGGTGCACTTCACAGCCAAGATGGCAGTTCTGGACTGCACACAGACACTGCAGTGGCAGGTCTGAGACACACTTTAAAAGCTGCTTCTGTGGGTGGCGCAAACCAGCGCTGCATGCCCACCAGCAGCATTTGGTTTACCAGCCCTGGGCACACACAGGCCACACTACTAGGGACTAACAGGTAAACCAAATAAGCCAATAAGGGATATACCAATTCACATAGACATATTTACCAAGGGAGAGCATATGCACTTTAGCACTGAACAGCAGTGGTAAAGTGCCCAGAGTCATAAAACCAACAGAAACAGGTCAGCAAAAATACAGGAGGCAGGCAAAAAGTTTAGGGGTGACCCTGCAAAAAGGGCCATTTCCAACACAACCCCCTTCCAGCCAAAACGCAGGGTAGACCAATCACTACTTTGATGGGCTTCCCTGCTTCGGGCGATAGAACACGGAACTGGCCCGCAACTGCAGGGGCATATGCCCGCTCTACTCCAATCTGAACCCTGGTGGATCCCTCTGTCCACACTCCCAGGGCCCACTAAGATAACCAATGGGGAACTCTGCCCTCACCTGTGGACACCACCTGTGCAGCACCTAACCTTAACTGGCCCCCAGGTGTGTCCCAACAGATAAACAATAAGCCACAGTAGCCACTGACAGTAGTCAGGGATGAGACCCAGGCCTTATACCTCTCAGGGCTCACTAAGGCAACCAATGGGGAACTCTTCCCTTACCTGTGGACACCACCTGTGCAGCATCTAACCTTAACTGGCCCCCAGGTGTGTCCCAACAGATAAACAACAAGCTCCAGTAATCACTGACAGTAGTCAGTGATGAAATCCAAGCCCTATACCTCTCAGGGCTCTCAAACTTTTGTGGCATCAGAGAGTGAGGGGCAGTAACCCCAGGTGCCTGGCACCTTTGTACACTCTCCCTCCTGTCAGGTCAGGCAAAGCACCCGGACACTGACCCACCAGCCCTGGGCCTGTACCCAGCGGCTGGGCCAGAGACTGGGGTGGGCTCTCCCACACCCGGTCCTCCTCTTTGGGGCTCGGTACCCTCCCACCTGGAGCGATACCCCCTTCCAGAATTGTCAGGGCACCTGAGGCAGGTGTCCTGCATAATTCACCCACCAGTTCAGGGGTTCTATCCTGCAACTGGTATCCCAGCATAGGGTCTCTACCCTTAGACTGGGCGGAGGTCAGGGGTGAGGCTGCCCTCTCCCCGCCCCCTTTACTGGGGCCCGGCACCCTCCCACCTGGAGAGGTGCCTCCATAACACAAACCGGGAGGGGCACTGTTAGCAGTTGCCCCTTCCTCCAGATCAGGGGGACACCCTGAACCTGGCCCCCCAACCTAGGGTCTGTACCCTTGGGCTGGGCCTGTGCCTGGCAACCCAGGACTTCTGGGGGCGTACACCAATTCCCCCAAGGAAAATACACTCTTCCACTAGTTCAGGGCCTTGTCCCTGCAACTGATCCATCAACCTGGAAAACCCTCAAGTGGTACTGGGGTCAGAGGCGAGGACTCCTCCCTCTGCACCCCCTTCCAGCATACTGCACCCTCCCACCTGGAGTGGTGCTTTTAGAAAAGAAAATGGTCGGGACACTGCTTACAGTTGTCCCTTCCTCCAGGTCAGACAACACCTGGACCTGACTTACCATCCCAGGGACCAACCCCTGTGCTTGAACAACTGCCTGGCCAACCAGGACTTCCTGGGGAGCACACAGGCCCCCTCAAGGGAAACACACCCTCCACCAGTTCAGGGCCTGGACCCTGCAACTGACCTACCAACCTGAAAAACCCGCAGGTCGCACCGGGGTCAGAGGCGAGGACTCCTCCCTCTGCACCCCCTTCCAGCATTCTGCACCCTCCCACCTGGAGTGGTGCTCTTAGAAAAAATGGTCGGGACACTGCTTACAGTTGTCCCTCCCTCCAGGGCAGACAACTCCTGGATCTGACTTACCAACCCAGGGACCAACCCCTGAGGCTGAACAACTGCCTGGCCAACCAGGACTGAAGTGGTGTCACCATGGTCACTCCTAGGGGCTCAGCCCTTCTGACTGGCCCCTGACCCACTGGCTCTTCCACTGGGGACTCCTTCCCCCTTTCATCCCTCAGACTGGACTTCCGTACTCTCCCCTAGAGTGGCACTGCCAGGCACAAGAACTGATGGAGGCCTGACAACAGGCACTCCCAGCTCACCTAACACTGGGGTACCCCCACAATGGACGGTTCATCCAGACAGACTAGGCTCCCCACCTGGTGTTCCCTCATGGAACCATCCAGTCCTGGGGACTGAGACTGGGGCACTTCGGGACCTATCCCAGTCTCACTCCTGCTCCCACGAGACAGGATGTGAGGCCCTACAACCTCCTCACAACAAGGGGACCCAGCTGTAACACTCCTAACCTTTCCCAGCACTCTGGGTTGGAAAACTTCTGAACCACTTCTCTTAGGGTCATTCCCTAATGCCTCTACAGAGCCTCTGGTACTCACCCAGAGGTCTGCCTCCTGCGCAAGTTCCCTAGGATCAGAGAACTCGCACTCTAACACATGTTGGTTTAGCTCTGGAAAATAGGAACTCACAATATGCTCTCCCACAATTGGATTACACAGCTCCACACAGGTGCTAACCTTTACCTCACAATCCAGTGCCTCACACACGTACCCCACACTACTCTCTTGAAATGGGCGAGACATTAACTGACTGTCTCTATCACTCAACCCACACTCTTCTGGGCGGTCCTCACACTCATACACCAGGACTTCAACCACAAGGGGAACCCCTCTCCTGCACCTCTCATCCAGAGTCGGTAGAGTATCCCTCCTTTCACTAGGACTATGGGCCCCTGCGCTAGTTCCCCAATCCACCTCAGGGACACTGCACACCAATGGAGCTATCTCAGGTCCTTGAATCCCCTGGTGTAGATCAACCCCTCCTTCAAGTCAGGTGCCACATCCCTGGGTGGGTGTACTACACTGTCATCACTATATACTTCAATTTTGCTGCCACCACTGGACCCCACCCTCTCTGGGGAATCCAGACAATTAAAACTGCGCTCCAGGGGTAACCTCCTCTGGAGCTAACTTCTCCTTTTCTGCTATCTGCGCTAGGTGCGCTCCAGCTGGGCAATCTCTATTTGGAGCCTCTCCAATTCCAGCTGGTACTCCCTCTCCCTCTGTCTGTCCAACTCCTCTGGGGACCATGAAGGGATTGGGCACTACCCTGTGCACTAGATCCAGCAAGGGACTCCCTACCTATGGGACCTTCCCGCCTGTCCCCCAACTCCTCTGGGGACCATGAGGGGAATCTGGCACTACCATAGGCACTAGGCTCATCAAGGAACTCCCCACCTATGAGATATTCCATAACACTTTCTTCCTCCTCTTCAGACTCTCTAGGGCCACCCTCAGACCAACTACCCTCTTGGTAGGTGTACTGGGACTCCAAGAATCTCCATCTGTCTTGTTGCCAAAGTCTCAGGGATGTCTGCAGGGATAGCTGAGTCTCCTTCCTACTCACTGCTAAGCCCTTCTCCTCACAGAACCCCCTTAGCTCCTCTAGACTGTAGGTTAACAGATCATCTATATAAAAGGTAGGTCTCATCTCAGCAAGACCCATTGTAGCAATATCTGGCAATATCAATAATAAAACAAATAGGCTTGCCCGTTGTAACAATCACGGGCAATATCAAATAACAGATAGAAGAAAACTTCTCAAGAAAATGTATGCGGGTAAAAAATCACCGGCAATATCAATAAAACATAGGCTTGCCCATTGTAACAATCACGGGCAATATCAATAAAAGATAGAAGAAAACTTCTCAAGAAAAATGTATGCGGGTAAAAATCACCGGCAATATCAATTACAATATAGGATCCAACAATTCTCAAAAATGTATGCGGGTACTATCACCTGGCAATATCAATAAAACATAGGCTTGCCCATTGTAACAATCACGGGCAATATCAATAAAAGATAGAAGAAAACTTCTCAAAAATGTAAGCGGGTGAAAAATCACCGGCAATATCAATCACAATATAGGATCCCAAAAACTCTCAGAAATGTGTGCGGGTGAAAAATCACCGGCAATATCAATTACAATAGGGGATCAAAAACTTTCAATAAATGGGCGCGGGTGAAGAATCACCGGCAATATCAATCACAATATAGGATCCCAAAACTCTCAGAAAATGTGCGCGGGTGAAAAATCACCGGCAATATCAATCACAATATAGGAGCAAAAAAATTCTCAAAAAATGTATGCGGTACGTTATGGTCTGCACTCACTAGTAGTGTACACTATAATTACTGTATGCGATCATAAATGCAAGTCCAGATCCCACCGCTGCCACCAATGTTAGAAATGGGGGTCTCTAGTTGGCAATGGCTGGCCACTGTCCAAGTAGGGACCCTTCTTCCTAAGTCAGAGTGAGAGGGCTACCCTCTTTAATACCCCTGCTCAACCCTGTGGTAACGTAGCACGAGCAGGTAGGCTTATCTCAGAGGCAGGGTGTGAAGCATTTATGACCATACACAGTAACACAGTGAGGAACACTACAAAGGGACACCACACAAGTAGTTATAAAAAATAAGTATCTTTATATAAAGGCAGATTTATCACAAGACCAATAACTGTAAAAGCCACAATACTGTCAAAAATAGGATAGCTGTTGAAGGACTGTCAAAGATAGTTCAAAGGTTGCAAGAGTAAGGTTCAAATTCAAAGCAGGGGTCTCTGCGCCCTTTCTCGTTCAGAGGTTGCAAAAATAAGGTTCAAATTCAAGGCAGTGGTCTCTGCAACCCTTTCTCTCATAAGACTGTCAAAAATAGGATGGCTGTTGAAGGACTGTCAAAAAATAGTTCAAAGGTTGCAAAAATAAGGTTCAAATTCAAGGCAGTGGTCTCTGCGACCCTTTCTCTCACAAAGTACCTGGGTTTAGTAGCAAAACCAACAAAATGTCGCAAAGAAGGGGTAGCGATGATTTTCCTCACGCGAGGCCGGCGATGCGTTAAAATCCTTGCCGCAAGGGAGGATGATGCGCCGATCTGCTGATGCGTGCGGAGACGATGCGACCAACTTCTGCACGCTAGGCCGCCGATGCGCTGAGACCTTTGCCGCGAAGGCGATGCGACGATCCTGTTGCGTGTAGCGGAGACGATGCGACAAACTTCTGCACGCTAGGCCGCCGATGCGATGACTTTCTTGCCGCGAGGGAGAAGTCGATGCGACGAGCCTGTTGCGTTGTGCGATCGTGTTGCGACTGCGAAGAAATGGCGCTCCGCAAGGGAGCGACGAAACCGGTGCGATGCGATGAAAATGGCGGACGCACGGCGTCCGCAATGCGATGTCTTGGAGCAATGATTCTGTAGGGGTTGCGAGCGCCGGCGACAGCCGCGCGATGATTTTTCCAGCGCGTCTCGGTTGCAGCGGCTCGCAAAGGGGCGTTAGCGATGGCTTCGTGCTGCGAGCACTCAGCGGCAGCAGCGCGATGATTTTTCCAGCGCTCGACTGCAGCGGCTCGCAAACGTGCGTTAGCGACGATTTCCAGCACTCTTTTCTCTGAAGCAAACTAGAGGCCCTGGAACTCACAGGAGCCTCATCAGCAGATAGCAATCCTCGCAGGGAGGAAGCAGGAGGTTGGTGGTGGAGTCTGATGTGCCTGAGACTCCAGCAGGAGGCTAGCTCTTTTCCTAGCCCTTGGGTAATTGCTGTAACAAAAATAAAAGTTCTCTCAAAAGTCCTTTTCTCTCTTCTTCAAGGTCCAGTGGTCACTGCTGCAGGCCAGTGCAAGAAACAACACACAAGCACAAGGACAGTCACTTCCTGCAGATTCCTCCAGTGGCACGGACAGAGCTTCCTCTCCAGATCCAAAAGCAATACAAAATGTAGGGGCTTGAGCACAGATATTTATACCCCAAAAGCCTTTGATCTTTGAAGCTACCAGTCCCTGAACCTAGCCAGAACCAGTTCTGCTCAGGCCTGGAGCACTTTGTTTACCAGGCTGCATCCTTCCTTTCAGAAAGAGGGGTCTGCTAGCAGACACACAGTGGGAGGTGGAGCCAGCATTCACTTTGCCAGGCACAGCCCTATTCAGATCAAAGAGCCACCCCTCCCACACTCTAAATGCAGATCTCTCTATTCAACCCAGGTCTGACTCAGCCTGTCCTGCCCTCTAAAACCAGACAGCCAATACACATAACGGCAGAGCACACTGGAAGGCTTAGGCAAGAAAATACCTACTTTCTAAAAGTGGTATTTTCAAACACAGAATATAAAAATAAACTTCGCAATTGGGGGAGAACATGGCGTCTGCTAGTTGAGCAGCCGCGTGTGTCCGTGCTACTGCCCCTTGTAACAGTTCGTGAAATGTTACCTTGTGAGCAGTACCTCCGCTGATGGTCCCTTCCTGTGTGTTCTCGGGGTTGGAGGAGCTGTGGTTGAGCCCTGGGGCAGGGCGAAATTGGACGGTGCAAGGAGACGAATGCCCCTGAGGTCAGACGGCGCCCCCTGCCCGCCTTGTTCCCCGCGCTGGTGTTCGGCCGCCCTGGAGCTAAGGCGCGGCCGCAGAGCGGCGGCTCGCGGGCTCCTCCGGGTCGACAGTGGCAGCGCCAGTATCGGGCGTTTTTTCAGAGCTGCGGACACTAGCGTGGTAGGGAGTCTTGGCGGAGATGTTTCCACGGAGCGGGCGGCTCCAGGCTCCACACTCGCAGCGGTGTCAAAGGAATTGAAGGTGCCTCCAGGCAGAGTGGTGGATGTGTCTCCTGCTTGGAGTGCAAGCAGGGAAAACAGCGTGCAGGTAGGCGCCAGTAAAGAAGCCGGAACGGTGGAGACCGAGGTAAATTGGACGGTAATACAAGAAAGAAAGGTAGGAAGCGAGGGAGTGTGCCTAGAAACAAGAAATGCAAAAGTAAGGCAAAGGGAGAGGAGAGTGGAGGGCTAGAACCAGGCAGAAGAGGGTGAGGTTTTGGAGGCTCCAACGGCAAAACATTTTCCTAGTGCCCTCAGTGCCTCTAGCTTGCTCTGCGAGTATCCGGCTTCTCAAAACTGTCAGACTAAGACCAGAAGTATAAAGGGGGTGAGAAATAAGATCACTTCTCTACAAAATAAGGTTAAGATCACCCCCTCGCTGAGGTCTTTTTTAGAATGCAACCGGAGGTTCTCAATATTACAAAGCAGGGAGCTGAATTCAGAGAGAACGCTGGTATAGGAGTACTTAGCTTATATGGCTCAACTAGTTTAAGTTGCCTTACGGATTGTATACCAGAAGAATCCCGGGGCATGATGGAGTCTACAGAAATAGTGCCTATTGAAAATGAGGTATTCAGGGAGCGAATAGAAGAGAGTTCAGAAACAGGGGGTACGGAGGAGATAGAACTGGGCTCTCACAGTCCAGCTATAGCCATTGATTCTAGTATAGATGGAGGACTAAGGCTGCAGGAGCAGAAGCGGGAGCAGACTCTCCCCCACTAGAATCGATGCAAGCTCTGTTTACCTCATTAAAAGAAGACATCAAGCAAGGCTTTGCGGTCTCAGCAGCTAATCAGGGAGAAATAAGGAATTCATGTGAGATCTTAGAAAAAAGTAGACCTCCTAAATGCCAGAACTGAATCTTTAGAACACTCTGTTGACGAGTTAAAGGCCAATTTAGGGACTGCAGAAGCCAAAATTCATGCACTACAAACAGGGAGGCTGCACTGCGAGAAAGAATGGAGACGCTGGAAAACAATTCCCGTAGAAATAATCTGCGCGTCTTGAATGTCCCAGAGGGGAAAGAAGGGACAGACCTCAAAACTTTTATGATCAAACTGATTAAGGAAGTTTTGCCACTGGAAGAGGCTACCGAGTTCTTGGAAAAGGACATTCAAAGAGTTCATAGAGCCCCTTTCGTCTAAATCCAAGTAGGACAAAACCTAGAAAGATTCTTATCAATTTCCTTACTTTCGCAGTAAAGGAAAAAATCTTGAATCTGGCTCTAAAAGCAAAATCATTAAGAAGCAAGGATTTTACCTTTGAAGTCCGCTCGGATTTATCAAGAGACACGTTAGAAAGGCAATGGGAGCTCGGAAAGAGGATGGACAATTTCAGGAAAGCCGGAGCTGTGGTACAACTTAAATTCCCAGCCTTTCTAAAAATCATGCATAATAATAAAATGCACAATATTAGGTCGATTCAGGAGGCAGATGAATTATTGGCTAATATCAGCAAAGGGGTCCTTTAGGCTCCTAACTTGGGAAGCATAGGAGGGAGGAGAAGTGAGTGGTGCAGAATACTCCTTTTCATGAATCTTATAAATAAGTCTTGTATAACAAGAAATAGATAGATAAAAAAAAAAAAAAAAGATCAATAAATAAAAACACAGGGGGTATGGTAACACA
Organism: Calotriton arnoldi; assembly: GCA_963921515.1. Classification (NCBI taxonomy): domain Eukaryota; kingdom Metazoa; phylum Chordata; class Amphibia; order Caudata; family Salamandridae; genus Calotriton; species Calotriton arnoldi. The sequence continues at coordinate 967,791 of CAWUFW010003548.1, forward strand.
CAAAATTGTTTAGAGGGTTGAGGGGAGTAGTTCACGGACACCAAATCTGGGCAACAACTAGTCCAGTTAAATGGGGGTAGGGTTCTCCAAGGGGTGGGGGTAGGGGGATGGGGGAGCACGGGAAAAAAAAATAAAATCACCTCATTTGCCTTGATCTTTTTAGGTTGTTTAGTTTTGCCAGTCTTGTTCAAGAGGGATTCGGCTGATCCGAGATTTAGATGTCGCCTCTGCCTCAATCAAGGGAGGGATTGGGGGTATTGTACCCTAATAATATGACTATACTTCAGTTGTTGTCCTGGAATGTGAATGGCCTGCGTGTGAGGTCACGTAGACTAAAAATTTTACAATATTTAAAAGATTCCCCAGCGCAGGTCATGGTCATCCAGGAGACACACCTTCTTGAGGCAGAGACAAAAGAAATATTAAGATCTCAAAAATGGGTGGATTCCTTTGTCTGTACCAACCAGACGGCAAACATTAGAGGAGTGCTGATTCTTTTAAAAAACCAGCTAAAGTACAGGTCCTACAATATAAGGGGGACCCTGGGGAAGATGGCTGATATTGAAGATCATTCTAAGGGGTATCCTCCTTACCTTAGTTGGCTACTATGGTCCGAATCAGGACGATCCCTCCAGTCTCCACACTATCTCCTCGCACTTATTGGATTTTCCAGAGCCGGTGATCTGGGCAGGAGATTTCAATATCTTTCTGGATCCTAAACTGGATAAATCCTCTAACAGCAGAGCGATAGTTACTTCAAGATCTAGGGCGTCCCTTTTGACAATAATGTCCCAATTGGGGCTTAGCGACATCTGGAGAGAGAGGTCAGGACAACAATTGGGGGTATCCTATAGAAATTTTAAATACAAACATAAGTCGCGAATTGATTACATTATGATTAGCTACAGTCTTAGGGAGAGAGTAAAGGATATAAAATATCTGCCATCACATCTCTCTGATCATTCTGGCATTTTGATGATTTTGGATTGTATACAGACACGACAGAATAGAACATGGTCCTTCGATCGTACACTGTTACTTGAAGAGGAGGAAACAAGTTTTCTCTTCAATGAAGTAACTCTTTTTTAGAGACCAATATGGGCACAGCTGATACTAATATTATATGGGACACTCTTAAAGCCTTTTTGAGAGGTATTATAACTAATAGGTCAAGCTACAGGCGTCAAAAATATAAAGAAGAGATCTCAGCTCTGGAACAAGAAATGAGGATAGTAGAGACAAGAATGAATAGCCAGGTGGGAATAGGTCAAAAGGAAGATCTTGATAGGTGTAAACTTTTGAAGGAAAAGCTGGAGAGTGTGCTTCAGGAGAGGCTTGTGAGGAGATGGGAGGCTAGCAAGATTGCCCATTTTGAGTACGGGGAAGGGGCGGGAAATTACTTGCCTGGAAAATCAAAACAGACCAGCTCCGTAACCATATAAAGGAAATCTCTAGGGGTAACGGGGCAGCATCCACATCCTCGGACGAAGGTATTGGGGAGGCTTTCCTGGAGTACTTTCAGGAGATATATAAAGAGACCTCCACAGAGGATAAAACTAGGGTAAGAACATGGCTGGAAAAAATCACCTTAAAATCTATCAGTGCTGAGCAACAGTTAGATCTAGAACAGAGCATAACGCAAGAGGAAGTAAGGATGGCATTGGCAGGTGGTAAAAGGGGGAAAGCGGCTGGTCCTGATGGAATCCCAGTCGAATTATATAGATCACTCCGGGAGAGTATAATTCCAATACTTACTCGTCTATTCAATAAAATATTTCTGGAAGGCTTTAGTCCACCCGCATCATGGAATGATGCTACAATAGTCCTGATTTTAAAACCGGGTAAAAATCCCACTAGTTGCGGTTCATATCGCCCGATATCACTTTTAAACGCCGATTTTAAAGTCTTTACTTCCATCTTAGCTACTAGGTTGGGGGTGGTGGCGAAGGATATCCTTCACCCCGATCAGAAGGGGTTCGTTAAAGGGAGACAATTGGCAGACCTCACCCGCGATTTGGTTGGCGCAATAGACATTGCCTCCACCTATTCACTTCCCTGGCAGCTTTAACCCTGGATGCTACTAAGGCTTTTGACAGGGTTAATTGGGTTTACTTGTCAGAAGTTTTGGGAAAATTCAATTTGGGTGTCAAGTTTTGTCGTACTATACAGTTATTATATCAGGCTCCATTGGCCAAGCTTTTGGTTAATGGTAGCCTTACTAAGGCATTTAATATCACTAGAGGGACTCGACAGGGCTGCCCCTCTCCCCCTGTTGTTTGATTTGTATATTGAGCCGTTTGCACAGAGGCTCAGAGAAGACCTTGACATCGTGCCTTTTAGACATGGGGATTGGGAGAGGAAGGTGGCACTGTATGCGGACGATATTCTGATATTATCAGCTGATTTGGATACAACCTTCCCGGCAGTTGTCAAATTGGCGGAGGAATTTGGGCAGGTCTCAGGATACGAGATAAATGCCGGGAAAACAGAAATTATGACCTGGAACATCTCGGGTACGGTACATCACACAAGTTACAATATGCGTTACCTTGGGGTCAGAGTCGTTCATGATATAGATAAAATAGCAGATGTCAATTTAACACGAGTCCTTCAAGAGTGCCACAAGCAGATGAAGACATGGGCCCATCTTCCTTTATCCATCTTGGGGAGGGTGAATCTTGTTAAAATGTCAATATTACCTAAGGCCACTTTCCTTTTAATACAATCCCTTTACATTTTAACAAGTGCACTATAGAAAAATTTCAACAAGAAATAAATTCTTTTATTTGGGCATACAGATCTACTAGGATAGCCTGGAAAAAGCTAAGGCGTAGGAGGGAGAAAGGAGGTCTCGCGTTACCTGATCTTCAATACTATGCGTGGGCTTTTCAACTTACATACTCTCGGATGTTGTTAAAAATGCCTACTGACACAGGGGGAGGAGACATGTTATTGGCTATGTTAAAAGGGGCGGGTTTACCGGAGGAGGGTTTTATGTTTAAATTCGGTGACCAAAAATTTTTTAAGAAAGTCAAACTAAAGGTCCTGCAGGGATTTGCTAGAATATGGGCAAGGTTAAAAAATTTGACAGGTCTGCACTATTTTTCTAACTTAGCGCCACTCTGGGACTCTCCGGGCTCACCAGAATGTCTGCGGGATAAGCTAGCGATGCCACTTAAAGACGCTGGATTGAGAATATGGGGAGATCTGGTTAGTAATAAATCGTTTATTGCATGGGAAGATCTAAAGATGAGAGTGGGTAGTGGTCTCTCAAGATTTAAGTATATTCAGCTACAAAGCTGGGTACAGTCTCAAATTAGACAGAAAAAATCTATTGGTGAGGGAAACAGTCTAGAGCAGCAGTTGGTGGAGAGGCCTGTAGGGAAGAAGGAGGTCTCATATTGGTATTGGGCCATAGAAGAGGTGGTCGATGGGGAATTTAAGTTGGCTCATGACCTCTGGAGTGAACAGATGCCAAATGTACAGTGCGACCTATTATGGCAGGATTCCTTTAAAAATCTCTTCAGCATAGTTAAACCTGCTTGGTTGAAGAGGAATCATTTTTTCACGGTACATCGGGCATATTTATCTCCCCTCAGGCTCTCCAAAATTTTAAAACCTCTCAAGTCAACTGTAAAAAATGTGGGTTAGCAGAAGCATCGGACTCACATATGTTTAAAGACTGTCCCTCAATTGGTGCATTTTGGGAAGAGGTACGGATTACAATAGAGAGTATTCTGAGAGTACCAATTTTAATGGACCTGTCTCTAATAATTTTTGGTCTTAGTAGCCATATCATAGGACCAGCCAGATCATTTTTATTTTATTCAATCTTATTGGCAAGGAGACAAATTTGCATACAGTGGGTAGACCCTGCCCCTCCCAAACATTCGGTCTGGCTGACTTCCTTATATGAAACATCCAAGTTGGACTTAGCTAGATCTGGTAGTCGAAAGAAAATTGCATATTGGGACCTTCTGCTTCAATGGAAATAGCTTAAGAATTATTCTTTTTTTTATTTTTATTTTTTTATTTTTATTTTGTTATATTTGTTGTGTTACTTCCATCTTGAATATGTTATAACGAAGGGCGGGTCCAATGATTATGCCTATTGGATACTCCTTGGACTATGCTGGGTCTTCCTCCGAGATATCGAAAGAGTCCATCTGGTCATACAGATCAAGTGGGAGCGAAACCTATTCTCTTTCTTTTGAAGGAAAGTAGCATGTCGATCTGGAAAAATACCCCTACAGGCTGAAGGTATCGAGAGAACCCACCAAAAAGAGCCGGTGTTATCTTAGGTCGTTGAGTAGGGGTATGAACAGACGGTTTTGTCTACTAGGGTTAAAGGCAAATGAGGACAAAAAAAAAAAAAAAAAAAAAAAACTTAACTAAAAGGTGTATTTTAATATTCTGAGCTCAGGCATACTAAATTCGTTTTTCTACCATGTTCCTGGGGTCAGTTAGGACTATAGCATGTAATAGTCAAACTGCCCATTCTAGCCTATGAGGAACAGGTAGCCTTACAGTAGTGAAAACGAAATGGTGCATAATTCACTACCAGGACATGCTACACACACCAAGGCATGTCCTACCTTACACATACAATGCACCCTACCCGAGGGCGACTTACAGGATGCCAAGGGAAGGTTCAGGGGCTGGGAAGTGGGTGCACTTCACAGCCAAGATGGCAGTTCTGGACTGCACACAGACACTGCAGTGGCAGGTCTGAGACACACTTTAAAAGCTGCTTCTGTGGGTGGCGCAAACCAGCGCTGCATCCCCACCAGCAGCATTTGGTTTACCAGCCCTGGGCACACACAGGCCACACTACTAGGGACTAACAGGTAAACCAAATAAGCCAATAAGGGATATACCAATTCACATAGACATATTTACCAAGGGAGAGCATATGCACTTTAGCACTGAACAGCAGTGGTAAAGTGCCCAGAGTCATAAAACCAACAGAAACAGGTCAGCAAAAATACAGGAGGCAGGCAAAAAGTTTAGGGGTGACCCTGCAAAAAGGGCCATTTCCAACATGCTCCCTGTGTAAATTGTTGTTACAATTGGTTCCCCCTGATTGGTATATTTGATTTACTGGTAAGCCCCTAGTAAAGTGTACTGAATATAGCAGGGCCTGTAAATCAAATGCTACTAGTGGGCCTGCAGCATTGATTGTGCGTACCCATGTGAGTAGCTCTGAACAGGTAACTCAGGCCTTCCATTGCAGAGCCTGTGGGCAGACTGGTACTGCCATGTCGACTTGGCCAGTGCACCCACTTGCTAGGCCCTAACCTTCCCTTTTCTTACATGTGACTCACCCCTGAGGTAGGCACAAGGTACCCCTGTGGGCAGGGTGCAGTGTATGTGAAAGTTAGGACATGCCCTGGTGTGTGTGGCATGCCCTGATAGAGAAATACTGCCAATTTCGTTTTTCACTATTCCAAGGCTACCTGTTCCCATAGGATAGAATGGGGAGTTTGTTTATAACATCTTATAAACATAACTACCCCTGGGAACAAGGTAGGAAAATAAAGTTTAGTATGCCTGAACTCAGAATGTTAAAATGCATCTTTTAGTGAGGGCGATTTTTACATTCTGTGTTTGAAAATACCACTTTTGGAAAGTAGATATTTTCTTGCTTAGCAATACACATCCTAGCCATCTGCTAGGATGTGTATTGACGGTCTGGCTTTGGAGTGACAGGGGCTGGGGTTGTGCAGTGGCTCCAGAGAGTCTGGATGAGTCAGGGCTGGGCTGAATAGACCTGAGCTGCATTTAGAGTAGGGGGAGGAGATTTCCTTTCACCTGAATGGGCCTGGTCTGCCTTCCACAATGCTGTCTCCACCCCTTGCCAGGAAGCCGCACCAGAGAGGAAAGAACTGGTTTTGACTGAGCACAGGACTTCTGTGCCACCAGAGAACAAAGGATTTTGCTGTATAAATATTGGGGCCTAGACCCCAGAACTTTAGATCATTCCTGGAATTCAAGAGGACCCTTTGCCAAGGAGAAGAGCTGGAGAGACTGAGGAGAAGTACTGCCCTTATGCTGTGTGCTGTGTGGGGTTGGCCTGCAGTTGCTGTTTCTGCCAAGGAAAGGAGAAGGACTTTGCTGTGTGCTGTGTCCCCTGCTTGAAGGAGATCTCCAAGGGCCTGTGTGTGCTGGCCTCCTGTTCTGAAATCTCAGGGACACATAGACTTCACCCCCAGCTCCCCTAAACTCTGCTGCTGTGAGTTCTGACCCGCCAGGATGTGCCTGTGCCAGTTTTGGACCTCTGGAGGTTGTTGCTGCTGTTTGGGAGCTGGGAGAAAGAAGAAACTTGAAGAACTGCAAAAATCAACGCATCGCTCTTCTTGCGGCTGTTTTTCTGACGCATCTCCACGGCGCGAGAAGAATTTCCACGCATCGCCGTGCCGATGCGAAAACCGATGCAGCGCCTGTCGCCGCAGCAAGAATCGACGCATCGAGGGATCGCGGCTGAAGAAATCCGACACAGCGCTGCTCGACGCCACTGCGTCGATCACTGACGCATCCCGGATTTCCATGCATCGTACCTGTGCGGCAAGTTTTCCCGTGCATCACCTGCGGACCGGAACCGTCACGACGAATCGATGCATCACTCCCCATACAGACCGGATTCGACGCAACCCTTCCTCTGCGTGCAGCGGGACTGTCGCATCACCTCCCCAAAGTCTCAGGAGTTGACGCATCTCTTTGTTTCCGACTCTGCGGCTGTTTGGCCTTGTGAATTTTGACGCAACTACAGGTACTTTGTGTAAAAGTCACTCATCCATAGTTTTCTATGGTACCAGTTCTTGAAACCTTTTGAAAGTCATATTTTTAACTGTGTATGTTGGATTTTTGTCATTTTGGTCTTGTTTAGTTTAGATAAAGATATTTTATTTTTCTAAACTGGTGTGGTGTCCTTTTGTGGTGTTTTCACTATGTTACTGTGTGTGTTGGTACAAATACTTTACACATTGCCTTTGGGATAAGCCTGTCTGCTCGTGCCAAGCTACCAAGGGGGTGAGAAGGGGTTATCTAAAGTGTGTATCCCCCTTACCCTGACTAGAAGCAAGGATGCCTATTTGGATAAAGGTACCTACCTCTGCCAACTAGAGACCCCCATTTCTAACAGAGATTAATAAGCATTAACAAAACTCTGCGAAATCCAAAGCTGTAGGGATTGATTTTCCTCAGCCGAGGAAGATTGATTTGCTAATGAATTTAGTATCAATAGATAACCAGTTGAGCCTCATACAAACCCTTAATAAAGTTCAGTTTGTTCCAAATGACCAGTTCCAGTTCATTAAAGACAGGAAGTTTGTCTCTGTCCGTTTGCTGTAACGTTAGATGTCACGCAAACCCTATCAGTCAAAAAGGTTCCACTGTGCTAGCACTCCAGCCCGCAGCAGATCACAGTATTACGTCACAGTTCGCGTTGTTCTTGGAAGTCCAAAATGTCAGTCTCTGTGCCACAAGAGAGGTAAGCAAGTCTCTGTCCATCCGTTTGAAAATCTGAGCAATTATACTTAATTAGTTCCAGGGTGACACCCCTTGACATTGCCAAGTTTGTCAGACCACTCTGTCCCGTTGGCCATCTGCGGTAGGATGAGATGTTGTAGTAGGTAAAAAGTATAGAAATCCGGAAGAATTATATAATCCATAATGTGTAATTTCCTTAGAATCTTTATAGGTTTAGTCATATGAACAATGTGACACTCAGTAAATAGATGATTTATGCTCTCATCTTTTGTCTACTAGTTCTCAAGCATCTTTTCTAGCATGTATCTGTTTTTGTTTCCAGTGCAGTCAGACTGTGCTACAAATGTCAAAGGAACAATTGATAGTTAGAACACAAGTGGCAACTTTACGCAAAGTTCTCCTAGGCGTCAGACTATTCATAAGTTCATAATAGAAAAAGATGCAGGATTTGAGGCCTTCATGAAATACAACTTGTGCACTATGAAATTATGCTAAAATATAAATCTTGCGTTGCATAGCAAGGAGCATTACTCTCTCAGCTAAATGCATTTAATACACTTTTTAATCAAATCATAATGAATTCATGTAAGTATAGGGTACTCATACATTTTTTTAAATATCACTGTCTCTCACTTATAAATTATATGAGTTTTTTCTTTGCACATATGTTATTTAAGCACACATGTTTATAAGCACATCAAAGGAAAGGTTCTCGAAATCAAATTACTTTATTTCGGCAAAAATGCCTTCAAAAGTGTCACAACAGACTAGATAAAATCATTCATATTAAGAACACATTCGTGCAAGTAAAAATTCATAAAAATTGAAGATAATACCATCAGAACATCACTAGGATTAAGAAGAGAAGAGTAAAAAATATATATGTACACAATATTAAAACAGCCCAAAATCGCTTTAGTAACAATTGTACAGTAAAAAAGCCTCCTCGGTTGTTGGCCAACAGTGTGTGATGGTGTATCCCCTATATACTGCATCAAGGGGTGGCCATTTAGATACTAGTAGCCACTCTGCTACATGTTGAGTGACCTCCCTGCCTCTTTGACCTGATACCCCGCATGTGGCCGAGGAATTTAGCAACTGCGCAGACAAACACAGCTCTTGTGTCTGATTTTAAAATACGGAGAGCTTCCCAAAAGTTCTGCGTGCCCAGTTGCTGGCAGATGGGCTTAATCCACTTCTGTCTTGGACATGCATAAGCAGGGCAAGCAAACAGCACATGGGCTATGGACTCTACAGGAGCCTCGCATCCTGGACAGTCACTAAGGCACGGGTCTTTAGTGTGCCATTTGGCTTTTGCCTCATTTACTGGGATCGTGCCAAGCCTGAATTGGGCATAGAGCTTTCTGTCTTGGGTTACTTGTATTAGATCAAAATAGGGTTCAAGAAGTCTAGTCTGTTTGTGGAGTAAAAATTTTGTAGTTAGTTTACCCCTCTCGACCCTGCCAATATCTGCTTGTGCAACCCATTCCCAGTAGTGCTTCTTTAATACAGCTTTCCGAAGCAGGGGCGAATCATCATTTTCCCAGGCTTCTTTTAGCCCTATGCCAAATACAAGCTTCTTTATGTTGCTCAGCCACGCCACCTTATTAAAAACGTCTAAGCAGGTGACCTCTGTCCTAGCTTCGGCATAAGATGATAACTCCGGGGTCCTCCTGACTCTGGCCCAGAATAGCAGTGAACGAAGCTTAGCAATGTCACTAATGGGACGCCGGCCCATGGCTAGCATAAGTGGATAGATTGGGGTACTTTGGGGTAGCATCACTAGGTTCTCGAAATACAATTTTAGCTAAAACTCGTGTAGCACTTACTTTTCTTTTGCCATTTTCAGTGCACATGTTACACATTTTAACGTACTATTTATCTCTAATACATAAAACGTTCAATTCCCACATATAAATTCTTAGTTATCGCTATTATCACATTATCTAATCACAATATTGCATGTCATTAAGGCGTTAAAATTCACATCTAGTCAGTAAATATAGGATGTAACATAAACTTAATCTAATATTCTGCATGCTTTTACGATGCAGTATCTAAATCAAAACCACGTTTTGTCATTTCCAGAAACGTGGAACTTAACACACATTTTGTCATTTTCCATGTAATGAAGTGTCACAAATCGCTTTACTTTGTAAAATGTCGTAAATTAGTGAGAGGTAAAACCTCTGCTCTATCAATTCCGCCTTTGATGGTGAATCGAGCCATCACACTCTTATCTTTTCTTAACTGATGTCTCATTTATGGTGCTGATGTCTTCATAAGTTTTAGCCTAGATTGTTCTAGAGCTTTCAATTCATCATAGTAACCACATTGCCTCTCCCCTAGTTCAATTTCTGATTTCTTTCTCTTTAACCCTCTAGTTTCTTTCTCTGTTTTCATGTGTTTATAAAATCTGATAATCATCATTATTATTAGTATAAATAGCAATAGTTAGTATGGATGTCAATATTTTCCCCATCAAACTACTTCCCAACGTTGCAAACCATTTTCCCACAGAAGTAAATCCTTTCCCAATTGATTCCCAAGCTCAATCAGCTTTAAGTTCATCCAAATATTTTCCTAAATGGGAAATGTTGCAGATATATCCCCGCAAATCTTTACTTTTGTCATGGATACAAGTACAACACTGTTGAACTTTTAGCATTTGACAGACTCCGCCCTCTTTTTTGCAAGTAGGACATCTAACGCAAGCCTGTTTTGTAACACCATAGATCTGATAGCAATCATTTCAGTATCTATAACAAGGAATCCTCCTGTTGTATCAGTTGTTAAACGATCAACTACAGTAGAAAGTTTTTGATTTTTGTGAAAATTTAGACTCACTCCAGCTGATGGTATCATTGCCCCAAAAATATCCCCAATTATTTCAGCAGCACTCACTCCTCTTCTTAAGCATGTGTGCTTAAATTTGTTGGTTCCCTCTGTTTGTCCCACATGATACATTTTTGGAAATACTATTCCCATATAGCAGCATCCATATTAATGTTTTGGTAGCCTATAATAGGCATTTTTCCCACAAATATAATATACTCCTGGAAATACAGGATCCACTCCTCCAAGGTACAAGCCCCACCCTCCGACAATTTGGAAGGTGTGATCACATTCACTGGAGCCAACAAATGTATTGTTAAATTCAGTTCTGCGTCTTAATATGCATAGCTTCCCTTTATGTTGCCAATCCAGAGCCATTGCAGATTGTGCATCACCCTTTTAATTTCACCCTCCTGGTGTGCCCAAGGTGGAATTTGTGATTGAGTTTCAGCCTTTTTCTTTATTTTCCCACATCTGTCTTCAACTGAATTGATAAAATCTTTCTCTACATTATGTAAAAAGCAGGTTAAATTATGTCTGTGTGCATAAACTGTATCTATATTTTGTGTTGGTTGGAAAAATTCACCCATAATTTCAGCAGTTTGTGTATCTGGTACCATGTTTAAATTTTTCCTAATTGGTACTTCTGAGAATACTAAATCATAATTTTAGTATTATTATTGAAATTGCCCTTTGCAATAAAACAAATTAGTTATTACACTACACAAAATTCCATAAGTAAGAGGCAGGTGATGGTAGGCCAACTTCTACGTAATGGAGGTATGTAGTTGCATGCTCACATAACAATCTCAAGCATCCATTGTATCCACATACTCATACAAAAGTTTAGTTAAAACTTTTAGAGAGAAATCATTAATAGATTGATCTTGATGTAGATTTATCAGTTAAGATGTTATATACAATTCCATCATTCTTCTCTTCCAATGGTTTAGTAACAGAAGTAGGGTTAGTATCATACGTCACATAAACATGGTGAGGAAGATTTAAGATAATAAGTAACAAGACAATAATTATAAAGAAAGCAGCTAGCAAGCAAACACATATGCATTTACGTTTCAAAGATACTAAGTTTGGATCTCTCACTTCTCTAGAAACGGAACTCATGTTTCTATTAAATTTGTAGAGAATGCTTAATATAGTGTAAATTTGCAGCAAATGTTTATTATAGAGCTCTTAGGTGAGTTTCTTTTTTGCGTATTCTCACTGTTACAGTTCATAGGTTTCAGCTTTCTGGCGTATTTCAATGTATGTTCATCTCTTCAAATTCTTACAGACATTTTGTTCCGTTTTCTGCTTTGATACTGCCCCTTTATTATGACAGTCTCTCACAGTGGTTTTTGTGAGCTTGGATCTTTGAAGCAAAAAGCCTGATATGCTTACTCCCAGTCATTGGTTGCTGCTAAATAAGTCCATTCAGGTGCAGCGTATCTTCGATTTGGTCCTTTAGCTCTCTTCGACTTTCTCACTGTTGGTCCACCATCATCAGTATCACTTTGCTCAGATTGACTTGAAACTTCAATGACAGTTGGGGGTACTTTGCCTTCTGTCAGAATTTGCCTCAATCTGTCGGCTCTTTTGTGCCAACGGTCTCCACTTATCACTCGCATTTCGCTTGCACTGTTAACAACAGCTGGATCAATATTTTGCCTAGTCAGGTCCCTCTCTCCATGACCATCAATACCAACAGGGACTGACTCTCTCGGACCCTCATTTGAACCAGTACCTTGAGACCCAGTAGCTGGCACCCCCTCTGCTGTGACTGACCTGAGTTGGATGTCTCACTGTAACCACCGGTACATCCACTACATGTACTGCAGTGTCAAGGGGACATGGGACTCAGCGAGTGTGAGCAGCGTGTACCCAGTTAGGCGGACCACCACATTTGACAGCAGTTGTGGTAACAAGAATCACTTGGTATGGCCCACGCCAGCAATGCTCCAAACATGATTTGCGCACGTGTTTCTTCACCAAAACCCAGTCACTGGGACTAAGGTCATGGCACTGCTCCAGTTGAGGTGATGTGGCAGCTTACCCAACCTGCTGAGACACAGAATGGAGCACATCAGCCAATCCTTTACAGTAATCGAGCACAAATCATCAGTAATATTCACTAGCTGATTCGCTGGGACTGTAGGCTGTCTAATAGCCCTCCCCATAATGATTTTGTGTGGGGACTGTCCGGTTCTTCTGTCTGGGGTACTTCTCAAACTTATTAACACCAAGGGCAAAGCAGCAGGCCATTTCAGAGACGTAGATGCACACACCTTTGCCAATCTGGATTTCAACGTTCCGTTAACCTGTTCAACCACTCCAGATGCCTCTGGTTGATATGCACAATGTAACTTCTGCTCAATTTGTAATGCTGCACAAAGCATCCTCATTATTAAAATGAGTTCCTCTGTTATATTCTCGGGTTAGGCCCATGTAGCGAGGCAGCTTATTCCTTACATTGTCCTAGAAAATAAAATTTCAGCGGTGAACGTTTGCGCAAATTTGCATGCACAACAATGTTGTATTAGTTTCTCTGAAACTACTTTGTTTTCAAAACCAGCTTCACACGACATTATCACAATGCCTTGAACATCATGTACTTGGCCTCTCTACGCACTAGGTACAAAAGTCATCCTATCTTTATCCACGAGGTGACAGCGCTATCCACATATCCATAACATCACTAATCTTGCGCTCACATCCCAAAAGGCTGCTTTTCATTCTAAATATTAGACATCCCAATAGTTTGGTAGAGGAGGCACTTCTGCTGACACCGAAGGTCCGTGCATGCTGAGAAATCATCAAGCACTGGTCTGACATTCCGTGAGGGGTGTCCAACTCGAGACCAAGATGGGGTCCTTCACTCTATCCGATCAGGTAATGGGGTTCGATCGTCCCTTGGGGGGGGATTCTTGGCTCTACACCCATACACACTCTAGGTACACTCAGAGTAAGGTCTGCATCGTAGGAGTACGTTAGATTACCATATTGCATATATGCTGCATATATTAATTGCTTTAGCACTATGGTAGAAATGTATCTACTGTTCACTATTTTGGTGCTTGTAATCTTTTTTATTTGCTTCTGTCTCCTAATCATTGCAGCACACGTATTTTATGCAAGAATACCGTTGGTTCAATAAATATTATTGAAAACATCTCACTGTGTATTCACTGTATATTTCTCTGAGAACAAGTGAGCACGAGTGACTGAGCGAAAGGTTCTGTACTGTTTCCATGATTCCTGAGTGATCAGAGTTGTCATGTTCAGTGGTTGCCAGAAACTCTTCGCTCCCTGGTAGATTAGGGAGGCTTACAGTGGCACTGTGAGCTAGCTGGTCTATAGGCCAACACATCCTGCAGGGGTGTCAGGAAACTGTCTTGACACCAAGCCCTTAGTTTATGTTGTCTAAACAATGCACAGATCCTACGGATACTGCCAACATTGCACTTATTTAACGGTCAAATCTGAGAAGTTCAGTCGTGCTTTCTCAGAAACCCCTACTCACATTAAACCGGAGACGTCCGTAGTGGGAAAAGGGAATCCACCTCAGCTGAGTAGGTACTTCCTATGTATTGGCTGTAGGTTTTATCAAGCTTGAAGAATTAAAAAATACTCCTATATTGTTCAAACGGAATCTCAATAAATTCCTTTTTCATTAAATACATTTTCATTTTTTACAATGTCCGAACATGGAGAGAGGACGCTGAAGTACAAGAAGCTACTCTAAATATTTTTTAAAAACTGCAGGCAGTTACTATGAAATTATTACAACATGGACTACCGGCAACAGGTGGAAATGTTACCTTCGTGGTCGAGGCACACAAAGCATTCAGGACAGAGGTATTTTATTCTTGGGTTACATTCCCAGCTGCAGACACACGCACACAATTGTTTCACACTTACATTGAAGATGAGACACCAGATGAATACTTTCCATACGTGGACATAGAAGTCCTGTTAACTTACCAAAAGCATATAAATTGGTTTAAAGGCGCCCTCTACCACACCGTAGAAAACGTTAGACTCGGTCCGCTCAGTAAAGAAGGAGCGACCTGGCCGATCTTAACTTTGAATACATCATAGCCGACATTCACAGGTTAGCAGCAGCAGAAATGTGCACACTATACGAAGATTTAGTCAACATTTACAGAAATCTTACACAGTATATAATGCGAACACTTATAGTTCAACCTGTGAGGGCTGCTCAGGCCCACAACCTCAATTGGCTACTTCGGGTATCAGCTCCTCAAACGCTGTATGCCGTAATGAGAAGAATTCCCACTAGTCGGAACAAGTACCGTTCTGGATAGCACAAGAAATAGCACAGCTTGAAGCGGTTGTTCCCCATACGGGCCCATAGGAAAAACACAGAATCCTAACAGTTTGCTTGCTAATGGGGATGGCTCCCCCGATAGAAGATTGTGCCACTTGGGGTACAGTCTTTGCTGCCGTTTACACCAGAACTCATGGTACCCCTTCAATAGTGGTAATACCAGATGTATTGAAACAAATACAGAATGAGTAGGGGGCAGAACCTGCCCTGGACTTAGGGATGAAACTAATAGGATCTTTTGCCCCAGTTTCGGCAATTATGTTAAGCAACATAAAAGGGGAGGCAGCCGCAATGGCTGTACGCCAACACCTGAGGGAATTAAATCCAAATCAACAGGAGAGGGAGTTATCTAAGATTATCGCAGAAACGTACGCTTAACTAGGGAGAGATAATCTGGGAGCCGCACCTGGGAAACTGGTCGTTAAGGTTAATTCTGAAAAGGTTAACTCCAACCAAGCACCTGATTCTTCTCAAAAGAAATGGGATAATAAAAAAATTATAAACAAAATAAACGACAATCACGGAGTGGGTCTCCTCAACAGGAGCACACTGAAAAGAGATACAATTTCAGAAACCGTTATAACATTAGAAAACCTGACAGATATCAGGATAATGATACACATTCCTCTTGTTCCTTTCAGGATCAATCTGAGAGAGGAGGATGGTCAGAGCAAAGATCAGAAGAGCGAGTCAAGCCGAAAAGGGAGACACATCGCACTTCAGATGACATCATCAAACAAGAACATAAACAGAAACCCATAAAACCTCAATTTAAAAATAAACAAGTAGCAGGGATTAAGATCATAAATGCCCAGGCTGCTGAGGACTCTGATTCTGAACGGGGAATGGGCAGAGACGATGCTGGACAGCGCAGCAGAAGTCACAATAGCTCCCCAGAACATGATGGATTTTCTGGAAGTAGTAGCGCTGAGTGTGTATATCACGTGAAAACACCTGATACGAGAGTAAGTGTCCCACATCGTTTACACAATATAACGCTCCAAATAGAGGGGGTCATACAAAGACAGGCGAAGGGTCTCTTTTGGGAGGACGTGACACATGGTTACGGCATTCTTTTGGCTGAAAAGGATTGGCCACCTGAGTTCATAATAAATTTACCAATGGGGGAAGAAGTCATTTTACCGGCTTTCTCCGACCTCGTAGCAGAATCAGTTAAAAATGTATACTTGCAGGAGTGAGCGTCTGCTTTAGCGCCTGCTCTATAACGCAATCATGTTGGGTGGGATGATGAGTCTCCTCATCACGAGATCCCGTTAAAAATGACCCCTCAACCACAGAGACAGTACTTAATTAAACATGAAGTAAAGAAACAAGTCAGAGAGATCTTAAATCAACTTGAGTTCCAGGGTGGAATTGAGAAACGCACCTCACCTATGAATAATCCTTTGTTTCCCGGGATGAACCCCGACAACTCATACGTTTAGTCTTAGATTACAGACATTTAAATGCATTCACACGCACATTTGCAGTACAGAATTCACACAGTACCTCCCTGATGAATAACATCGTGCAGAAGAAATACAAAACAACACTAGACATCTCAAATGTTTTTTTCTGCCAGAATATAGCGCCTGGAAGTAGATATTTGACCGCATTTTCAGCGCTAGGGTCTTAACAGAAATGTTGTCATTTGCCACAAGGGTATAAGAATAGCCCTGGGCTGTTTTCAGCCAGAGTAACAGAGTTACTTCAAAGTATTGATGAGGAGGCGGTGTCCTAAGTAGATGATATTTATCTGACAGACGACAAATTAATGGAACATTTGGCTAGAGCAAACAACATAATAGTGGGGTTTGCTTACCTGGGCCACAAATTCAATAAAAAAAAATCTAAAATAGCCCACCTCAGTGTCCTGTTTTTGGGACATGAGTTATCAAGTGAAGGCAAAAGCCTGGCAACACATTTTTTTAGAAAAATGTGCATTGCTCCAACCTCCAACATTTCTGAAGAAACTACAATCCATTTTAAGATTTTTTAATTTTGGCAGTACTTCCATTTTGGATTACGCAGAAAGGGTCAAACCATTCTATGACTTAATTAGACCTGACTTTTCAGTGCAACGCTAGACACGGGAACATACTGATATTTTACGTTCCGTACAAGCTGACATGCTAGCTTCCAGGCATTTACACACACGTGTTAACACAACTAACCTGGTGAACTGCGTATTCGCTTGACCAACCGGGCACACCTATATCCCTTTCAATGAAGGTGATACAGTACCTATAACATACAAATCACATCTGTACACAAACGCTGAAATGCGTTTTGCACCAACGGAGAAAATTCTCACAGTGGTACAGACTGCTGTAATGAGAGAGAGAGCCCTGGCTCAGGGAAAATGCATAATTGTCATCACCTCAGTACCGACCCTAGAGGCGGTTACTAAAGCAAGCATTACGAATGCTAAAGCTCTACATCCAAAATGGATTCAATGGGCTAACTCTCTCACTGCAACAGATGTAGATTACAGATTTGACGCTACATTACAAACACAAGCATTCCTGCAGTACCAACAAGAATATCCTCTGCTGCATGAAATTATGCCTCTAGATCAATATGAATGTATCATTTATACCAATGGATCTGCTCAACCTTTCGTAGGATCGAAACAGCAATATTCTGCGGCATGTGCAGTAGTAAAAGGGCGCATGCGAGACAGAAAGTTTCTTCCCGGAATAACACACACAGTCCCTAGGGGACTGCATAGCACAGCTGGCAGAACTAAAAGCCCTGATACTGGCACTACAAAATACGGATCGCGAATTCCCCAGACTTATCATGTGTAATTCATTTTACTGTGTCTAGTCTTACAATGAATACCTTCACTATTGGGGCCAAAATGGGTTTTGAGATTCTAATGGTTGTACAATTAAGCACAAGATGCTTTGGGAACAAGTGGTGAAGCTGAAAGAAGGCCTGCCACTGGCTCATGTTATTCATGCATTGAGTCATCAGCGTGTTGGCGTTCGCGTTGAAGGTAATTCATTGGCGGATGAAGCCGCCAAGGCAACAGTGCGAACTGCTGCCATTGCTGCAATCACTCGTTCTAGTACAAGGATAGATGGAACAATTATGATAGCTGTCAATGGCACACGCAACAGCTCAGCACCGCCGAAAGGTTTTCCACTCAAGTACTCCTACAAGTGAGATGCACAAAATATTCCGTATGCTCAAATTCCAGGAGTGGGGGATAGAGGAATACCAAACACTGATCGCAGATTGGGATTGATACTAGCTGCACATGAGGGTCTGGGTTTAGCACATGCAAGGATTACTGCTACAGTTTCATTACTGAAGCAGCGCTACTGGTGGCCAGGTCTCACTAAACAGATCAAGGACTTTGTCCTCAAATGCGACATCTGCCAGCAGATAAAAGGTCCCACAGTAGCACGTCCACTGCAAACACTTTATTGATCTCAGACAAACCTCTCGCATGATTCTATTTGGATCATTGCGGCCCCTTACACTCTGACGGGACTTACAAGTACATCTTGGTGGCAGTGGATTCATGCTCTAGATTCCTAAGAGTTTGACCCCAACGCTCAGCTGACGCCAGAACTGTTTTAATGGATTTGCGAGTCTTTATCGGGACATACGCAATTGGCACACTACATTCTGACCAGGGTCCAGCCTTTAGCTCTCGGGCTTACAAAGAAGCCATGGGAAGTTTGGGTGTGGCCTTGCGGTACTCTTCCCCCTACCATCCCCAGGGAAATTCGGTAGTTGAGAGAAAGAACCGCGACTTAAAACAATCCTTAACAGCTAGGGTACTAGACTCGGGTGGCAGTTGGGTCAATCTCCTATACGGGGTCCAGAGGGTACTTAATTACATGCCAAGAAAATCCCTGGGGGGTCGTACACACTATGAGATCCGGTTTGGGGTGAGAATGTGGGTACCAGACCTCGATAGTGTCAGCGCAGTGGCAGCTGAAACTCCATTTGACCTCAATCATCATTGGAATGTTTTACAGGACCTGAAAGAATTTGCAGCTTCAAGAAGCAACGTCCAAGTGAAATGCACCGCCACTGGAGAAGTGAAAGCAGTATCAGAAAAACCTGCCTGTGTCCCGAAGATTGGGGATCTGGTCAGAGAAAAAATAGTGGACCAGACAGAATTTGGGCCATCTTACAGAGTGCCTGTACCTGTCCTGGCTGTTGAAGGTACCAGAACTGTACTTCTTCCACCTCTTGCCGGTCGCCAAGACAAAAGGTTTGTCTCCATTGATCTGATCAAACCACACTATGTGGCCGATTCTCAACAGTAGGCCTCGTGGGCTCCTGGGTAGCCTCCAATCTCCTCTCTCTACCGTGCAGGAAGTTCAGATGGAAGCTTTAATATCAAATGAATACTCCACTTTCCAAAGAGAAGCAGTAAACAACAATGAAATTATACTTCTCCCTATTGAAACAACTACAGCTGTACAGTCGACAAATACAGAAATTTCAATTCGAAAAATTGACGACGTCTATATCAACATGCCACAGATCGAGTCATCTCCCAGTTCTCCAAAACCTGCTGAGCTGCCAAAACTAGACCGGACGGCGTCTGGCTACTTCGTGCATTATGACGACTTTTCATCGGATCCAAGTGAACCTGAATTGCCAACACCACCACTCCCTTTCAAGCTATGAGTTTATTCTCTCTATCTTTGGCTGATAAAGACATACCTTGTTGCTCCCTGGATACATCTCTGGGATACAATTGGATTACTTTTCCTGGTACTCTGGATTCATTTGGTGACTGTCTTTTTTCTACTTCTGAATGGACATTATCTCCCAGAATGCTCTGCAGTCCAACATGTGAACTTGGTACTGAAACCACATGCATCATTGCACTGTGAACTGAGGAACCTGTCCCTGCTGAACATTACAGCAGTTCCAGTTCCTGATGGAATAGTTTGGGACAGGGTATCGTATGATGTGTATGGTCCTACTGAACTTTTGCAAATTCCATATTTGTTTAAAAAAATTTCATTATATCATCGCCTCAAGTACATTCACTGATAATTGGGACAATCAAACTGTGCATAATTTGCTTTCAGATCTAGAGCAATCAGCAGCATTTTCTAATGATGAATTGTATGATGGTACAAGTAATTTTGGTGATATGTTCTGTTATTAACATTATGGTCACCATTTTTTACACAAAGCTAGTATCCCACGTGCGGTTTACACTTACACCCAATGGGAACACTGCGCAACACCACCAAAAGGTAGTTTTAAAACATTTGCACAAAAGTTTGCATATTTTTCTAGTTTTTACACATCAGACCCAGCCTCTTTTTACTATAGGCTTGCACCTACACCTGCAAAGAAGAATATGCTCACAAACACCAAGCTGATTTACTCTGCTTCCTTTATTCCCCAACTGTCTATACAGGGTTCGACTTTTGGAAGGGCACAATAGACACAAAATCTGTCTGGGGAGCAAAACATTGGCAGGTTCAGGGAGAAGAGGCCTTATTTAGAGCATACCTCATACCACATCAACAATTTTCCTGAATAAAACAGTGCAACAGACTTCCTGTTTTGGTTTAGCTAAGGCAAAAGATTTGAACATACCTCGCATTCCCACATTTGCACGCTTTGAACATTGGCAACAATACACAAAGTACAGTGAGGATACATTAGATGCCATGCTCCGCAATGGATCATACAATACATCAGACCCCGATCAGTAGGTTTGGTTGGTTTGGGCTCTAGACACAGATAAATATCAGTCTAGATTCCTGGGTAACACAGGAGGGTTTAAAATCAACAGGCCTGACCTATGCTATGTACAAACAGAACACGCAGGGGTGGTGACATCATATAGTGTTGGGAAGTTATGCCTAGATTGGCTAAAGACCTCAACACTTTCCCAGGTGAAACAACACTTGTCCCTTCTTTCTGATGACCTGAATCTCAGTGATTTTTTGCTATGTCCCAGAAACCCACATCAAAAGCGCTTCTTGTATGGCATATACAACGAGCTAAGGAAGATTTCTCAGCAGGAAGCTGCAGAGAGATTGAGAAAGATCAACATGGTAAATATGGAAAAGGCTTTTGCTGTGGTTGACACCAGTATGACCACTTTATCATCCAGAATTTATTGACTGGGCAACATTGTGTCTTCTGCAATTGACATCATTCAGCAGGACATGTCTATTTTACACCATGGATAGTCAGAATTATGTTCCATCGTAATACTAAGCTGGGCGTTGCAAACACTACGTTCTGGCCATGTGCCGTGGTGTTACATCAACACTACGTGTATGTTTTCTGAATATGATCTGACGGAAAGACATATAACTATGGCATGCAGAGATGCGAAATACACCTTGTTGCACATTGAAAAATTAGACCAATTACCTTTTACCATGGCAGAGACACCATCTACAGACTGGATTATCCATGGTTAAATCACCCTACCGGTCACGACTTTCCAATTCCAATATTGTCTCCATTACCAACAGGTAGGCGAATACGAAACGCTAGGCGAAGGTTATGTGCATGAGTATTGGGAATTACATTTCAGGTTTAAATGCAAGAAAGGGGACACAGAAGTTTTTCTGAGTGGTTCCGACTGTGAGGAAGCCTTAAGCGGGTCCTTAGTTTGCAAAGACATAACTCTTCATGGGGCATGCAATGCTTCTGTTGCGAACTTCTCCTGTTATCTGAAGGGTTCCCCAGCTGCCGTGATATGTCCGGTTTTCGAACTGCTCTCGAATGGGAGCCTCTTGATGCTGAATGATCAAAGTTGTTGTGGAATGGAACCGGGCTTCGCTTATCTGGTGACGGTTAATTCCTTAGTCACTTGTTGTACACAAGTACTGTTTCTATCTGCCCGCAAAATTAGGGAGGCAGCGCTGTGGCCTTTGATAAATGTTTCCAACATATGCTTTGATTCCCTTAGCAGTCTGAAAGCCATGCTTTTTCAACAAGATGTGCCTTAACTTCGACTAGAGAGACGTTTGATCTCCAGGTTGCAAGGTCCTCGTCTGAGATACAGACACTACTCCACACTAACTTCCCACTGCATTTTGGGGAGCTAGTCCATCCCATCTTTAACATTTCTGATATTAGAGGAATAGTGCATTTTTTAAATGTATTGGCTCTGGACTAGTTAGCACCTTTCAGACAACCTTTGGAGTTATTCCATCATTCATACACTCCATGCTTGGAAGCGTTTTTGGAGGGCTCCCGCTTGTCCTGCTACTTTTGGCAGGAATCCTGATTTAAATTTTTCTGCTCTGCAATGGATGTCCCAGTTCGATTCGGAATGGAGACAGCACTGCTTGTGCTACGATGCCGTGAGCACATGGTTCACACGTTTGGCACACTTCAACTTCGAGAACTGGATGAGCACTGGTTCTTGGCTTCATTGCATACAACCTGTATTCTACTGTCTGCTTTGCGGCCACGAATGCCTATTAGACAAATGCCTAGGATCACAACTGGTTGCGCCATTGGACATTGATGTACTGCTGGGCCCGTTAACGGCCCATGGATATTGTTGTCCCCAGCGTCTTCCGTTGCTGATGAATGTATTTCTTGAGCCACCCTAGGATGCTTCGGCTCCTAGTGACTTAGGCAACGGCTCTACGATACGCATACAGGATGCAGTCTCTCCCTCAGCGGGTGCTGTGGGAATTTGATGGAATCACCTTTGCTCCATAAATCTGCTTCGAGCTGCGTCTCTGGGATTGTCGTCTGCGGTTATGGACAACAAAAATGTTGTATCCGCCACCCGGAACACATGAAATAATTGGCTTTTTTCCGCGTGGGAACAATTTGGCTTGTTTTATAAACTAAATTAGTCCAAAACAGTTTTGTTTGATTTTTATTTTTCTAGGCACCTTGGCTTTCGGAGTGCTTAGGATTCCAAACAGTATAATGACTTTAAAGCTTTTATGAATATTTTAAAGGGAAGCTTGCTTTTAGACAATGTTAAGAGTAGTTTTAACCTTTTATTATGGGTATTTTAAAGGGAAGCTTGCTTTTAGAAGATGTCAAGAGTAGTTTTTTACCTTTTTTCCATTTTTATGATATAATGGTATACTGGCTTTTTAGATACCTTTTATATATCGACACTTAGGATGAGGAGTGGGTGTTATATTCCCTGGTTAGGCCCATGTAGCGAGGCAGCTTATTCCTTACATTGTCCTAGAAAATTACATTTCAGCGGTGAACGTTTGCACACATTTGCATGCATGACAATGTTGGATTAGTTTCTCTGAAGCTACTTTGTTTACACATCCAGCTTCACATAACATTATCACGATGCCTTGAACATCATGTACTAGGCCTCTCTAAGCACAAGGTACAAAAGGCGTCCTATCTTCATCCACGAGGCGACAGCGCTATCCACATATCCATAACATCACTAATCTAGCACGCACATCGCGAAGGCTGTTTTTTATTATGAATAATAGGCATCCTGATAGTTTGGTAAAGAAAGGCACTTCTGCTGACCCTGAAGGTCCCTGCATGCTGATAAATCACAATGCACCGGTCTGACATTCTGTGAGGGGTGTCCAACTCAAGACCAAGACGGGGTCCTTCACTCTATCCGATCAGGTAATGGGGTTGGATCATCCCTTGGGGGGATTCTTGGCTCTACATACATACACACTCTAGGTACACTCAGAGTAGGGTCCGCATCGTACGATTACGTTAGATTACCATATTGCATATATGCTGCATATATTCATTGCTTCAGTCCCATGGTAGAAATGTATCTACTGTTCACTCTTTTGGTGCTTCTAATCTCCTTTATTTGCTTCTGTCTCCTAATTGTTGCAGCACACGTTTTTAATGCAGAATAGCGTTGATTCAATAAATATTATTGAAAACGTCCCACTGTTTATTCTCTGTATATTTCTCTGAGAACAAGTGAGCATGAGTGACTGAAAAAAAGGTTCTGTACTGTTTCCACGATTCCTGAGTGATCAGGGTTGTCATGTTCAGTGGTTGCCAGAAACCCTTCGCTCCCTGGTAGATTAAGGGGCTTACAGTGGCACTGTGAACTAGCTGGTCTATAGGCCAACATATCCTGCGGGGGTGTCCAGAATCAGTCTTGACACCAAGCCCTTAGTTTATGTTGTCCAAACAATGCACAGATCCTACGGATTAGTAGGACCTACATGACACTTTCTGATTCCAAAGAGGTCGGAAATCCAAAACGCGGTATGAGGTCTCTAAGGAGTAGTTTAGCTACAGTTAAGCTATCATTACACCTGGTTGGGTAGGCTTCCACCCAAAGAGAGAACAGACACCCAATCACTAAAACGTATTTCAGACCATTGCAAGGGGGCATCTCGATGAAGTCGAGTTGCATCCTATTAAAGGGTCCTCTAGATCTCCCTACATGACTCATTGTAACTAGTGTTTTCTTTTCCACATTTTGTTGCTGACAGATTACACACCTTTTTTTATTTTTTTTATTTATTTTTTATTGTTTTCAGTGCAAAGCAAAAAACATACTACTCAAGAGAAAAGCACGAGATTAGCTCGGATAGGCATTTCAACATATAAGATCACATCTGCATTTTGATACATTCGCACTTAAGAGCAGAACTCTGACATACATGGAGCATCTCACATAGGGTCCTGTCATTAATACATGTAGTGTCTCCAGTGATTACTAATCATGGCTCTACTAACCTATGCAATATTGGGAAGGTTGGATAGTGCCTTGGATCTCGAGTGATGCAAAACTACCCCCATCCTTGGTGGGCATCTTCTCTTATATTTCAGCCTCTAGGGACAATATCTCCTCGTTGGCATTCTGTGGCTCAGATGGCGTCTCACTAGAGTTATTTAACAGGAAAGTCTGGTAAGGGCCCCAGTAATTCCTTGGGCGGCTTCTGGGGGGGTAGTAGTTGGCTATATGTATCGGCTTGAGTGTTACAATACAACATATCTGTGTGCCAATCTGCTATATGGGGAACTGGGCCCCTCATCCACCGTAATGCTACCCTTCGTTTAGCCAGGAGGAGGCCAATAGCCACCAACGGGCATAGGGCCTTATTCACTGGGAGATCCCACCCAAGGAGCGCCATTTTAGGATAGGGTTCTAGGTCTGCTCTTATAATAATTCCCAGCTCCTTGAACACTTTTTCCCAAAATGCGTAAACCCCTGGGCATTGCCAGGCTAGATGCCAGAATCCTGCTCCTTCCAACCCACATCTATGGCAATTGGAGGTCTCTGCAAGACCATAACGGAACTGACGTTCAGGGGTACAATATGCTCTATGTAAAAACTTAAAATGAATGAGTCTGTGTCTACCATTAAGAGAGACTGACCTGGTGCGGGTGCAGCAGTAGGACCATTCTTTGTCACTTAGGGGAATGCCCAAGTCACGTTGCCACTCCAAACTCACCCTTAATACTTCAGATTTACGTGTGTCCTGTAGACTGTTATAAAATTTTGTGATTAACTTTGCAGGTTCTTCAGTTTTAATAAGTGTGGAAAGTGCCCGCATAGTTTGCGGCTCAATTAGGTCATCCCCTATAAGGGCATGCCAAGTTTGCCGGGCCCTATAGTAATGAAATAAAACTGTGCCCCCCACCTGTTTGTCAGGTGATTGTAATGATTCCCATGTCGCTAGAACTCCATCTTTAAAAAAATCTCCCATTGTGCGTATACCTATAGACTGTAATGCCATCCTTGCTCCCCCTTCCTGGCCCAGTGGAAACGACATGCACCACTGCAATGGCATTTCTGGTGCATATAAAAAGGCTCCCGCCTGCATATGTAGTAAAGTTTGCCATGCTTGCACAACGACAGCTATGGAGTCAAAAACTCTTAATTTCCTGGATGCCGATTGAGTGAGAGTCTGCGGAAGCATGAGCGGGTCCGCTGCGTTTCTTTCCATATACAAGAAGGGCAAATTGTGTGGCCCATGTATCCAATAGTGCGCAAACACACTGTTCGCAGCCCTATAGTATTTCTCCAGGTCGGGGGCCCCTAAACCACCCGATTCACCCGGGAGGGTAAGTGAATTCCATCTTATTCGGGGTTGCTTACCGGCCCACGCGAGCCGTATTAATTGCGTGCGCCAACATTGAAACATGTGTTTTGGTAGCGGTATGGGGATGTTCTCAAATAGAAACAGGAATCTCGGTAATATGGCCATCTTCATAATGGAGATTCTCCCCATCAGCGAGAGCGGTAGCTTTATCCACTTATCTACATTTTCTATGAGCCTCTGTGTGGCCTTGCCATAGTTTTCTTGTAGCACTATCGCGGGGTCCGTGTGGAATTGGATACCCAGGTAACATACTGCTTCTGTAGTCCAGCCCAGAGGGAACGCCATGGGCGGTTCCGCTGTGCAGGGAGTGAGGGAAAATATAATAGACTTGTCCCAATTTATACGTAGCCCCGGGTGACCCCCAAATTGCACGACCTCTCGCAAGATAGGTGGCAAATGTACCTCCGGTTCACGTATATATAATAATGTGTCATCGGTGTATGCTGAAATGTTCAGCGTGTATTCCGGGAAACTCAGACCTCTGTGTGCGTGATACTCGTGAATTGCGCAAGCAAGGGGTTCAGCCACAATGGCATACAATAGTGGGGATAAGGGGTAACCCTGTCTCGTCCCCCCGGTGACGTTAAATGGGCTAGATACCTCATTTCCGACCCTTACTCTGGCTGTGGGTGAAGTATATAGTACGGATACCAGACGAAGATATATATCTCCCACTCCTATCTTACGCAAGACCGCAAACATAAAATTCCACTCAACAGAGTCAAATGCTTTTTCAGCGTCCAAGAAGACTGCTGCCGCTTTAATTTCTGGGTTTAGTCTCTGCACTACGCCAAACAGGGTCCGCAGGTTGTGAGATAGATTACGACTGGGTACAAACCCTGCCTGTTCTGGGCGGATATTTCCCGGGAGTAATAAGGCCAGTCTATTAGCTAAGATTTTAGCGTACAGTTTAGCATCTACATTTAGTAGGGATAGGGATATGATGAACAAATGGTAGGTGATTTGCCAGGTTTCAATAGCGCAACAATTACTGCTTCGCGTAGGGAGGGTGGCATAATTCCTGCCTCTGCCATGTCCTCATAAAGCATCTTTAGATGGGGAATCAATAGATCTTGAAATTCTTTATAGAAGGCGACAGTAAGCCCGTCTGATCCTGGAGCTTTCCCAGACGCCATCCCACTTAATGCCTCCCGTATTTCATCAGATGTTAGAGGGGCCATCAAATGTTCCCTGTGTTCCACCGCCAGCCATGGCATCCTAATATACGAAAGATATTCTTCTATTGCTTCGATATTGGAAGTGTTTTGAGAAGTGTATAGCTTCTTATAGTATGTACGAAATTGGGCTGTTATATCCTCTGCTGTGTGTAGTGTATTCCCGTCTTCGTCTCTCAGGACTACCATAGTGTCCAGTTCCCTCTTTTGTCTTAGAATCCCTGCTAGCGTAGCGCCTGGTCTCTCGCGCTCTCCATAGCATCGTGCTGATGCGTATTTGCCCATGTGTTTGATTTCATCATTGGCTGTATCTAGGTGTTCTACCAGTTTCTGCTTTAAATCGGCAACATCTTGTGTGTGCCCCCCTTCCTCTGTGACCCTTTCTAGGTGCCCAATTTCTCTTTATAGTGTGTTTAGTCTACTTCGTATGGAACGTAACACACCTGCAAGAGTGGACATAGTCACTCCTCTGATGAACACTTTGAATGTTTCCCACACTGTAGTGAATGAAGTCACTGATGCAATATTTTCTGAGAAAAAGTTCTCTATAGCTGTGGCTAACCCTTCTTTAAAAACAGTGTCGAGTAGTGAGTAAGGTGGGAAACGCCACATAAATGCTGGGATGCGTGGTGCCCCGTACCTCAAGGTCAATTGGACAGGGGAATGATCAGAATATGTGCGCGGTAGATGCGTACATGCCGCCACCCTAAGACTCAGCCCCCAGAGAGTAGCCAGTAATCGATTTGAGTGTGAGTGTCATGTACTGAGGAGTAGTGTGTATAGCCTCTCGCATCTGGGGATCTATGTCTCCATATATCTATGAGACCTTCTGATTGCATTATATCGTGGATGGCGGCGGCAGCTGCCGTCGGTCGTCTGGGCGGGCCCTGCAATCTATCTATGTTTGGGTTTAGTATACAGTTAAAATCTCCACCCCAGAGTTGTGGGACTCCCTTCCATTGTACTAACCTGTCAGCGAGAGAAGAGTAAAATTGTGGGTCGTCGTAATTGGGGCCGTATATACCTACTAGGAGGAATTGCATGTCCCCTTGTTTACACAGAGCTACAACATATCTACCTTGTGGATCTTTAAGTATGCCCTTCATTTCCACTCCAGCTTTCTTGTCCACCCAGATCAACACTCCTCTCGCATGTGATGTGAAATCTGCAGAGTAGCATACCCCATGCAATTTACGACATACTGCCTCACTGCGATCAGGGGCGAGATGTGTCTCCTGTAGTACAGCAATTGCCACGGAATGTCGTTTTAGGTTGGCACCCACCCTTCTGACCTTTCTATTATCATTTAAGCCCCGAACATTCCAGGTCAGGAGCTGAAGGACTTGTGTATTCTCACCCATTACAGTCATTCTGCTCGGACCATTTCTGCCATGTGCTGCTTCCTTTGCCTATGATATCTAGCATATGTAATCTCAGTTGCAATCTTTGTACAATACTCTCATCATGCTTGTTAAAACAACCCTTCCCTCCCACGCCTCGAAAACCCCCAACTGTCGTGGCTATCTGAATTCCCTCCCTCCCCCCTTATCAAGGAAAACTCGTCCCAACTCAGGAACAGTTAAAATGAAAGGTGTGATACACTCGGGGGCAGATGTGGCCATCTTGTCATGCTCCCAATGCCACTCTAATAGTTCCCATTGTGACATGAGTCTCTAAATTTATCGTCTCTCCGAGGTGTAACAAGTTGCAACTGGAGTGTCTAGTGCACCCTCCGATATTCCAGTCAAGATACCCCTGTGCGTTAGCAAGAGTTTTTGTTCATGTGCAGTTTGTGCTCTGGCCTCTCGACAGGAACAGATGGTGAACTCTAGCAGGGTGTCATAAAGTACACAGTACCTAGACGATGAATTCACTACGTTACCCTTCTTCGCCTTAGCCTGCAGTTGTTCTGATGATCACTCCTCCGTGCCCCGATCTTCCGGGCCTGTGAGGAGTTCTCCGAGTGCTCAGGCGAGTGGTTCAGCGATCCCTGACGTCTGCGATGTTGTTCCTTCTCGGTGATGAATCGTAGTGCTGCCTTGGGATCGGTAAATAGGTGTACCTTACCGTCAGCTTTGACCCTTAGTTTGGCTGGATATAGAATGCTGTACTCCAGGTTGAGATCGCAGAGTTTCTTCTTCGCCGGGTTAAAGAGTTGTTGCGCCTCCTGCACGTGCATGGTAAAGTCGGGGAACAATGTTATTTCCATTCCCTCATGTCGAAGGTTTCCCAGTTCTCTGGCTTTACGCAACGCCGTGTCCCTATCCCTATAAAAGAGGAGCCTGGCTATGATTGGACGGGGAGCAGCACCTGGTATTGGTTTGGGCGCTAGGGATCGGTGCGCACGCTCCACCACCAGTATCTCGGAGAAGGTGTCTCGTCCCATGAGATGTACCAGCAGTTTTTCTACATATTGCTCCATATTGCCAACATTGGTGGATTCTGGTACACCTAAAATGCGGATGTTATTACGTCTAGATCTCGCTTCGAGATCTTCGGCCTTCGCTTGCAGGGTGCGCAGAATCTTGTCTCTCTCCTTATCAGTCTCCGCTTCCGCCCTGGTGATGTCCTCCATGTCCGAAATTCGCTGTTCCGCCACGTCAAGTCTGCCGCCGTGCTTATCTAGTCTTTCAGACATCCTGTCCATGCAGAATGACAGTGCGTCGATTTTGCTGTCTATTTTGGATAAGCTTTGTTGTATGGCACGGAAAGCTTGTTTCATGTCCACTTCGGATCCTGAGTCAGGATCATCGGGAGTGGAGTCTTGCTCCGGATTCGAAGTTTCCTTGGATCTGGGTGTTTTCCGGAAGTCAACCTGCAGCTTGGGTTGCAATTTGTCCGTTTTGCCCATGGTGCCACTCCGTGTACCCTATAAGCGCTGCGATAGCGTACGAGAATGATTCCTGTTAAGTATCCCAACAAGCTCTGCTGTTCCCTGTCCTCGATGTCATACACTGACTGCAATGTTCCGAGGAGGTCTCTCCTGGCGGCTCTTCCCAGCTGCTGGCATAGTATAATCAGGGACCCCAAGGCGCTTGGGGCAAATTTCACCAAAACTTCGTGTGACACCTAAGAGATCCACAGTGTGCCTTATCTTTTGCAATGTGGCTCCACCGAGAGGAGTCGTCCGAGCAGGTTCTGTTTTGGCCTGTCTGTGAGGTCTGGGACTGACCGTGAGTCCTCCGGGAGATCCTTCTCACCAGCTCTTCCTAGTGGATGGCGTAGGGTCGTAAGTGTCCTCAAGGCGCTCGTAGCATGATTTTCTCTGGATTTTTATGGGACGCCCAGTATGCCCGCTGTGCGCCTCTTTTGCAAGTTTGCTGCTGTTGGGTGTCTCCTTGAAGTGAGGCAAGGTGTGCGTGCCCCTCCCTATGGCTCACTGATGCAGGGTATTATCCGTGTGGCTTTGCAGCAGGTCTCCCCCACTCGCGTCCCCGCTCACCGTCAGCGGGAGCTGCTACGCGGAGGGGGGGTCGCTGCACTACAGCGTGTGCGACCAGATGTACCTGAGTTCACGGGGGAGTTCCACGATTCTCGGTCCCGCAGGCACTCCGGGCCTGTAATAGCTCCGGGTCTGTTGACTCACACCGCTTGCAACTCCGCGGCTGCCATGTGCGTTGCAGACGTGCCGTAGCCAGTTTTTAGGGGCCGTCACTCTCTTGATCGTCCCTCGCCGGCGTCGCTTCACTAGGCTCACCACTCCTCTCTCTTGATCATCGTTGATGCCTGTCGCGGGCTCGCGTAGGTCAAAGCCGCTGCACGCCGTGCTTCCGAGGTGCGTCACTCACACGTCAGACCGTTCGCCCGCACCGATCTTGGCCGCAAACAGCTCTTTTTGAAGCGCTTCTCTTCCGCTATGCTTTCCGCCCTCGGAGGTTTGTGTTCATTCAGCTAATTAGGAGGATAATGACGGATGTTTGGTGGCGTTTGGGAGAGCTTCCCTAGGTTGCGGCCATCTTAGGATCAGGCAAGCTCCGCCTCCCCAGATTACACACCTTTGACATAGTACCTCTGCAACAGCTCTGAATCTGGGATTGAACCAAGTTTGTCGAAAGAGACGCATCATGGCTTCTCTCCCAACGTGTGCAGGACTATGAAAGTTCCTAGCCATGGGTGACAACAAACTATCAGGTAGAACTGGTCTTCCATCCGTGTACACCCACACTTCATCTTCCTGCCTTTGTGTACAACCAGCTTTGATCCAACCTTCTCTTTCTGTTTCTGGCACTTCATCCTGCAAAGCTTTTATTTCTTCCCATGTTTCAACAGTTGACAACATCAGCCTACATTCAGTTTGCTCTTTTAATGGGTCCCCATTGAAGATATAAGAATTTAGGGTGCAATAGCACGCGGTCTCGTCCACCAGCAGTTACCGACCTCTACATAATCATTTCCCTGTCGATGGGCTGGGCACTTAACCACTGCAAATTGGGCTGGCAGTTGTAATGACAATACTAGATTTTTCATCTCCTCTCCGTTTCGGATGGGTGAACCCAAAGAGGTTATGAATCTACACTGAGACCACAATTGCCCAAAATCATGAACAACTCCAAAGCCGTATTGGCGGTCAGTGAAAATGGTGACTCTTAATTGTTCAGTAATGCTGCAAGCCCTGGTTAAAACAACCAGCTCAGCAACTTGAGCTGATACACTCCTTGCAACCATGAGGCTTCCACCACTCCCACAACAGTACAAATGGCAACAGGTCTGCACGCAGTTATATGCATCTGAGTTAAAACTGACAATGTGCAGCCTTCGTGCTCAGTGCAGAATAGAGTGAAACTTTTGTTGAAGTCGGGCATTCCCAATGCTTGAGCTCGACATAAACTCTCTCGCAGGTGGTAAAAAGAGTGCATGCATGCTTCATTCAATGGAACTGGATCTGACACATTTTTGTGTTTAAGTCTCTGAAGTGGTTTGGCTGTCAAAGAGAAATTTGGAATCCAGTGTCAACAATAGCCAACCATTCCCAGGAACATGCGAACTTCCTTTTGTGTGCTAGGTGGATTCATCTGCAGAATGGAAGTAATCCGGTCCTGTGACACTTTTCTGGCTCCCTTTTCAATGTGATGTCCTAGATAAAGGACTTCCCTCCTGCAGAATTGTTTCTTAGCTGGTGACACCTTATGTCCGCTCACTGCTAGATGATTTAGTTATGCAATGGGGTCACAAATACAAGCCTCTTGAGTACCTGATGCTACCAATAAGTCGTCAATGTACTGAACCATCACAGAGTGATTTGGCATTACCAATGGCTCTAAGTTCTTCTTCAATATCTGATTGAAGATGGATGGGCTCTCCGTATACCCTTGTGGAACTCGGCACCACGACAAGACACAGTTTCTGAGCAGGAATGCAAATAACAATTGGCTATCCAGGTGCAAGGGAAAGGAGAAGAAAGCTTGACACAAATCAATGAAGGAAAACCATTCAGCTTCACAGGGGATCTGATACAGTATCACGTCTGAATCTGGCAGGATTGGACAACATGGAATCACAATCGGATTAACTTTGTGCAAATCCTGCACAATTCAATACTTCCTGTTTGGTTTCTGAATTCCCATAATAGGTGAATTACATGGACTTCCCATTATCTCTCTCAAGATCCCTTGTTCAATCAATGTCTCAATTAAAGGTGTTATACCTGCAATTGTTTCTGGACTCAGATTATATGGTGTGATTCGTGGAAATTCTACATTTGTCTTCAAAGTAATTTGTATTGGGGCCACTCCTTTGATCAAACCAATATCTTTACCCGTGAAATCCCAAACGTCAGGTTACACTGTGTCTCTCAATTGCAAGAGTAAATCATCACTTGTTAATAGTAGAAATAACCTTTCAGCTTCCGTCTTTATGTTTTGACATTTTGCATACAATATCTTCGTCATCAGTATGAAACTCTATTCCCTTCGGAGTACAATAAATGGAACAGTTTAGTTTGCACAACAAATCTCGTCCCAAAAGGTTTACTGGACTAGAATCACATATCAGTCAGTCAGTCAAAAAACTTTATTCGGCAACTTAATGCCATAAAAGTACACATATAAGACAAAGAAAATACATTTACATTTCATTTGCCTTTTCCTTAGGAGAAAGCCTTATAATTAAAATGAAAAACGAACACCACATCCATGATAGCAATCAGCGGCCAAGTTTCTAGAATACTTATGATGCAAATACATCAGAGCCCTGATAAAGTGCAATGTGCATTTTAGTGAAAATACATCTTATAAAGTGCAAAATGCAATATACAGATAGAAACAATGAAAAGATTAAGAAACCCTGGGAATAAGACTCACAATTTAAAAAGAAATGATCTCTATACTGTCATTCTAAAATACAGTTAGAACAAATACATCATATAAAATGCAAATGCAATGTGCTAGAAAACAAGAAGATATCCGTACAGCGGGGCTTCATAACAGCTAAAAAGGACAAAAATCCTAAGTATAAAAATCCTATAAAAATTAAGAAGTTAAAAGACCAATTTTTTTCTCTGTCTAATGGCTCCTGTTAGGAAGCTCGCATCCCCAAAACAAACCATAGGCAAGGATAACATTTGGAGGTACAATAAAGCTGGCCTATCATATCACAAATGTGTGCAAATCCTCAAATGACCCAATTTGTACCTGAACAGGCTCAGTTACAGAGGTTGACATTAATCGATTAGAAACTCCTATGACTTGGATTCTTTCTCCCGAGAAGGGTAGGTTGGGAACTTCCACTGTTCTCACAGTGGAACGGATAGCACCAGTGTCGACAAGAAATGCAATAGGTATTCCACATACCTTGCCATCCACATAACGACCACTCTGGCCTACCTCTAAGTATGCGCGAAGCACGCATTCCTCCTCCCCACTCAGGCACCGTCATTGGGACAAATCTGAGTCACTGTCATCAATCTGTATGAAGTATTGCTGAGTAACATTTGGTTTAGTGTCAACTTGGTCATTAGTATGGAATCCCATATTCACATTATATTTTTGAACGTGACCATTCATGTGTGGCATAGGAGCTTGTGGCATATTTAAATTTAAAATTTTCAGTCTTTGAGTCTGCTGATTCTGCATCATATCACCTGCTTGGGACTGTATATTTTTACCCTGAGACATCTGTCTATTCACCTGATTTTGTGGGTTAAACCTACACTCGCACTTCCAAAGCCCGAACTTGCCGCAAATATGGCACAGATTGGTCTTTTTCAACATTTCTATTGAAGTCCCTCTACCTCAAGTTGTTGTACTCTGCTGTTGTCCACCTGCTACTCCTCACATACCTGTATTCGTTTGACCATTTCCCTGTACAACAACAGTACAATCAGCACTAACTCCCATATAACCTTTCTTTGCTGCCTTCATCTGAGCCAACATCAACTTTTCTTTTAATCTCTTGTGCTTGGAATCCACTTTGTCTCCACAATATTGTCCATATCAAAGAATCTCATCAATGGGTTTGCTCTGCCAACAACTCAAACGCTGTTGTATCATAGCACTTATCTCAGGCCTCAATCCATACACAAATCGATATACGAAATGTCCCATATCCTTTCCGACACATATTCCATTCCACTGTACTGCTTAAATACCTGTAAAAGTCTTTCATAATACACATGAACTATCTCCTTCAACTCTTGTGTTGTTCTGTCAATCTTTGCCCAATCAGTTTCCTTTGAAGAAATTTTCCCTTTCAAATAAGTAATGACCTGATTATATTTTTTCATTACCTCGGGTGACATTGCACCAGTTCTTGGATCTCTCGCAGGTTCTATTTCTGGCCAATCTACAGCAATTTTACATTAAGTTCATAAATCACTTGGAACCACAATGTCAAACAAAGTATTCAAATCTTTTAATAAAACATTCAAAACTTTCAGAAACCTCTCTACTTGTCTATACCATTCAACTGGTTTTTCGATTAATTTTGGGAAATCATTTCTAAAGGACAGTATATCAGGTCTAGTCCATGGAACATAAACATAACCTCCTCCTGGCACTTCCCTCATTGGAAATATATTAATTTCTGCATTTTCTGTCTCTCCCTCAAACATTGGGCACATTGGCATAGACATTTTCTTTGTTTCCTTCTTTTTAGCCCATCTGCCGTCCCATCTCTCCAACTCACACCATTTCCTAAGGGTTGTCAATAACTCTTTAATCTGTAATATTTTACCTGAGGGTTTTAAACTCTCCAGATCCTTATCACTGAAATACAATCGATAAGTCTTTTGTAATGTTTTTGATTTTTGAATGTCCAACCCATATTTCTGCAGCAACTTCAGCCAATTTTCCATGAGTATTTCTAGCTCTCCTGGTAACGTCTTTACATACAAATAACAATTCATCATCCAGATAACTAATTATTCTTCTAGGACTGATTGTTCCCAAAATCATTTCTTCCAACTCCACTTTTAGTTTTGCTACTTCAAGTGATTTTTCATTTGGTTTTTTTGCCACCGATGTTCCTTGATCTTCCATGCTCTTGTCGAAAGTAGAAGGTGCTATATCCTTAATCCAATCATCAAGTTCCTGTGGGGTAGGCCCTATCTGTCTATCTGATATACTCTCTTGCAGCCCTCCACTAGATCCCTTCGCTTGCGGGGTAACTTCAAATTCCCATTTGTAAAGTTCTTCCTATCATGGTTTGTGATCCTCGACTAGGAGTCTCTATATTTCTTTCTACAATACCTGATATTGATATTGGTCTCCCTTGATTGTGTGATAGATTACATTTGTCTAATTGGGATTTATTTGTTCCCTACTCAATCCTTGTGGAAAAATGTTCACTCCTCCCAATCCGGTAGGAGCTGTCAAAGAATTTACCTGTTGTCCTCCACCCCCTGATTGATATAAAGGAACCACAGGTCCTATGGTTACTGGAACGGAAAGGGCATCAGGAGCATTCGGTATCATAGTTATTAAATCCTGCTCCTCTAGGAGTTTGTTCCTCACTCAAGAAAGGATTACTAGGATTCACACTATTTGGCATGAAGGTGCATCTGGTTGAGTTCCCACAAAGGGATTTGATCCTGTTTGCTCTTCATTATATGGTGGAGGTCGATTCATCCATAATTCACTCAGAAACTCATCATCGATCTCGTTATCACTCTCATCTGTTAGCGTTAATGTTTGAGAGTTCTCAAGGTGCTTTTCTTTTCTTTAAATTTTTCTCCTTCATTCTTTTCTGCAACTAATACAGGGTACATTCGTGCTCCCTCTGCAATATCCTTTCTCCGCCTTTTCTGTTGAGCATCCCACTTAGCATCTACATATGTATTTAAAGTGTTCCTGTATCTTCCCTGATATTTCTGTTTTTCCTTCTGATGGGCAACATGTTCCCATTCACCAAGGGCTTCGAATTGCACTGGTCTCGGAGGTGGTTTCATATCATTCATCTGCCTCCTCAAATTTTCAAGGATTCATGCATTGAATGTACCATATTGAGGAAAAGCTAAAGGGCCATCTTTCTCAGTATACTTTATCCAATTTTCTAACCATGTGCATGTATGGTAACCTTTCTCTAGGGTCATATATAAAGCAGGCGTGCCTTCAGGTGCTATCGGTACCCCATCTCTAGTAGGTACAGACACATCTCCATGTATCAATGTTTTTATACTCTTCAACATTTTCTTGATTCTGAGTAAATCTCTCTAACGGCCTTTACAAATTATTTCACTCAATTTTCCAAGAAACGCTTCCTTGTTGCTGTTCAAGCTACCAATCACTATGCGGCTCGCTATGACACTTTCAACCAATCCCAGCGTGGTTTCACACCAATCATCCTATCGCAGCGCGACACTCTATGACGTCAGCCAACTTCTCGCAGCAGCTAACCTTTCCTTTACAAACCAACCTATTTTAAATTCTGATCTCAAACAACTTATCACAAATAAGCTCTTGTCTGCTCCACTAAAAGAAAGGATAGATCTCCATACAATCAGAATTTTATTCACGTAACTTGAGTGAAATCTCGACCATCGCGATCTCACCTAAAACCTTTACGATTAATCTCCGTGCACTTTGAGAAAAATCCCAACAATTTTAAAACCTCACACTCTCACAAAGTTCCCTTCTCTGGTGATACTGCCGATGACGTCTCACGCACAGCACCTTCGAAACAGCAGACAAACTTACTCAGCGTACACCACACTGAGACCACCCGTAGGTGTATACTCCAGGATCTTAGGCCATTTCAGACCTGATAATAACTTCAATTCAACAAACTTATTCAGACATTAAACACTAGAAAACATCACTTTACTATTTATTGCAAATTACACATTTAAACAACAGTAATACACAACCCTTATAATACGCACTCCACTTGTCTTGTTGTTTCGTCGCTTCTCTTCAGAACTGGAATTTGGTCAAAGGTCACTGAATCTGGGGTTTGAATAAATCTATAGTGATCCTAGAATGTCTCCCTCTTATATCCCAGTTTTGTCAGACAGCTAAACCATCTGACACGCTACCAGAAAATCTATTTTAGCGTTAGCATGCTGAACCCCTTTTAATTGAGTCAAACTCATTTGACCAGCCTATTCTTAACTCATGTTACCCTGTGCTACCTGTGAAACCTCCTTGGTCCTCCGATGGATCTTGTTCTGTGCTGTAAGGGACTGGAAGGCTCGGAGGATAGGCAATTATCAAATGAGGACCAGGAATAAGATAATTGCTACTTATAATTTTGTACTCATCTCACTCAGGAAACCCATAAGTAATGAACACTAGACAAATACATTTTCCCACAAACAAATAATGAGTCAGAATCAGCAGAGTTTAGTTTAAATCTCAAAATTGTAGTATTTCAAAGATAACTTTAAATGAATAACATACACTCCTAAATTAAGCTAATTCGAGTTTAATAAGCATTAACAGAACTCTTCTAGATCCAAAGTTGTAGAGATTGATCTTCCTCAGCTGAAGGAGATTGATTTGCTAATGAATTTAGTATCAATAGATAATCAGTTGAGCCTCATACAAACCCCTAAGAAAGTTCAGTTTGTTCCAAATGACTAGTTCCAGTTCATTAAAGACAGGGAGTCTGTCTCTGTCCATTTGCTGTAACGTTAAATGTCACAGCTGTATGATGCGAACCCTTTCAGCCAAAAAGGTTCCACTTCGCTAGGATACCAGCTGGCAGCATATCGCAGTATTACGTTACAGTTAGCGTTGTTCTTGGAAGTCCAAAATGTCAGTCTCTGTGCCGCAAGATAGGTAAGCAAGTCTCTCTCCATCAGTTCCAAAATCTC
Source organism: Calotriton arnoldi (assembly GCA_963921515.1). Classification (NCBI taxonomy): domain Eukaryota; kingdom Metazoa; phylum Chordata; class Amphibia; order Caudata; family Salamandridae; genus Calotriton; species Calotriton arnoldi. The sequence continues at coordinate 1,005,924 of CAWUFW010003548.1, forward strand.
AGCAATTATACTTCATTAGTTCCAGGGTGCCACCCCTTGACATCACCAAGTTTGTCAGACCTCTCTGTACCATTGGGCGTCTGCGATAGGATGAGATGATGTGGTAGGTAAAAAGTATACAAATCCGGAAGAATTAAGCAACCCATAACGTATAATTTCCTTAGAATCTTTATAGGTTTATTCATATGAACAATGTGACACTCAATAAATAGACGGGTTATGCTCTCATCTTTTGTCTACCAGTTATCAAGCATCTGTTCTGGCATTTATCTGTTTTTGTTTCCAGTTCAGTCAGACTGTGCTACAAATGTCAAAGGAACAATTGATAGTTAGACCACAAGTGGCAATTTTACGAAAAGTTCTCATAGGCTTCAGACTACTTAGTTCATAAGTTCATAATAGAAAAAGAAGCAGGATTTGAGGCCTTCATGAAATACAACTTGTGCACTATGAAATTATGCTAAAATATGAATCTCCTGTTGCATAGCATGGAGTATTAATCTCTCAACTAAATGCATTTAATACACATTTCAATCAAATCGTGATGAATTCATGTAAGTATAGGGTACTCATAAATTTTAAAAAATATAACTGTCTCTCACCAATAAATTTTATGAGTTTTTATCTTTGCACATATGTTATTTAATCACACGTGTTTAAAAGCACATCAAAGGAAAGATTAACGAAATACAATTTTAGCTACAACTCGTGTAGCACTTACTTTTCTTTTGTCATTTTCAGTGCACTTGTTACACATTTTAATGTACTATTTATCTCTAATACGTAAAACGTTCAATTCCCACATATGAATTCTTCGTACTGCTATTATAACTTTATCTAATCACAATATTGCATGTCATTAAGGTGTTAAAATTCACATCTAGTCAGTAAATATAAGATGTAACATGAACTCAATGTAATATTCTGCATGCTTTTACAATGCAGTATCTAAATCAAAACTACGTTTTGTCATTTCTAGAAACGTGGAGCTTAACACACGTTTTGTCATTTTCCATGTAATGTAGTGTCACAAATCGTTTTTCTTTGTAAAATGTCATAAATTAGTGAGAGGTAAAACCTCTGCTCTATCATTTGGAAGCCCCCAGATCCTTTGCTGTGTGGGGGCAGAACCTCTGCAACCTCCGGTGCATAAAGCAGCTCCTGCTTACAGTGGCATGGGAAGCGCCTGTTGATGGTTTTGGAGGGCTCGACTGCAAGTCCCAGGATCCTTTGCTCTATGGGGGCAGAGCCTTGGTGCCAACAGGCTCATCCAGCAGCTTCTATTCATCGTGGTGTGGAACGCACCTGTTGATGGTTTTAGAAGGCTGGACTGCAAGCCACAGGCTCCTTTGCTGTGTGGTGGCAGAGATTGGCGCCATCAGGTGCATGAAGCAGCTCCTGTTTACCGTGGCGCGGGATGGACCTATTGATGGCTTTGGAGGGCTGGACTGCAAGCCTCAGGATCCTTTGCTGGGCGTGGGAAGAGCCTCAGCGCCATCAGGTGCATAAAGCAGCTCCTGTTCACCACGGCACAGGACACGACAGAAAGCACCTGAACACATGCCAGGGCCAAAAGCTGGCCCGTCTGCGCCTGTCAGAGCCTGGAGGAGGCTTGGCTGGGCCACCCCTCGTTGCTCTTCAATGATAAGGTACTGTGGGCATATTTTACACCTGCTCACTTGTTTTGAGTCGCACTATTGCTGATTACCCCTGGCAGCCCCGAAGGAGAGGAGGGTTTGCCTGGTTTGTTTGTCTACCTTAGTCCATACAGGATTGTCCATGGGTCAGGATGCTGTTCCCACTACTAATTTGTATATTAATTCTTCTGCTTCAACACAGCTCTCCACAACTACCAATGACTTGCCTGACCCAAGCTGTTGACTGTTACTGGCTACCAATACTGAAAGCCCTGGATCACCGGCTTTGAAGAGGGAGACACGAGGGACTAAAGTAGCTAGCCTTGACCATTCGAGTCATAGAGGATTCTGCGTGGACACTAATTCTATTCAGATTATGTCTAAGACTCTCTTTGACAATTGTTGTAACAAATTGTTAGTGATTCTCCATGCAGAACTATCTCAGATCATTGAATGTTTAAAAGCTATTGAAGTTAAGCTTGAGGCCCTCCTGCTCTCCAGTAGTGTACCGGTCTGTAGGAATCCGCCGCCCAGTCTAAGTCAGGATCAAGTTTTTAATTTAGGTAATAATGTTGATGTTGCTGTTCTACCTCCAAAACTAGGCCCATTAGAAGGATGTTCAACAGGTTTATTACAGTTGTTGCAGACTCACATGCTGGGGAAGGGGAGGGATACCCAGGAGAAAGCACCAGGCAATAGTACCCAACAGCCCATGACATACCTATTCCCCGACAGCATTGGGCAGAGTGACACAGCCCAGCTGTCAGGGCTAGGAAGAGCATCGAGGGGTACCAGGGTTTCCATACCTTCCCCTAAGACAGATACTATCAACCGTCCCCCAGCAGCCTGTCCCTATGTGGCAATTCTTAAACATGTTCCAGAACTCTTGCATGGACAAATTGAGTCTAGTGAACAACTTGCCAATAAGGTTTTGAACTGGCTGGTTAGAAATAAAGGTTTTCCTTTTTCTGCCACCCTGGGGATAATTTTATCACGTTGGATTGGAATGTCGCACAAGAACTGTGAAGAGGATTGTGTGTTTACTAATTTTAGGCACACACAGTGGGTTTACAGACTGTTAGCCTACTTTCCTGGTTGAGATCATACAGAGAGTAAGATTTCAATGGTCTCACTAGATTATTTTTTATAAACCTCATCCTCCTCTTTGCCATGCTAGTACTCATTTCTCACCACCCGAGGGGGTCCCTATTCCAGCAGGGCAGTTGTTACAATCACAATCTGAAGACCGCAACCCTGGCTGTTACTGATGGTGTTGATGGCACAGTGAGTTTATTTAAGGTTGTTCCATTAAGCCACCGTAATGAAGGTCTATCTAGTTGCAGTCAAGTGGACTGACTCCTTACTCCTAGTTTGTCAGTCCCTGATAAGCATGTCATTTTTTCTACTCAGCAATGAACCAACCCGACCTGGCAAAGAGCTACTGTGCCTTTGTGTCTTCTTTCTCACTGATTAGCAGGAACACTGTGGGTATTAGTTCTAAGATTAGTAACCCTGCCTGGATGGCGATCATTAGCCGTTATGATCTTTTAAGTTTAAAGATTTTTATTTGATGAATAAAAAAATAATTATAACATAATACAGATAATACAAGATTAATATCATAAAACTAGAAAAAGATAATAATACATCAAATCCAAAGAGAAAAGTAGGAAAGGAAAGCAGAAAAAAGGGGGAAAGAGAGAAAGAATGGAAAAGGAAAGGGGGAAGATATAATAATTGAATAAGCAGAACAGTATTACAATAACATTTTCCTAATGCATTATATCAGCAGAAAACAATAAAATAGAAAATTTTAAACAACAATGGAATGTAAAAGTCAAGGTGGTTAGAGTACTTCTTCCACGGAGGGTTCATGTAAAGACGTCCTTTTGGCAGATACATTTAAAAAATTTGTGACAGGTAACCAAAGTAAATCTCTTTTAATTGCAAGCGAGATGGGATATACATAGGCTCTATCTAATCTATGATTATAGCAGATTCCGTACCACCATGCCTGAAAAGAGACCGCAGAGGTATCTTTCCATGATTTTGTAATTTGTTGAAAGGCAACAGCAAGGAGTAAATCAATAATGTGCACCCCAATAGTTTGTGACGACCAATCTTCAGAAATGCTTCCGAGGAAAATATGAGTGAAGGAAAATGGGATATGAGTATGAAAAATATTGTTAACATGTTGCCAGACACGAGTCCAGAAATCATGAATTAGTGGACAAGTAAATAACATGTGCTTGAGGTCTGCAAATGAATTAGCACAGGACCAACAGGTAGAGGGAATATTGGGGTCAATCTTATGGAGTTTAGCAGGGGTGATGAGAAGTCTATTATAAATAAAAAATAGAGTTTGTGTTGTATTAGCTGCTCTAGAGGACTTCCGTATTTTAGCCCAGATTTTATTCCAGATTGAAACGGAGAAAGATTCACCTAGATCAATTTCCCAACTATGTTCAACATCTAACTTTTCCCGCGAAAGGGGGTTGTTAGTTAAGAATTTATAAATTTGAGAGGCAGAGGGTGAAATACATAAAATTGAAGTTATATGAGAGGATGAAGATACAGGAGGAGGATCAGAAGGTAAATCATTATAAGAAGATTGAGCTGCTGCAGTCAAAGATGTGTATCTGAGTTGATATGATGAAGGGAGAGAAAAACGAGATTGCATTGTTTGGAATGGGATACAAACACCCTCTTGAAAAAGTTGATGAGTCCATTTAAGGCCCTGAGCAAACCAATCTTTCCAAAAGATAAATTTATTATTAAGTTTAATATGTTTATTATACCAAAGTGATGAATGTAAAAATTGTGTGCGATCATCTTGTGAAGAGGATAAGAGTGGTTGGAAAACCTTTTGAGCATTCTTAAGAATGGGAAAAGTTAAAGAAGGAGGAGTATGGGAGAAAGAGATAAATTCTTCAAAAGAAAAAGGATGAAAAAGAGATTTTTCAACTTCCACCCATAAAGGGTGAGGTATAGTGTCAGAGTGATTATCAGATAGAAGAAAAGCAGATTGCTTAAGAAAGAAAGCAGAATGGTAAGAGTAAAAATCTGGGAAATTAACGCCTCCCATATTTTTAGGTCTTTTAAGCTTAGAAAGGGACATTCTTGCTGTTTTATTTTGCCATAAGAATTTGGATAAAATAGCATACAGTTTTTTGTAAAAAGATTTAGGAATATTGATTGGGATATTAGATAAATAAAACAATATGACAGGAACTAACATAATTTTTATGGTATCCAGTCGACCTCACCATGATAAATACAGGGGGTGCCATCACGAAGTGGATACAGATACTACTGAGAGTAACTCCTTCAAATTTAGGTCGACAGTATCTTTAATAGAGGTAGTGAACCATAAACCAAGGTATTTGATCTTGTTCGAATTCCAATGAAAAGATGAAATAGAAAAATCAGCATGAAAACATAAATTATTTAAAGGAAGGATTTCACATTTGTCAGCATTTAATTTATAACCGGAGACAATGGCAAAGTGATCTACTTCTAACAAAAAGGCTGGTAAGGATGTTTGTGGATTAGAAATAAATAATAAAATATTATCTGCATATACTGAGAGTTTTAAAAATTTGTCACCATATGGGAAACCTGTAATAACTGTGTTTAATCTGATTTTGGTTAAGAAAGGTTCTAGGGCAAGAATAAATAATAATGGAGAAAGGGGGCAACCTTGTCGGAACCCTCTATGTAGCGGAAAAGAAGGGGATACAAGACCATTGGCTAAAATAAAGGATTTGGGAGAGGAGTATAACAAGGAAACATAATTGATAAATTTCGGGCCAAAACCAAACCAGGCAAGCGTTTGAAAAATAAAGGGCCAACTGACTCTATCAAACGCTTTCTCAGCATCTAATGAAATTGCCGCTAATGAATTTTTAAATGCTTTGGATTTATTTAATACATTAAAAAACAGTCGAGTGTTATCAGATAGATGACGTCCTTTAATGAACCCACATTGTTCTTTCCCAATCAAATGGGGTAATAAAGAGTCTAAACGAAGGGCAAGTATTTTTGCAAACATTTTATAATCTTGATTGATCAAAGAGATGGGCCTATAATTTTTGCATAAAGTATGGTCTTTGTTTTCTTTAGGGAGAAGACATATTAAGGCTTCTTGAAACGATCCTTCCGATTTCTGGGTAGAAATAAAATGTTGAAATAGTTGATAAAGTTTAGGAAGGAGGATCTGGGAGAAATGAGAGTAAAATTCAATTGTAAACTCATCGGGTCCTGGGGCTTTACCTTTTTTAATAGAATGTATGGCGGTCAAAATATCATTAGTTTGAATATCGTCTTCTAGGGAGGAGAAATCTACTTCAGCAGAGGAGGGGGGAGTGATAGAAGATAAATAGTGAAGAATATCATCTTGGCGAGAGGGAGATTCAGGAGTATACAAGGAATGATAGAAGTTAGTAAACTCTAAAAGGATATCTTCGTTTTTATGAATCCGAGTGTTAGTTGAAGTTAAAATTGAATCAATTCTAGTTCGTTCTTTTTTAATCTTAAGATAGTTTGCAAAAATTTTCCCAGCCTTATTTTGGGCACCATAATATTTAGCGCTGGATTTAAGCAGAATTAGATTAGCAGCTTCTGTTGAAAGCGTATTAAAAGAAAATTTGGCTTTAAGCAGCGCATCTAAATCAGATTGGGATTTAGTAGAGTGAAAGGAAAGTTCTAACTGTTTAATATGCGAAGTGAGTATTTGTAATTTCTTGGAAGAGGATTTACATTTCTGAGCTACAAAGGAAATAATGAAGTCCCTAGAGGCAGCTTTGAAGGTGTCCCAAATTAGTGAGGGAGAGGTAAGTAGAGAATCATTTTCTAGAAAAAATTTATTTGAAAAATGTTGAAAGGCCGGGGTAAAAGTGGGATCTAGGAGAAGGGAGTTGTTGAATCTCCACCGTTTAGAACCCACCATAGGAGGAAGCAAATCTAAGTTGAGAGATACGGGAGCATGATCTGAAATCAAAATGGATCCTATGTCGGAATGTGATATATGTTGCGTGAGGGCCTTAGATATAAACAAATAATCTATACGGGATTGAGAGGAATGTACAGGAGAGAAAAAGGTATATTCTTGGAGGGTAAGGTGGCCAGGGCCGGACTGAGAGCCGAAATCGGCCCTGGCAAACTGCTCGGCCGGCCCCCCTGTGGGGCAGGGGGGGGGTGCGGCCGAGCTGTTTGCAAGGGCCGATTTCGGCCGATTTTGTTACAGGCGGCCGATATTGCCGGCCCTCCGTAACAAAAACGGCCCCCCCAGCAGACCAAAACCGGCCCCCACCCTGGCGGCCCACAGGGGAAACGCCCGGTGCCCGCAACGGCCAGTCCAGCCCTGACGGTGGCATAATCTCCAGGCATCAACAAGGGAGCGTTGGGCAATAGTAGACGTAAATTGAGAATGAATAGTAGAGGGGATAAATCTAGATTGTGAACGTCTATCAATAAAAGGATCAACAATCATATTACAATCCCCACCGACAATGAAATAGTCATCACTGTATGTCATTAGTTTGGATAAAATTTGGCGCCAAAAAAGTTTATCAGGATTAGTGGGTGCATATAAATTAAAAATAGTCAAAGGAATTTTATTAACTAACAAGGAAACCGAAACCCATCTACCTTCAGTGTCTGCCTCTTGTGTAACAACTTGAATATCTAAATGTTTATGACAAAGAATAGCTACCCCATTACGTTTCCCCGAACCAGGAGAAGCAAAAACATGGCCCACCCATTGTCGCTGAAGTTTGGATAGCTCTTTTTTGGACTATATGAATCTCCTGCAATAAAACAATATGCGACAAAACCCTTTGACATTTTATAGGTGAACCCAAACCTCTAACATTCCAAGATAAAACTTTTAACGATATCCTAATATATCTAACAATAGTTCAAAAAGCATAATACTATGAAATAGAAATAATAGTGAGGAAAAAGCTGACAAGAAAAGAAAAGTGTAGATAAATATCAAGAAAAAAGGAACATAATTCAAAAAGATCATGTAATACTTAATGAGAGAAGGAAAATAGAAAAGTCAGAAAGAGGAAAAGAGAGAGGAAAACGGAAAAGAAGAAAAATTTAGAATATATAGAAATAGATAGGAAAAAGAGCCAGGGAATAAATATATAGTCAAATAGAGAGACCGAAAGAGGATAGAAAAAAGAAAAAATAAAGAAAAAACAAAAGGACATACCACGAACATACAATGAGAAAAACGGGGGTGGTGGAGCCACATAAGAAAGACGGCACAGCCACTCGGAAAACCCCAGGACGAGGACGGGAAACGGAGGAGAACATCTAGACTGGATAACATTCACAAATCGGGATCACGAAAATCTTACCTAGTGATAAAAAGAAAGAGAATATATTATATAAAGAACATAACCAGATAATCTGAAACAATCTGAAACATATGGCAGTGAAGAGGAAAACAAATAACAACAAGGTTAAGACAGAAACAATCAAAACCAAGAGAAACTAGTAAACGCCATGTCGTTTCTTTCTGCAAACAATTGAACTGGAAAAAATATGAAAAAACGAGAGAAAAAGAAATAACAACAATGTTAACACAACATTCACATCAGCGAAGAACGAGGAATTTCCATATCTTCTTCCCTACATGTATCCAAAAAACGCTGCAGTAGAACATGATCTTCATAGTTAGTAGTTTTGTTTTTGTAAGTCACCTTAAAGAGGCATGGATGAAACAAACCAAATCTGGCATTCAAACTTCTAAGTGCAGGCCTCATATCTAGAAATTGCTTCCGACGGTCTGCCGTTGCTTTTGCATAATCCTGAGCAAAAACAGGTTAGAGCCTTGCCAAGCAATTTTTCCCTTAAGTTTGGCCGCCTGTAAAACCTTAAGTAGATCAGTATATTCCAAAAAGTATAGAATAACGCCTCTTGGTTTAGTGGATGAGGAAGAGGCTTGTGGGATACGACCCAGACGATGTGCTCTTTGAATATTCAACGGTGGAGAATCTGAAATGTTTAGAAGTTTTGGAAGAAAAGACTGGAAGAAGCTAAGAGGGTCAGAGCCTTCAAGGCCTTCCACAAGGCCATAGATGCGTAGATTGTTACGCCTATTTCTATTTTCCAGGTTTTCTACCTGTTGCTTTAGGCGGGAAATTTCCTGATGCATGGAAGGCACTTGGTTGATAACCACTTGAACAGAATCCACTCTAGTCTCCAAATTAGTAACTTTTTGATTGGTATGAGACCAATTGTCTTCGAGACTTTGGAGGCGAGCATTTGTTTCAGTCATATAAGGTTTGAGAGCACGAATTTCGTCAAGAAGTAGTTCCATAGATATACATGTTGGAGAGTTGGAAGGAGAAAGTGGATCTTTCTTGACACGTTTACCTGATGTTGATGATGATGCAGAGGGTAGCTTAGAAGCAGGTTTAGGCACATTTCGCGCAGTAGCAGATGTAGCGCCACTTGCGGCAGAGGAAACGGAGTTGGAATCATTCTCATCCATGATGTCTTGCAGAATACTAAAAGGATTATAGTCCACCAGAGTAGCAGGGTCGAGAGAAGAAGCTACACCACGGGTAACACGTGCTTTCGCCATAAACCGTATACCAATAATACTAACACCTTCGTATATATAGTAGGAAAGAGTGCCAAAAAATTTTGATGAAGAAAAAACTGTGAGCAAGAAGAAATTCACCTCAAGTCAATTAATAAAGCTTATGACATTCACATTGTGTAAAAAGTAAAACAAGATTAAGCCATGAAGATGTTGATTTATAACAATGAGATTTCTGGGACGCAAAAAGAGTTGGCTGGTGTCAAAGGGGAGGAATAACCTTGATAAAGGACTAAACAGGCCAACGAAAGTCTCAAGACATCAATTAGGTGGACTAGCTTCACATGCTGCTCAGAAGTTGAGTAGAAAACATCATTCAGACAAAGGAGTCCTAGCTAAGCAAGAGGGAGCATGTTCATGAAACAGTCAATAATGTAACATCCAGACTGGCATATAAGGAAGTATTGAAACTGAAAGGTTAAATGTGCTCTTCATCAGGAGAAGAGATTATGAATCCAGTGTTGCCTGTGTAACTCCTCCCTTTACAACAAAGCCCATAAGATTAAAAGGCATTGTTAAACCAGGGCTCCAGGATGTGTTAATGCCTCAAAAAATGCCAAAAGCATTAAAAAAACAGCCAAGAACAGCAAAAAGAAAGCAATAGCCAGTCTTAGAAACATGGGGGCGCTTATTTGACAAGGCTCGTATGACCGCCAGTCATAGAAATGAAACTCGAGCGATGTCAGCGCTCAAAATGGCGGCCGCGAGCTGACTGAAACGAAGTCAGCGAGAAAAAAGGCGAAGCGCTCACCCCAGACGAGCAGGAATGCCACAATGTGTGCAGGACAGCTTCATTTCCACTCGCTGTCACTGTGGCAGCGAAACATCAGGTGGCGACGTCCCGAAATTTCCTCCGTTTGCCGCACCGCTCCGGAGCCTCAAGAAGCGGCGGCCATCTTCCTAGGCGCCGAAGCCACGCCCCCCAGCTGTTATGATTTTAATCTTGACAATTTAGAGAACAAATGGCAGTGGTACTACAGCACAGGTCAGCACCTCCGTATTGTCTTCCAATTAGTATTTTAGGTATATAAGTACAGGCGTGCTCAATGTAAAACACTGTGCCACTCACCCAGTGTTAACATATATAGAGAAAAAAGAAATTCTCCCCATATAATTACAGACAAAATATTAATTACAGAGCACAACCACAAGTTAGTCAACCGACCTTGTTGTCAGTTACTATTTAATGAACACCGCACCATACAATATACATAACAAAATGAGCAACCATCTGAGTACAAAAGACAAAAAACACAAATGATCTTGATTCTTGATTGATCTTGATTCACATTATAATCTTAATCTTTTTCAGGAGACCTGAGCTATTCACCCCTCTTCATGTGAGGGATTTGCATGTTTTTCAGTAGCTGCCATCTCTTCTCCCCATGGCCGTGCAAAGGGCGGTTTATCACTTAATATCTCGGTGGTTGAATAGGATACTCGCTGTTCTCCCTTTCAGGCTCTGTTAATCAAGGATTCTGACAGTTCTTTTTATTTATACTCAATTAACTTTTATAATAATGAATTTTCTAATACAGTCTGTAGTAATTTTGTCAAGTTATTTTCCTTTTTAAAGGAACTAAAGGCACCACGCCATGTCGGGAAGGCTCAATCAAATTGTATTATCTGTGGTGATTTTAAAGCCAAGTTAAGGTTAGATTTTGAAGTTTGGGGATGTGACCGCAATCTATTATGAGGATTCAGATAGTAGGGGTTTCGCACTAGGTTCCTGTTTAGCGGCAGGTGACCTGGCAATTGTTATCCAACTGTTTAATAATGGGGGTCCCCTGAACCTACTTTTAGAGGAAGAGGCCGACCATCTACAATAGATTATATATTCTCTATGCAAAATCTATCTTCTATTTTTACTGAAGGGCACACGCGTGAAACTAACTGGGGTGACCATAATGCTTAGGTGGTAGTAGTACATACGGAGAATGGTCCCAGTGTACGAATTACTGTGTTTAAAAGAACCAAGAAAATCATACACAGTTATACACAGAATCGTAGTATTCTTAATGAACAGTGTTATTTAATCACACTGAACAACCTGTATTTTATAACATATGTTAACACATTATTCAAAGCAGTGCCCCAGGAGGGAATGGTGAGGGTTTAGTGGATGAAGTGAGGATAAGGTAGTGAATGGAACAGTGTACAATTCACAAACTTAGTTATTTCTCAGGAAAGGGCTCATACAAGAGCCAAATACATCACATTACATCCAGATATTTAAATAGCCATAGTTATAGATAAAGCCACAGTGATCAATCGCTGTTGGTCAGACTGGCTAGTGTGGTAGATGTCGACGTTTCGACCCCTGGAAAGTGGTAGGTAAGTATGTCCCTTACGATGGGGTCTTCCTCAGGACAGGAGTGTGGGGAGGGGAAACTGGGGGCGAGTTACCATAAGTAGCCCAAACGATGGGCCCAAGGAGAAAACAGGGCGCGTAGGCTCCAAATCGGTGTGAGCGAGCAAAACACTCTATTGTTGCCGTTTAAGGAAGGAAAGGTCTAGTCAGGATTAGTCTGCTGGGCCTGGGAAGTGAATTAAAGTATTCACAGCATCGGGCAAAAAGGCTCCGTATTCATATAATTCGTAGGTAAAGGAAACGTCTCAGTCCATGAAGTTATTTTCCTTTTTAAAGGAACTAAAGGCACCACGCCATGTCGGGAAGGCTCAATCAAATTGTATTATCTGTGGTGCTTTTAAAGCCAAGTTAAGGTTAGATTTTGAAGTTTGGGGATGTGACCGCAATCTATTATGAGGATTCAGATAGTAGGGGTATCGCACTAGGTTCCTGTTTAGCGGCAGGTGACCTGGCAATTGTTATCCAACTGTTTGATAATGGGGGTCCCCTGAACCTACTTTTAGAGGAAGAGACCGACCATCTACAATAGATTATATATTCTCTATGCAAAATCTATCTTCTATTTTTACTGAAGGGCACACGCGTGAAACTAACTGGGGTGACCATAATGCTTAGGTGGTAGTAGAGCTTTTACCAATACTACAAAAGGCTCCACCTGAAAGACAGCCCCCCCCAATTTTCTTTCTTTTTTTGTGGAAATTGTCTTTATTGATTTTCAGCAAGTTATACATAGTTCCGATTTTGATAGCATTATTGTGCATAATATCACCGTTACATTTAACAGAATAGCGTTGGTGGGGTGTCAAGCAGTACCGCACACAATTGTCACATAACGTAATTCGCATTGTATGCATACAATTAAATTTAATTAAACCGACATAATTTACAATAGATCAATTGCAAACTGCATAAAACTGTTCGATCTCGTCTGTCTTGCAAGTACAGTGTATATTTGGCATTTCCTGACCGGGGCTAAATGGCCATGTATGGCCGTATATGATGCCGGGGGAAGGGCAGGGGAAACCACGTGCTCAGTATGATCATGGGTATATGTTGGAACAAATCTATATCAGACTCAGCCATCGGGCCTTGGGGTAGCGCAATATCTGCAAATCATGTGTTATTATTTTGTGTTGGGTGTGCCGGGCGAAAACATGCTCATGTCGTGGTAGAGCTGGGCTCACGCAGTCTAGTTTCTATGAACGCCAAATATGCAGGCCATTGTGTAGGATTTGTCCTTGGGGGTTCTGTGGGGTATTAACGGCTTGTGTTGAGTGTTCCGCAACCAGAGCTCTGTGGAGGTCCAAGAGCAAGGATAGAGTATCGGGACCAGTACGTGACTTCCACATCATAGCTATTTTACGTTTTGCCAATACCAAAGCCAGGTCTAGAAATGTATTGAAACTCTTGCGAGAGGCGGTGCGCTTAGTAATGCCAAGCAGAAAATGGAGGTCATGAGCTGGTATCAAAGAGTCCACTGCCTCCGACAGTTTCGAGGCTATCTCCTTCCAATATGTTTGTAGGTGGGGGCAAGACCAGACCATATGAACAAATGTTGCTTCTGAGTTTAGGCAGCGGGGACACACATCAGTAGAAGTAGGATACATATGAGCCAGTCTGTGTGGCGTTAAGTATGCGTGGTGTAGGTAATTAAATTGTGTGTACTTCAGCCTGGCGTTCGTGGACACTATTTTAGGATAGCCTATACATTGTGACCATTGTTTATCAGTAATGGTGATTGAGAGCGCTCAGTCCCAGTATTTACTCAGTGGAGTCAACAAGGGGCGTAGGGTCGGTTCGGAAAGAGTTACAAATTACTGTTACCGCATGTTTACCTCTTCCATGTGACATCAGAGTTTGTAATGGCTGTGATATAACAGGTTCCGCTTGATTATTCCCCCATGTCTGGAGAAATTTCTGCGTTAATAACACGTGAAGCATGAAAGTACCCTGTGGTATCCTGAAAACCTCAATTAACCCCTCAAGGTCTTGTAATAAATCTCCCCAGGTATCCAACCCCTCCTCCTCCCAAGCCTCAATCTCCGGACTACTGTGGTGAACGAATGAGCCTGGAAGAATCTCGAGTGGTAGATTGGGAGCGTATGGTACAGGCTGGCCTCTGGGTAACACATAACGTAACCAGTTACGTTTGGCCGCCGACATTAGTATATTGCCCTGTTTCCTCTGCAGTATGGTGTGGACTCTGAAAGCCACTCTATCATAGCAGGATGTCGCAGTTGCAGCGCCCAGGAGGCCAGCTCCGTGACGCAACCCCCGCGAACCATCTCATTGGCCACTGCAGTTGTGCTGCAGCATAATAATTCTCATAATTCGGTGCTCCCAGGCCACCATCAGTGAGTGGTAGATACAATTTTCGAAGTGCCACCCTGGATCTGGAACCGCCCCCATATCAAGGAAACCAGTAACGACTCCAGATCTGTAAATATACTATGTGGTATTTTCTGGGGGAGGACAGAAAAAAAGTACAAGAGTCGGGGGAGTAAGAGCATTTTGGAAATAGCAACACTGCCCATAAGGGGTAAGGGCAGACTCGGCCAAAAGTGTAGAGTTGCACGTGCTCTAGTGAGTGCCTTACCCAAGTTCCCATCTATGATATCTGAGTGGGAATGATAGACTTGGACGCCAAAATACTTGAAAGAGTCAAACGCCCATTCCAAAGGGGTACGTGGCATAGTTTGTCTTTGGTCTTGTGGAAGCAATTTCATTGGGAACACTGCAGACTTAGACCAATTGACCCGCAACCCTGAGACGTGGGCGTGATTGTCCAACAGCACCATCAGTTCTTGTAAAACCGCAACCTGGCCGCGTAAGTAAATTAACGCGTCATCTGCATAGAGCGAGACTATATGCCTTTCCCTGTCCGCTTGAATCCCCCAGTCTGGTACTCGTTGGCACAGCTTGCATGCCAAAGGTTCTATGGCCAATGCAAATAAAATGGGCAAGAGAGGGCAGCCCTGTCTGGTGCCACGCTCTATTTTCAAATGACGAAGATATGATGCGGCCAGTCTTAACCCTGGCTAGCGGTTTCGTGTATAGTATTCCTATCCATCTCAAGAATTTGGGGCTGATGCCAAATTTTGACAACACAGCCAATAAGTAGTGCCAACTCAAGGTATCAAACGCCTTTTCAATATCTAAGGCTGCTAACCAGGGGGTCTCAGGTTCCGTATGTGCCCAGTCCAAGAGCTTCAAAAGACGACGCAGATTCAGGCCAGTGCTTCTCCCCAGGATAAAACCGTTTTGATCTTCATGTACCAATATAGGTATTGCTTCTAGTAATCTAGTGCCCATTATTTTCCCCAGTATTTTATAGTTGACGTTTAATAACGACAGAGGGTGGTATGAGGCCATTCGGAGGGGGTCTCTACCCGATTTCGGCAGCACTACTAGTATCGCTTCACGTAAATATGGCGGGACCTCACCCCTCTCGAATGCCTCTTCGTACACACTGGAAAGCCGGGGTATGAGTTGTTGTAAGAGTTAGTTGTATAAAACTCTGAGGGCCAACCATCTGCCCCCAGGGTCCTGCCCATGGCCAGCTGCTTTATAGCGTCCGAGATTTTGTCTACAGTGATAGGTTCCTCAAGCACTTCATATTGGGGTTGTGTTACCTGCGGGAGTGGGACTTGCGATAACAACTGGTGTATATAAGGGGTGTCTCCAATGTCAGGAGCACTGTATAGAGAGGTATAATAATTGTGAAAGGAATCATTAATCGCTACCTGACTATTCACCAAGCTGCCCTCATTGGTATATATTGCCGTGATGGGGGGTTGCGAAGTATCACTTTTCAATAACCAAGCTAGCATTTTACCTGCTTTATCTCCCTCAGAATGCCGACGAGCTAAGTATTGCTTGTAGTCCAACGCACATAGACTTCCTAATGTCTCCTTGTATGCCAGGCGTGCCTCAGTTAGCGAAGGACTAATGTGGGGGTCTGTGGGTAACAATTGTTCGCACCTTTGGATTTCCGATTCGTGTTTCTCTAAGTCTGATGCAAGTGTTATAGGGGCACCGTACGTTGTTTTAATGGCATGACCACGGAGGACCGTTTTAAATGCATTCCATTCAACCCCTAAATTGGATGCGGTGCCTGCGTTGGTCTGGAAGTATGTGGTAATATACTGTGAGAGAGAGGAGTGGAACGGCGTGTTCTTGAGCGCAGCAATGGGGAGACGCCCGGTTGGAATCTTGGCTCTATGTGCCCCCCACGAGAGATGTAATTGTAGGGGGCTGTGGTCCGAGATTGTGCGCGCCAGGTATTCCGCATGCATTATCCTGGGTAGTGTATCGGCCGGGCAGTATATAGCGTCTATCCTTGTGTGAAGGTCATGCAGCGTGGAGTATTTATTTATTTATTTATTATTTTTATTTTTTATTTAAGAGGTTTTATATAGCGCTGGCCAGACCCGAGGGTATCGGAGCGCTTTACAGCAGATATAGGGGAGAAATCACATAAAAAGAGACAAAGGTAGGCATAAGTGTTCAAAAGTCCCAATGTGCGGTGCGTCATTGAGGTAGAGAGGTCCTGAGGTAGTCTCGTTGTGTCTGAGGTAGTCCCGTTGCGTGCACAAAGTCTTGGGCTAAATCTCCCTCCGAGAGGATGTGAACGAGGAGGGGGTTAGGGAGCGGGAATGGGGTAGGGAGTGGAGGAACAATGACAAGGGTCTGTACCGAGCCGGGGGGGGGTAAGGTGGTGGGACATTGCCAGGTGGCTGCAGAGTGCAGGCTTGTGCGTTTTGGTTCTCAGTCCGGGAAGGCCCGGTTGAGGTAGAGGTCTTTTAGGAGTCTTTTGAATTTTGTAAAGGAGGGATAGTCCTGATATCGACTGGAATGGAGTTCCAGATTTTCGGTGCGTTCCCAGCGAAGGATCGCGACACGGTTTTTTGTTTGTGTGTTTTCAGAGGGATGAGTAAGAGGGTGTTGGAACTCCTGAGGATTCTTGACTGGCCGGCTTTCTTGAGTTTGGAGGCCAGGTATTCCGGTTTCCTGTGTGCAGAGCTTTGTGCGTGAGGCAGGCAGTTCTAAAGCTGGCACGCATTTCGACTGGGAGCCATTTTAGTTCTCTGAGTGCGGGAGATAGGTGGTCATATTTTTTAACTCCGGTGACCATTCTGGCAGCAGCATTGAGAGTTGTTTTGAGTGGCGCTAAGTGGGAGCGAGCTGTACCGGAGAGGACTGCGATCCCATAGTCAAGTCTAGATAGCACCAGTGATTGGGTGGCTTGTTTAAGGTCCATGGGTGGGATGAAGGGTTTAATTTTGTTGAGAAGCTTCAAATTGAGGAAGGCACTCTTCGCGGAGTTCTTAATGTGTTTGGTCATGCTTAGATTTTGATCGAGGGTGATTCCTAGCGATTTTACCGAGTTCGCCAGGGTGAGATTACCGTTAAGAGTGTTGATTTCTTTCAGCCACTCTACGATTTGAGGGTTTTCTTCTTTGTTGGAGATGAGGAGAATTTCGGTTTTGTCTTGATTTAGTTTGAGGTGGTTAGATGCTAGCCATTGTTGAACTTCTCTAAGAGTGTTGTTGAGTCTTAGGATGTCGTTAATACAATGTGATAATAATGTGAATACGTGCACATTGTAGGATGCATACATCGTCATGCATCACACAATTGCATATTAGCGGTCCAGTCCCTCATGTGTTGTGCCGGCTTAATGGATTGTGCCCCCAGAAGCGGCGGGCACGAACGATCCAGGGCAAGATCATGAATGCAATTATAGTCCCCACCCAAGAACGTCGGCGCTCTAGGATCAGATAGCAGGGATGGTGTAAGTGTTTGTAGGAATGCAGCTTGCCCCGAGTTTGGAGCACATAGGGAGACCAATGACAGCGGGAGACTATCTAGGAGACCCTCCAGGATTACGTAGTGACCTTGAACGTCAGTTTGGGTGCGTAGAACCTTTAAAGCGACGCCCGGTGCCACCCATATAAGGGTGCCCCTGGCATACCCAGAGTATGTGGTAAGCCAGCGCTTACCAAGTGAAGTGAGGGTTTGTACAGTGAGATGCGTTTCCTGGATTAGCGCGATTGAGATCTTATGACTACGCAGGTATTGATAGGCCTTGTGGCGTTTAACACATCCTGCTAATCCCCGCACATTCCAAGTTACTAAGGTATAATCGGTATTTAACATCAGAGCAACAGTAGGCAGGAAAGTGGGATCATAATTACACATCGTTCCCCGCCCCCGCTAGTCAAGTCTCCGCACCCGACCAGAGGCATAGCAATTTCCATTTTGTACTATATATTTGTGTGAGAAGTTGGCCTGGTATATGCTGTCCACTAATGAAAGTGGGCACCTTGTACCAGTCCAAACAACCCTTATGGTGATTAGGTCAAAGATAACCTTTATTGAAAGCTATCCTAGTGGTAGCTATGGAGAGCAGCCTTCAGGCTAAGTCTTGAAGGAATGTTAAGCACCTTCTTTTACCAGAATACAACCTTATAGTATTGGTTAAATGAAAGGGAAACCAAACAGTAGTTATAAAAATATGTATTTATTATATATAACACTCTCTAGTATCCTCTACACGAGGATGGAACACAAATCAAATAATACAGTTGCAAAGAATCAAACTTAAGTAGCACAATACACAGTGGGATCCCGGGGGAGACCAAACCATATACTAAATAAGTGGTATAAAAACCACGACTCGGGACTAGACCTAGTCTAGAAGGTGTAGAATCGCTGGGACCCCAAGGAACCAACCAAGGTGAGTGAGTAGGGACCCCACGGAGGACGGGTGCAGTGTGAGAACACGACCGCGTGCTCCGTACAATTCAATGGGAAAGTCGCGGTTGGAAAGTCAGAGATTAAGTACCCTTCCCAGCAGATTACGAAGACAACCCTTGGAACTTAAGAGTTTGGAAGGCCACCCCACCCGTGGATACCTTTGTACCAGAGTTACCTATCCCAGAGGAGCCGGGTGCATAGGTGCGAAGTGGCGTCGGAAACCCTCGTCGTTCTCTATGGATGTCGACAAAGAAATGCTGCTGCAGGAAGAAAGAAAAGTGTCCGGTGGAATCCAAATGTGGATTCTAGATGAGAAGAACCTGAAAGCAGAGGGGACAGAGTCTGGGTCACTTTGGAGTGACCAGGGGTTCGGTAGACGAATGCCCACCGACGTCAGGTGCTTTAGGTGTGTTGACGGTGATCTTGACTCTTCAGCTGTGCGGACCAGGAGACGTCTTGGATGACCAGGAGCCGGATACGAGCTGTCCCATGAAGGATGTCGAGTGCTATGGGGTCGGGGTCCGGCAGGAGCACCAATCAAGCCTTGGCAGTGGCAAACAATGTAGATGGTCAATTTCGGTGTCGATCTGGCCCAGCAAGGACCAGGAGACTCACCACAGCAAAGGGAGTCAGGGCAGGCCTGGAGCAACCAGGGGAGCCCAATTAAAGCAAAGTTGACCCTCGAGTGGACCCACAGGCCGAAGGCACAGGAGTCGTGAGGGGACCTCAGGCGGTTTCACAGGATACCAGCTAGCAGGGCACAGAGTGCGAGGATGCCGAAGTCCTTCTTAGAAAAGATGCGCTGGGGTCAGGGCTACAAATGGCCCAATGCACGGAATTGTTGCACGACAACAAGCATGTGCAGCTGCAAATGGACACGGTGCACAGGGTACAGGTTATACGGTCCCTACAAGGATATCTGCCTCAAACTCGGTAAGAGGGCAGCTCGACCTCGGAGACCTTCAGAAACCCACCTCCTGTGTTGCTGGAGCCTTCAGAGTCCGCAGGAGCTCAGAGTCAGCAAACCGGTCAGATGCATTACGGTGCCTGCGTTTGCAGGGGAGTAACTACTTCACTCCATGGGAGCTTCTTCTGTTGTCTTGGAGGTCCACAGGGTCCTGCACGGAGCCTGTATGGATCATGGACAGTGGCGAGACTGGGGACGGCAAGGGAAGACAAAGTCGAGCCCAAGGGAGGTCCAGCGAAGTCCAGCGTGTCCAGGCGGTCGAAGTGTAGTGGTATCTTCTTGCAGAATCTTGTCCACGTAAAATCTAATGTCCTGTAACCAGGTAACCCATTTTATACCCACGGGAAATGGTTGGACAGATTCTAGGGACCCTCCAGGGGGAGGGACAGGACAGAGGGGTGGCTACACCCATGTCCTTCGTCCAGTTTCACACCAGAGCAAGAGCAAATGGCTCCTAGAACTGGTTTGAACTGGACTATGCACAGGGACACCAAGTGTGCCCCTCGTGCAGACTTTCTGGCACTGAGACAATGCACCCACCCAGCCCCAATACACTAAATCCTGTCTGGAAGGTGGTAACACCTCCCTGTGACAGGATGCCTATTGTGCTGCCTTCCCCTGCTCGAGCTTGGCTCACCAGCAGGAGGGCAGACTCGTGTCTGTGGCTGGCAGCATCCATTTTGTGCTATAAGGCTCGAGAAAGTTGGTACCGGTAGACTTAGGTACCCCCAGAACCTCGGTTCTGAGGAATCATACCTCCCACACCAGTTACTGGTGTGGAGGTATGAGTCCAAGGTGTTTGACACCAAACACGACATACTTCGTTGCAGTCGTTTTCGAGATAGCATTTACCGCGAGGTTATAATGCATCTCTACCTATATGTCTGGTAGTATCACGTACAGCCCAGGAGAATGGTCTCCGAAGACTGCAGAGGGGCCCTGCTCATGCAGGAGCACCCTCTCACGCAAAACCCAGCACCCTGCCTTCAGGATTGTTAAGGCCTGCTATAGGGGTGACTTACAAGGTTTTAAGTGTAGTGATATATATAGATATAGTGAACCTATATCTAAAGTCAGTAGTGCAATCACCAACTTACACAGGCTGCTGTAGCAGACCTAGAGTTCCATTTTGCATGGCCTCTCATGGGTGGCATAATACATGCTTCAGCCCATGGGAGGCCTCTGGGGTACCTATGCCCAGGGTACATGGGTACCATATACTAGGGACTTACAAGGGTACCCCAGTATCCAATCTGGAGTGTACCAAAGTACATATGTTGCAATTTAAGGGAGAAAGCAGATAGGCTGGGGTCCTGAATAGCGGGATCCCAGCCAGACTAGTCAAAACAGTGGGTGCAAAAAGCAAAAAGTGGGGGTAACCATAAGAAGCAGATCCTACTTTCCTACACAACCCCCCCCCCAAACGAAAGGAGATGAGACTAACCTTGCCCAGTTGAGTCTTCATGTTCTAAGTGGAAATATCTGGAGAGTCCATCTGCATTGGCATGGTTACTCCCAGGTCTATGTTCCACTGTATAGTCCATCCCCTGTAGGGAAATGGACCACCTCAAAAGTTTGGGGTTTTCACCCTTCATCTGTTTTAGCCACAAGAGGGGCTTGTGGTCAGTCTGAACAATGAAGTGAGTTCCAAACAAGTAGGGCCTCAACTTCTTCAGAGCCCAAACCACAGCAAAGGCTTCCCTCTCAATAGCTAACCAACGTTTCTCTCTGGGGGTCAGCCTTCTGCTAATAAAAGCTACTGGCTGATCCTGATCCTCTGCATTCAATTGTGATAACACAGCCCCTACCCCCAATTTAGATGCATCAGTTTGAACAATGAATTGTTTGGAATAGTCAGGACTTTGCAGAATGGGAGCAGTGCACATGGCCTGCTTGAGGTCATCAAATGCCTTTTGACAGCTAACTGTCCACTGAACATTCTTGGGCATTCTCTTTGATGTAAGATCATTCAAGGGAGTCACTATGGACCCATAATCCTTTACAAATCTTCTGGGGTACCCAGTCAGGCCCAAGAAAACTCTGACCTGAGTCTGGGTAGTTGGAGCAATCCATTCCATGATGGTCTGGATTTTGCTCTGCAATGGTTGAACCTGGCCTCCACCCACAAGGTGGCCCAGGTATACAACCTGACTCTGCCCTATCTGGCACCTAGTAGCCTTGATAGTGAGGCCTGCCTTTTGCAAGGCCTCCAAAACATTTCTCAGGTGGACCAGGTGATCCTCCCAGGTGGAACTAAGGACAGCAATATCATCTAGATAAGCTGCACTATAGTCTTCCAGGCCTGTGAGAACTTTGTTCACCAACCTTTGAAATGTGGCAGGTGCATTCTTCAAGCCAAAAGGCATCACCACAAATTCGTAGTGCCCACTGGGGGTTGAGAAGGCTGTTTTTGGCTTGGCATCCTCAGCTAGTCTGATTTATTTGCCAGTAGCCAGCGGTAAGGTCAAAAGTACTCAGAAACTTGGCTGAGGCCAAAGTATCTATGAGTTCAACTGCCCTTGGAATAGGATGAGCATCAGTCCTAGTGACTGCATTGAGTCCTCTGTAGTCAACACAAAACCTCATCTCTGTCTTACCATCCTTGGTGTGAGGTTTAGGTACCAAGACCACTGGACTAGCCCAAGGACTAGTTAAGGGCTCAATGACTCCCAATTCCAGCATCTTTTGGACCTCAGTCCTGATGCTATCCCTGATGTTGCCTGTAATTGTTGTTCTTTACAGGTAGGTTTTCACCTGTGTCCACTTCATGGGTACACCAGGTGGTCTGACTTGGAGTCAGTGAGAACATTTGCCTAAACTGATTGAGGACCTTCCTGCAATCAGACTGTTGCTGCTCAGTGAGGCTGCTTGCCAAAGCTACAGCATCTACTGAGCCATCATCAGGGTTCTGTGAGAGGAGGTCAGGGAGTGGGTCACTCTCTTCCTCCTGTCCCTCATCAGTAGCCATGAGCAAGCCCATGTCTGCCCTGTCAACGTAAGGCTTGAGCCTGTTCACATGGAGCACCCTGTGGGGCTTCTGGGAGTTCAAGGTCCACCAAGTAAGTGACCTCTCCCTTTTGCTCAAGTATGGTGTGGGGTCCACTCCACCTGTCTTGGAGAGCTGCTGGGGCCACAGGCTCCAGCACCCACACCTTCTGTCCTGGCTGGTAAACAGTCAAGACAGCCTTTTGGTCATGCCAGGCCTTCTGCAATTCCTGACTAGCCTCAAGGTTTTTGGATGCCTTCTTCATATACTCAGCCATCTTGGAGCGGAGGCCAAGTACATAGTTCACAATATCCTGTTTAGGAGGTTTGAGAGGTAACTCCCTCCTTCACCAAACACAGTGGACCCCTAACTGGGTGACCAAACAAAAGTTCAAAAGGGCTGTAGCCAACCCCCTTCTGTGGCACCTCTCTGTAGGCAAAGAGAAGGCAGGGCAACAGAACATCCCATTTTCGCCTGAGCTTTTCTGGGAGCCCCATTTTCATGCCCTTTAGGGTTTTGTTGAACCTTTCAACCAACCCATTGCATTGAGGATGATAGGGTGTGGTAAACTTGTAGTTGACACCACACTCTTTCCACATTGCAGTTATGTAACTAGACATAAAGTTTGTACCTCTGTCTGTTAAGACCTCCTTAGGAAAACCCACCCTGGAGAAAATCCCCAGGAGGGCCCTAGGGGGAATAGCTTCTGGATACCTGGTAGCATGGTCCACCACCACCAGGATGTAAGAATGTCCAGATGCTGTTGGAGGGTTCATGGGACCAATTATGTCAATCCCAACCCTCTCAAAGGGAACCCCCACCACAGGTAGTGGTATCAGGGGGGCCTTTGTAGTACCACCTGCCTTACCACTGGCTTGGCAAGTGATACAGGAGCGATAAAACTCCTTTGTGTCCTCTGACATATGAGGCCAGTGAAAGTGAGGGACAATCCTGTCCCAAGTCTTGCTTTGGCCTAAGTGTCCTGCTAGGGGAATGTCATGTGCTAGGTTGAGTAGGAAGCCCCTAAACTTCAGAGGTATAACCAACCTCCTGGTGGCACCAGGCTTGGGGTCTCTACCCTCTGATATAGAAGCCCCTCATCCCAATAGATCCTGTGGGACCCACTGACATTCCCTGCAGCCTCAGCAGCAGCTTGCTGTCTGGGGGATTCAAGAGAGGGGCAGGTTTGCTGATCCTGGCTCAGATCTGCCCTAGAAGGTCTCCCTGTCCCCAAAAGCTCAACCTGGTCAGGTTCAAGTTCATCTGATACAGTTCCTTCTGTAGGACTGGAGTCATCTTCTTCAAAAGACTGACCCTCACTCTGGGCCTGGGGGGGGAAGACTCAGCCTTACCCCTTCTGCTCCTCTTCTTGGAAGGCACCTGGTCCATCTTTTCACTATCCAGGGTCTGCTCAGTGGCTCTCTGTTTGGCTTGTGACCTAGTCAAAGCAAACACATCTGCAGTGATGCCCAACATTGCTGCATGAGTCCTGAGTTCCACTTCAGCCCAGGCTGAAGTCTCCAAATCATTGCCCAACAAGCATTCCACAGGGAGGTCTGAACTTACCACAACCTTCTTAGGGCCAGTTACCCCTCCCCAGGTGAAATTAACAACTGCCAAGGAATTGTCTGTTCTGACATTGCTAGCATTGGTCACTTGGTACATCTCACCAAGTATGATCTGGTCAGGGTCCACAAGATCTTTTGTCACCATTTCAACACTTGCACCTGTGTCCCTGTATGCCATGGCTTCCTTACCATTTATTAAAGACTGTTGTCTGTATTTGCCCACGTTACTGGGACTAACAAATAAGGAGGCAATATCCATGCCCCATCACAGACCAGAACAGCCTGAGCTGGAGTTCTGACTAGGCCAGAACCCACCTCAGAGCCCAAGGTTAACCCCACTATTCCCTTGTTCTGTGTACCACCACTAGAAACTGTGCTAGGGGGAGTAGTTGCCTTAGGGGCAGTGGTGGTAGGAGTAGAATCCTTGGCCCTTGGACAATTGGCATCTTTTGTCCAATGGGTTTTCTCTTTACAGATGTGACACCAAGGTTTCCTTTTGCCTTTTCCCTTGTTGGATTGTGACTCCCCCCCCAGATGCAGGTTTTTGGGGCCCTGATGAAGACTTTTGATCTTTATTTTTGTCCCCACCCTTATCTGAGTTCTTAGAGTCTGGTTTCTTCTGGTCACCACCATTGGTCTGAGCTTTCTGCTTCACCCTGGTTCTGACCCACTTAGCTGCCTTCTGTCCCAATTCTTGGGGAGAAGTCAGATCAGAGTCAACCAGGTATTGATGCAACAACTGGTTTTGGCAATTATTTAGGATCTGCTCCCTCATAATCAAGTTGTACAATCCTTTAAAATCATTCACCTTGCTACCAAGTAACCAGCCTTCCAGAGCCTTAATGGCACAATCAACAAAGTCTACCCAGTCCTGGGTCTGTGTCTTCTGGGTGTCTCTGAACTTAATCCTGTATTGTTCAGTGGTTAAGCCAAACCCTTCATTGAGAGCACTCTTCAGGACTGAATAGTTGTCAGCATCCTCTTCTCTAACAGTGAGGAGCTTATCTCTACCTTTGTCAGCAAAGGAGAGCCACAAGATAGCTGCCCACTGCTCTTGAGGGACCTTCTGAACTTTACAGGCCCTCTCCAAAGCAGTTATCCATTTCTGGATGTCATCCCCTACATGGAAGGGAGGGACAATCTTGCTCAGGTCCCTATGATCAAAGGTGTGTTCCCTAACCCTAGGGACACTATAGGTGCCACCATGGGACTCTAGTCCCAATTTCTTTCTAGTCTTCTGGACTTCTAGGGACTCTTTATCCAGGGCCAATTGCTGTTGCCTGAGCCTAAACTTAGCTTTCTCAAGCTCTAGTAATTGGCACTCCCTGTCATAAGAGTTGTCCCTCTTTTTAGAAACAGAGATCCCTATAGAATGTCTAGAATGATCTGACTCAGCAGAGGGAGATCTAGATCTCCTTGGCAAACTCTGCACTCTCCCTGGAGGACTAAAGTGATGGTCCTCTTGACCCTCTTCTTCTTCTTCCTCCTGGGGATCTGAGTTGTTCAGGTGTGGATCATTTGGATCCTCCAGTCCAGGGTTTGACTCTAGGTCATAGAAGGTGTCCCCTCCTAACCTATCTTCTTCCCCTGTACCACCCACTCTATCCTGCTCATCTGACCCAGGGGTCTTCCTTATGTCATCTAGCAGTAATGCATCTATGAGATGTTGAGTGTTGGCATTTCTCCCTGTCTTCAGCTTCCTAGATACACACATAGCTTTTAATTCAGTGAATGCAAAGCTATCATATTTATTAGGCAGGATGCCACCAGTGGCATTCCCAGTAGAAGACATACTAAGTGAGGTGTAGTGTAGGCACCTACCTAACCTAGTGGGAACTAAAACTCTCTTAGGTTGGAGAAAGGGTGTGCTACACCCTTGGCTTGCCCAACCCCAAGTTCAGTAGGACTTACTATCTTAACCTAGTATTATATGTTCCTAGATACTAGGGGTTTTTCAGTTAATCAATACATAGATGTATCTGGTAAAACAATGCAGGCTTGAATCCCAACCGCTACACACCAATGTGAGAAGTTGGCCTGGTATATGCTGTCCACTAATGAAAGTCAGTGGCGGCTGGTGACATTTGAAAGTGGTGAGGCGTAAAATTAGTGGTGGAGCACACCGCGGCGAGTGAGGGTAGCGAGCGAGCCCCAATGACCTAAGGAGGGTTCGGGGGGGTTCTCCCCCCGAGAAAATTTTGAAAAATGAGTGGGCAAATGGTACATTTTCAAGCAAATTTGAGAACACATGCACTTTACTCTTCACAGTTAAAAACGAGGTGAGGGTTGGCCTAAACTAATTAATAATTAGTCTAGACCAACGCTCACCTCCTTTTTGACTGTGAAGAGTAAAGTGCAAGTGGTTATGTAGATGCTTAAAAACATACATCCCATCCTAGTCAGCCTAGCCTGACTCACACAAAAAAATATATAATAGAGCTTCTACTTATCTCTCTTGCAGACAGAATATCAGTTGTGTTTCTGTGGCACAGCTCTGCCGATAAGACAGCCGGGACTGCAGGCATTTACTGGGCATATTAAAGTTTTTGAGCGACAAATCCTACGTCTGTCAAGTTTTATGCAAATGTTTCCCTTGATCAACCTTCCAACCCTGTAAGATGTCAGGCCTCGTGAATGTACCATACAGTAACAGAAGTCACTTAATCCTAGCATGTTTACCCCGCCTGCTCAAACTTAACCCTTGCATTAGTATGAGAGTTTGGGAGACAGCGTGTGTGAAAGAGGTGCCTAGTATGTTGAGAAGCGGTGTCAGTACTTCCTTGGAAACGGATTACAGAATGTTGGAAGGTGGTGGTTTGTTTAGCGCTGTTAATTAGGTGTATGATGTTTATCTTTTCTACAAACAATGCTTTAGTAGTGTTGCATTTGTCTGTTGAATGAGTTAAGAGTAGGTTTTACCTGGAGTCGAAAATTTGAAAAGGGCTCAATTTTAACTGGAAAATCAGTGATGTTATAGGGTGGTCTGCTCAATTAAACTGCTTCGTGGGTGGCTTTCAAGCGAGGACAACGAGTGTAGTGCAGGATATAGTTTGCTTCCTGGATGCTCTTTCTAATAGTCATGGGGGCTAAGATTTTGAGGTGTGTCATTTTCATTTTCTTGACAGGATTCTCCTGTGGCAGATGTCTTGTGATGTATTCTAAGAGGAGGGCTTGGGAGAGCTGTATATCAGTAAATGTCATTGCAAAGCAGTCGGCCTCGTACAACCACGATTCCATTGCTCTCACTCGATCTATGAGCGCACATTTCTTGCACATTGGTGCAGGCAGCTTATTAATTAAAGCGTACACACTTTTAACAGGTACAAATATGATTGCCCCAAAGTCACCCGTATCACACATTCCCTATGACAAAGGTGAGTTCGCTTACTCTGCTGGTAACATGTGCTGGCTCGCACTCACAAATAATCAGGGATAAATACGGAATTCCTCTCGCATAGGTTCCTCTGACAGAAAGATTTAAAAGTACACATTGTTCACAAGGATCTGACCTTTATCTGCAATTTCTCCTGACCGATTTCCATTGTTATCCTGTCCAGAAACGTCTGCAAGCAATTTTTGCAATGGATTATGATGTCAAAGGTGCTTTATGATTCTGCCAGAAGAATATTTAAACAGAAAGTGATTCGAATAGTGTCGTTTAACCTTCCAGAAACCAGGTGAACTTCATAAAGACACAATCAGCAGCACAAGCTAGAGGGATGCTAAAGCACACTGTGAACATAGCCGAGTTAAGAATTAGAAGAGTGCAGCTCCTGAACAATTCCGTTTAGCCAGGCTGAGGGACCCTTCTTCTTCCAAATGGGGCGCGCGCTTCAACGACAGGGTCTAACTATCCTGTAAATTAGGCACAGCACAGAATCAGTTAATTGCCTCTGAACAAGACAATATTTCCAGCCGTCCTCTTTGGAACTCGAGTGTGGACTGTGTAGTGATCAAGTCCACGCAGGTTCAGGTGATTCAAAGAGGTTTTATTCGAGATGGTACAAGATCACAGGAAGACCATAACAAGACTCTCACAAGACCCCACCAGGAGCAGCCAGCAGGCAGCTCAGCCCAGTCAACTGTGACTCATTTGACTCACAACATTCCAAGGCATGTCATCACTGTAAGATTCTACAGGCAGGGCATGCATAACATTGAAGTCAGGATATAACAGACTGCAAAGCAGGAGAGAGGGGAGCGCGTGAAACATGAAAGGCTGTTTTGTTGGGACCCCCGCTGTCTGCACGGAGATCAAAGCTCGCGAGCAGATGATAAAGCCGCCACATGCATGACACAGAAACACGGCCTGTGGCAGCTGCTCCGGGCATTCTCACACACCATACAGGTGTACCACAGTCTCCGCTCCCGCCAGCTGGTTCCTGTGAGCAGGCAGGTTCTCTTCCCTTACCTTCATTAGTTTAGCCGCAGCCACCGAGGAAAAGCAATCACCATCCATCACAATGCACAAACTACGTAGCTCCTGGCAGTGGCCGGGTCCGGCGTTTAACTTTTCCCAACAGGAAGTAGCCTCCCTCCCCCCCTGAGCTAATCACAACGCTGCAATGGCAGCGTTGTGATTGGTGAGGTGCAGCGGAGAGCGCCCCAGCTGGTCCATTTTCTCTATGTAGGCTGCATGCAGCAGCCTACATAGAGAAAAAGAGGGAGTGCGCATGACTGCTTTGTTCGGCCCTGGGGCCGACCAAACAGTCAGTACCCACAACAGTGGGTAAGCCACTCCCCCCCTGCCCTCGAGCAGGACCGCCCGCCCGCCCGCCCCCAACCAGGCACTCCAGGCACTTCTGCTTTCTCGCAGTGCCAGAAGCAGAAACATAAAATGGTAGTTTTACCATTTTATGTTTCTGCTTCTCGCACTGCGAGAAAGCAGTGGGGTGACGCCCCCACGCCCCTATGGAGGAGCCGCCACTGATGAAAGTGGGCACCTTGTACCAGTCCAAACAACCCTTATGGTGATTAGGTCAAAGATAACCTTTATTGAAAGCTATCCTAGTGGTAGCTATGGAGAGCAGCCTTCAGGCTAAGTCTTGAAGGAATGTTAAGCACCTTGTTTTACCAGAATACAACCGTATACTATTGGTTAAATGAAAGGGAAACCACACAGTAGTTATAAAAATATGTATTTATTATATATAACACTCTCTAGTATCCTCTACACGAGGATAGAATACAAATCAAATAATACAGTTGCAAAGAATCAAACGTAAGTAGCACAATACACAGTGGTCTCCCGGGGGAGACCAACCCATATACTAAATAAGTGGTATAAGAACCACGACTCGGGACTAGACCTAGTCTAGAAGGTGTAGAATCGCTGAGACCCCAAGGAACCAACCAAGGTGAGTGAGTAGGGACCCCACGGAGGACGGGTGCAGTGTGAGAACACAACCGCGTGCTCCGTACAATTCAATGGGAAAGTCGCGGTTGGAAAGTCAGAGATTAAGGACCCTTCCCAGCAGATTACGAAGACAACCCTTGGAACTTAAGAGTTTGGAGGGCCACCCCACCCGTGGATACCTTTGTACCAGAGTTACCTATCCCAGAGGAGCCGGGTGCATAGGTGCGAAGTGGCGTCGGAAACCCTCGTCGTTCTCTATGGATGTCGACAAAGAAATGCTACTGCTGGAAGAAAGAAAAGTGTCCTGTGGAATCCAAATGGGGATTCTAGACGAGAAGAACCTGAAAGCAGAGGGGACAGAGTCTGGGTCACTTTGGAGTGACCAGGGGCTCGGTAGACGAATGCCCACCGATGTCGGGTGCTTCAGGTGTGTTGACGGTGATCTTGACTCTTCAGCTGTGCAGACCAGGAGATGTCTTGGATGACCATGAGCCGGATACGAGCTGTCCCACGAAGGATGTCGAGTGCTGAGGGGTCGGTGTCCGGCGGGAGCACCAATCAAGCCTTGGCAGCGGCAAACACCGTAGATGGTCAATTTCGGTGTCGATCTGGCCCAGCAAGGACCAGGAGACTCACCACAGCAAGGGGAGTCAGGGCAGGCCTGGAGCAACCAGGGGAGCCCAATTAAAGCAAATTTGACCCTCAAGTGGACCCACAGGCCGAAGGCACAGGAGTCGCGAGGGGACCTCAGGTGGTTTCACAGGATACCAGCTAGCAGGGCACAGAATGCGAGAATGCCGGAGTCCTTCTTAGAAAAGATGTGCTGGGGTCAGGGCTACAAATGGCCCAATGCATGGAATTGTTGCACGACAATAAGCATGTGCAGCTGCAAATGGACGCGGTGCACAGGGGTACGGGTTATACGGTCCCTACAAGGGATATCTGCCTCAAACTCGGTAAGAGGGCAGCTCGACCTCGGAGACTTTCAGAAACCCACCTCCTGTGTTGCTGGAGCCTTTGGAGTCTGCAGAAGCTCAGGGTCAGCAAACCAGTCAGATGCGTTACGGTGCCTGCGTTTGCAGGGGAGTGACTCCTTCACTCCAAGGGAGATTCTTCTGTTGTCTTGGAGGTCCACAGGGTCCTGCACGGAGTCTGTATGGATCACGGACAGTGGCGAGAATGGGGACGGCAAAGGAAGACGAAGTCGAGCCCAAGGGAGGTCCAGCGAAGTCCAGCGTGTCCAGACGGTCGAAGTGTAGTGGTATCTTCTTGCAGAATCTTGTCCACGTAAAATCTAATGTCCTGTAGCCAGGTAACCCATTTTATACCCACGGGAAAGGGTTGGACAGATTCTAGGGACCCTCTTAGGGGAGGGACAGGACAGAGGAGTGGCTACACCCATGTCCTTTGTCCAGTTTCGCGCCAAAGCAGGAGCAAATGGCTCCTAGAACTGGTTTGAACTGGGCTATGCACAGGTACACCAAGTGTGCCCCTCGTGCAGACTTTCTGGCACTGAGACAGTGCACCCACCCAGCCCCAATACACTAAATCCTGTCTGGAAGGTGGTAACACCTCCCTGTGACAGGATGCCTATTGTGCTGCCTTCCCCTGCTCGAGCTTGGCTCAGCAGCAGGAGGACAGACTCGTGTCTGTGGCTGGCAGCATCCATTTTGTGCTGTAAGGCTCGAGAAAGTTGGTACCGGTAGACTTAGGTACCCCCCGAACCTCGGTTCTGAGGGGAGGAATCATACCTCCCACACCAGTTACTGGTGTGGAGGTATGATTCCAAGGTGTTTGACACCAAACACGACATACTTCGTTGCAGTCGTTTTCGAGATACCATTTACTGCGAGGTTATAATGAATCTCTACCTATATGTCTGGTAGTATCACGTACAGCCCGGGAGAATGGTCTCCGAAGACTGCAGAGGGGCCCTGCTCATGCAGGAGCACCCTCTCACGCAAAACCCAGCACCCTGTCTTCAGGATTGTTAAGGCCTGCTATAGGGGTGACTTACAAGGTTTTAAGTGTAGTGATATATATAGATATAGTGAACCTATATCTAAAGTAAGTGGTTCAATCACCAACTTACACAGGCTGCTGTAGTAGACCTAGAGTTCCATTTTGCATGGCCTCTCATGGGTGGCATAATACATGCTTCAGCCCATGGGAGGCCTCTGGGGTACCTATGCCCTGGGTACATGGGTACCATATACTAGGGACTTATAAGGGTTCCCCAGTATCCAATCTGGAGTGTACCAAAGTACATATGTTGCAATTTAAGGGAGAAAGCAGATAGGCTGGGGTCCTGAATAGCGGGATCCCAGCCAGACTAGTCAAAACAGTGGGTGCAAAAAGTGGGGGTAACCATAAGAAGCAGATCCTACTTTCCTACAATTTGTCACAGCAAGGAAGACAGATCGTAATAAACAATGAAAGATTCCCAACTCCCCACCCAAGGCCGACTTGCCAAAGGGCAATTGGCCATCTGCACTGAAATGCAATTAAAACAAAGCGAGGAAGAAGCAAAGCGATATAAGGAAAGGAAGAGAGATTATGCAAGGACATCGAGCCCCAAGGATTGAGTATAAATGAGCGGAGAGAGAAAAGGGGTCAAAGAGGGAAGAAATAGAAGAAAACTTAGAGAAGCTATATCAGCTACTTAGCATGCGTGAAAGTTCTGCTCGCTGTTGGAAGGTTGGCCGCCATGTATATAACAGACCTGCAATGTTCATGGTACCATCACGTAGCTGTCCCACAGTTATAGGTGGCCCTCCCCTCGTCTTGGAGATGCGCCAACAAGCAATGTGGCACCCTCCTACCTGTCACTTAGCTGTCTGGAGATCACCCAAGTTCCTCTGCTGTCTGTGGGGTAATCTCCGGGCCCCCTCCCCTCAATACTTCATGCTGTGAGTCAGTCAGGGGCAGTGACTGGTTTTGCGCCATATCCGGTTCCGAATCAGATCTTGAAGGTGGTGTAGTTCCAACCCAGGTGTTTCGCCGTCTTTATGGCCTGCTCCCTTTCTTTTGCCAGCTGTACCTTCATTGGACGCTGTATTCTGCCTTTTCCGCGGCCCCTCCGCGTACCCACTAGTTTCCAAGCCTGACGGGTATCTTCCGAGGCAGTAGGAGGAGCATGAGCAAACCCATTTTGGTCAATCCACGCCCAGACCTCCTCTGGTGTAGAGCAAAAAGCGGTACTGTCTTTGTGGCGAATGCGTGATTTAGCTGGATACTGCAGTGCATACTGTATTTCATGGGCTCTAAGGCATTTCTTAACTTCCATATAAGAAGATCTGCGGCGCTGCACCGACAGGGTGTAATCTGGGTAAATGTGTACCTTTGCATTCTCAATTTGCCAGGAGCTGCGAGCTCTGATCACCTGGATGATATGGTCCCTATCACGACAATTATGTTTAAATTTGTTTATTGTGCTGCAAATCACGTTCAAAATTGACTTTAAGAGCTGGGGTGGCGTCAACATTCGGCCTACACAGCGCTTTTGCAACTTTTAACAACCCCGAAACCCACGTGCCCTCCCCCTCCCTGTATCCTCCCCCCTTGGGTGCCAACTGACTCTGTAGTGTGACCTATAGAAAGCCTCTGTGTCTCACGGGTCAATAGGGCTAGGAGTCCGGGGGGTCTGTCAGTCTTAATAGCTTGAGATACCTGGGACATGTCATCTCTGTAAATTCCTGTGAGAGAAGTGCTATGAATGGGCGCCATCTCTCTCTAAATGCGTCCCCCCCTGCATCAAGTATAGTGCCAGCCTCTCCATCCCCAGCAGGTCCCAGATGCGATGAAGCCAGGTTAGTCTGGATGGGGTCTTGTTGGTACCCCACAAGGCCAGTATCACTTGGTGTGCCACCCAAAGGGCCAATGTAATGTGTTTGCCCAGTTTCAAGCGCAACGGATATGTGAGTGGGTTAGGTAGTCCTAAAATTGTGTTGGAGGGAAACTGTGGGAGCTGGGTGTCAAAATGGGTATCAATTTCTGTTAGAATAGCATCCCAGAAATGGGATAGGCTGGGGCATTCCCACAGGATGTGGATCAAGGTCCCCGGGGAATTTTTACATCTCCAGCACTTATTCTCTCTGGGCTGATTCGATGTAGCCTCTCTGGGGTCCAGTACCAGTATGTGGTAATCTTAACTGCGGTCTCCGTACTAGAGGTGTTGGGGGTTGTATGTCGTGCCCTATAGTATATGTCTCGCCATTCTTTCTGTGTGAGGTGGCACCCCAATTCTCGTTCCCATCTCTGTTGGGCGGAGGACTTTGTGACTGGTTCAGGGCCTAGCAGAAATGTATATAAGTCGGAGACTATTCGTTTATCCGTCTCCTTCCAGAGGAGCCATCTTTCGAACTTGGTCAAGTGTCGTTGTGCCCCCTCCATCATCCCGGGACCGAGAACCCAGTGTCTGATTTGTGTGTAACGGAACCTCTCCCCTTCGGGGACGCCCAGATCTGATTTCAATGTTTCGAATGCTACGGGCCCTTCCATGTCAACTAAATGTCCCACCGATCTGCACAAACTCTTTACGATCCATCCCTGGTTGAAAATCTGGATTCTCTACTATTGGGGTCAGTGGCGAAGGGTAGGAGGTAAGGCCTTTTGTCGTTCCCACTGCATCCCAAGTCCTAAGTAGCGGCTCTGTGACTGCTGAGATATATAAGCTAGGGGGCCGGCCTACCTTTCTCATGAAGGGGATCTTCCATAGGGATGTTCCTGCTAATGCCCTATCCATGAACAGCCACGTTTTCTCAGATTCTGCCCTGGACCATTCCACTATGAATCTTAGCTGGGCTGCCTGAAAGTAGCTTTGTAGGGAAGGTATGTCCAGTCCCCCCTCCCCAGGGCAGCGCCAGCTCAAGTTCTGTCTCATCCGTGGTTGACTTTTTGCCCAAACAAAATTCTGAAACGCTTTCTGAATAGTTTGGATTGCCCCCTGGGGGGGCCAAAGAGGCAAGGTCAGGAACACGTACAGAACTTTATGGAGGACTGTCATTTTCAGGGCCGCCACCCGCCCCAACCAGGATAGCGGGTAGTGCTGCCAACGAAGAAGGTCCGACCTGACCCTGTCCGTTAATTGTTTATAGTTAAATGTGACCGTCTCTTGGATCGTCAGAAAGAGCTCGATGCCAAGTGAATTCTTGGACTCCAGTTGATGGAGAGGGTCTGTGAGAGGTGTTCATGCGTGGCGCGGGCCACTGTCAGACTTAAAGCTTGCGATTTGGAGATGTTAATTTGGAGGCCCGAAACTGCGCCGAAGCTCTCTACCTCTTGAAGGAAGCTCGGGAGGGAGGAATGAGGGTCGACCAGGGAAACGATCACGTCATCTGGGTGAAGAGTAATCAGGTGCTCTTCACCTCCGAAGTGCATTCCCTTTACCTCCCGCACCCTCTGCGCGAATGGCTCCAAGTAGAGCGCGAATAAAAGGGGCGAGAGGGGGCAGCCCTGTCTTGTGCTGCAGCGCATTAGGAAGCTCTCCGAGCTCCAGCCATTGACTCTCATCGATGCCCGGGGCCCCTCGTATCCACTAGAGATCCAAGATTGAAATCTCTTTCCCATCCCAAAGCGGTCCAAGACCAGCTTTAGATAGGGCCAGTGCACCCTACAAATGCTTTCTCAGCATCTATTGAAAAGAGCATGATCTATAGCTGTGACCGCGACGCCTTATCTATGAGGTGAAGCAACCACTTGGTGTTGTCGGGGCATTGTCTGGTGGGTATGATGCCGGATTGATTGGGTTCTACCAGCCCAGCCATCAATGGGTTCAGTCGCGCAGCTAGTAACCCGTGAACAGCTTTGCGCCAACATTTAAGAGGGAGTTTGGTCTGTAAGACCCACATAGCTTCTCATCTTTGCCCGGGTTCGCGATTACAGTGATGGAGGCCTCCAGCATTGATGGGGGGAGCGTCGAGGAGTCTGTGATTGCGTTGAACACCCTCGTAAGGAGGGGAGCCAACGAGGTGCAGAATGTTTTGTAGAAAATAGCTGAGAAGCCATCGGGCCCGGAGACTTATTGGTTTGTAGCCTCGCAATTGCTGATATCACTTCATCTATTCTAATGGGCATGTCTAACTCTGTTGCCTGATCTGCTGAGAGTTTGGTAACGTTAGTCCCCTCCAAGTACTCCCGGATGGGCCCTGTCGGTAGGTCTTGTGCCTTGTATAGGGTCGTGTAGAATCTGCCAAATTGTTCCGCCACTGCTCCGTCCCCCACTATCTCGTCCCCTGTCTCTGAGATCAGCGCCTCCACT
The DNA here is from genome assembly GCA_963921515.1 of Calotriton arnoldi. Classification (NCBI taxonomy): domain Eukaryota; kingdom Metazoa; phylum Chordata; class Amphibia; order Caudata; family Salamandridae; genus Calotriton; species Calotriton arnoldi. Next base: position 1,041,445 of record CAWUFW010003548.1, read on the forward strand.
GAGTTGGCCTGTCGTTGTCCCTTCAGTTTGTTAGCTGCATCTTCCCACACTTATTACCCCCGTGTAAAATGCGTGCTTAAGGCATAGGAGTGCAAATTCTGCCCAGGCCAGGTCCAGGGCCGCCAGCTACTTTCAGACTGCCTCCAACTGTTTCCATACTCTAGGGGCCCCGGTACGATGATGAATGGGCTCTAATTCCCGCACCTGCTCCTGAAGTTTTGCCCTGGCAGCACCTCTGGTCCTGTTATCTGCAGCTGAAATGGCGATCAGCTCGCCCCTGATAACCGCCTTCAAGGCGTTCCATATCATCGCAGGGGAGGATTCTGGGGTGTTGTTTGTTGCTAGGTAATCCCTTATTGCTTTCCCCACTTGCTCAACTGTTTCTGGGCGACGTAGTATGGTCTCCCTGAGCCTCCAAGTTCTAGACATTCGGCTCTGAGGTGGGCACCCCAACTCTGGTACGACCGCAGAGTGGTCTGACAGGGCCCGAGGCTCGATCAGCACCTCCTGAAGCTCCCTGGAACCCAGGAAGTAGTCCAACCTAGCGTACGTTCTGTGGGCATGGGAGAAGAATGTGTAATCTCTCGAGGCCGGGTGGTGATCTCTCCATAGGTCCCTCAGCCCCATCTCTCGCATCCAGTCACGCCCCCCGCACTAAGAGCCCCCGCTGCACCATGGCGGTAGGTAGATCTGTCTAGGTCTTTGTGGAAGACTACGTTTAAGTCCCCGCCCACCACCACCCATCTGTCCGGAGTCGCCATCAAGTCCCAAATTACCTGATGGATGAACTGCTCCTGCCTCTCGTTTGGGGCATATATGGAACCTAGAATTATGGATTGTGAGCCCATGTGTATTCGATATCCCAAGAGACGGCCCTTGATCTCTGCTACCTTCATGCCCACTTTCTCTTGAAAGGTACGGCAGAACAGGATAGCCACCCCCGCTGTCTTGGTCGTTGTGGATGAAAATAATTGTTGTGGGAAGGATCGCAACCGTAGTCTGTTCCAGTCCTTGCGAAGGAGGTGTGTTTCTTGTATTAGGCATACATCTGCCTGTGTGTTTTCAAGATAGGATAATATTGCTTTCCTCTTGACTGGGTTGTTAAGACCCTTAACATTAAGGGTCACCACCCTCAAGTTCCCGGGACCCGCGGTCATCTCCGGGGCCTGTGAAGCTTCTCAGTGCTCGAATCCATCCCCAGCCCCCCGCCCCCTCCCAAGCCCCTGTGTGTCGCTACGTGGTCTGAGGTTGCTAATGGAAAACAAGTGAACGGTAGGCACCCTTGAAACTTCCCCTGAACAATAACAAAGGAAAAGAGAGTCCCTGGTGAGTAGATGGGGCGAAACCCTCCATCTCTTTTCCAGTGGATGAAGTCTAATGTGGGGTTTGTGCCGCTACCTGGTTAAGTTGCGCTCTGTCGTAGTCCCTCGAACACCCCCTCCCCCACCGCCACTGCTACGTGGACTGAGTCCTCATTCTAGTGTGTCAGTCGTGTTGCCCACCGACAGCTTATCCACTACTGCTTTCCTCTCAGCTGCCATGGCCTCTTTGTCCGGGGTTAGCCCCTGCGTCCCCCGGGAATTCTCTGCAATCTTCTCTCTCCTTCTTGGTTCTGACTAGTGCTCTGTATCTGGAGTCGTGGCATCTCGGACTGTTCAAGCTGAAGTAATTCACAGGCCTCAGAGAGAGAGAGCGTATTTGCCGGAGTTGGCCCTGCCACCGGAGCACCAGGCGAAAGGGGTGGCCCCAAGAGCAGGCCACTTTCTTGTCCCACAGAAATGTGGTGACTTGCCTGAATTCCCGTCGTTTTTGAAGCGTAAAGGCTGCGAGATCCTGAAACAGGTGGATTGTCTGGCCTTGGAATTCTGTGCACTGTGACTCTCGCGCCTTCTTTAGTATTAGCTCTTGAAGGGGGAAGCTGTGGACACATGTTAGAATGTCCAGCGGACGCGACATCCCAGTTCCCCACGTGCCCACTCTATGGGTCTGGTCTAGGCAGATTTCTTCAGGCTCTGCGTCGCCCAGGATATGCTTAAACAGGTCCTGTATGTAGGCTTCGATGTTCTCTCTCTCTGCGTCCCGCGGGGCTCCTTGGATTCGGATGTTGTTTCTCCTGGAACAGTTCTCCAAATCTTCAGCGTGAGCCTGCAGGTCCAGTTGCTGCTCCGACAGGCGGATGATCTCCTGCTGCATGAGCTCAAGCTCTTCGTCGCGGGACCTGTCCTGTGCTTTCAACGTGTCTACTCTGTCGCCAATGTCCGTTACTTCTTTCCGGATGGCCTGCATTTCTCCTGTGAGGTCCTTCTTAAGTGAGAGGAGATCTCCTCGTAGCCCAGAGAACAGGGCTTCTAGGTAGGGGCGCGCAACTGGAGCCTCTGGATCTTCTGTGGTGGGGGAGGCAGCTCTGCTCGAATCGCTCTTGTTCTCCCCTTCCTGCTGACCTCCAGTCTTTAGTAGCATCTCTTTTATGGAGCTCCCTTTTTTGACTCTGGCAGACGCCATTTGCTCCTATGGCTGTTGTGCAGCCCTGAGCATGTCGTTTCTTCTCTGCCGCTCTATCGTACCAGGGGGTCTGCTAGCTCACTCCAGTTCCACCGCCCAGTAGCACCCCTGACGCCTGTAGGTGGTATTCAGATAGTCCTGGGGACCCCGGCGTAGTGGACCAGGTAGTACTCTTCCTCTGCCCCTGCTGCTCGTCTAGCTAGACGCCCTCTTGTGACCCAGTCCGCTACTGGTGCAGGGTCGGTAACTGATGGCCCTCCTCCGAACTCAGCTAGAGAGGCCCGCTCGGTCCGCTGGTCTTGTGGTGGGTTCCCGGATCCTCAGGCCTGAGCCGTCGTGCTATCCCCACACCGTCCTGGTGGGGTCCATCGGTCGGTCGGGGCAGGGGGGCGGAGCCAGCGCCTCTCCAGCACACCTTCAATCTACCCCCGGCCTTCCCCCTCGCACTGCAAACTTCGTCTCTCTTCTCCAGGCAATGGGCGCAGGGCCCACGTGTTTCTCCTCACTGCCAGGCACTCTCCGGGGGTCCTGCACGCTCCAAGCCTGTGTCTGGGCCGGTTCAGCAGGCCCCTGCACACGCCTCCTCAGTCCGCTTCTTCTCCCTGGGCCTCTGCTGCGACGCCATACCATCGAGGGAGGCCGGGGCCCGCGGATCCAGGGCACGGCCGGAACTCCTCCATCCTCCTCCGGCCCTCCCACTGCCTTTTCTCGCTGTCTCATGGGCCGCGGGCGCACCCCGACCGCACCAATCTCCTCTGCGGGGTCCCACGGACTCACCGTACTGTCCTCGGTGCGGAGGTCGCGCTCTCCTCGGCCCTGGCCAGCCTTGTCCAGGCCCTCTAGCCCCTCCTCGATCTTGGCGGCTGTCACTGGGCACCGACCGCGCTCTCTGGATCTCCAAGCCTCGAGTCGGTCGCAGCTCCGTCATCTCTCCAGGAGCAGGGGTCGCCCCAGAATGCTGCCACCACAGGTCAGTGTGACGTGCGTGATATCCGGCCCCGCTTTTGCCCTGGTATTCCAGGTTGGAGTCCGCTTTAGATAGCTTTTAGGCAGGCGGCGAGCAGGAGAGACGGAGAGAAGCATCCTACTCCGCCGCCATCTTGGCCACGCCCCTATCACGACAATTAAACAGTTTTGCTACCACTGGCCTAGGAGGGTTGCCCAGGCGCGGGGGCCACCAGGCACTCTATGCGCCCTTCCTATTGAGAAGAATTTCGAGTTTTTGCCCTGGATAATATCCGCGGAGAGCCAGGATTCCAGATAGAGCTCCATACTGTGGCCTTCCACCCGCTCCGGCAGTCCCACAATGCGAATGTCATTCCTGCGAGAACGACCCTCCTGGTCTTCCACCCAGCTTTTCAAGTATTCCACTTCTTGCTGTAGGGATTTGGCTGTAGAGACAGTAGGGCGTAAGGATGCTAGTGTGGATTCTGACTCCTCCACTCTATCTTTAAGCTTTTTGTGGTCTTCCCTCAGAAATCCCATTTCTGTGTTGTAGCGAGTCAATTTTGGGGCCCAGAGTGGTTTTAATGTCTAGTATCGCTGCCATCAGTTCATCAAACCTGTGCGAGTGACCAGAAGGATCAGTTAGGTTGGAGGCCGCATGTTGTGTGGCATCCCCTCCACCGGCAGCAGGAGGTGTTGCATCCGGCAATTCAGGTTGCGCTTTGTCCGCTCGGGGCTTCCCCATCACGTATATTTGAACTAGCACTGAAGGGTGTCTTTGCACAGTTTCTACACGGAGGAAGCAACGAAGTGTCCCACCAAATTTTTGTAAAGCACACCGGGTAGCCACCAATTAACGCACCAATATCATAGTGTGAGTAACACGAGAACACAGCACAGTCATCCACTGTCGGAAGAGTTTCTCAATGCACCTATTTAGTAGGCTGTAATTACAGTCCAGGCAGCAGGTCACGTTGGTGTCAGCTGTAACTATACAGAGTTGTGGCGCCCCTTAAATGTGCAATGTGAAGGCGGATACAGTGCCAATAATTATGGGGTGTAGCCAGGTCAATAAAAATGGGGATAAGCGAATTGCCTTCAGCCACGATCTAGGCACTGGACATTTAGGGTGCAGAGAGATCCGATGTTTGCGCTGGTCAGTGTGTCGATAACCAGACTGCTGTATAAGCCCGGGTGGGGAAAAGATACAATGCAGGGCAGGCCGGCAGGCTCCAATCGTGCGCAGGCAGCTCAGTATAGATCAGCTCTCCCAATCTTCCATCCCGACCATTCCAGAATCCACAAAATCAGGAGGACAAACCGCCTCCCCCGGTCTGCCGGTAATAGACCACCCCGATACCCGGGCGCGGTCAACGAGGGCATAACACCGCTGTGCCCAGCCACCATGGAGGTTTCAGCATCAGGTGCGCGGTGCTGCAGTGTTCTGCAACCAATGCCGACCCCCAGCCACGTGTGCCCAGCTGAGTCCCTTTGGTAGTGCATTCTCCCAGGCACCTCCACAACGGCTTCTTTCAGGCCCTGTGTGCGCCCGCTTAACACTTACCACCTCACCAGGTCCAGCCGCTTCCGGGGACCACCAATGCCAAGCCTTCACACTGAGCACGCTTCAATACAAGGGACCCAAATCCTCTGGGCGGCGAAGAAGGGCGGCGTCTCCGGCCTATACCAACCGGCACTCACAATCGGGGTCTGGCAGATGTTGGTGGTCGCGGGCCTCCGATCCCCCACTCCAGCAGGGCCGGGCAAATGGCGCAATCTCCTCTTGTGCAGGCACGCCGTCAGCAGCTCTGCCGTCCGGCGCCACAAACAGGTCCGTGTCGGGCGTCCCGCACACAGTATGCACCGGAGCAGTCGCGACCGAGCGGGTCGCCTAACTCGAGGCCCCGGCTCCAGGCCTGTCTAGTGCTGGTCGTCCACAGCGTCCATTGTGGCGGGACAGCTACAATGCCAAGGATCTGCGCGAACATCTGAAGCGCTCCGCAGCATGTGCACTTCCTATGTCAGGTATTTACCGTATATAACCAGGATCTTGTGGCAGGCCTTCTGCAGAGCTTAGCAATGTGCGTCCGCTATCATTGCCATCTTGGCCACGCCCCCCCTCCATTTTCTTCTTATGAAGGTTGTAGGCTATGTTGGCTCTTGTCGGCACCAGAGCCCTTTCATGCTTCCCTCATACCTAAATATCTGGACACGTTTCTCCTTTGTCAGAAGATATAGAAGGGGAAGCTAGCCCACTTTGAGAACCTCAATTATTGTATTAAAGAAAGCTTAATGAAACCCACGAATATTGCATCTGAGCGGCACAGATGATTTATTACCGAATGCTCTGTAACACCTCAGTTATGAAACCCATGAAGATTGTGTCTGAGCAGCCCAGATGGTTTAATACAGAATACTCTGTGGCTAACAGAAATCTTAGGAGGATGCTGATGGCTACACCCAGGATCCAGGCTGGGGCTATTGTGGCACATAAATATAATAAAAGCATGTTAAAAAAAGGAAAGGATGAATTGCCCAGGGCAGATTGGGTAATGCTGGAGGACGGAGCAGTTAATAAGAATAGCAAAATCTTCTGGAATACTGTTAACAGATTTTGACAGAGAGATGCACCTTTAAACACTCTGCACTGTAGCATTACATATAGTCTAACTATCAGGCAGAGGTGGACAGAAGTTTAACCCAGCTAGTAATGAGTAGGCTGAAGGGTGCTGTAAGTTTGTCACTTACTTTAACTGAATTTATCTTGGCTATCAAGCAAAGCCCTGGAGGTAAGGCACCAGGACCGGATGGCAAGCAATAGGTTACCCAGTTCATGGGCACTCTATCGTAACAGTCCCATATTTTAAGAAGGGTGACCGTAATGGTCCTAGGTGTTATAGACCAATTTCTCTTATAGATACCGCAGTGAAGATCTTAAGCAGGGTCTTGTTTACACGACTTAAACTTTGGTCTAAAAAAAATAAATAACATCCTTAACTCCTGTCAGTGTGGCTTCAGGTTGGGTCTGGGCACAGTGGAGCCAAGTTTGAATTTGCACCTCATTTTGGGAAAGTATAACATTGCCAGGCACTGCCCACTTACCAAGGGCCCGATTCTGATGCGGTTAGGAAGGCCTCCTAACGGCATTTGCTCCTTCCAAATCGGATCGGGAACGTGTCTTCCCGACCGAGGGCCCAATTCTGATGCGGTTAGGAACAAATGTTCCCATTGAAGTCAATGGGAGTTCAACCAAATCGTATCTGGAAGCATCCGGATGCATCCTACTCCGCCGGTCGGACTTTCCCGATCCGAGTGGGTCGGAAACCATTTCCCAACCGATTCGGTCGGGAAGCTTTTCCAACCCGCATCAGAATCGGGCCCCAAGTTGTGGTTACTTTTGTTAGCATGAAGGGTGTGGAGAAAACTAACCAGTGAAACCTCTACCCACAGACCGAATTTGTTTGCCAGAGTCCGTTACTGCACTTCGGGGGTGCTGACTGGTCCCTTTGAACTCGCTCCGGGGGTCCGTCAAGTCTGTATCCTGGCATCAGTATTGTTTACCCTTTATATTAATAATCTTATCAGCCGTTTAGTCACTGCCTCTAATGATATTCCTGTGATGGGTATGACCGCTCTCCAGCTCTGTTATATGCGGACGACATGGTACTTATGGTCTGTACATCTAATGCCCTCCGCAAGTTGGTGGGCTCCTTTGTATCTTTATGGGTGAACTGGACTTGGTTACACATTTTAGCAAGTCTCTTTTCATGGCCTGCTGCCCGGGAAGAATTAATATTCTAAATTTACACATTGGCGGTAAAATCTTGACCAGGGTCAATAGTTTTCCTACCTAGGAGTTTTCTTTGCTTCTTCAGGTACTTGGCATACTCAGATTAGGAATTCCTGTTTGAAAATGATAAAATCAACAGGTGCCCTATTTAACTTGCCTCACCCGCAAGGCTGCACATTACTATAGCCTCTTCTTACAATCTGTAAAGCTCAATGTATTCTAGCTGCCCTATAGGGGGCAGGTGCTTGGGGTTATTTTAGTTCTTCTTCACTCCAGTATGAGGAAAATTGGGACTGCGGATGACTCCTTTCTGTTGCACCCGCCAGCTCACGCTTTATTTTACACACAGAGGGGCAGATTTACGTTTCCTGGCGCATCCCTGCAAATCAGCAGGGATGCGCCAGGAAAGATGCGTGACTCAAGTTTACCCTTGCGCCACCACAGATGCGCCGCATTTACAATGCGGCGCATCATGGCGCAAAGATAAACAGATGCGTGTCGCATCTGCCGGCGTAAGGTTGGCGCAGTGCTGGAGTTGTGTCGCGGGCGCGACGCAACTCCAGCACTGTTCCAACCTGGCCTATCCTCAACATGGTGCGTCATGCCTTACGCCTGCTTCAAGCAGGCGCAAGGTTTTGACGCAGCGGGGTCGGAATAGTGACTGAGTGAAATCTTGTAGATTTCACTCAGACACTTTTCCGAGGCGTTCCTGCACCGGAACGCCCACATGAAACCTGACGCAGGTTTCCTGTGGCGCAGGGCTTTACAACGTGACGCATCTCCCTAGATGCGTCATGTTGTAAATCCCCCGCAGCATGGCGCTAGCTTTACGCCGCCGCTGCGTCACAAAAGTGACGCAACGGCGGCGCAAAAGTGGCGCACGGGGCTTGTAAATCTGCCCCAGAGGGCTTATTTACAAGTCCCTTGCTCCACTTTTGCGTCATTTTTAACATGGGAAAAGTGACGCAAAAGTGGCGCAAGGGGCTTGTAAATCTGTCCCAGAGTTGTCACTGCAGTATGTTTTGGATTTAGTGCATCTTGCACCTTTGACGTTTTGGGTATCTATTTGGACCTTTCAGGAGGCAGGCTTGAATAGGGATATTATAAAGGACTGTTTATTATGTGAGAATGGGCTGAGGCTTGCTTACGTGAATAAGACTCTAAGCAGGCTAGGGTATTCGAAATGTTTTGAAATGCTGGAGTCTCTCTCTGCAAAAGATAAACGCCTCGTTACACTTCGTTTTCTGGAGCTTAGCCGGTCGGAGAGGTTAAGGGATGAATTGGACAAGAGTTCAGTTAAGGATTACATCCGTCTCAGGGAAATTAGTGCTATAGTTCTTTATTTAGATCTCCTTTTAACTCGGTGGGAAAGGTCCTTTCTAGCCCTCTTTAGGGCAGGGACAGTTATCGATTACTGTGTTTCTCTTTAGGGCCTGGCGCATATAGTAGCAGGCTGCCAGTGTGTCCATGTGATGATGCTGCCTCCCAGTCCCTATTACATTTTTCTATAAATATTTTAGTATAAATTTTAATTTGTATTTAAAACCTTTTTAAAGCAGTTGGCATTAAGGCAGTGCAGAACATTGCTCCTCTACAGGCAACTTTTAGATAATGCGGAGATGTGTTTTAGAGTCAGATCTTTCCCCAAAGCTGCGGTAAGAGCACAGAAATCTATAGAAGAATAATTGGTTATTTGTATTTTTCTTTGACATTTTAACTAATTATTCGTTACAGCTTAAGGCATCATGCTTGTCTTTTCTATTAATTATATGTTATGGTATATCCATGTTTATTGTGGACTCGCAGTGGAATTGACCACTTAATTGTTGCTGATGGAGGGATTTGCCGCATTCTATCCAAATGTATTTATCACTTTTAAACTGCCATGTAGGTCATTTTCTTGTATATTTTATATACACTTTATCATGATTCCTGGTTTGCAGACTCCAAGGTATATGGATTTGAGTAGGCAGGTGTGCGTACCCTCAAAGACAAGAGAATTCTGTAGACATCCCTGGTGGCATTTAGGAGCTGCATAGTAAACAGATTCACAATCCACTACTTTTCTTCTTTTGAGGTTTCTGAGACACTACTAAACATACATTTGAACAGGCGGACATGAGTATATGCAGAAAAGGCACATAATTGTTTGGAAGGGTTCAACCTTGGTGCACCTGGTACACTGTAATATAATGTTCTTTAAACAACCTTTCTTATAATGCAGGTTTTATAGACAATACAACTCTCACCCATTTGAACGCCCATACATGAGTACAAGCATAACAGGTAATTGTTTGGTAGAGTTCAATTGGGGTGCACCTTTTATATTGTGATATAGCAAAGTGCTTTGCCTATCTTTTCTTCTATTGCAGGTTTCGAGGACAATAACACACACTCACACAAACGTGAACGGGCATACGTCATTACAAGTACAACAGGTAATTGATAGATTTCAGTTGTGGTGCACCTGGTACAATGTAATATAACAAGATTCTTTCTATTGCAGGCTTTACAGACAATACTACACAGACATTTGAAAGGGCGGACGTGGGTACAAGCAGAAAAAACAGGTTAATGCTTGGCAGAGTTCCCCTGTGATGCACATGGTACATTGTAATATAACAGCGTGCTATTACCATCTTTTCTTCTAATTAAGTCTTTACAGACAGCACCACACACACATTTGAAAGGGCAGAAGTGAGTACAAACAGAAACAAGCAATGGCAATAGTCTGGCTTTAAATTAATGTTGTATGGTAATGTGAAGATTTACAAGTAAATAGCATGGGAATAGATATGTATTTGTGTGGAGCAAAGACCTGTAGAATAATATTGGTGTAGGTTAAACGGTCAGGTGACAGTTTCACTGTCAAGCCAGACCTAAAAATCCATGCAGGTTAATGACTGCCCTCCTCCCATCGGTGTGCTGCTGCCAGAGAAAAACCACATAAAATATCAAGTTATTTAAAGCACTTTAATAGCATTCCAATGTCATGTGTGTGCCCCTAAAAGTTCAACCTTAGGCAGCTGGATAAATAAACAAAAGGATCACAGCTGGTGGAGGGCAAGCACTTTTTGTGGAAGCACTCAACTTCTGCCCACTTAAAACATATTCCTGGCTGCTAACCTGTGGGCGAAGCCAACGCCCTTTTCTAGAGATGCTAAAATAATTGTCTGGTGACAGCTGCCCTGTCAAGCCAGACCATAAAAACAGGTACTAGTTTGACAGAGTTTTTGTGCCCCTTTGTGGGGCAAGTGGCATAGTGCAATATAGCAATGTCCTTTAACAATCTTTTCTTCTATTGAGGCTTTACAGACAGTACTACATATAAGTTTGGCTTGACAGATGTGAGAGCAAGCCGAAAACTCCAGGAAATTAGTTGCTATGTATGCCAGCGATGTCTCAGTATTGTGTCACAGATTGCATTCATGGGCATAGGCATCACCTTTAATCATTTTCTTTTTTTGCAGGCTTTGTAGCATAGCAAGCTAAAACCGGTTATTACCAAAATGTTCAAGCGCAATTATACTGTTGAAGCTGTACAGTATACAAGAGCAAAGATTGGCCAGATTAAGGTACAGTACTCGAGAGACGTTGTCTTTTGGTGCAGCACACTAAGAGATCTGATGGCTTTGTACAGGGAAGAGTTAGACAGTGGGCTTATTTTGTCTTTTATTTCCGTTCTTTGTGAGCACATGCAAGATAGGTTCCCTGAAGATGACCTGAAGGAATGGGCAAATTTTGAATTCCAGGTATTAGCACCACAATCACACTTTGACTTTGGGACTGAGAATGCACAAAAACTTGATGAAAAGTAGAAGAAGGTCTCGGTCGTGGGCAATTGTGAAACACCAAATGATCTTGTTCAGCAATACAGAGAGTATAAGTATGTGCTGGCCGAACATGTAAAGGGTGGGTTGTTTACCACCTTTCAAGACATGGTGAATTTCATTATGCACAATGCTGCTCAGTATAGCGTGGTGTCTCAGATTGTCGATGTCTGTGCAACATTTCAAGCATCAAGTGCAGATTGGGAACAAATAGTCAGCCTCATGAACACTATCAAGAGTACATTAAGAAATAGACAAGAGGAGAACTATTTGGATATGCTGATGAAGGCAAAGGCCTACCTCTTGAATGGTGAAATTGACCTTGATAATGTCCATCAGTACTGGAAAAATGGGAAGGACCGACAAGAGAAGCAAACGTCACACATCTAATGATGGCACTTAACTTGTCTAGTTCCCCCCCTCACCCACACTCCATGTTTGCCTGGATGTCACACATTTAACAAACTACCTCAGCAGTGAGATCATCTGTGCATAGATTGTGTACTAAACTGTAAATGTGTTAGGTAATTGTGCAACTTACAGTATGTATATATCTTTTATAGGCTCCCCGCATTTCCCCATCCTTTGAACAGTGCTCCAATTGAGAATATTCAGTAACATTGTATAAAGATACAACCTTTGGAGTCCTGTGCTTTTCTGAACCCGGAGTGTACGTGCCTGTGTAACCAATTCATGTCATGGTGTGTGTATCTACAATGCAAACCTGTTGCAAGATGTTATTAGATGCAGCTGTGCAGGTAGAAATGCACCTTTTCCACTTTTTTATAAATAAAAGTTTGGAGTGGTATTTGTCACTGATTTTTGTGACTACGCATAATCTGTTTCTTGGCGCACAGCCCTGATCTTAGCGCACGAGGCCTTACACTGCCGCACACAGTGGAAAAAATTTGAGAGAACATTGCCCATATGTAAGGCAGATCATGATAGTAGGTCATGCCCTCAGTCACAGATGAGGGAGATGGGTGCAGACATGACAGTCCTTGGCATGCAGTAAGCAAGAGTACTCATGTAACAGGCTGAAAAAGACATTAGAGGCAAATACTATTTATCTTTAATCTTAAAGTCAAATCTACGCTGTTACTCTACATGAGTATTTACATGAATAAGGTTAGGCTTGGATTTGGGGGTAACCTGATCTTCAGGAGAAGTCAGGCATATTAATAAGCAGATCATGAAGGTAATAGAAATGATTGATACTATGGCCACTATTGCTCTACGTTGATTTAGTGAAAGGATCACCATGGTTTCTCTTAGATCAGAAAACAAAAATGCAAAGCTCAAAAATAACATAAAATGAGCAATTGTATTTGTTGCTTCTACGTATGGAAATCTGCAAAACCATTGATGAATTCACAATGAATATGAAGTTCAGCTACTTCAAAGCCAATCCCTTACCCTACATCAATCTTCTTCTAAAATGATGATTCTTCTTTTCTACAGGAGTCCGGTCTCACAGGTCTTCACAAAGTTCAATATGAATATTCAATTGTATGAAAATGTCAGTTCAATTAGATCAGTCAGAAAGGAAAAAATATGTCAATTTTCATTGTGGCAGCTTTAATCATGGAGGTTTTTCAAAAACAGTTTGTTCATTCTCAGTCTCATTTACTCTAGAGTCACCTTCACTCTCAGGAAAGTATCTCCATTCAGAAGCTGAGTACCTTCAACTAGACACCCGTGTTCTTCTTGATCTTCTGACTCTACTGGCTGTTTGGAGACATTTTAAAGCACGGGTAAAGTGGGCTCTGGCCCAGGGCCCCAGTCTTTCAGGGGGACCCTAATAGTGTCTTCTCAACTGTTCACCTGAGCTATATGTTGTATTCTGACAGTCTTGTCCCCATAGCATGGACTGTTGGTTAAACGTAAAGGTCTTTCAATACCATTTATTTTAATTTGTGTTTTTAGAAAGGGGGGATTGGGTGATGTGGGAGGTCATTACAGAAATTTTGCAGAGAAATATTTTTAGCTTCACGTAACTTTCCCCCAAAAAGGTATTTTGAGATAAACCATGTCTCACTCATGAGTAATGGGAGGATACTACAGTACTACAGAGGTGTTTCTAATAACTCCTCTAAGCTGCATTGGTACCACAATATTGAAAACTCAAATGGTACTATTTGCCTGCCCAGATTTACTAACACTTCGTGCAGGATTTATGAAAATTCCGTTGAAAGTGCTATGGTGGTATTTACTTACAAAGCAAAACAGCATTTGCATTCTAAAGTTGGAGACAAAGTAATTAAAAGTATTGCTATGCACTCCTTTGCATCAAGGAGATGTACATTGGGTGGCATATGGTTGTTTCACTGCAGTCTCCCATAGGTTTTGACACAAATCCCTAGTGACTAACAATTTTAAACATGGATTTGCACCAAAACCTTACATCTCTTCGAGGCAGGTGTACCAGGGGAGAAATGTTTTAATTTCTCCATACTTTTCAAACTTTGCCTTTGTGCTGCATTGTACAGCATACATACAAAGTGGGAAAAGTATTAAAGCTATAGTTTTTGCACTGGCAGGGTCCTTTTGAATAACAAAACCAATGCTTGACAGAACCCATACATCCTTGCTCTATGGTACAAGGGTGTGTGAGTTGGCACATGGCAACCTAAAGTGCGCCAGTGCTGGTGGAAAGTAAAACAGCACCATACCTTAATACATGGGTACTCACAAACATTTTCCCAGGGGCCAAAAATGTAGTCTGAGGTGTGACAGAGGGCCGCATTGATTCATGCAGGGTGGTGGTCGGGGAGGGGTATGTAGGGGAGTCAAACATTGCACAATGTAAAACCAGAAAACCCGGGATCAATTTCAGCTTTCTCACTTGACCAAATGGTGTGATCCTAGGCAATTGCCTTTTTTCACTTTCCCTCCTTTTCTTTCATTATCACTTATAAGAGGCCCTCAAAATACATGACTTCAGGATGTGCACTGTACAAAACCTTCTGTTTTTGATTTAATAAACTATAATTTTGTTTATCTATAATAGCAACCCAGGTCACCCAAAGGGTGCACATAATAACGGACTTGCTTCTTAGTTCACTATTGGCTTTGTTGTCATGATTGGGAGAGCATAAATGTTTCTAAATTCATGTTTGAAAGCTATCACTTTTAAAAACATACTTCTCAAATCACTGATGTAATCTGATGTCCTAAGGTGAAACGCTTCTGCATGTCAATGAAATACTCTTTTTGAATTTTGAAGAGATTTATGACATTTTTTACACATTTGTTGCAGGATTTCTTTAAAAATGAAGACGTTCCTATAGTTAAGAGGTGCAGAACACCCTATTTACTTCCTTTCTTTAACTTTAATCAACCTTTAAAAAATGCTTGACTGTTTATTTAACAACCTTTTAAAGGTAGCGCTGAGTCAAGTAAACAGCAGCCCAGCTTGAGATCTGTGTAACTGGAGACTTTGTTTTTCTGATAAAAGGTAGAATGTGTATGATCTGTGTTATATAAACAAAGCTCGTTTCCTAAACTCAGAATCTCTCACATCTGCCTGACCAAGCTATATCTCAAAAAGGTTTAGAATATTTGGATATTCAGAAACGTATATAGTTAGCATAGAATGTTCCTGAAAATACTGCAATAACCCCCACATTTATCTTAAACAATTGCATTCTTTTTTTTTTTAAACCTTTACATCTTTTTTGTTTTTGAGTGCTATGATTTTTAAGCCTCTCTCCTATGTCTGATGAACTATAATTGTATTTCAAGTAAGTTGACGACATTTGCAAATATTAGTCCTCCTTGCTTAACTAGGAATCAATATGGGGAATTGCATATTGGAAATGTGTAATATACAGACCTTATAAGGTGTAAATTGTTTAACTAGAGATCCCCAAAATATGTTTTGCCCATGGCGCCTATAATTCTTAAGATGGCACACCCTGTCAACTGTCCTAAGAGAGCATGAGTAAGCTGAAAATGGATGATAAATGCAAAGTTGTTCTGAGCAGGGCCCTTCCAAAATACCTTAGGCCCAGGCTTCCAAAATTCTTAAGATGTCCCTGATTTGGTGCTCGGTGCTCACACAGCCAGTGAGGGGATCTAAAGTTTCCAAAGGTTTCATGGCTGGGAGCATTTGCACATTCAGAGCAGAACCAAGATTACAACTTTAAAAAAAAAATAGAGAATCTCAACCCTTAATCTGTTGAGAATTATCACCTTATTATGCTTCTCCTGGATTTGAGCAAGATGACTGAGAGAATTGTAGCTAAACAACTAGTTCATATTTAGAAGTATCCTGCCATCTTGACTCCTAGCAACTTGGTTTTCACCCGGCAGAGGTACAGAAACAGCTCTGGCACTAACTCTGTACAAACTAAGACAAATAGTGGACCAATGAAACGCAGCCGCGTTGTTGTTGTTGGACCTATCCACAGCGCACATACTGTGAATTCTGGCATCTTGCTGCGCTGATTTAAAGAAAATGGAACGCAAGGGTCTGTACTAGCTCAGTTTTCATCTTTTTAACCAATCACACTCATTCAGTAATATTGCCACAATTCCGCTCTGGTGTTCAAGAAGTTGTTTGTGGTGTGATTCAGGGCTCTTCTCTCTCACCTAAGTTATTTAATATTTATATGAGGCCCCTTAGGAGCTTATAAGGTATTTTGGCTGCATTGCGATGATTTATGCTGATGACACTGATAAAGTTAGAAAATTTGCATAAAAATGAATTAACGAAAATTATAATTTATCTTAGATATTAACATGAAAACGCACTTTAAAATGTCACATAGTCAAAATGTGCAAAATGCACCAGGCAGTTATTTTCACTGGTAGACCTTTGTTAGATTTCTCTTTAATAAATAGAAGACTTTAGAAATTACTGAACCATGCACAAATGTATTTGATAGCTATACCTTAAGGTGACTTGCTTAGAATTTGTCAAAGCTGTAGAATTTTCAAAGTTTAATAAATGCATTCCTTTCTTACGCTACATTTTCTTCATGTACCAAGCTTGAACTTCCTATCTATCTCATGTTCATATAATGCTGAATAGAGAATTACACACTTGAACAATAACGCTTACTTATATGAAATACGAAAAGTGTTACCTAACTAGAAATGGGCAAGCAAATATTTCTGTGTTTTGTGTAGTTCATTGTTACTCAGTGAAACATTGAATAAATGATAGAATAGACACTGCAATAGACTTCCTGGGAACCAAGGTTAGATGTTCCCAGTTATATAAATATTTAATGATGTCTGTTACATATTTGATAATGGACTGTGGACTCCATGTGTTTTCCGTGGGATAGGAAGAACAAAACTGCTCACGTAGTGCACTGCTTATGACCTCACATACTACATCACTCATGACAGGGGCAGTGACATAACGGATGACATTTCAAATTACATCACTGATGACATCATCCAGTGGGTGCTTTTCGTAAACGTTTCTGACACTTAAAGATATATACTAACCTACTGTATAAGTTAAATTACTACTCTTCTGTACTACTGAGTGATACTATTTCTAACATAAGACATCTGAGCATCTGTGAGACAATCTCTGTGTGAGTGGCTGTAGGGTGTGTGACTGGGTGTGTGACTAGGTGTGTGTATGTATGGGTGAATAAGTGGTTATGTGAGTTGCCAAATGGGTGAATGAGTGGGTGTGTGTGGCTGTATTGGTGAGTGAGTGAGTGTGTGTGAGTAGATGTATGGGTGAGTGAGTGGCAGTGTGGGTGACTGTATGGGCGGATGTGTGGGTGTGTAAGTAGCTGTATGGGTGAGTGAGTGGGTGTGCGAGGCAGTACTGGTGGGTGAGTGGCTGTGTAAGTGGCTCTATGGGTGAGTGAGTGGGTGTTTAAGTACCTATTTAAGTAGCATTATGACTGGCTGTATAGGTGAGTGTTTGGCTGTTTGAGAGTGTATTTGGTCGAACAAGTTGGTGTGTGGGGGCTGTATTGGAGAGTCAGTATCTGTGTTAGTGTTTGTATAGGTGAGTGTGTGGGTTTGTAAGTGGTTGTATGTATGTGAGAATGGGTTTGTAAGTAGCTGTGTGAGTGGGTGTATGATTAGCTGTATGAGTGGGTGTATGAGTAGCTGTATGGGTGAGTGTATGGCTGTGTTCAGAGGTTGTAAGGGTAAGTGAATGGCCATGTGAGTGGTTGTATAGTAGAAGTGGGTGTATGAGTAGCTATATGGGTGAGTGTATGGCTATGTGCAGGGCCGGCTTTAGCACTGGTGGCGCCCTGTGCGACAATGTCTGTTGCCCCCCCCCGCCAATGACCACCTCTGCCACGGATTCCCTCACTAGCACCCTTTAACAGTGCCTTTCAAGTCTCCATAACCACTGTCTCTCAGATTCATTTAGTTTTATAGCACCACTCATACCAGTGTAAGGTGTCAGAGCACTTTATACCACACACACATTGCACAGAGACAATCATATGTGTGTAAATCAGTATATAGGAAATGTTACATCAGACAGTACAACAAGGTGTATTGTAGTAGTGGCATGTCATCGATACTGGTAGGCAATATAGTTAAAGTTCTTATTCAGGAAAAGCACAACTTCAGAATTTAAAACGCAACATCATTGTTAAGGGTTCTCTTTCATAATAAGAATTGTTTTCTACCCAAATGAACCCTTTTCACAAGATTAGGATAATGAAAGACTGGGCAAAAAAACATATAGCTCTAACATATACCTTGCAGTTTGCAGCAGCTCTAGGGTGACAGTTAATAGCTCAATGTTCTATATTAGGATTTTGAGTTAGAAACGACAAGTAACAAAAGGAGCTCTCTTACAGAAGCAGTAACCCACTGACCTATTTACATTATATGCACTTTGTTATCTGCATGGTACACTTTCTTAGCAGCAGGCACATTAACCCTCTGCGCTACCTTAGGATGAGTCAAAATTTCCACTAGACAAACCTCCGGTCTCTTTCCAGGAAGACGATTAATCACGGGACTTCGCTTGACATATTAATTGATGTCTGAAAGTTGCTGGAGGCCAGGAACGAGGCAGCAGGTGCTTTTAAAATGATGATACACATTTTCAAAAATGACGCCCCCCACCCCAAGTCAACACCCGGTGCGGTCGCACCGATTGCACCGCCCTAGAGCCGGCCCTGGCTATCTGAGTTGTTGTATGGGTGAGAGACTGGTTGTGTTAGTAGCTGTAAGGGTGTGTCAGTGCCTCTATAGGTGATTGAGTCGGTGGGTGTGTGAACGGCTCGATGGTTGTGTGAGTGGTTGTATGGGTGTGCCAATGGGTATGTGAGTGGTTGTGTGTGTGAGTCGGTGTATGAGAGGTTGTATGGGGGTGTGCGTAGAGTTGTGAGTGGTTTTGTTGATGCTGTCGTCAGTGACCCTGTCATGAGTGATATAACATGTGAGGTCATAAGCAGTGCATTGTAAGTTATAGTTAGCTCAGGTAACTATAACTGCTGAATTTCAATGGTTTTGCATGAGTGAAATGTGAGCCTAACTATAGTGTCCTTTTAACCTATGGATATTTCTGTGAATTTCTAAGGCTTTTTTAAAATTCTATTTCCTAACTAAAACGTTCCTGTAACCTTTAGTTTTTTCAGTGAATTTCAAAGGTTTTTCAAATTACATTTTTTAAAATGTTATGTCTCTCTGATGTTTAGTTTTTTTAAATTAATTTGTAGGGTTTATTTTTAATACTAAGCGTATTACAATTTAATTTTATTATTTAATTTTTTTATACTGTACATATTCTTTTTTTAACAAGTAAACTTTTTATAAATTTTAAAATATAAAAATCACATATGTAGTTAATGTAAAGGAAATGATGTTTTTAAATGTAATGAAACACATTTTATTTAAAAAAATATATTTTTGGGATACCGCGGTACGTTCGTGGGTCCGAAAATGTAGACGGACTACTACTCCATGGTTTTTACTCCCGACCACGTGATCGGAGCGAATCCGTGACTCAGATTCCACAAATTTGCCAAAAATGTTAGAAATTATTGCGCATATGTACACCCCTCCATTGTCATCAATAACATCAGTGTGAAAATATTTACAAGTATATATAAACCACATTATATCTGTTTTTCAAAAAATGTATCCATGTTACCAGTTTCGCAGAACAGCGAACTTATGAGCCGGATTCGCGAAATTTACTCGAAAACACACCCAAACCTTGCCTACTGATTGGATACTTTAAGACCCTACCCTTGCACATGGAAAACCACACCCAAAAGCAGATACTTCTCCAGTGAATTCTCTAGAAGGAGGATTGAGAACCAGCAGTGCTGTGCTTCTACACAATGTCTGAAGCTACATCGTCCGTCCAAGATGAGCATCCACAACCTGATGAGGAAGAAGACACACCACCACAAAGAAAAGAAAGTGATGTGTGGAAGCATTTTACCATAACTTCTGGGGAAAAGAAGGTAACAGCAAAATATGTCAAGTGCACAATTTGCAGCAAGCAGTTATCCAGAGGCACTGCAGAGAAGTATTTGCATGGGATAAGTTCTATGTGGAAGTACCTAAAAACAATTATTGAGAGGGTCTACAACCAGATGATGCGAGAGAAAGCAGATGCAACAGGGCAGTCGGCCTCTACAGCAGCCTTGGAAGAACCATCTTCACCTGCAGTCATTACAATACCAGCAGCCTGTGGGGAATTGAGTGACATGGTTATTCACTGCACGAAATGCCATGTCTGTCGCCATAAAAATGTCTTCTGTGGGTGCATTATTTGATACAGTAAAGAAGCATCGCTGTTAGTGTTTTTTTGTTGTTGTTGTTGTTGTTTCCAGTGACCAGTGTTCCAGTGGTCTGTTATAGACCTCCGGGAGCAGTCAGTCTGCAACTCCAACAGGATCTGGCCAATGCTTTCAGCAACATGGCACTCACCCATGCTAGACTACTAATTTTAGGAGATTTTAATATGTGGACCAATGGGAAGTTGGACTCAGGCTATAAAAATCTTATACAGTCCTGTGAGGATATGAACCTGATGCAATGGGTCACAGAACCTACTCACAAGGGAGGCCATGTACTGGATTTGATTTTTGCCGATAAAGATTCCATCTGTATGGAAAGTGTCCTACCGGTGGGCTGGTCTGATCATCACCTTGTTAGGTTTCGGGTGGCAAACCTCAGTATGAAAGCCTCTGCCCCTAGGGCAGGAAGGAGCTATAAAGGCAGGGACTGGAATGGACTGGTGAAAAGGGCAAAAGTATCCCATGTTTTCCATTTGAATGGGATTTTTGACCCCAGGAAACAGGTGGATGAGAACTATTCAGCATTCTGTGAGGGTATTAATAATACACTTGATCATATCGCTCCTTTAAAAACTATCAGGAAATTGGGTCGTCCATCTGCCCCCTGGTATAATGAAAAATTGAGGAATCTAAAAAGGAATGCAAACATGCAGAGCGACAATGGAGGAAGGAGTATGCGGATAATGAAAAGGTTATATGGAAGGAGAAAATAGCTAGCTATAAAAAGGAAATCACTGCTGTAAAGGCTGAATATTTTGCAGAAGTCATCATGAAGGCACCTAATAGTACTAGGAGCATTTTCAGAATTGTAAAAGATATTGCTAGCCCTGACTGCACAAGAAATAAGATCCTCCCCACACAGGAGCTATGTGATAATCTATCAGTCTTTTTTGAGGAGAAAATAAGTAAGATTATTACAGGGATGAAAGCGGGTGACCCGGTTGATCCCGGTGGGGTGGATGACAGGTCATTGGTAAACACTCAATGGTGTGAGGGTGGTGGGATTAAGTCAGGAAATTGTGTGGCCTTATTAGACCACTTTGAGCTACCCTCAGAGGAGGAGTTTAACAAAGTAGCATTAAGTGTCTCTTCAGGCTCGCCTCTCGACGCCCTCCCTCAAAGAACCTGGAAAGAGCTAGGTCCTGAGCTTTTCCCATTACTACGTCTGCTGTGCGGACAATCTTTAAGCAGTGGCTTGGTACCACCCTGCTGGAAACAGGCGATTATCACGCCACTTTTGAAGAAACCAAATCTTGACCCCCTGTGCCTTAAGAGTTACAGGCCTATTTCTCTTCTACCGTACCCAGTGAAGATCATAGAGCGCCTGGTAAGCAGGACACTCTCAAAGTTTTTAGAGACTAACAATAAACTGGAGGACGCACAATTCGGCTTCCGCCCAGGACACGGGACGGAGACCGCCTTGGTAACCGTTTTGGACGATCTTCGAATGCGGGCAGACAGGGGACAGACAGCTACTCTGATTCTGCTGGACCTGTCTGCCGCTTTCGATACGGTTAACCATGCGATCCTTCTAGCCAGGCTGGAAGAAATGGGGGTGGTGGATGTGGCCCTGCGATGGTTTCAATCCTACCTGGTTAACAGACAGCAGGCGGTGGCTCTCCCCCCCCATCAATCAGCCTTTGTTGATATTAAGCATGGGGTGCCCCAGGGGTCGGCGATCAGCCCTATACTGTTTAATGCTTATATGAGGCCGCTGATGGAAATCATTAAGTCATACAATGTTAGCTTTGTTAACTATGCTGATGACACGCAGTTAATTGTGTCACTAGAAGGGGACCATGCCGCCTCCTTAGGAAATTTTCTTGCCTGTATGCAAGCAACAGTAAAATGGCTAAGAAACAACTCCTTGCAATTTAATAATGAAAAAACTGAGATTTTACACTGTGCGGTTGGGAGAGTGACCCCTACCCTCCCTAACGACTTCTGGCCTATCCCCACGGATGTACCTCTGGTACCTGTCGAGTCGGTACGAAACCTGGGAGTCTCCTTTAATGACAAATTGAACTTAGAGACTCAAGTTAATAAAATTGTGGGGAGTAGTTTCTCACTTATTAGAGCTCTTAGGAAGATCCTTCCGCTACTACCAACCCAGGCCAGAGCTTTAGTGGTAAGGAGCGTTATCCTGAGCCGTCTGGACTATGGCAATGCTTTGCTACTGGAGTCTCCCAGGTATTTGATTGGGAGGTTACAAAGAATCCAGACTGTGACGGCTAAGCTCGCCCTAATGAGACCATGGCGCTCTTCAGCTTCCCAGGCCTTGGTGGAGCAGCACTGGCTCCCGGTCCAGCAGAGGATACAATTTAAGTCACTCTGCATTGTTCATAAGGCACTGCATGGGCTGGGGCCAAAAATGCTGCAGAGCAAGTTTGAATGGTATGTTCCTACCCGTACTCTTCGCTCTTCTTCGGCTAACCTGGTAAAAATACCAAGGATTAAAAGAGTAAACTCAGGGGGTAGAGCCTTCAGTATTGCAGCTGCTAGGCTATGGAATGGACTGCCTACCGAACTGAGACAGGTGCAGGACCTGCTGTTGTTTCGTAAGAGAATTAAAACCTGGCTCTTTCCAAGAGGTTAAGCAGGTCAATCTTGCATGTTTTTGCAGCTGATATGACGGTAGAGTATATGTATCCCAGCGCCAGGATGCCCGTAGGGTTACAGTGCGCTTTATAAGTAAGAATAACAATAACAACAACAATAACTTCATAATGTTTGTTGAAGAGTGAAGCCAGTTGCTTCTTTGCATTTCCCTATCCTTACCCTTATAACTACCCTGTTCACTTTTTGTTTTTTAAAAAAAAGGAAAAGAAATCTGTTAAAAAACCCTTCTATAAAAAATAAACGGTTCCTGTTAGAACCACCATCTAGTCAAACAAAGAGCTAACTCTCTGTTTTTAATGTGTCAGTGGCTGTATCGTGGTAAAAGTGGGTGTGTATGAGTGTATGCTTCGGTGGGTTAGTGTATGCATTAGTGAGTGCCTGGGTGTGTTAGTGTATGCATCAGTACGTGCCTGAGTGTGTTAGCATATGCATCAGTGTGAGCATGGGTATGCCAGTGTATGCCTCAGTGTGTGCCTGGGTGTGTTATGGGATGCATTAGTCTTTTGATGTGTGTCATTTCTGCATTGGTGTATGCCTGGGTGTGTCAGTGTCTGCTTTGGCAAGTCTCTTCGGCTGTCAATGGGTGTGTTATTGGATGCATTAGTGTTTGGCTGGGTGTCTCAGTGTCTGCGTTGCTGTAAGCCTGGGTGGACCAGTGTCTACACTGGTAAGTCTCTGGGTGTGTCAGTGTGTGCCTGGACGTGTTATTGGAAGCATTAGTGTTTGGCTGGGTGTGTCAGTGTCTGCATTCCTATATGGCTGGTTGTACCAGTGTCTGCATTGGTACGTCTTTGAGTGTGTCAGTATATGCATCAGTGAGTGCCTGGGTATGTTAGCATATACATCAGTGTGAGCCTGGGTATGTCAGTGTATGTATCTGAGTGTGCCTGGGTGTTTTATTGTATGGATTACTGTTTGGTGGAGTGTGTCTGTGTCTGCATTGCTGTATGCCTGGGTGTTTCAGTGTTTGTATTGGTATGTCCCTGTGTGTGTCAGTGTATGCATCAGTGTGCGGCTGGGTGTGTCAGTCTATACGTCATTGTGTGCCTGGGTGTTCTAGTGTATGCAAAAAATATGCACCTGAGTGTGTTAGTGTATACATGAGTGTATGCCTGGGTGTGTTAGTGTATGTATCAGTATGTGCCTGGGTGCATTAGCATATGCATCAGTGTGAGCATGGATTTGCCAGTGTACGCATCAGTGTTTGCTTGAGTGTGTTTTTGAATGCATTACTGTTTGGCTGGGTGTTTCAGTGGCTGCATTGGTAAGTCTCTGGGTGTGTTAGTGTGTGTGTGTCAGTATGTGCCTGGGTGTCTTATTGGATGCATTAGTGTTTGGATGGGTGTGTCAGTGTCTTCATTGCTGTATGCATGGGTGTGTCAGTGTCTACATTGGTAAGTCTCTGGGTGTCTCACTGTGTGCATCAGTGTGTGCCTGTGTGTGTTATTGGTTGCATTAGTGTTTGGCTGTGTCAGTATCTGCATTGCTGTATGCCTGGGTGTGTCAGTGTCTGCATTGGTAAGTCTCTGGGTGTGTCGGTGTGTGCGTCAATTTGTGCCTGGGTGTGTCAGTCTCTGCATTGGTAAGTCTCTGGCTGTGTCAGTGTCTGCTTTGCTGTATAAAAAAGCTAGACCCCCCTATTAACCACTACTCATGAGATTGGATGTCCATAGTACGCCAGTATCCTGTCGATGAAGCAGTCGCTGAACCTTGCAAAGAGTGTGGAAGAGAAAGGACCATTCCACCCAGTCGAAGGCTTTCTCAGCGTCTAGTGCCACCAGAACGGCTCGAATGTTTCTTGGTGACCTTCTCGACCAGGTCGTTCACCCTCCTTAGATTATCATCTGTTTGTCTCCCCTGAATAAATCCCGATTGATCAGGATGGATCAGCTCCAATAGTATTTTTTCCAATCTAGAAGCCAGGATTTTTGTGTAGATCTTAAGGTCGAGATTAAGTAGAGCTATGGGTTTATATGATGCGCAATAATGAGAGTCCTTTCCTGGTTTGGGATGACAGAAATTAATGCCACGCTCATTGTTGATGTTACCATGCGAGTTGAGGCCAAGTAGTTTTTTTTTTTTTTTAAATCATACTTTATTGATTTTCATTTATTGCCATTACTTTCCAACAAATTGGGTCCTTTGTACAGTTGAATTGCTGAGTTGGCATTGTGTACATTTCATTCATGACCTTTTGCCTATTCGAGTATGCAGAAATATTGCAGGTATCTATTTCAAATATAACCGAGTACAGTGTCATCAATAAGTATGTACATTTATCATTAACTTTTGACTTGTAACCGCTTTCTACAGAACCCTCTCTCACCCACCGAGGCTCTGGCATTCTCTTTCGCATCATAAATTTCTATTACGTCCCGTATTTGTGTTACCCATCCGCTATTGTGCGCTAGATTGTACATCGGCTCTCTACTCATCTATTTCTCAAGAGCCCTATACTTTTCCGCAATGTCAATGCCTATTGTGCATTCGGGGTATTAGAAATGTCGTCCGGGTTAATGCCTTTGAGGGTTTCTATCAGTATGTCCCAGTCTAATGATATCAGGTTCTTCCTAAGCCCACGGGCCTCTTCCCTACGCAAGGCAACGCTTTCGGCTCCCCCCCATATCACAAGTTCTCTGTGCCATGTGTATATTGCAGGGGGTTTAGCTGATTTCCAGCGCATGGTGATGGATCTCTTGGCTACTATAAATGCCAAATCCAGGAAGCGGAGCGGAACCTTCTGCGACTTCCTACGTTTCCGGAGACCCAACAAGCACTCCCATACCAAGCCATCTATTGAGATGTGCGTAGTCTATGCTATTATTCGTTTAACCCCTCCCCAGAACTCTCCAAGGCTCGGGCAGGCCCATAGCATATGTATTAAATCCGCCTCCATTAATTTGCATCTGGGACAGTGATGTGTCATGTTTGGGTACATCTTCTGTAAATGACGTGGCATTAAATAAGCTCTGTGTAGAACCATAGATTGTATGAACTTAAACTTAGCGTTACGGGATACCTTCCGTGGTTGCTCTAAGATATCCGACCATTCCCTATCAGTGAAGTCCCTGCCCACATCCGCGGCCCACTGAGCTCGAAGGGCGTCCAGGGGCAGCTTAACGTGCGCCAGGATGCTCAAATATAGCCATTTAATAAGGTGGCTACCCTGTCCCATATAATGAAGTGACTTAACTAATTTGTGCGTCTTGGGTTCTTCCCGGTGAGGAGACCAATGTTTTTTAACGTATTGTAGTAATGCAGTGTGTATCATGTATAGAGTGCTTGGTTCCCCCGTTTTCTGTACAAAATTATCATGATCCATTAGGGTTTCCCCGCTGAAGAGTGCCCCTACCGTACTCACCCCTGCATCTAGCCACGGTCTAAGCTTGTGGTTCGTGAGTCTACCGCTCAATAGTGGACTCCCCACTAACGGGATATTACCTGCGTATGGGGTGCAGCTAGACATATATTTTAGGGCTTTCTTCCAGCCTGTGAATGCGACTTGTAATAAAGGCGGTGCTATCAGGGGGGTTTTACATTGTGGCAATAGCATGACGTGTAGCTGTCCCTGCTCTATATTCCTGGTAGTGAAACCGATCTCCTGTAAGTTGTGTCCCGCCGTCCAGTAGGACAGCCACTGCAATTGGCTTGCATAGTAATAGGCTCTGAAATCCGGTGCGCCCAGGCCCCCTCCCTTTGTGCCTATTTGTAGTTTCTTAAGGCTCACTCTGTGGCGACCCGTACCCCAGATAAGGTCCGACAGTATAGTGTCGAGGGTATTAAAAATAATTGGGGGTACCACAAATGGCAAGTTAGTAAAATAATAAGGGAGCCGTGGTAGCACCACCATCTTAGACACTGCCACGCGACCAATTGCTGAGAGAGGCAACAAGGTCCAAAAAGCCACTTGTGAGCATGTAGCCCTGATGGCTTTGTTAAGATTACCTTCCAACATGTCCGCATGTGAGCGATATATGTTGATACCCAAATATTTGAAGGTGTGTTGCGCGACGGGTAGGGAGAGCAACCCAAGGTTAATTCTGTCCGGGCATGGTTGGTCTTTGAAAAAGAAGACAGTCGATTTTGATTCATTTATGGCTAAGCCAGAAATCCTTCCGAAGGCAGTGAATATTCCCGGTATCGGGTCCAGTCCTCCCAGGAGATCCCTCGCATACATAATTATGTCATCCGCGTACGCGGAGATCAAATGCGTGGTTGTGCCTATTGATATTCCGCATTGAGTAGCTTCCTGTCTTAGTCTAAGAGCCAATGGCTGCAGCGCCAATATGAACAAGAATGGGGACAGGGGGCAGCCCTGCCTCATGCCTCTGTATATTTGGTATTCCCGAGAGATGTGCTTACCAGTCCTAACCCTCGCCGTCGGGGTGTCGTAGAGCATGCGAAGCCATCTAATGTAGTCAGGGGGCAACCCAAATTTTGCAATAGCTTTAAACATATAGTCCCAGGATAGCATGTCAAACGCCTGTCTCAGGTCCAGCGCGATACAACCAGCATGGTGGAATCGTTCTAGATCTGTTGCCATTTTATGGTGTTGTTGTATTCCTCTTAGGTTGTCCATACACGGGCTTTCCAGTATCATGTCCTTATATAGGCACAATTCGCCCTGCCCTTATATAGGCATAAAATCCCAGTCCTTATTTAGGCATTAAACGTGCACTCCAAATACAGGCATGGTCTCTGACATCCGTCCACCCTAACGTCACAGCGAGTTCGTGAAGAACAGACCCTTAGGCTGCGGGAGTTTCCCTAGCCCAGGACTATTGATTTCTTCAAGGACTCATATATTATGCATGAACCATTATTCCTTAGGGGTTCATTCATGACGTCTTCCTCTGTCCGACTCACGTCAATGCTAACATTCTTAGGTAACTCTCAGGTATAAATATACCTTCATTAGCCCCTGTAAATCAGAGGAGACCTCGACTTCAGAGGAGCCCGTTTCCCGGCCGGACGCATTGAGAAGACGCTGTCATCACTGCACGCAGAGTCTCCAGCTTCCAGTGATCTAACTTCCCTTGCGGGGTGTTGGAGTTCGAGTCTGGCAAAGAGATTCCTACCTCTCTCATTCTTCAGGTATGGAGCTGACTAGAACCTAGAGGGACTCTTGGCATACTTGGCATACTAGGCTTAACATACTCTTAGTATACCATAGTAAGGAATACTTCACCTACTTCATACCTCTCCCTACACCTAGGACAGGTTAGGCACATTGGGGTAGAACTAGGTTAGAAACGCATCGTATGAGTACTCGCATTTTTAGTCTATGTTATTTATGTAAATGCATACATGCTAAAAAGATAATGCTATCGCAGTATTATTTATTTCTACTGCTTACACTGTACATTATTTATCTCGCATACTGTCTTGTGATCGTAACAGCACATTTTACTTACACCAGAAACAAGACTGTTCAATAAATCTTTTATTGAAACGCCCGTCTATTCTTTCTGTGTAACTTTGAGGAAAACTAAGTATGCACGACTGAGCTGAGTGAAATAGTTATCTATTGTTTCCACGACTCTGGGACACGTTCTGATTCTAAAGGGAAACAAAGTGGTCATGTTTTGCCGCTGCCAGAAACTACTCCCTTCTTGTCGTCAAGAAGTTTCTAGTGGCCTCTGAGCTAGCTGGCACAAGTAATTAAGTTTAATATACTCGATAGGGACATACTGACCTCAGTCCTATGTCAAACCTATAGGATATATTATTCCAATGCGCAGAGCCTATTAGGGAAATAGGAGCTACACTACATGGCGCCCAACGGTTTGGTAAGGCGGTAATTCAACGTTAGATACTGAGTAACTCAGCCGTGCTTTTTCTCTCAGAGACCCCTACCCATATACTCCAAAAGACGTCTGGAGTGGGCAGGGTTAAGTATCCACCAAGGCTACATAGGGCAGAACCCTATATATTAGCTGTTTGGTTTGCTCAACGTTGAAGGATACAGTGTTCAAAAATATTGTGCACCTTATCTTTGTTTCCTTGAAACTTGTTCTACATTTTTCAAACAACAAAATGCCTGGCTCCAATACTGAAACCGGAAACGGTGGAGCTGCGGCTGACCCAGCCCAAGCAGCATTTTTTAACAATACAGGTTTAAATGAAGCCGAGGAGGGTGTTATAGACATCACTCCAAACTTAAGAAGAGCCATCACTCTAAAACTTATAAAACATGGCCTACCACCAAGAGGCGGTAGAGCAGTTTTCGTGATAGAGGCACACGAATCCTTTCAGACAGAGGTATTCTATTCATGGGTAATATTTCCTGAATCCAATCCAGTAACACACATGTTTCACTTCTACAAAGAAGATGATCCACCAGAGGAATACATTCCTTTCGAGGATATTGAAATTCCATTAACATACCAGGAGCATCACCTCTGGTTTAAAGGCGCCCTAAAACATCACAGAAACATTACCAGGCTCGGTCCACTAGGTGGACCAGGAGCAACATGGCCGATTCTAGCCGGCTACACACCTCATCCTGAACTTGATATAATGTCAGATGAGGAACTACTTACTCAAATAACAGAGTTAATAAAAATATACAGACAATTGGTCCAATATGTCATGCGGACTTTCACAGTCCAACCTCCATTAACACTTCCAAATCAAACTCCTCAACAGGGGAATACACTAAAAATTACACCACAGACTCTATACGCAGTCATGGGTAAAATGCCCACAAAACGTGAGCAAATTCCATTCTGGATAGCTCAAAAAATTACTCAAATCGAAGCAGTATTTCCAAATACTAGCCCGTATGAGAAACACAGAATACTGACAATCAGTTTACCGATGGGGATCACACCACAACTGGAAGACTGCACCACTTGGGGCTCAGTCTTTGCTGCCATCTATACAAAAACACATGGCATTCCGTCAATTGCAGTAATACCTGATGTCCTGAAACAAATTCAAAACGAATACGGGGCAGAGCCTGCTCTGAATTTAGGTATGAAATTACTGAAAAATTTCGACCAGGTCTCAACAATAATATTATCTAATATTAAAGGGGAGGCAGCAGCAGTGGCGATCCGCCAAAATTAAGGGAATGTTACAGAACATCAAACAGAGCTACTCAGAATTATAGAACAATCTTATGCAGAATTAGGCAGAGATAGTTTGGGTGGAAGACCAGTGAAACCAAAACTATCTGAAAGTCCTGAGAAGGACTCAATTAAACAAACTCCTACATCTTCTAAAAAGAAGTGGGAAACTAATAAACAAAATTCTAACGAGAAACGTTCTCAATCCCGAGGTAGGTCTCCTCAAAAGGAGCCCTCTGAAAGGAGGTATAACCTCAGGAATAGGGATAATTTGAGAAAACCTGATAGGTATCAAGATACTGATACACGTTCCTCTCGTCCCTTTCAGATCTCATCACAGACTTCGGAAAGAAGAGGACGAACAGAACATAGAGAAGAACGCGTGAAATCGAAAGACGAAAAACACGCTCCAAAAAATAAAGCAAAACCTCAATTCTCCAAAAAGAAAGTAGCAGGTCTGAAGATCAGACATGCCAAGAATACTGAGAACACAACTAAAGAACGGAGAATGGGCTCAGACAATGCTGGACAGTGCAGCAGAAGTCACAATAGTTCGCCAGAACCTGAAGGAACTTCTGGAGATAGTGGACTTGAATGAGTACATCACAGTTGAGACTGTAGACACCAGGGTTAGTACTCCACAAAAGTTATATGAAATAACACTCCGGATGGAGGGAGACAAGCCAAGACAGGTGAAAGCACTTTTTTGGGAAAGACTATCTAAGGGCTATGACATACTTCTAGCAGAAAAGGACTGGCCACCACAATTTGTCAGGGAGTGCCCACACGGCGAGGACATTATTATGCCTGCCTTCTCCAACCATATTCCAATTCACCTAAAGTATACATATGCCAGGAAATGGGCAGTAGCCCAGGCCCCAGCATTATATAAAAATCATGTAGGATGGGACGAGGACTCACCTCACCATAAAATACATCTGAAACATGAACCAACTGCACAACGGCAGTATCCTATAAAGCAAGAAACTAAAAAACAGGTCAGGGAGATCTTAGATCAACTTGAATACCAAGGGGTGATTGAAACATGCACCTCCTCAATGAACAATCCTTTGTTTCCTGTCTCCAAACCAGACAATACATATCGTCTAGTTTTGGATTACAGACACCTAAACACTTGTTCTAAAACCTTTGCAGTGCAAAATGCACATAGCACAGCATTAATGAATAACATTGTGCGTAAAAAATACAAAACCACATTAGACATCTCAAATGGTTGCTTTTGTCAAAACATAGCACCTGAGAGCAGGTACTTAACGGCATTCTCCATAATGGGGACCCAGCGTCACTTTTGTTGACTCCCACAAGGGTTCAAGAACAGCCCAGGTTTATTCTCAGCGAGGGTAACGGAGTTACTACAAATTTATGACAATAAGGCATTGTCCTATGTCGATGACATCTATCTGACAGACGATGACCTGGAAAAACACTTGAACAGGGTGAGCACCATTATACTGGGTTTCGCCTCTGAGGGCTATAAGTTCAACTTTAAAAAGTCCCGAATTGCCCATCTCAATGTCCTATTTCTAGGATATGAGCTTTCAAGTGAAGGCAAGAGCTTGGCAGCTAACTTTCTAGAGAAATGTGCGCTGCTCCAACCTCCAAAAACGCTAAAAAACTTACAATCCATCCTGGGTTTCCTAAACTTTGGAAGAACATACATTCTAAATTACGCAGAAAGGGTTAAACCTCTCTACGCATTAATCACACCTGATTTTTCAATCAAAAATTGGACAAACGAACACACAGAAATCTTGCGTTCACTCCAGGCTAACATGTTAGCAACAAATCACTTACAAACACGTGTAAGTCAAATAAATTTGGTGATCCGAATAATTTCGGGTCAATGTGGATTCACATACTTAACCTTCAATGAGGGTGAAAAAATACCAATCGCATACAAATCCCATTTGTACACACAAGTGGAAATGCGCTTCAGCTCAACAGAAAAAATTCTGACAACAGTTCAAACCGCTGTAGCAAAAGAAAGAGCCTTAGCCCAAGGGAAACGCATTATTGTCGTAACCCCAGTAC
Organism: Calotriton arnoldi; assembly: GCA_963921515.1. Taxonomy (NCBI): domain Eukaryota; kingdom Metazoa; phylum Chordata; class Amphibia; order Caudata; family Salamandridae; genus Calotriton; species Calotriton arnoldi. The sequence goes on from CAWUFW010003548.1 coordinate 1,073,006, forward strand.
CAGCTTTAGAAGCGGTCACAAAAGCAAGCATTCCAAATGCTAAAGCATTACATCCAAGATGGATACAATGGGTTAATTCTCTTGCTGCAACAGATGTTGAATATGTTTTTGATCCAGATTTAAAAACACAAGCATTCCTGCAATATGAACAAGAATGTCCTCTGCCTACTGAAATTCTGCCTCTCGATCAGTACGAATTCATAATTTATACTGACGGATCCGCACAACCCGCAACAGGGAGTAAGCAAGCTTACAGTGCAGCGTGTGCAATCGTTAAAGGTCGCATGCGCAATGGCATCTTCAGACCTATGGTCACAAAAACTCAATCTCTAGGAGATTGTACAGCTCAGTGAGCTGAACTACAAGCATTCAAACTGGCACTTGAAAGTACAGATCGAGAATTCCCCACACTAATAGTGTGCGATTCCTTTTACTGTGTTCAGTCGTATAATGACTATATACGAAACTGGCTTGAAAATGGTTTCAAAGATGCGAAAGGTGGCACAATAAAGCATAAAATACTTTGGGAACAAGTAGTTCAGTTGAAAAACGAACTACCAAAGGCTCATGTGATCCACACACTGAGTCATCAACGTGATGGCGTTCACGTTGCAGGGAATTCATTGGCTGATGAAGCCGCAAAGGGGGCTGTTCAGACGGCTTCCGTAGATGCGATCACTCGTTCAAAAACAAAAATAGACGGTGAGATAATGTTGGCTGTCAATGCTTCGAGCAAGGGCAGCAGTGCAGCGTTACCAAAAAGTTTCCACTCAAGTACTCTTATGTAATTGATGCGAACAACGTTACTTTTGCTCGAATCCCTGGAGTGGGGGATAGGGTAATTCCAAACATGGAACGTAGAGCAGCCTTGATTTATGAAACACATTTGGGGGAGGGTCTGTCACATCAAGGGATCTCTAAAACCATTTTGACGTTAAAAGAGATGTACTGGTGGCCTGGAATGAATACAGAAATTCACATATTCATCAACAACTGCTTAGACTGTAAATTACAGCGAGAGAGCCACCAGGCACCATGCTGCGAATGCGGCAACCCAGTACAGACACCACTGTTAGACAGCATCAGACTATCTACGCGCCTGCGTCCTACTGGACAAGTGCGATCAAACAACTACTGAATCAAGGTTCCTATGGTTATGGCCTCAGCGCTCGGCTGACGCTCGAACTGTTATAAAAGATTTGCGAGTCTTTATCGGCACATACGCAATAGGCACGCTACATTCTGACCAGGGTCCTGCGTTTAGCTCTCGGGCTTACAAAGAAGCCATGGCCAGTCTGGGCGTTGCATTGCGGTGCTCCTCTCCATTCCATCCTGAGGGAAATTCGGTTGTGGAAAGGAAAAACCGGGACATAAAGCAGTCTATAACAGCTAGGGTATTAGGTTCGGGTGACGGGTGGGTCAAACACCCCAATGGGGTCCAACGCTCTTTGAATAATCTGCCAAGAAGTTCTCTAGGGGGGGTCACTCTATATGAGGTCCTATTTGGGACAAGAATGTGGGTACCAGACCTTGAACACGTAGGCACAGTGGTGGAAAGTAAACCGTTTGATATCAAAGATCGTTTGGCTGTTTTACAGGAACTGAATGAATTAAGAACGAAACAAAGCAACGTATTCCTACAGCCAACCACCACTGGGGAAACATCGGCGGTCCCAGCAAGGCCTGTCTGGATTCCAAAAGTTGGGGATCTAGTCAGAGAACAAATTGCGGACAAGAAGGAATTTGGACCTTCTTACAGACAACCAGTACCTGTCCTAGCAGTTCAAGGAACAAGAACAGTACTTCTGCCGCCCCTTGCTGGAAGAAAGGAGAAAAGAATTGTGTCCACCGACCTCATCAAACCACAGAATGTGGCCAATACTAAATAGTAGGCCTCGTGGACTCCGACCTAGTAGCAGACGCACTCCTCTCGCTACTATCCAAGAGGTTCAGACTGAAAGACTGATAACAATCGAGAATTCAGCTGTAACAGATGGAGGACTAAGCAACAACGCTATGGAACTCATCCCTCTTGACAACCAAGTAACAGTTCGTCCAAATACACCCGTCTACACCAACGTGGCAAGTGATGAACTGGTTCCAGTGATTTCTACAAATCCTGATGCAATTCCAACAATTGACAGAACTGCTTCTGGCTATTTCATTAACTTTGATACGTTCTCAGAAGATCCGAGTGAACCTGAAACGACGCCAGCATCATTGAAATTCAAGCAGCAAGTACAAGACTTTCTTCACTTTCTGAAAAAGACTTATCTGGTTTCTCCATGGATTGAACTCTGGAGTACATCTGGACTTTTTGTTTTCCTTCTCTGGCTAGCTTTGGTAACAACTGTGAGCGTGCTTATAAGTGGCAGATACATCCATGTGAACACTGAAGGAAAAGACGTGAACGTTCTTTTGAAACCTCATAAATCTTCCCATCGTGAAGCAAGAGACTTGTCATCAGTGAACATCACAGCTGTTCCTATACAGGATGGTATAGTGTGGGACAAAACAGATTATGATATCTTCGGCCCGAATGAACAATTGAACATTCCACATTTGTTTAAAATTTCACTAAGTGATCTAATTACGTCCAGTACCTATTCAGATGATTGGGACTTTGAGACTGTCAATGACATAATGTTTGACTTGGAAAAATCTGCTGCATTTTCTAAAAATGAATATTTAGAGGGTTCATCAGACTATGAACAAATGTATTGTTACAACCACTATGGTCATCATTATTTGCATAAATCTGCATATCCGAGAAATGTGTTTATGTTTAACCAATGGGAACATTGTCCTACTCCACCAAAGGGTAGTTCAAAAACATTTGCTAGTAAGTTTCCATATTTTTCAGGTTACAATACATCTGACCCAGAAACGTTTTACTATAAAAATGTAAACAAAACAGGACTGAAAATTATGTTAACTAATACGAAACAGATTTACTCTGCAGCATTTATTGCCCAACTGTCTAGACAGGGTTTCGACTTATGGAAGGACACAATAGACACAAAAACTGTCTGGGGTAGTAAAGATTGGCAAGTGCAGGGGATAGAAGCTTTGTTTAGAGCCTGTATCATCCCTGAACAAATAATGTTTTTGAATGAAACCGTCCAACAAACATCTTGTCTTGGATTAGCCAAGATCAAAGAGATGAAAACACCTTCTGTGCCAACTCCTGCCAGTGATAATAATACAAAGGCAGTGGTGACAGTTGACAATATACTACAACTCAACAGATCTAATCCTACTTGGAAAAAATGGTTGATCTGGCCCACAGACACGAACAACTGTCAGGAAAGATTCCTGAATAAAACTCAGGGCTTTACTGTTCATAGGCCAGACCCAAGATACGTCCAAAGACAGCATCCGGGGGTAGTAACAACATACAGTGTAGGAAAATTATGTCTCGATTGGCTGCATAAGTCTACACTACAGGATGTGAAACAACACTTATCCTTACTTAAAGACGACGCCGACCTTAGGGAATGCTTGCTTGGACCAAGAAAACCGCGTCAAAAATGTTTCATATATGCCGGCATTTATGCTGCCTATAATGAAGCATGGAAAGTGTCACAGATGGAGGCCGCAGAACGAATACGTGAACTTGATCGTATTAATTTAGAGAAAACCCTCTCTGTGGTTGACAATGGGTTAACAACTTTGTCCTCCAGAATTTATTCATTGGATGGCATTGTATCCTCTGCTATCGACATACTAGAACAAGATTTGGCGATGTTACAACAAGGTCAATCTCAATTACGTTCTATTGTGTTATTAAGCTGGACGCTGCAATCTTTGCGAGCGGGCTATGTGCCTTGGCGTTTTATCAACACGTCAGCTCTGTTTGCAGAATACAATCTGACTGATAAACAGATCGAATTGGCACAAAGAGGAGCAAAGTATACAGTGCTGAGCATTGAAAAACTGGAAAAGTTACCATTCACAGTGGCAGAAAAACCAGCTTCAGAATGGCTTATTCATGGCAAAATAACATTACCTGTGGCTACTTTTCAGTTTTAGTATTGCCTCAGACAAATGCAAGCAGGCAAATATGAAAGGTTGGGTAAGGAATACATTAAGACATCTTGGGATTTACCGTATACATATATATGTTGGAGTGGGGATCGTGAAGTGTTTTTGAGCGGTACACACTGTAAACGTGCACTGAGCGGTTCACTTATATGTCAGGACATTTCTTTACACGGGGCTTGCAATGGTTCTGTGGCAAATGTGTCTTGCCATCAGCAGGGTACACCAGCTGCTGTGATTAATCCAACGTTTGGACAACTTTCTAATGGGAGTTACCTCATGTTGAATGATCAGAGTTGCTGTGGTATGTTGCCAGGCATCCCATATCTAGTAACGGTCAACTCCAGGGTCACTTGCAAGTATGCAAGTATTGTTTCCCCCAATAGACACAGTCAGGGAGTCGCCTCTATGGCCTTCGCTGAACGTCTCTTTTATAAGATTTGATACTTTGAGCAGAATGAAAGCCATGCTTTTACAGCAAACAGTGCCTTTGACCTCGGCCAAAGAAACCTATGATCTACAAGTAGCAAGGACTTCGGCTGAGATACAGACTTTAATACGTACAAACTGCCCTATACATTTCGTAGAAATGATAACACGTATCTTTAACATGTCTGATACAACAGGAATTGTACATGTATTTAAGAGCATCTGCTCCGGTCTGTTAGCACCTTTCCAGGCAATACTCGGAATCATCCAGAACTTTGCACATTCGGTGTTTGGTGGCATACCATTAATTCTAGCACTTGTTGCCGGAATTCTATTTCTCTTCCTGCTATTGCGCTATGGCCAGCCTATTCGCAGACATCACTCCGAGCGAAATGGAGAAAGCTCTCCTTGAAAGAAAGTGCAGTGAGCGAATAGTACAGCTATTGGGCATGACTCGTCTACGGGACCTGAATACCACGTGGTTCCTGTCATTCCGACCAATCTGGCAAGATTGCATCTTACCTGTTCTACGATGCCTGCTATGCGGTGAAGAATGCGTGTTGGACACCTGTCTAACATTTCCATCAGCAACGCCAACGGATGTCGATACTCTGCTGGTCCCGATAACGGCCGATGCTCTGTGTTGTCCCCAGCGGCTACCAATCCTGATGTCAGCATTCATTGACATCTCACAGACGCTTCCAGCTGCTGCTGAGGTACGAGAAAGATCTACAGGCACACAGGTAACTACGGACGCGAACATTGCTACAGCAACTTATGCTGGAAGCGATGCTTCACATCTCTGTGCAATTAATCTACTACACGAGGTGTTCCAACTAACACCAACCTCAGTGGATGATATTTTGTCTACACAAATAGATGATCTCATGTTTACACCAGACCCGTAAACTTACTCTGATGCAGTAACAATTTGGCCTTCATTTTCAAAAAAACTTGGAACTCTACCAAAATTGAACTTTTTCCCATTTTTCGAACGAAAATGGCACTTCAATCTGCTTAAAGTAGAACTAGCCTTATAGTACAGACTTCGCGGTACTTCCACGGACACTTCGTCATCTTGTGTGTCTAGAACAGTTCATTAATTTTCATGACATGAAATGACTTTGATTTTTGAACAACTTATCGATCATTTTCTGTCACATGTAAATATTACTGCTTATTTCATTCCAATTGCATTTATTTTCGAACTTTATGCCTGAAATGAAAAGCATTACTTAATATGTACAGTACCTTTTGCATTTTTACTATGTTTTTTAATGCTTTTATGCTTTTAAGAAATATTTTTAAAATATGCGGTACTCCATTTAATGTTTAGCATTTTAAATGTTTAGCATTTTAGTATTATCGTACACACGAAAGTGGAGTGGGTGTTGTATTCCTCTTAGGGTGTCCATACACGGGCTTTCCAGTATCATGTCCTTATATAGGCACAATTCGCCCTGCCCTTATATAGGCATAAAATCCCAATCCTTATTTAGGCATTAAACCGTGCACTCCAAATACAGGCATGGTCTCTGACATCCGTCCACCCTAACGTCACAATGAGTTCGTGAAGAACAGACCCTCAGGCTGCGGGAGTTTCCCTAGTCCAGGACTATTGATTTCTTCAAGGACTCATATATTATGCATGAACCATTATTCCTTAGGGGTTCATTCATGACGTCTTTCTCTGTCCGACTCACGTCAATGCTAACATTCTTAGGTAACTCTCAGGTATAAATATACCTTCCTTAGCCCCTGTAAATCAGAGGAGACCTCGACTTCAGAGGAGCCCGTTTCCCAGCCGGACGCACTGAGAAGACGCTGTCATCCCTGCACGCAGAGAGTCCAGCTTCCAGTGATCTAACTTCCCTTGCGGGTTGTTGGAGTTCGAGTCTGACAAAGAGATTCCTACCTCTCTCATTCTTCAGGTATGGAGCTGACTAGAACCTAGAGGGACTCTTGGCATACTTGGCATACTAGGCTTAACATACTCTTAGAATACCATAGTAAGGAATACTTCACCTACTTCATACCTCTCCCTACACCTAGGACAGGTTAGGCACATTGGGGTAGAACTAGGTTAGAAACGCATCGTATGAGTACTCGCATTTTTAGTCTATGTTATTTATGTAAATGCATACATGCTAAAAAGATAATGCTATCGCAGTATTATTTATTTCTACTGCTTACACTGTACATTATTTATCTCGCATACTGTCTTGTGATCGTAACAGAACATTTTACTTACACCAGAAACAAGACTGTTCAATAAATCTTTTATTGAAACGCCCGTCTATTCTTTCTGTGTAACTTTGAGGAAAACTAAGTATGCACAACTGAGCTGAGTGAAATAGTTATCTATTGTTTCCACGACTCTGGGACACGTTCTGATTCTAAAGGGAAACAAAGTGGTCATGTTTTGCGGCTGCCAGAAACTACTCCCTTCTTGTCGTCAAGAAGTTTCTAGTGGCCTCTGAGCTAGCTGGCACAAGTAATTAAGTTTAATATACTCGATAGGGACATACTGACCTTAGTCCTATGTCAAACCTATAGGATATATTATTCCAATGCGCAGAGCCTATTAGGGAAATAGGAGCTACACTACAGTGTAACCTCCTTATGTTCAATGATGTGCTGCGTGACGGTAAAAAACCACACTGGTCAGTACATATTAACCTATTTAAATAGGGTTGTTGTCTATTTGCCAATATCCTACTCAATATTTTGTACTCGGTTGCCAATAACGATAGTGGGCAGTAGCCAGACATGTCAGTCACATCCCTCCCTGGCTTTGGCAGCGATACCACTAATGCTTGTGCAGTAGTGCAGGGGAGGTGGCCTAGTTCCAGCGACTTGTTGTAAAGTTCCTCCAGTTGAGGCAGTAGTATCTCCGAGTAAATTGCGAAGAATTCCACCGGCAGGCCATCTAGACCTGGCGCCTTATTACGTGGGAGCCCGTTAATAGCTGCTATCAAAGAAGAGGGATGATAGGGCTAATAAAGGTCCAGCATACAGGCCCTAGGCTAAGTTCCAAACAAAAATGAGTATGCAGTTCCTAAGGAGCGGGATTAAAGGTTAATGGGAGTAGGCGGGATCCTGTGGTGGCTAACGAGAGGGAGGACGGGGAGTCCTTCCTTTCGGAATTAGGGCCCTCACACACCAAGCCCGCTGGGTGTCATGCTTCATCATCGGGCATGCTCCTCGTCGGGTCGGCGCTGCAATACCCGACGGGCACCCTATGTAGGGGCTCTTTGGCGGAGATCTTTTATTCCTTGCCGTATGGTGCAGTGGGTGTAAGGGGCCCTAGAAGTGTAGAAGTGCAGAGGTGTAGGTTCTAATAGACCATGTGAGTTAAAACAGGGAAATGGAAGGATCAGGACGACTAATTTTAATGGTCCTGCCTCCTAACCTGGTTAAAAAGTAAGTGTGGCGACTATCTGCAATGATGTTGCAGCGAGTTGCGCTTAAATTAATAGGGTCAACATGTTTCTTGCCTATTAGTCAGGAGGATCTGGCGGCAATTCTTCAGGACCTAAAAATAGAAAGTGGTATATCTACACTAAAGTCTGTGGTAATATGGTGTAATAGCCTAGTTTTACCAGCTTGTTGCACCAGAGTGGTGTAGTATCCGAAGGTGCAGTAGCCAATCTATAATGAAAAAATTAGAAATTTATTTCATTCGTAACGATTATGGAGGATCACGCCTACAAACTCCCCTAAGCAACACCCCTGTGCGTTTACCGTGGCAATTGCTTATATCTCACAAGTCAAACACTATTTATGCAATTATAGTGTCTAATGCGGTAGGAACTTAGCCCGTTAATAGCTGCCTTTATTTCGGCCTGGGTGATAGGGCCCGTCAAAGCATCCGCCATATCCGCCGGGGCCTGCGAGTATGGTAGATCTGCAAGGAACATGTCTATGAGGGCTTCGTCCAGTGCCGGCGGCCTACTATACAGTGTTTCATAGTATGAGCTGAAAGCCTTGTTAATGTCATGTTGCGTGCATACCACAGTACCCCCAGGTGTGTTGATTTGGTTGATGACTGTGGCTGGTGGATCATCTCTAAGAATCTTAGCCAACAGTGCCCCCGATTTGTCCGCTTCAGAGTGTTTTATCTGAGTGTAGGCCCTGTAATCGATTATTCTAAGGGTTTCCAAGAGCTCTGCGTGGCGTATGCGTGCCTCCTGCAATAAAGCCTGTTTAGTGGGGTCTTTTGCCGCTTCTTGTTAAAGCCCTCCCATGTTGTCCTCCACTGTTTTTAGGTTCTTATGTACCTCCTGCCGTGCTCCAACGGTGGCGCTGATCGCCGTCCCTCTAATTACTGTTTTTAACGCATCCCATTCAATCAGCCTTGTGGATGCAGTGTTTCTTTTCTCCGAGAAGTAATGTGTGAGTGTATTTGACAGCGTACTGCGGAACACCGTGTCCTCTAGAAGTTGGGGCCAGAGCTTCCACATAGGCACCGGGGTGGGTATTCTGCCCCAGCTAAGGGAGATCTTCAATGGGTTATGATCTGAAAATGTCTTTGTTAAATATGTGGTGTGGGTGACCTGATCTGCCATGGAGAGAGAGAGAGCATAGGATTCTGTCAATCCTGGTATGTAATTGGTGCACCGGGGAGTAAAAGGAGTATTCTTTGTTCGATTGATTTTTTTGTCTCCACACATCACATAGGGACCACCCATCCACCCAACTGCAGAGTGCTGCCGCCTGTTTCCTAGCCATCGTGCCATGAAGGGGCGGATGCGATCTGTCAAGACTGATATCCATGACTGAGCAGCAGTCTCCCCCAAATATCCATGGATATGCCTCCCAACCTGCCAGGATCGAGTTTAGCCCCGAGAAATATTTGTTCTGATCAAAATTTGGAGCGTATATAGACCCCAATACTATGGGTACTCCATCCAATGTGCCACCTAAAAATATGTACCTGCCCTGCGCATCTATCCTCTTATCTAGTACTACGAACGGGACGCCGTATCTAACCCAGATTGTCACACCCCTGGCAAATGCAGAGTAATTTGTAGTAAAGATCTGACCCCTCCATTTCTTTCTCATCTTTGCAGCGTCCATTTCCATCAAATGTGACTCTTGTATGAAGACAATTTGCGCCTGCCGCCGCAATAATTGTGCATGCACTCTGTGCCGTTTCTGTACGGAGCCCAGGCCTCGGACATTCCATGTAATTAGCTTATACTTGTCTAGCTTGTGCATTGCACGTTAAGTGCAGTGTATGCGTCCAGGTCGGGAGGACAATAAACACAATCAGGACATATCGGCCGTTGCCTGCCAAAGCCTATAAACCCCATTGGAACATTAATACAAGGCCCTATTTGAAAACTAAACAAAGCCAAACCAAAAATAGAACACATTGAACTTCGTTATTGTAAACTATAGCATTCGCAAGTAGGGGACTGGCTTCCACACCAATCATGTAAAAGCAATCACATGCAATAGCTCATTTGAGCCAGAGCTAATACTTTTGACATTATCACATCACATTTTCAGATAATAAAAAGGATATACGTGTCCATGATTTCTCGTGCCGGCACCGTCGTGTACCATGTCTTTGGTATGTGTTTAATAGTCGATTCTCCCATTCTTAGGCCTAGCAGATCGTCCGCAGTTTGTGGTGTTACTGTGGGGAATAATGTCAAGCTGCTTTCCGAGTCGGATCGCACCGTGCTGCCCTCCGAAGATTCCGAGTCCCATCGGGTGACTTTGTCTCTGAATGCAGTCGCAGCCTCCAGAGCAATGCTCCTGCTTCGTTGCATCTGCTCCTGAGTGGGGCCAGGGAGTGATGGGTTACCGGTGGGCCTTGCATTGCGTCGTGATCGGCGGCCTTGTGACTGTTTGGGGCTGTTTGTCGGTTTCCGGGTGGGCTGTCCAGACGATGGATCCGGATCCATGACTTCGATCCATTCCTCTGCATCTTCCGGACTTTTAAAGAAGTATGTTTTTTTGGTCATAAATTATTTTCAGGCGGGCAGGGAACAGCAGTGCGTATTTTAGGTTCAAATCTCGCAACTTCTTTTTAACCGCCTGATAGGAGGATCTACGGCGCTGGACCATCAATGTGTAGTCTGGGTACAGTGATATCCCACTGTTTTCAAATTGGATCTGAGACCGCTCACGTGCCTTCTGGAGGAGAGTATTGCGGTCTCTGTAGTTTAGGATCCGGACGATGAGTGGTCTTGGTGGAGCTCCCACCTTCGGTCACACAGTAGGGATTCTGTGGGCCCTCTCGATGCAGAAAAAATCCGATAGACTCTCAGGGGCTACATGTGTGTGGAACCATTGTTCCATAAAGGTAGTGGCATCCGACCCCTCGCTTCGTTCCGGGAGCCCAATCACACGTATATTATTCCTTCTAGCTCTGCCCTCCGCATCTTCAACCCGGTCTAGAAGGCCTGTAACTTGCCTCTGTAGCGTTTGGATTTGCAGCGTATGTTCTTTGTGTTGAGGCAGTATTTCTTCCAGTGCTAAGCTGTGGTCTTTCACTGTAGTTGCTAGCTTAGCATGATCTGCTTTGAGCAGGGTGAAGCCTGTTGTGAGTGTACCAATTTGTTGCTCTATCGCCCTCCTGGATTCCCTAACCTCACACAATATCAAGTCCAGTTTGTCCTGGGCTTCCATTTCGTTCGTGGGCAGTACACAGGTAAGTGACTGTGGATTTGTATTGGGCTCCTGGTCGTCAGTGGTTTGCGAGCTAGTGGCAGCCGCCTCCTGTAGCTTGACTTTTGGGTGCCCCATGACTCACAGAGAATATCCGCAGCGGTCTACTATTCCTCAGTGCAATGGGGTCTGTGTACCATAGGTGGAAGGGTGCACAGCAGTGGGCTTCGCACCGGGAGTGGCAGATGCAGTATGGCCGTCTCTGAGGTAACTGCCCTTGGATTGATCTCGCAGTATCTCAAGGATGCCGTATCAGGAACACGTGACTAGGGGTCGCACCAGATGTGTACGTCTGTACAAGAACGGAACTCTGATCGGACTTCCGGTGATGTTTGGGTACTCCCAGGCCTAGTGTCCGGGCTGCAAATGTTCTACGCAGCACGGGCTATGCACTGTTAATGATCGTGTTTTGGAGACCTTCCACGTGACTCCAATGTCTGTCCACTAGTCTTGATGTGTCCTGGGCGGTTTGCGCAGACAGGCACAGCTACCCCCACATGCTGGGTAGACCGCCCTGTCTTTGGGGCCTGCAACGCAACCTGGATCCACTCAGCGATAAATCTGGGGGCACCAGGGGTTTCCACAGGGGGTGAGGCAGCTCTCCCTTATATCTCCCCAATGCGCAGTCTGCGACTCACCAGGCCTCCTCGATGCTGCATGCTCCCAGCCTCAGTTTGTGCCTCATTCTTCCACTGCTGCCACGTAGGCCGCAGCTTAGTCACCACTGGGCGCACCGACCAATGCAGTCTCCTCCACACGCCCCCAGTTTCGCTGGTGTATTTGGTTGAGGCGCGCTCCCACCGGCTTAACAGAAGAGGGATGGGGGTGAAAAGGGGAGAGAAGAAGAGTCCATCCGCTGGTCCCTCTGAGCCCAGGATGGCACACAGAGTTAATCTCGGCCTCTCCCGGTGTTGAATGGAACCGCCCAGACTCAGGGGCTTACAGCACGCCCCTCACCCCATCTGTGATAGAACCGGGGTGGGTATTCTGCCCCAGCTAAGGGAGATCTCCAATGGGTTATGATCTGAAAATGTCTTTGTTAAATATGTGGTGTGGGTGACCTGATCTGCCATGGAGAGAGAGCATAGGATTCTGTCAATCCTGGTATGTAATTGGTGCACCGGGGAGTAAAAGGAGTATTCTTTGTTCGATTGATTTTTTTGTCTCCACACATCACATAGGGACCACCCATCCACCCAACTGCAGAGTGCTGCCGCCTGTTTCCTAGCCATCGTGCCATGAAGGGGCGGATGCGATCTGTCAAGACTGATATCCATGACTGAGCAGCAGTCTCCCCCAAATATCCATGGATATGCCTCCCAACCTGCCAGGATCGAGTTTAGCCCCGAGAAATATTTATTCTGATCAAAATTTGGAGCGTATATAGACCCCAATACTATGGGTACTCCATCCAATGTGCCACGTAAAAATATGTACCTGCCCTGCGCATCTATCCTCTTATCTAGTACTACGAACGGGATGCCGTATCTAACCCAGATTGTCACACCCCTGGCAAATGCAGAGTAATTTGTAGTAAAGATCTGACCCCTCCATTTCTTTCTCATCTTTGCAGCGTCCATTTCCATCAAATGTGACTCTTGTATGAAGACAATTTACGCCTGCCGCCGCAATAATTGTGCATGCACTCTGTGCCGTTTCTGTACGGAGCCCAGGCCTCGGACATTCCATGTAATTAAGTTATACTTGTCTAGCTTGTGCATTGCACGTTAAGTGCAATGTATGCGTCCAGGTCGGGAGGACAATAAACACAATCAGGACATATCAGCCGTTGCCTGCCAAAGCCTTTAAACCCCCATTTGAACATTAATACAAGGCCCTGTTTGAAAACTAAACAAAGCCAAACCAAAAATAGAACACATTGAACTTCGTTATTGTAAACTATAGCATTCGCAAGTAGGGGACTGGCTTCCACACCAATCATGTAAAAGTAATCACATGCAATAGCTCATTTGAGCCAGAGCTAATACTTTTGACATTATCACATCACATTTTCAGATAATAAAAAGGATATACGTGTCCATGAGTTCTCGTGCCGGCACCGTGGTGTACCATGTCTTTGGTATGTGTTGAATAGTCGATTCTCCCATTCATAGGCCTAGCAGATCGTCCGCAGTTTGTGGTGTTACTCTGGGGAATAATGTCAAGCTGCTTTCCGAGTCGGATCGCACCGTGCTGCCCTCCGAAGATTCCGAGTCCCATCGGGTGACTTTGTCTCTGAATGCAGTCGCAGCCTCCAGCGCAAAGCCTATAAACCCCCATTTGAACATTAATACAAGGCCCTGTTTGAAAACTAAACAAAGCCAAACCAAAAATAGAACACATTGAACTTCGTTATTGTAAACTATAGCATTCGCAAGTAGGGGACTGGCCTCCAGCTCCTCCTCCTGCATCTGCTCCTGAGTGGGGCCAGGGAGTGATGGGTTACCGGTTGGCCTTGCATTGCGTCGTGATCGGCGGCCTTGTGACCGTTTGGGGCTGTTTTTCGGTTTCCGGGTGGGCTGTCCAGACGATGGATCCGGTTCCATGACTTCGATCCATTCCTTCGCATCTTCCGGACTTTCAAAGAAGTATGTTTTTTAGTCATAAATTATTTTCAGGCGGGCAGGGAACTGCAGTGCGTATTTTAGGTTCAAATCTCGCAACTTCTTTTTAACCGCCTGATAGGAGGATTTACGGCGCTGGACCATCAATGTGTAGTCTGGGTACAGTGATATCCGACTGTTTTCAAATTGGATGTGGGACCGCTCACGTGCCTTCTGGAGGAGAGTATAGCGGTCTCTGTAGTTTAGGATCCGGACGATGAGTGGTCTTGGTGGAGCTCCCACCTTCGGTCGCCCAGTAGGGATTCTGTGGGCCCTCTCGATGGAGAAAAAATCTGATAGACTCTCAGGGGCTACATGTGTGCGGAACCATTGTTCCATAAAGGTAGTGGCGTCCGACCCCTCGCTTCGTTCCGGGAGCCCAATCACACGTATATTATTCCTTCCAGCTCTGCCCTCCGCATCTTCAACCCTGTCTAGAAGGCCTGTAACTTGCCTCTGTAGCGTTTGGATTTGCAGCGTATGTTCTTTGTGTTGAGGCAGTATTTCTTCCAGTGCTAAGCTGTGGTCTTTCACTGTAGTTGCTAGCTTAGCATGATCTGCTTTGAGCAGGGTGAAGCCTGTTGTGAGTGTACCAATTTGTTGCTCTATCGCCCTCCTGGATTCCCTAACCTCACACAATATCAAGTCCAGTTTGTCCTGGGCTTCCATTTCACTCGTGGGCGGTACACAGGTAAGTGACTGTGGATTTGTATTGGGCTCCTGGTCGTCACTGGTTTGCGAGCTAGTGGCAGCCACCTCCTGTAGCTTGACTTTTGGGCGCCCCATGACTCACAGAGAATATCCGCAGCGGTCTACTATTCCTCAGTGCAATGGGGTCTGTGTACCATAGGTGGAAGGGTGCACAGCAGTGGGCTTCGCACCGGGAGTGGCAGATGCAGTATGGCCGTCTCTGAGGTAACTGCCGTTGAATTGATCTCGCAGTATCTCAAGGATGCCGTATCAGGAACACGTGACTAGGGGTCGCACCAGATGTGTACGTCTGTACAAGAACGGGACTCTGATCAGACTTCCGGTGATGTTTGGGTACTCCCAGGCCTAGTGTCCGGGCTGCAAATGTTCTACGCAGCACGGGCTATGCACTGTTAATGATCGTGTTTTGGAGACCTTCCACGTGACTCCAATGTCTGTCCACTAGTCTTGATGTGTCCTGGGCGGTTTGCGCAGACAGGCACAGCTACCCCCACATGCTGGGTAAACTGCCCCATCTTTGGGGCCTGCAGCGCAACCTGTATCCACTCAGTGATAAATCTGGGGGGCAACAGGGTTTCCACAGGGGGTGAGGCAGCTCTCCCTTATATCTCCCCAATGCGCAGTCTGCGACTCACCAGGCCTCCTCGATGCTGCATGCTCCCGGCCTCAGTTTGTGCCTCGTTCTTCCACTGCCGCCTCGTAGGCCGCAGCTTAGTCACCGCTGGGCGCACCGACCAATGCGGTCTCCTCCACACGCCCCCAGTGTCGCTGCTGTATTTGGTTGATGCGTGCTCCCACCGGCTTAACAGAAGAGGGATGGGGAGAAAAGAAGAGTCCGTCCGCTGGTCCCTCTGACCCCAGGCCGGCACATGGAGTTAATCTCGGCCTCTCCCGGTGTTGAATGGAACCGCCCAGACTCAGGGGCTTACAGCACGCCCCTCACCCCATCTGTGATAGAACTGAGAGCGGCAGGGGCATTCGAATGGAGCAAGCACCGCAGTGATGCGTCCCACAGGGGCGCGGCATAGGACTCACCAGGGAGGCCCTGCACTTCGTGGGCACCGCCGCAGACTCTCCGCCCTCGGCGATCGTCACCTGGGTCGCAGCACCTCCGCCGTCGCTCGTGGTGGCAGGAGCGGCTCCTCTTGCGCACCTCCGGGATCGGAAGCGCCAGTAACTCCCGGCGTCACACCGAACACACCACCGAACAATTCAGAGGCAGCAGGGGTCCCCTCATAGGTGATATACAGTGTCTATCTGGTTATGCGGTCACCGCTCAGGCAGCAGTAGGCAGCTGCGGCGCTGCGCAGGTCACAGCCTCCCTTCCTCCATAGCAGGTAGCAGGAGGGAAGGCTGCGTCACGATTTTCATTGTACGCCGCAGATGCCACAGTCTCTCAGCGCCAGGGCGTGTTGTTGGCTATTTGTCCTCCGCCCTGATCGTCCGGCACGGTACATTAGGCTCGGCACACAGTGATTTTTCAGGATAATTGTGCCCAGGCTCTGGAGCTCCTTTAATCTGCGGCCGCCATGATCGGCGGTTAGCCACGCCCTCCGAGGCCAAGTAGTTAAACAGTTGTGTAAGAGGGGAGAGTAGATCTGAACCAAATTTTTGAAAAATTAGGCCGTAAACCCATCGGGCCCTGGGTATTTGTGTAATTTGAGGGCATTCATCACTGTACATACCTCATCTTCCTCAACGGGGCTACTCAATGTTTCATTCTGGTCTGCAGTTACTTGAGGTAGTTCCACCTCTTGTAGGTATTCCAGTTATGTCTCCTCCCTTGGTGATTAGGACGTGTATAGAGTAGTATAAAAGTCCCTGAACTACTTGGCTTTGACTATTTCAGACTGGGCTATCGTTCCCGTTTCTGTATTAATATGGGGAATATAGTCTTTCTCATATTGTATTCTAAGCTGTCATGCCAAATGGGTGCCCGCTTTGTTCCCTGTATCGTATTTTTTATGCTGAAGGCGTAACATTTTCTATTCTGCTCTGTTGGTGTATATTGCATTACATTTTCCCCTAAGGGCTGTAACTTTCCTTTGTAGTGTGGGAGTTTCTTAGTGCTCTTTCTCCACTGTCTGAAGCTCCTTCTCAAGAGTGAGTCTATCCTTAGTTTTCTGTTTATTTAATGCAGACATCAGTGAGAATTGCTTTAAAGGCGTCCCATGTAATTGAAGGATTGGTATCTTTTGGATCATTTAGTTGGAAAAATTCTCGAATCGCTTTCCATAAATCATCTCGTAAGAGATATTCCCTTGTCAGAGAGCTCAGAAAAAAACTGCGAGAGAGCTTAGGAGGAGCCCAATCCAACGTAAGTTCTACCAGGGCATGATTAGACAGAGCAATAGGATAGAAATCGATCCCCATAATGGTCTGTTCTAAGGATTGGCTTAGAAAAATATAGTCAATACACAAAATAGGATCGATGGGAGTGGGAGAAAAAAGTATAATCCCCAGTGAATGAATGTGTCTTTCTCCAAGCATCAAGCAGGCCTGAAGATTGTATAGCTGTTTTGAGAGCTTTGGTAAAACTGTCGGTGCCAGCCTATATGGGTGAATGCCATCTATTTCTGGGACCCACATGAGATGGAAGTCCCCCATTAAGAAAATTTCACCCTCAGCAAACTCTCCCAGGAGAGTGAGGAGAGAATGGAGAAAGGTGGCTTGGGTGTTCTTCGGGGCATATATCATGACAATTGTACACATCTTGCCTGAGATTGTTCCATTACCCATATCACTCTCCCCTCTTGATCGGTTTTGCTGCCTGTTGGTTGAAAGTGTAGAGAAAAGTGGAATAGGAGGGCCACCCGGTTATGTTTAGTAGAAGCTGAGGATCTGTAGATTGTGAGATAGGCTCTGTGGTGTAATCTGTGGTCCTGACTGCGTTTGAGATGAGTTTCTTGAAGTGCGACTATATCATACCTTTTATCCAACGGGTATTTCCCTAATTAGTGTCATTTGGCGGGGTTATTTGAGCCCTTTAATGTTCCATGTTAATGTAGTTAGAACCATTGCAGTGTATGATAATAAAAAACAGATGTGATCACCCCTCTAGGCTCGGCTCTGATGTGGTAATGTTCTCCATCCTCCTTCAAGATCTCATCTCCCTCTCTCCTCCCCAGCCAATCTGCCCACCCGCTATTGAATACAATCTCACTCGTGGTATGAAATTTCAAAAACATAACAAAAACTTTTGGGTAAAACATTCCCCAGCAATCAAGTAACAATGAGATAAAGTGTATTCATTTAGGCGTGTTTGTCATAAACCACTTTACGCATTTGCGTTACGGTAGCAACTGTTTAAGGTATTCGCTTCTGCAGCGTAGACAGTAATTATATGTCTCTCCATTCCCCGTGTATAGACTCATGTTTTGTCTTTTCTAAGAAGTGTAAAGAGCTGCGGAGGGATACCTAAAGAAAAGTTCCCAAGTTAGGGCTTACCATATTGATATCAAACATTCCATAAGAGTCTTTAGAGAAAACGTCTTCGGTCACTCGATGGCTCCTATCTGGATCTACCTCTTCATACATGTTGGAAATGGCCCTTTTTGCAGGGTCACCCCTAAACTTTTTGCCTGCCTCCTGTATTTTTGCTGACCTGTTTCTGTTGGTTTTATGACTCTGGACACTTTACCACTGCTGTTCAGTGCTAAAGTGCATATGCTCTCCCTTTGTAAATATGTCTATGTGAATTGGTATATCCCTGATTGGCTTATTTGGTTTACCTGTTAGTCCCTAGTAGTGTGGCCTGTGTGTGCCCAGGGCTGGTAAACCAAATGCTGCTGGTGGGCATGCAGCGCTGGTTTGCGCCACCCACAGAAGCAGCTTGTAAAGTGTGTCTCAGACCTGCCACTGCAGTGTCTGTGTGCAGTCCAGAACTGCCATCTTGGCTGTGAAGTGCACCCACTTCCCAGCCCCTGAACCTTCCCTTGGCATCCTGTAAGTCACCCCTATGGTAGGGTGCATTGTATGTGTAAGGTAGGACATGCCTTGGTGTGTGTAGCATGTCCTGGTAGTGAATTACACCCCATTTCGTTTTTCACTACTGTAAGGCTACCTGTTCCTCATAGGCTAGAATGGGCAGTTTGACTATTACATTCTATAGTCCTAACTGACCCCAGGAACATGGTAGAAAAACGAATTTAGTATGCCTGAGCTCAGAATATTAAAATACATCTTTTAGTGAAGTTTATTTTTATATTCTGTGTTTGAAAATACCACTTTTAGAAAGTAGGTATTTTCTTGCCTAAGCCTTCCAGTGTGCTCTGCTGTTATGTGTATTGGGTGTCTGGTTTTAGAGGGGCAGGGCAGGCTGAGTCAGACCTGGGTTGAATAGAGAGATCTGCATTTAGAGTGTGGGGAGGGGTGGCTCTTTGATCTGAATAGGGCTGTGCCTGGCAAGGTGAATGCTGGCTCCACCTCCCACTGTGTGTCTGCTAGCAGACCCCCTCTTTCTGAAAGGAAGGATGTAGCCTGGTAAACAAAGTGCTCCAGGCCTGAGCAGAACTGGTTCTGGCTAGGTTCAGTGACTGGTAGCTTCAAGGATCAAAGGCTTTTGGGGTATAAATATCTGTGCCCAAGCCCCTACATTTTGTATTGCTTTTGGATCTGGAGAGGAAACTCTGTCCGTGCCACTGGAGGAATCTGCAGGAAGTGACTGTCCCTGTGCTTGTGTGCTGTTTCTTGCACTGGCCTGCAGCAGTGACCACTGGACCTTGAAGAAGAGAGAAAAGGACTTTTGAGAGAACTTTTATTTTTGTTACAGCAATTACCCAAGGGCTAGGAAAAGAGCTAGCCTCCAGCTGGAGTCTCAGGCACATCTGACTCCACCACCAACCTCCTGCTTCCGCCCTGCGAGGATTGCTATCTGCTGATGAGGCTCCTGTGAGTTCTAGGGCCTCTAGTTTTGCTTCAGAGAAAAGAGTGCTGGAAATCGTCGCTAACGCACGTTTGCGAGACGCTGCAGCCGAGAGCGCTGGAAAAATCATCGCGCTGCTGCCGCTGGGTGCTCGCAACACGAAACCATCGCTAACGCCCCTTTGCGAGCCGCTGCAACCGAGACGCGCTGGAAAAATCATCGCGCGGCTGTCGCCGAGCGCTTGCAACCCCTACAGAATCATTGCTTCAAGACATCGCATTGCGGACGTCGTGCGTCCGCCATTTTCATCGCATCGCACCGGATTTCGTCGCTCCCTCACGGAGCGCCATTTCTTCGCATCGCAACACGATCGCACAACACAACAGGCTCGTCGCATCGACTTCTCCCTCGCGGCAAGAAAGTCATCGCATCGGCGGCCTAGCGTGCAGGTAGTTTGTCGCATCGTCTCCGCACACGCAACAGGATCGTCGCATCGCCTTCGCCCTCGCGGCAAGGTCTCAGCGCATCGGCGGCCTAGCGTGCAGAAGTTGGTCGCATCGTCTCCGCACGCATCAGCAGATCGGCGCATCATCCTCCCTTGCGGCAAGGATTTTAACGCATCGCCGGCCTCGCGTGAGGAAAATCATCGCTACCACTTCTTTGCGACATTTTGTTGGTTTTGCTACTAAACCCAGGTACTTTGTGAGAGAAAGGGTCGCAGAGACCACTGCCTTGAATTTGAACCTTATTTTTGCAACCTTTGAACTATTTTTTGACAGTCCTTCAACAGCCATCCTATTTTTGACAGTCTTATGAGAGAAAGGGTCGCAGAGACCACTGCCTTGAATTTGAACCTTATTTTTGCAACCTCTGAACGAGAAAGGGGCGCAGAGACCCCTGCTTTGAATTTGAACCTTACTCTTGCAACCTTTGAACTATCTTTGACAGTCCTTCAACAGCTATCCTATTTTTGACAGTATTGTGGCTTTTACAGTTATTGGTCTTGTGATAAATCTGCCTTTATTTAAAGATACTTATTTTTTTATAACTACTTGTGTGGTGTCCCTTTGTAGTGTTCCTCACTGTGTTACTGTGTATGGTCATAAATGCTTCACACCCTGCCTCTGAGATAAGCCTACCTGCTCGTGCTACGTTACCACAGGGTTGAGCAGGGGTATTAAAGAGGGTAGCCCTCTCACTCTGACTTAGGAAGAAGGGTCCCTACTTGGACAGTGGACAGCCATTGCCAACTAGAGACCCCCATTTCTAACAATACATCTAGGACTTTACTTGTGCATTGTTTCTTGGAGGGTTTGATGTCCCCCATTGTCACGTGAGTCTCTGTGAGAGCCATTGTTGTGCGCCAGTATTTACTAGTCGATTGGCCTTTAGGGGAAAAATCTGGCTAGTCTGGCTCTGGAATTGTCAGACCCAACAGAGCCACCGCTTCTTGAAGTTCTGTGGAGTGAACCTGTTTATCTCAGAAGGTGAAGGCTATTCCAAAGGGATATGTCCATCTATATCTGATATTATCTTTGCCCAGTTTGTCAGTTAGAGGCTTAAACTGTAGTCATCGAGCGAGAGTTGCTGGGGAAATATCTTGAACTATGGAGCAAGATGCTCCCTGAAAGGACATTTCCTCCATCATTCATGTTGCTTCAAGAATTGTCTCTTTAGTTTTGAAAGAGTGAAGTTTTGCCAAAATATTGCGTGGTCGCCGCCCCTCTTCCCACTCTATGAACTCGCTCCAGCTTGATTTTGGGGCCATTATTCCCCAGGAGTTCTGAGAAGGGGCCCAATACAAAGGCCTCTAAATCTGGCCCTTCTGCTCCCTCGTCCAAATGCGGTATTCTGACATTGCTGCGTCAAGAGCGATTTTCCAGATCTTCGCACTTTAATAGAGTGGCCTTAAGATGTATTTGGAGATGCAGAAAGGTGTGCTTAAGTTGGCTCATTCCTTGATCCAAGGTTTGCCAAGTATTATCCAATTCAAGAATCTGTGCCTCAACAGAGTCCACATCTTGCTGAAGAGTGGCGAGCTTCAAGGTGAGGTCTGATCTAAGAGTCTCTAAAGAAGTGTCAAGATCAGCCTTGAGCTCTTCTCGCAGTTCTTTTTTAAAGCTCTGGAGGGAGGATAGTAGATCTTCCTTAGTAAGCTCCATCGCCTCAATCGGGGGAGTGGAGGGACGCTGATCTCTCGTTTCGGCAGGTTGGCAGTAGTTCAACGCCCTATTTGTCTGCGACTTTTTCAGAGCCATGTAGAAGTGGACTAGGCCCATTGAATAGGGACTGATACTGCAATTTTAACTGTAATATCACTAGATGTATCTTGTAAAGAACTTTTATGTGCTTCAAGTGTTTCTGGATGATCCTCAGGACCATTAGCGAGGGTTCCCTATGGCAATCTACTCTCCAGGAGGAAGGTGAACTCATTTTCTCTTTATTAGGCTTGTGTTGATGGATTACCCACTCTATACAAGAGAAGATCTACTTCTGCCCAATATGTGGTGATCTGACCTCCAAAAGTCCACTTTCCACTCACTACGATGACTGCAATACGGGTTCGCTATGCTACCCTGGAGGTTCTTCAAGCAAATGTTGCCGCCTAATTTAACTCCATTAATAGTGGACTCCGCTTCAGCATGGCATCCCATCGCTAAGGAGCGTCTTCTGAGGGCAGGGAGAAAGGGTGCCAACTTTTGATGTATCCCCTTGACTAGTGCTGTTACCGCCAGCCTCTTCTTGTCAAGTCTTGCCCTCCCCCTCTTTCGAGTGGCATGCAGATCACTGCACAGCTGAGGGGGTGCACCCGCAAAAGAAGAGCAGGCTGGGATAGATTTATTTCGGATAGCTGAGTTTCCCCAGGGCTTAAAAGCTTTTGGCAATTCTGAGTAATTTCTAGTGTGGGACAGCTTTCCCCACTCCTGGTCAGGGGTGCATCATAGTTCAATGCTTAGAAGCCAGGGCCATTGCCTTTCTCCTTCTATCTTCAGTGGGCAGCTTGCGGGGGATTAATTACTGCGTGGTGTGGCTGCCATTTTGAGGTCAGGCAAAGGATGTTTCACTAAGGTCCCAGTTTTCTTATTTGAAGCAGTTAGGCCTCCCACCTCTTTGGATTCCATTGCCGTCACCTCTCAAGAGATCTCGTCCCCCCCCAGGGGAAGCACAGGTAAGGCTAATTCTTCCAGGGGCTCCCAATCGCAGTACCTGGCGGAGGTGTCTCCCTCCTTGGTGTCGTTGGCTTTACCGCTCTGCTCCCAGGGGTGAAAGCTGCTTCGTAGCGGCTCTAGGACATGCAGCTATGGCCCCCAGGGTCCACAGCAGGCTCCGTAAGGTGGCTCCATCGACCTCAGCATGTCTCGTTTGTTTCAGCGGGTCGCTGTGCCACCCTCTTCTCTAGTCTGAGGCCCGTGCTGATTTCCGTGGGAGCGTCGCTGATGGGGGGTCCATCCTTCTTTCCACCATTGCCCCCCATGATTCACATAGGCAGGAGCTCGCTGTGGGTCAGTTTGTATGCAGAATGATGTGAAAAACCTTGATGTGACCAAATGCAACTGAGCCCGTATGGATCACGTACAAGCAGCCATGGTTGTTGGCCACGCCGCCCCCAGAAACATTTTAGAATATCTTCAGGGGAAAGATTACAGCTAAATAAGTGCAGTGTAATATTTGAGGCATAAGGTTACCCAGCAGCACTTGCAAGAAGCATCCACATAGGACAAGTTCCAATTGGAAGCACTTAAAAACAATTGATGAAAGGGTGTACTGAAAGATGCACGAGAAACTAGGTGCATCAGAATATTCCACCTTTAGAGTAACCTGGGAGAACGTTCATCAGCTGCAGTTATCACAATACCAGCAACCTGTGATAATTTGAGTGAGATGGTTACTCACTGTGCCAAATTCCACGTTTGCCACTGAAAACATGTTATGTGGGTCCATTTTCCCTTCTACTGTACCTGTGTGAATGCCTGTATAGGTGTGTGAGTACATGTATGTGTACCTGTATGGGTGTGTTTGTGACCCTAAACAATAAATATATTTGTAACTTTATAAGTACCCCTTGAACACCATGAGCGGGCCCGATGTGACGTGATCACTTGCATCACATCTTTAACCCCCCAGCCCAACCTGATAAAAAAGATCATCAAGAAGCATTGGCCCATACTCCATACTGGAGAGATGTCAACTGCCACCCCGCGTTTCTCGTTCAAATGCACCGCAAATATCAGGGACATAATCGTACATACAAGACCACCCCCTAAACGCACACCACCCCAACAGCAACTCTGGGGGATCCCACCGATCACAGGCCATTACCCCTGCCGGTCATGCAGTGTGTACCCGCTCACACGCCCTTCCAAAGAGATCAAACTGGGCGCGTCTGACACATGGACCCAGAAGTGCCACACCAACTGCAATACCCGTAACTGTGTTTACATGATCACATGCCCTTGTCTGAAAAGATACGTGGGTATGACGACCAGGGTTACCAAGATTAGAATAACAGAACATCGCAGTAACATCAGGTGCGGTAGGTCCACATAGAGAATGCTCTCTCACTACATTGAGATGAATCACACATCTGATGACATAGAATGGACAATACTCGAATCCCACACCAATATTAGCCAGTAAGCTCTTTTCTGCAGAGAACAACGCTGGGAGTTCCGTCAATCCGCACACCTCAAAGGACTAAACGACGATATTCCGTGGTGTGAGGTAGGACGCGGACTCTCCTTCACACCTTAACATATGTTACCCCTGAACCCTTATCACACAAGCCCATACGTTTTCTAACGGACCAGGGTAGCCTAGCTGTGCCTGTCTGACTCAAGCAAACAACAACCTGCCACCCCCCCCTCCAGTCTCTGAGGTTGCACAATTGCATTAAGGTCCCCTAGTATCTGGCACCCACGGGGCCCTTCACTGCCCCAGTATTGCACACAGTGAGCCCGCAGCCCTCTCTCCCTTTCCCCTCATACGGCGCTTCATTTAGCCACCGGTGGGGCACGCGCGACACATTCGTCTCTTTGCATGGTTTCTTCTTCTTCTTCTTCTTCTTCTTCTTCTTCTTCTTCTCTCTCTCTCTCTCTCTCTCTCTCTCTCTCTCTCTCTCTCTCTCTCTCTCTCTCTCTCTCTCTCTCTCTCTCTCTCTCTCTCTCTCTCTCTCTCTCTCTCTCTCTCCCTCTCTCCCTCTCTCCCTCCCTCTCTCCCTCTCTCCCTCTCTCCCCCCCCCTCTCCCCCTCTCCCCCTCCCTGATTTTCCCAGCCTGTGTTATCACAGGTATCTATGGGCCGCATTTCACCTCTCCTTTGACTTCGACCCTCCCTTCCAAGATGGCGCATCCGTTCCCTCACTCCCCGCCCAATATGGTGCCCATTTTTTGCCGCGGATTGATTGCACGAGATACGCCTGTCTTGTTGCACTTTTCCGCGTCCCCTGTGGTACATAACCATCCCACTTCACTTCCTGACATCCCCCTCGATGTCCAGACGTGGGTAGGTCCCACGCGCCGGAACACCTCAGACTGAGTAGGTACTCGCACTGCCCCTGTTGTTTGCCTCCTCTGGCCGTTCTTACCTGTTACGGCTTCCCCCAGTACCTGGGCCGAGACACTCCATGTTCAGTTAAGACGGGCCCTGCTATCCACATTAGCCCTCTCTGTCCCCTTTACCTGGGATGGCAGCCCTTGGCCCTTTGGTATGTTGTACATCGACGCGTCCAGTTTGTTTCTTTTCCTCTACTTTTCGTTCGTCGGCATCCCACATTATGTTGGTTGTATGTGACCATGCCCTCGACGGCCCATATTGTGACGTTAGTATCCTAGTGAGACCCACTCTTTCTTGCCCCGCTTTCCATCAGCCCACTACCCAATGCGCCCGCTGCCCCCATGATGTTTTCCCCTGTGCCACTGGTCTCGGGTAGCATCCCCGCTCCGCACTCCCTACCCTGGTCACCGAGCCCACACACGGACTCATGCGCAGTGCCCACACACCTCATGCAAAGCCAGCAAGAGGTAAGGGGCCCTCATATGATACTCTCCCCTTCCCTCAAGACCTGGCCCAGTCTCGGGTCTGGTCCCTTCCCATTGTCCTCCACCTTGGCGCCATTCGCCTCCGCACCTCGTGTCAAGAATGCCAGGTCGTCGTTTTCCTTCCTAATAACCCCCCCACCCAGGGACCCTTCCTGCCATCCCAGGAGCATCGCCTTTCCCATTCTGTCCGCCCCCTGTAGCGTGACATTACCACACAGGTGACACCCTCTGAACCCTGACCCAGTTGGGTCCTACACATGGCAGCTCTTGCATATTGCTGCGAGAGCCCACAGCTGCCTAAACCCTTTTTTGTTACCAACACAACTATATACACATACCTCCATTTTTAATATACTCAATGTGCTTCCATGCAATAGGTTGTTCGCCCTCGCCAGTGTGCGAGTGTCTTGGACGTCAAGGTTGGGGTCTCAACACATCCCCTTCTAGGTGAGTCTGCCTCCAACATTACCAGATAGCCCTGCCAGAGGACGCTGTTGCGGCGGTAGCACTCTACCAGCCCCCACAGGTCGATCCCATAATACTGGGCACATTATTGCAGCATGGTTCTGCCACATATTACGCATGATCACCGATACATATGTCTGCATGTCTTTTTACTTTCACCACAGGTTTGGTACGTCACCTCCAAGTGTGTGTTTTTTATATTGCTTTTAATCAATTTCCAATTAGCCATGTGGAACAGTACTGCCCCAACCCATTATATTGTGATTACTACCCCTGTATTTTACCTCTCTTTTCCCTCCAGGTTTTTGCCAGAAGGTAGATTTTTTTTTACACTCACTTCCACCTGCACCCTGGATTACTACACGAATCCTGACCTTAGGGACGGAATCTCTTAGCACACATTGCGACCGTCCCCTGTAGAGTAGATGAGGATCTCCCCCGGTCCTGATGAAATGCCATTAATACTACTGGAGAACATAGGCATGACCATTTCCACCATTCACAAATCACTTTGAGCTGCAGCAGGTTTAATTTTCCTCGCCAGCCACAACTTTTACAGTCAGTTGTTCATAACCATAGCATCAGTATCCAACGAATAAAGTTATTTTTGGACACTCTGCTACTTTTTAGACGCACTTTTTCTCCCACCTCTACTCATCTCACATATGCCCCCGCCTTCTAGGGCTTCACGGCAACAAACTAAGAAGACCCCCGGCAAAGAGCCCCCCTGCGGGGCCCGTCAGGCATTGCAGCGCCAGCCCAACGAGGACCTGCCCTATGATGAAGCATGACACCTCTCGGGGTGTGTGAGTGCCCGTGCGCCTTATAGCAGCTATCCCACTCCTGTCTCTCTTCCCTTACCTGGAGTTCCCCCCCCTTTACCGGCCTCCCAGCTAACTCCTCCCAGGAACTGCATACCTCTTGTTTCACCACAGGGAAGGGAGTAGACATGATCCTTTGTATAAATGGGAGTGGAGTAGTATTTGTATTGTTTGCCAGGAATAAATTGATACAGCAGGACCCCACCCATGTACTTGCAGTGCTGCTGTCTATTTACTTTATTGAAACTGTGGGTGTAGAGAGAGATTTGGAGGAACTGCTTGTTGTTCTAGTGAATAGTGTGCCCATGAAAAACTAAAAAATCTGTCAGTAACTAGTGGATGTAAATTAGGTGAAGAAAGCTACATTATATCTTAAAGACAATAATGTGTGCTATAAAGATGTAGATGCTGTCTAACATGGAAGTTGCATGGAGGATGAAATGTTGCCTTCAAGTGGACAGTTTGAAAAAGTGAATAGAAGTAGTTCTGGAGAAATATATGAGCATTACAGTATCCATCCACTACATTCAAGAGATGTTATGGGTGATGACATTGAACTGTATCAGATGAAACAAGCTAAAAGAACTCCAGTGAGTGTCTGGAGAAAAGTTTTTTAAAGTTGCTTCTTCTCAGTTCTCTTTGAAAAGAAAGTATAAAACTGTCAGAAACATCTTCTTAAAAAAGTACTTTTCACAAGCATTTCAAAACTACCCCACCAAATTCTCCCGGCAGTAGTGACACAGTTTCCGACTAACCCTGAATTTCAACCTGCACTCCTCTGGGGTTAATTAATACTTACTAACAAGGACCTCCTTACATTGGGAGACGTCAACCTCTTCCCCTTCACTAAAGCCAGTATGTTGTCACTCCCATCACCACAAATATGACTCCAAAGGCACCTCTACAAACCTCCTAAGAGATCCTCTGTACTTCTACAGCTACTTCTTACGTCAGAAATAACCTGTCTATAGCAAACACCTCTTTAAAATCAGGCACCAAGTCTCTGAATATATGAACTCTTTCTTGAGCACTGGACACAGTAGTGGTTCTCAAACCTTTTTTGTTAGACTCTAACAACTCTTTGGCTCTCAAGTGCACCTTCTTGACACTCCAGGCAGCACAACCCTTTTCTCTTCCAAGACTCTCTTAGCCTCACCTTTTCTGTCCTCTGCATCCAGCAGGGTCAGCTGTGACCTCAGGTCCCACTCAGCCTGTCTGTCCTTGAAGTCCTCAGGAGACTCGGTTTGGGAAGAGACTACTTTCTGAACTGTTTCCAATAGAGAAGTCTCTCTCTGGGGGATCCCCTCTCTTCTGTGGAGACTTTACCCACTCATTTTTCCACTCCTCTCCCTTCTTCCGAAACTCACTACACTATGGCATCCCGATTCTGAGGTCAACTACTATCAGGATTCTCCCTTTAAAAGAGTGCTGAAGTAGTCCTCTTCTTGCGGTGCAGGTTGCATTCTGTGGATGTACCCCCAAGCTCTAAGGCCGAACTAGTACTCAAACCTGGATGAACACATGAGTAAATGGGTGTGTGAATGGTCTTAAGGGTGTGTGAGTGAGTGCGTCAGTCACTGCCTGGCTATCTGAGTGATAGATACATAACTGCTTTTGTGAGAGTGTAACTCCGCCTGTAATTGCCTTTCTGACTGTGAGAGCATGTGTAAACTACATACTACTAAATTACATACTATAAGCAAACACCCACCTCTAATTTCAAATGCGGTCATTCATCATAGCATAATACAGTTATAACAATTCCACTTTCACCTTTCCTGCTCACTGTATTTTTTAGTTAATATTCTAATCTAAGCAGCCTTCTATTTTCCCTTCTAGTATACTCTCTAGAAGCTGCACATTTTTTCAGCTTACATACACTCCCTATTTTGATTTCTAAATATACTTTTATGTACTACAACCAAATTAACATGCCTGTAAAAGCTCTTTGCTGTTCTCTCAGTTTTATTTCTATGTCTGGTAACATCTATTTTCATTTGAAATCTCTAGTCAGAAATTCTGCAAACCAACTCCTCTCTCAGTAGAAAAGCAGGTAATATGGCTTACCCCTCACCATGTGCTCTTACGTATGCTGCTCTAGTTAACAAATCACAGGCTTCCTTTCATCTTTCTTTTTTGTTTTACCACTTCTAAATGGTCAGTATTTCTTTAACCCCTACCATGTTTCCTGCAAAGAAGCTAATGTAATTGTGTTTTTCATGAATCTGCTAATCCACCGCGATGCTCAGAGAGGGCCCCCCCCCAAATGTAACTTAGTGGCAAGGTTTGTGGATTTACACAGGGGGCTGCGATGAGCCCCATGAGGGTAGCCTAAATATATTTTTTAAAAATAATATATTTGGCATTTTACTGCCCAGTACACAGGCTTACCCCTCATTTTACACATACACAAGGGGTCAGGAAAGCTCTCACCCTACCCCTTCATTCACTATACAAGCAACTTTTCAGCCCCAGGGACCATTGCCTGATAAATAAAATGGCGGTTGCAACTTTTCTATGAAGGTTCGGCCAGTCAATCAATCTTATTTTGGCACGCAGGTCCACGGATTCTCCGTGGGTAGACCGGAAGAGGTTCCGCGTCCTGAGATATACAAATTTGGATTTCGGTTAATATCTGTAAAACTACTCAACGAATTTCGGGCTGCAGTCGTGCTGAAAATCCCTATGGGAATTAACATGGAGAAACCGCACTTTGGGACCCCCCTTTTTCTTGGCTCCCGAAAGGCAGATCACCCCAAAAAATGTAACACAGCAGCTGAACTGAGCGCCGTGCTTATTTTGAAAATATCATGAAGATTCGTCAACCGGTGCCAAAGTTATTGGCAAAACAAACAAGCATTTACAATGCAATAGGTCTCGCATTTTTTTACAGTTAGAGCGGTTGGCATTGTAAATGGCAATGTTTTTTACCTATGTGTTTTGGTGTGGAGTGTAGTGGATGTATGAGCAGAGACGCAGCTGCAGCACTGCCGAGAGGACTTAGAATGAGGAATTACCAATGAGACCAGAGAAGCAGCTGCAGCACTCCCTATAGGACTTAGAATACAGGATTTACCACTGGGACCAGAGAAGTAGCTTGCAGCACTGTCTGGAGGACTTAGAATGATGAATTACCGACTGGATCAGAGAAGCAGCTGCAGCACTGTCTAGAGGACTTAGAATGATGAATTACCGACTGGATCAGAGATCAGCTGCAGCTATAAGTATACCTATAAGCTATAAGTATTTAGGCATGTAGCACTTTTTTTTTTTTTACAAATTAAGTACCTTTACATTTGATATGAAAGCAAAATACCTCAGGCGTGAGACCTGCTGTGCCCTTTACAAGTAAAGGATCCAAACAAAACACGCTGCTTATTTGGAAAATGCGAGATAGTAATAAACAGGAGTGCTTCACTGCTCCATTTTTTGGACAATACATTTTTCACTGTACATATAAGCAGTTCCTCCAACGAAAAAGGAGTGCTGATCCAACAATGGTGACGAAACTTGAAAGTGCCTAGCTGATTGGTTAAAGCACTTTGATACCTTTATTTGCACTATATAAAAATGTAAAAAATAAAAAGGAATGAAAGGATAAGTGCTTGCAGGTTTTTGAGGTGGGGGAGCAAAAAGATGCACTCAATAGAGTGAATATATAAAGCATGTTTGCGTATGAGGGTGATGTGGTTGGGGTTGATTGGGGGGTGGGAAGAGGCGATGGAGGACAGAGGGTGTGCAAACGAAAACATGAGCACTTTGTGGAATGCTTAAAGCAACAAGATTCACAGTCACTTACCAGCTTAACTAAATACATACCAAGGATAAGCACCATGGCTTTGGATAGTGACGTAATGACCTGGTGTCAGGTTGTCATTCTACTAATTAAGTTATCAGTTCTGTACTTTTGTGTGACAGGCTAATGATTTATTGGTGTTGTACTCTTGCTTGCATTGAGCCAATTAGATTGCCACCCCTGAAATCGGGGATTGATAGTGAGGATTTCAGGACTGGAAACAGTATCCATAGCGATCTGGAGTCAGGTGGTCACCCCACCTTAGGACGTGGAGAGAGAAGGCAGTCTTACCTGGGCAGTGCTACCTTAGTTGGGATCGTGTGTTTTCGGCGATGCTGGTTAGAGTATAATCGCTTCCTAAACCCAGAAAAGACATTCAGTCTAGGACCACTTCTGTATACTTTCTTAAGGAATTAGTAAAATGCTCTTCCAATGTATAGACTAGAGGTGACCTTGACCTCACGAAATTTTGATATTGACGAAATGTCAACAAAGCACAAATATAAAAAACACGTTTTTCATATTTGTAAGTACATTCCTATTTTGGGTACAGCGGGGGTGATTAAGTAACTCATAAGTACTTAAATCCACAGCACCGTTTTGTCTTGCTTCAGTCATATGCAGTGTAAAATAGTAACTACACTAACAGGTAGCAGCATTACCTGAGCAGAAGTAACTGGCAGATGTTCCCACGCATGCTTCTCTTCTCTGTCACCTCTTTGATCTAGGGGGTGCTGCTAGCCACTCCTACAGCGCACGCATGTTAGCTTGGTAATGCTCCCTTCAGCTACTCCTGTCTGCGCATGCATGTTGACTTGAAAGTGCCCCCCCCCCCCTCCCACACACACACACACACTGCTACTCCTGCCTGCTCACCTAGGATGACTTGGAAATGCTCCCCCATGTAGCTACTCTTGCCTGCGCACGTATGTTGCTTTGGAAATGCAGCGCACACGTTAATTTGAAAAAGCTCCCCTCAAGCTTTGCCCTCTGTAGAAGGTAATTCCGCACAGCACACACTCACTTCCACTCAGAAGTAGCTGTTTAGCATTCTCCTCCCAACACCCGACGGCATTGTGCTACTTTTAAGAACTGCTGCGAAGATTGCTCATTTCAAACAAAGCGCTGCACTTACATTGTTTCACTGGCTTGGATTTTAAAAGCTCCCGTTTAAAGAAATCCCAATTCGCAGTTTCTCTCTAAAAGCCAGTCGTGCTGGGCTTTTAAATTCAAGGGATCTCCGAATGCAGATAATGTAATGAGATTTCTTCATGCACAGAGTCTCTTTAACAGGAAATGGCTCCCAGCCCCTCCTATGCGATCCTTTCAAACAGACCATCGCCTGCTGGTACTTCGGTAAAATCCTCCATAGTGTGTTTGTATTGTCTGCAACCTGCAACCGTTTTTAAATATAAAAAGTGAAATCATAAGCCAATCATAGCCAATAGGTCTCGCCTTTGGGACCTTATAAGTGTTTAGTCAGAGCTATTGGCTTTGCCAATGTTTTTGCTTAAAGAGAATATGTTATGTAGACAAACAGTGACCAAAAGGTGACTTGTTGCCATTTGCTTCAGCGACGTTAATTCCTCAATCCCGTCCTGGGCTGCTCTGAGGTGAGATGCAGAGTGAAAAGGGACAAGCAACCAGCGCAAAACTGACAGGCACTGCAGTGATGTGATTGTGAGTCCGGTACGTTTCCTGCATAATTACCATTGCGTTCGCTTGCCGCATATTTAACCATATGCGGCATAATGAATAGAGCTCAGCCAAAACGTTTCAAGATTTAATTGAACAGATGTTAGAAAACCAAGCATTGGGAAAGCCAACAGGTCTGGCTTTCGGTTCATGTCTGCTTTTACTCTGTCCACGAGAGAGAGAAAACAAGGGAGACAGGTGGAGGAAGAGCACAGGGTGAAAGAGAGCAAGTGGACGAGAAAGACCGAGAGACCCAGAGAGAGCGAGAGACAGGCGAAAGATGGAGAGAAAGGAGAAGTGAGAGGGAGAAGGGACCGACAGATGAGAGGGGGGCCGGAGGGAAGAAAGATAGGCGAGAGATGGCGCGAGACTCACAGAGCATGAGACAGACAGAGGAGAGAGAGAGAGAGAGAGAGAGAGAAGAGACTGTCAGTGAGTCAGAGGGGAGGGAATGAAAGATGAGCAACCTGCCAGAGAGAGAGGGTCAGGGGGGATAGAGTAACAGATGGCGAGAGAGAGACATAAGGGAGGAGTAATGGCACCTGTAAAGAAAGCTGGCGAGAGGGGAAGGTGGAGAGAAGTGAGAGGGGCAGGAGAGAGTGATGGTGAGAGTGAGAAGTGTGAGAGGGAGAGGAGAGAGTAAGTTGGTCTCTCCCTAGCCCTTCGGAGTATGGCCTAGACTGAAGCTGTGCACACAGGTTCGTGGCGCCTTCCTCACACCCTCGGTCTGCGGGGCACATGGTGAGAACCCAGAGGGTCCTGAAAGAATGGGCCTTTAGGCTCTCAGCACAGTGAACACCTAAGCAAACGCCATCACAAGTCATCATCTGAGAAATCTCGTCAGGCGAAGAAACAGGACGCGAGGGAGCAAGAAAAGCAGAGGTGTCAAGAGGAATGCAAAGAGGCGCTTTATGCCTAAAGTCACACTGTCCCTTCTTCTTTAAGCCAAGAACTAATTAAAGCGCGAACCCCGACTGCCCCAGTCTTCACTTCAATCACAACACTACACGGGGAAACACGGCAGAGGCATACAGCACGCAGACCAAAGCTACGAGTGAATGTTTAACTGAACACGTCCACAGCTGCAGACAACGCAAGCAAACGAGGGGTGCACAGAGGAGGCAACACGTGGTGAGAGCAGCAAATGACAACACAAACTCCCAAATAAAGACGGATTGTTTCCCCAGAAGACACGCATTTCAGCATGCTTTTTAACAAGCCCACACAAAACAACAAGCGCGGCCGCTAAAGTGAAAGCGACCGCGCTGTGTTTAATTAGTAACCTGATCCACGAAGAGGAATGCAGATGCCACCCTGCGCGCTGCTGCTCGCTCCAGAGAGCAAAACGCCGTGGGAGTTAACCTTTGGAGAAGAGGTGGGACATGCACCCGCCTTTGGCCATTTGCGTGCTTTCATTATTGAAAGACACACGCAATAATTTGCATATTCTTGCCACATAATTTACTCAAACCTGCCGCATAATTATAATTCCAGTGGCCCTGCCTATGATGCATTCCCATACTGCAACACACAGCAGACCCAGGTGCCCAGGTGGGCAAGACGTCAAATATATTCCAGGAAGAAAACCATGCCAATTGTAATTCGCTGTACTACACCAACTGCAGTAATTGCCGAGTGTCTTCACTGGAACACGTTTTAAAGGAGAGTTAATTGTCAAAAACAAAGGGAAAGAGTGTGTGAAGATAGTGTAAAACCAAACAGCATTTGAATGCACGCAAAGCCCACACATGGCCGCTGGCACGTTTGTTTCACTTCGTCATGATCGTTTAGCTCACGAGCAAGTGACCGTGTGCCAACACTAGTAAGAAGACAGCAATAAATCACCTCTGGTCTCGGCAGGGTGCAGCCAAGACACCATTTACACAAACTAACTACAGGCACAGGACGAACAGCTACAATGAGTGTGGGGCGGACGGGCGCCCTGCAAATGGTTTCTCAGGCTCCCTCAACCTTAACACCCTGCACACATGTTGCCATGGAAGGATCCGAGGAAACGGCGCGTTTGTCTGACGGGAGGTGTGAAGACGGGTGGGGTAAGCTTGTGGCTCTGCATCTACCGTACTCGTCTGCTAGGAGGGGGTAGGGTGCAGTGTACTAGAGGAACTTGGCATAGTGAGCAAGAAAAGGTAAATATAGAGGGAGCGGGAAATCTATCAGGGTGCTGCAGGACCAGGATTAGGAGTGTGCCCCCTTCAAAGAGTCATTCTTAGTCACCAGCAGCTTTCAGGTTTCGGCTGGGTGTTAGTGTATGGAAGACAAGTGATCGGAGAAGACCGCAAATATTTTTTTTAAAAATGCCACTAAGTAAGAGCACTGGGGTCATCAACTGGTGAAATGCAGCTTTCTAAAAGAAAATAAATAAACTTCGCTCAGAGCCCCATTCAATAACAAAAGCAGGCAATGCTGTAATACTTGCGCAGAAGTGAGCTCCTCCTCATTTTGAGGTTGCCACCTTGTTCCACTCACCTTCACCACGGACTCCATGTCCAAAAAAGCTGACATCCTTACAAAATAGACGCCCATCACAAATCTTGTCACATCCATTCAGAACTTTAAATACGCAAATGGTTACCTAGACATCATACAAAGTCAATCCGCTTTCTTTTGTCACCGAGGCAGGCATCCCATCTCCTCCTGTATCAATCATCAGCAAACAAGAAGACTGGCTTAACCTTGCAAACAAAAACACAGCCCCACCTGGCGAATAACTGACAACAAAGGAAAGCTTCAGCTAATGCACAGAGGTACTTGGGATATTAAGGAGATGAATACGTCCTTGCTGCCCGTTTACAACAGAACTTCATTGTAAATCAACATGCTAATGGCTCCCAGCAATCAACAAACATTGGGCGCGCGGCCGCGAAACTGACACGGCCGCGAAAGTAATCGTGAGTAAGCGGGTTTTGGAAGTGCAAACAGTGGCTTTTGCTGGCGACCAGCTTGCGTTCACGCGAGCGTCCAGATGGCGAGGGATGCCATATGGCGCCTGATCGCGCGTGCACGCTCGCGTGAACGCAAGCTGGTCGCCAGCAAAAGCCACTGTTTGCACTTCCAAATCCCGCTTACTAAAACTCTCGCCAGAGTAGTGCATGCGCTGGCTCAGGCGAGACCTAAAAACATGTGAGCAGCAAGTAAAAGTTGCTGGTTTGAGTGCGGCACAGATGGCTGCAGGGCACACCGTGGAGCAACTCGGTACACTACGGAGGAGGCGTGCCCCTCAAGGGGGGGGGGAGGGGTGATCACCTCAGGGCCTGGGCCACACCTTGGGCGCACAGGGGCTAAATCCCTCCTCGCACTGGTATGTGCAAAGGAGATGAAGAACCTGCCCCCTGAGAGTTACAAAGGGACAAGCCGGATGGGTTAGCGAAGACCTACACTCACTCGTCGTTCTCCCTCTGTTACCATGGCAATGAAATCAGCCTTCAATCAGGTTTGTTACATAGAACAGAATTTAAGCATATTACCGTAAACATTACCGTAAACAGTTAATGGTCATTGTGTTCCTGATGGCGGCAGGCACATTTAAAATAAAATAATCATCCGGTGATGGTTTCAGGTGAAGTCAGGATAAAGACGACTACCTTCCACTAGCAGCTGAACTGGCTGTGTTCACACGTGGCCCTTTGTTCTGCAAATAACGTCGGCACAGGAGAGCTGGGTGTCTGGCAATGTGATTGATATGGCTGAGTTCCTTAATGTGTCCACATAAAAGCACTGAAAGAGCGAGCGCACAGCATGCGCGTCCCTGCTCGTCCCCGCGGCTATACTCCAAGGGAGTTAACTTCTATGGAGAGGTGGGGCATGAAACACCCATCAGCCATTACCGAAGTCGCATTTTTAAAGGACAGACGGATAAGCCAATCGAAGCAAAGGGGGAGTCAGACCCCACAAAGTAAATATAACAGATCGCCTACAGCGCAAGCGCTGTTTAGGCTCGACCTAAAAATGACAGCAGGCGCCTCAGTGCATAAAGCCTACTGGGCCTCTAATTCTGCATGCCCTATTGTATACTAGGGACTACGGCTCGGCTGTCAGTACCAATTATACTCAGACCTCATTACCATAAACCTTCAGTCGGAGGACAGGCCCTGGGTCTGGTTAGCAAAGTCCAGGGCACTCTCAGAGTAAACAAACCTGCATCTAGGGGTCACAAAAGGGGGCAAAAAGTGGGGGACACTACAAAAAGCCCTGGTTCTCTCC
This sequence comes from Calotriton arnoldi, assembly GCA_963921515.1. Lineage (NCBI taxonomy): Eukaryota > Metazoa > Chordata > Amphibia > Caudata > Salamandridae > Calotriton > Calotriton arnoldi. The sequence continues at coordinate 1,109,370 of CAWUFW010003548.1, forward strand.
ATTGAGTTTGGCAAAAAAAAAAAGTCCAGATGCAGCATTTTACCAAACAAGCATTAGCAAAGTCAATAGGTTTGGCTTTCATATGCTCGAGCATGCAATTACAGCGCTGCCTCCGCTGAGTAACCTGCTGCTTGGCATCACAACCGTGGGCAACACAAAAGAGGGCACAGACATGGAAGATTCAGAAAGGGTCAGGTGGCGCAGAAACATGAATTTGTGCATGCCTACATATGCAAGCGGTACCACGTTTCAGCCACTGTCTGCTTTTGCATTAGTGATACTCTGAAAGAGTGGTGCACCTCTGTTGTGCACACGAAATGTGTTATGCGTTTTATCCTCCACCTCCTAGCACAAACCTGCACAAATGAAAAAGGACTCTGCTGGACACACATCTCTCATAAAACGTTCTCTTTGAACAGTGTTGTAATTTCATCTGCCGTAGAGATGCCAGGTCGTTGTGTTGGTAACGCGCCGTGTGCTCTGGTGCAGGTTATTCAGCCCCAGCCATTGCAATGGATGGTGGCTTCCAAATAAAATGTTGTTCATTTTCGGTTACTGCCGGATGGTGTGCCGTGGGGTTGTGCGTAATCTGGACACATCTCTGTTTTCAGGTGTTAGTCCAACTCCAAGAATGCTCGACCTGTTCATTAAGATCCCAGGCGTGGGAGGAGGTGTCTTATTACAACAGAGTCATCTGTTCTGACAAGTTTATTCAGAGCATATACACACAGCCTGCGGTAACAGCTGGCTGCCTCTGTACCCCTGCCCTCTCTGCCGCTTGCCTCCGCCATGACACGGATATTACATGTACTGGTTCCTAGATGAACCTAGCGCTCTTTGCCTGCAGTATTTCTTTTTATAAAGCGCTAAGCGTGTACCTCACGATGACATCACTGTTCACCATCGGGAGCTCTTGTTTCCTCGAGTTACCCCCCAGAAGCAGTGCACGGTGCCCCTTACCTCCCGGGCTGTGACGCGAGTCGCGGCCTGTCAGGCAGACATGTCTCCTCTGATGCTCAAAGGCCTCTGTCGGTGAAGGGACGGTTTGTTCGTCACGGGTGTGTGCTGGTTGAACCTTTCACAGCGTGTAGAACCAGCCTGCTCACCAGGGTCGTGACAGGTCGGATCTCTGCAACCTCTGTCCTTTCTGCTTCTGAAAAAAAGAAGCCTGCAAGTGGTGCGCGCACGCGCGCCACAGCTAAGCATGTGATTTCAATTATCACGCCCGTGTCGGGGCACGATAATTGAAACCACATGGCCTATTGGTGTCTATTACGCGCACCAAGCGCGTAATAGACACCAAAAGGCCATGGGAGGAGCATTGCTCCTCCCATGGCCTATTGGTGTCTATTACGCGCACCAAGCGCGTAATAGACACCAATAGGCCATGGGCGGAGCAATGCGCCCGCCTTTGACTAATTGCGTGCAGTCTTTTATAAAAAGACGCACGAAAAGGCCAATGGGGTAGCACAAAAGGAATCGCACACGCACGAGCGTGTGCGATTCCTAGGTCAGTGCTGAATCCCCGTTTTTCACCTACTAAATGTCTCGCGCTGCGTGAGCACTGCTGCGCAGTGCAACGCTTGGCGCGAGACCTAAAAATGCTTTTTCTATGGAAACCAGGTCTCAACTATAGCTACCTACTGGCGACAGCCTGTAGTATATATATATATATATATATATATATTATCTACTGGCGGTCGCCAGTAGATAGTTATAGTTAGGACCTATTTTCCATAGGAAATCCGCGACATTCTATTTGAAATAACTCTTGCGTCGGTTGACGAATCTTCGCGAAATTTTCAAACTTTATGGCCCGCTCCGGTCCGCTCCTACCCTGAAAGTCTCAGGGTGATTCGTCAAGCGGGGGCCGAGAAAAAGGGGGGTCCCAAAACGTGTTTTCCCATTCATTTTCCCATAGGAAACTTTAGACACGGCTACAGCCCGAACTGCTGAACGGAATTACACCAAATTTGGCAAAGAGGTAGTTCTTGGTTCAGAAAGAACCCTTTTTGTTAAATGGTGTAAATCCGTTCAGTAGTTGCAGAGAAATTAAAAAATAAGAGTCAAAAAATCAATTTCCCATAGGAAACTTTATGCAAGGCTACAGCCCGAACTGCTGAACGGAATTACACCAAATTTGGCAAAGAGGTAGTTCTTGGTTCAAAAAGAACCCTTTTTGTTAAATGGTGAAAATCCGTTCAGTAGTTGCTGAGAAAATCAAAAGTAAAAACACATATATATCTGGGCGGAGCCTAACCACACATGTCATCGTGAGATCTGATTGGCTGTCAGCACTTCATCCTGGAATTGCTGGCAGCCATCTTGGGACCAATATAAATGATAGTACCCCATTGAAATGCATTGTAGTGAATCGAAGATTTTGAGGGTTACCAAAAGGAGAACTATAAAGGGTGATAACAGACTTTAGTTACATTAGAATTCATTTGTTGATGGTACCATACTAATTTCCGAAATTGTGGTGTATTCTAAGGTGATTTTACCCTGTGAAAAACCTTCTGCTGGGATATCATGAATCATGTTTGAGAGAAAACTATTTTCACATGCTTGTCCCATACAGTTTTGGAAGGTGCCCCAGAAGCTAAAATGAGAGCATATTTTCTGTAAATTCACATTATCTTTCTCAGTCATGTGAGAATGAAGTCTGACATTCTCAGTAAAACATGTACATCCAACAAGGGCAGAGACTGTCAGTTGATTCCGTTGTGTTCTACTGCAGCTTCCCAGAGTGTTCTAAAGAACAACTAGAGTGCTAACAGCCTTACTTATGACAAAAGTATGGCACACCTGAAGCCATCTTGATTGGAATAAACTGGTAACACTTAAAACATTTAATTTAAAAAGGAACAAAATGATGGGGTTCATCTTGTCATAGAAATTATGGTTAGTGCTCTGGAAAGAAAAATTAGGACATGTTTCAAGTGTGATCTCAAATATCTTCCTGTTATATTTCAACAGGAGCAGCCTGTCAGTTGATGCCTTTGTGTTCTACTGCAGCTTCCCAGAGTGTTCTAAAGAACAACTAGAGCGCTAACAGTCTTACTTATGACAAAAGTATGGCACACCTGAAGCCATCTTGATTGGAATAAACTGGTAACACTTAAAACATTTAATTTAAAAAGGAACAAAATGAGGGGGTTCATTTTGCCATAGAAATTATGTTTAGTGCTGTAGAAAGAAAAATTAGGACATGTTTTAAGTGAGATCTCAAATATCTTCCTGTTATATTTCAACAGGAGCAGCCTGTCAGTTGATGCCTTTGTGTTCTACTGCAGCTTCCCAGAGTGTTCTAAAGAACAACTAGAGTGCTAACAGCCTTACTTATGACAAAAGTATGGCACACCAGAAGCCATCTTGATTGGAATAAACTGGTAACACTTAAAACATTTAATTTAAAAAGGAACAAAATGAGGGGGTTCATTTTGCCATAGAAATTATGGTTAGTGCTGCAAAAAGAAAATTTAGTGCATGTTTTAAGTGAGATCTCAAATCCTCTTCTATTTCATTAGAAAATTCTGACATGCAGACTGAAACAATCACTTTCAATACCACCAGTAGACTTCCAGTTAACTCCTTGGTGAGCAGTAGCTTTACTACAGTGATCTAATGAACAACTAGAGTAATAACATTCTGAATTTATGGCAAATGTGTGACACATCTGAATGCCTTCTTGATGGAATCAAAGTAAAAAACTGAAAGCATTTCCTACTGAGGAGACTGCAGTAAATGAGGAAAATAGGAAACTTCATAACAAAGAAGTCTTCCAAGATGGCCACCAGTGAAAAAAGAGCCCAAATGTAGCACAAATATTACCCAGATGTAGCCCACATATAGCCCAATGACAAAAGTGTGCAAAACACTTTTTATTTTTAGTTTTTTTGCAGTTTTATGTAGTGCAGACTGGTCAGGTATTGGAGCGTTGCATCTTAAAACATGACCCCCTACACTACAAAAACACCACTGCACTACCCTAAACCCTAAAACACTACCCCAGCACGACCCCCTACACTACACAAGCACCACTGCACTATCCTAAACCCTAAAACACTATCCCCAGCATGACCCCCTACACTACACAAACACCACTGCACTACCCTAAACCCTAAAACACTACCCCAACACCACTGCACTAACCTAAATCCTAAAACACTACCCCCAGCACGACCCCCTACACTACCCAAACACCACTGCACTACCCTAAAACATGACCCCCTACACTACACAAACACCACTGCACTACCCTAAACCCTAAAACACTACCCCCAGCACGACCCCCTACACTACACAAGCACCACTGCACTACCCTAAAACCTAAAACACTACCCCCAGCACGACCCCCTACACTACACAAACACCACTGCACTACCTTAAACCCTAAAACACTACCCCCAGCACGACCCCCTACACTACCCAAACACCACTGCACTAACCTAAATCCTAAAACACTACCCCCAGCACGACCCCTACACTACCCAAACACCACTGCACTACCCTAAAACATGACCCCCTACACTACACAAACACCACTGCACTACCCTAAACCCTAAAACACTACCCCCAGCACGACCCCCTACACTACACAAGCACCACTGCACTACCCTAAACCCTAAAACACTACCCCCAGCATGACCCCCTACACTGCCCGAACACCACTGCACTGCCCTAAACCCTGAAACACCAGCCCCTGCATGACCCCCTACACTGCCCGAACACCACTGCACTGCCCTAAACCCTGAAACACATACCCTAGCACGACCCCCTACACTGCCCGAACACCACTGCACTGCCCTAAACCCTGAAACACCACCCCCTTCACGACCCCCTACACTGCCCGAACACCACTGCACTGCCCTAAACCCTGAAACACCACCCCCAGCATGACCCCTACACTGCCCGAATATCACTGCACTGCCCTAAACCCTGAAACACTACCCCCAGCAAGACCTCCTACACTGCCCGAATACCACTGCACTGCCCTAAACCCTGAAACATCACCCCCAGCAAGACCCCTACACTGCCCGAACACCACTGCCCTAAACCCTGAAACACCACCCCCAGCACGACCCCCTACACTGCCCGAACACCACTGCACTGCCCTAAACCCTGAAACACCACCCCCTGCACGACCCCCTACACTGCCCGAACACCACTGCACTGCCCTAAACCCTGAAACACCAGCCCCAGCACGACCCCCTACACTGCACGAACACCACTGCAATGCCCTAAACCCTGAAACACTACCCCCAGCAAGACCCCCTACACTGCCCGAACACCACTGCACTGCCCTAAACCCTGAAACACCACCCCCAGCAAGACCCCCTACACTGCCCGAACACCACTGCCCTAAACCCTGAAACACCACCCCCAGCAAGACCCCCTACACTGCCCGAACACCACTGCACTGCCCTAAACCCTGAAACACCAGCCCCAGCACGACCCCTACACTGCCCGAACACCACTGCACTGCCCTAAACCCTGAAACACCACCCCTGCACGACCCCCTACACTGCCCGAACACCACTGCACTGCCCTAAATGCTGAAACACCACCCCCAGCACGACCCCCTACACTGCCCGAACACCACTGCACTGCCCTAAACCCTGAAACACCACCCCCTGCACGATCCCCTACACTGCCCGAACACTACTGCACTGCCCTAAACCCTGAAACACCACCCCCAGCACGACCCCCTACACTGCACGAACACCACTGCACTGCCCTAAACCCCGAAACACTACCCCCAGCAAGACCCCCTACACTGCCCGAACACCACTGCCCTAAACCCTGAAACACCACCCCCAGCAAGACCCCTACACTGCCCGTACACCACTGCACTGCCCTAAACCCTGAAACACCACCCCCAGCACGACCCCCTACACTGCCTGAACACCACTGCACTGCCCTAAACCCTGAAACACCACCCCCAGCATGACCCCCTACACTGCCCGAACACCACTGCACTGCCCTAAACCCTGAAACACCACCCCCAGCACGACCCCCTAACACTGCCCGAACACCACTGCACTGCCCTAAACCCTGAAACACGAGCCCCAGCACAACCCCGTACACTGCCCGAACACCACTGCACTGCCCTAAACCCTGAAACACCAGCCCCAGCACGACCGCCTACACTGCCCGAAAACCACTGCACTGCCCTAAACCCTGAAACACCAGCCCCAGCACGACCCCCTACACTGCCCGAACACCACTGCACTACCCTAAACCTTCAAACACCAGCCCCAGCACAACCCCCTACACTGCCCGAACACCACTGCACTGCCCTAAACCCTGAAACACCAGCCCCAGCAAGACCCCCTACACTACCCAAACACCACTGCACTGCCCTAAACCCTGAAACACCACCCCCAGCAAGACCCCCTACACTGCCCGAACACCACTGCACTAAAGCCTGAAACACCACCCCCAGCAAGACCACCTACACTGGCCGAACACCACTGCACTGCCCTAAACCCTGAAACACCACCCCCTGCACGACCCCCTACACTGCCCAAACACTACTGCCCTGCCCTAAACCCTGAAACACCACCCCTGCACGACCCCCTACACTGCCCGAACACCACTGCACTGCCCTAAACCCTGAAACACCACCCCTCAGCACGACACCCTACACTGCCCGAACACCACTGCACTGCTCTAAACCCTGAAACACCACCCCCAGCACGACCCACTACACTGCCCGAACACCACTGAACTGCCCTAAACCCTGAAACACCACCCCCTGCACGACCTCCTACACTGCCGGAACACCACTGCACTGCCCTAAACCCTGAAACACCACCCCCAGCACGACCCCCTACACTGCCCGAACACCACTGCACTGCCCTAAACCCTGAAACATCAACCCCAGCAAGACCCCCTACACTGCCTGAACACCACTGCCCTAAACCCTGAAACACCACCCCTACACTGCACGAACACCACTGCACTGCCCTAAACCCTGAAACACCACCTCCAGCAAAACCCCCTACACTGCCTGAACACCATTGCTCTGCCCTAAATCCTGAAACACTAGCCCCAGCATGACCCCCTACACTGCCCAAACACCACTGCACTGCCCTAAACCCTGAAACACCACCCCCAGCACGACCCCTAGACTGCCCGAACACCACTGCACTGCCCTAAACCCTGAAACACCAGCCCCAGCAAGACCCCGTACACTGCCCGAACACCACTGCACTGCCCTAGACTCTGAAACACCAGCCCCAGCAAGACCCCCTACACTGCCCGAACACCACTGCACTGCTCTAAACCCTGAAACACCAGCCCCAGCATGACCCCCTACACTGCCCGAACACCACTGCACTGCCCTAAACCCTGAAACACCAGCCCCAGCACGACCACCTACACTGCCCGAACACCACTGCACTGCCCTAAACCCTGAAACACCAGCCCCAGCACAACCCCCTACACTGCCCGAACACCACTGCACTGCCCTAAACCCTGAAACACCAGCCCCAGCACGACCCCCTACACTGCCCGAACACCACTGTACTGCCCTAAAGCCTGAAACACCAGCCCCAGCACGACCCCCTACACTGCCCGAACACCACTGCACTGCCCTAAACCCTGAAACACCACCCCCTGCACCGCCCCCTACACTGCCTGAACACCACTGCACTGCCCTAAACCCTGAAACACCACCCCCAGCACGACCCCCTTTACTGCTCGAACACCACTGCACTGCCCCAAACCCTGAAACACCACCCCCAGCATGACCCCCTACACTGCCCGAACACCACTGCCCTAAACCCTGAAACACCACCCCCTGCACGACCCCCTACACTGCCCGAACACCACTGCACTGCCCTAAACCCTGAAACACCACCCCCTACACTGCCCGAACACCACTGCACTGCCCTAAACCCTGAAACACCACCCCCAGCACGACTCCCTACACTGCCCAAACACCACTGCACTGCCCTAAACCCTAAAACACCACCCCCAGCATTACCCCCTACACTGCCCAAACACCACTGCACTGCCCTAAACCCTAGAACACTACCCCCAGCACGACCCCCTACACTACCCGAACACCACTGCACTAAACCCTAAAATACTACCCCCAGCACAACCCCCTACACTACCCGAACACGACTGCACTGCCCTAAACCCTCAAACACTCCCCCAGCACGACCCCCTACACTACCCGAACACCACTGCACTGCCCTAAACCCGAAAACACTCCCCGCAGCACGACCCCCTACACTACCCGAACACCACTGCACTGCCCTAAACCCTAAAACACTCCCCCCAGCATGACCCCTACACTACCCAAACACCACTGCACTGCCCTAAACCCTAAAACACTACCCCCCGCATGACACCCTACACTACCCAAACACCAATGCACTACCCTAATCCCTAAAACACTACCCCCGCATGACCCCCTACACTACCCTAAACCCTAAAACACTACCCCCGCACGACTCCCTACACTACCCAAAGACCACTGCACTACCCTAAACCCTAAAACACGACCTCCTACACTACACAAACACCACTGCACTACCCTAAACCCTAAAACACTACCCCCTACACTACACAAACACCACTGCACTACCCTAAACCCTAAAACACTACCCCCAGCAGTACCCCTACACTACCCAAACACCACTGCACTAACCTAAACCCTAAAACACTACCCCCAGCAGTACCCCTACACTACCCAAACACCACTGCACTACCCTAAATCACTACCCCCAGCACGACCCCTACACTACCCAAACACCACTGCACTACCCTAAACCCTAAAACACTACCCCCAGCACGACCCCCACACTACCCAAACACCACTGCACTACCCTAAACCCTAAAACACTCTCCCCAGCACGACTCCCTACACTACCCAAACACCACTGCACTACCCTAAACCCTAAATCTACCCCCAGCATGACCCCCTACACTACACAAACACCACTGCACTACCCTAAACCCTAAAACACTACCCCCAGCACGACCCTCTTCACTACCTAAACACAACTGCACAATTTGTTACAGGCGTTGCAACGCAGGCCTGTGGTGCTTACTGGAAGTACCTAGTGGGCTAGTTGGGCCCCAGGGACCCTCAGAATTCAAGGGGACTTAATCCCGCAACTTAAAACGCGCCACGGGGTGCGTTTGCACAGTGGTGAAGGGAGGGGGCGGGGCCTCAGGTGACATGTGCGCAAACATGCCCTGTGGTGCGTTTTAAGTTGGGGAATTAATTCCCTTTGAATCCTGAGAGACCCTGGGGGCCAACTAGCCCACCAGGTACCTTCAGTAAGCACAACAGAGTTGCGTTGCAGATAGGTGAAAAAAGGTGCGTGGCCTCGGAACGCCTCTCTCCAACTCAGCTCTGTGGTCCTAACTGTAGGTACCTGGGGGGCTAGTTGGGCCCCAGGGACCCTCAGAATTCAAGGGGACTTAATCCCGCAACTTAAAACACGCCACGGGGTGCGTTTGCACACATGTCACCTCAGGCCCCCCCCTCCCTTCACCACTGTGCAAACGCGCCCTGTAGCGCGTTTTAAGAGGTAGTTTTAATCCCCCTGCCCTATTATGTACTAGGGACTTGCAGAGGAGGTCATGCTAATCACAGGGGTACCCCCAACGCATAGTGTTCCCTAGTGTATGTAGGTGTTTTCACTGTATTCGAAGTGTCTTTTAGCATAGCACTGGCTCTGGTTAGTCAGAGTCAGTTACCACCAGTACCCGTCTGAAAAAGTTGTGGGCACAGGATGATTTTGCAACAAGGCCTCTTTCTGCTCCTCTGTTGGTTCTTTCTGCACATCTTTTGCTTCTTTCTGTGCGTTTTTTCTTCTTTCTTCACATGTCCTACCTCTGTAGGCATAGTTAGAAACTAGCATTTAAAAAAACCTTTGAAATTCACTTAAAAAATCATAGGTTTCAGGCACGTTATAGTTAGAAATTAGCATTTAAAAAACCTTTGAAATTCACTGAAAAAACCATAGGTTTCAGACACGTTATAGTTAGAAATTAGCATTTAAAAAACCTTTGAAATTCACTGAAAAAACCATAGGTTTTAGGGACAGTTATAGTTAGTTGGACATTTCACTCGTACAAAACCATAGAAATTCCCCCGTTATAGTTAGTTCAGCTAACTATAACTCGCGCCCCGCAATGCACTGCTGATGACGTCACATATTACATCACTCATGACATGGTCAGTGACATCACTGATGACATCACTGATGACATCTCAAATGACATCACTGATGACATCATCCATGTGATAATTTCATGCATCTTCTCACACCCTAATATAACTTTTGATACACCCACTCTAAATTACAGACTGCCATTCTCAAAACCATAGACACTCCAACACCAAAAACTACATACCCACTCACTGATTCTTAGGTCTACACACACATCCACTCACTCACCCGTACAGTCACTCATACTTAGTCACTCAGTACAGGACTATCATATGCACTCATACACCTATATAAACACTCACACACCGCCACTCATCCATAGAGGTACTCACACACCTAGTCAGTCATGCAAAAAACTTAATCACACACCCATTTACTCACCTATACAGTTATACACACACCAGCTCACTTACTCATACAAATACTAGCACATTCTTACGCTCTTGTACAATCACTGATACAAGTACACACTCATCCATACAGCCACTCTCACAATCACACACTCTCACTTATAGCCATTTATATACTCCAACACACATATATACTGCCTTTCACATATGTAGTTACTCACACATGTACCACTGAGATATACATTCAATCACTAACACACCCATACACACACTCACCCACCCATACAGTCCATCACAGATGCACTCTTGAAACCATGCACCCAGTGAATCACCAACTCACACATCTATGCACAGAGTCACACACACCCCACCCACACAAACACTCAGGCACCCATACAGATACTCAGACAATCAATCAATAACCCATGTAGACACTCATGTAGCTATTCAGAAAGCCATGCAGCCGCTTACAAACCAACAGACAGACGGATACAGACATTCACACAGTTTAGTCACTAACCCATGCATTCAGTAAGATACATTTAATCACTCACTTGTAGAGTCAGTCACTCACGTACTAAATCATCCATTCAGACACTTATACACCCACTCATTCTTCAATACGCCTTTCCCTATATATATTAAACATATTTAAACTTTACAGAAACACACAGTCACTGGATGATATCATCAGTGATGTCATCAGTGATGTCATTTGAGATGTCATCAGTGATGTCATCAGTGATGTCACTGACCATGTCATGAGTGATGTAATATGTGACGTCATCAGCAGTGCATTGCGGGCGCGAGTTATAGTTAGCTGAACTAACTATAACGGGGAATTTCTATGGTTTTGTACGAGTGAAATGTCCAACTAACTATAACTGTCCCTAAAACCTATGGTTTTTTTCAGTGAATATATATATATATATATATATATATATATATATACACACATACACACACAAATATGTATACACACACACTTGATAAAACTAAAGGTTAAAGTAACGTTAGTTAGGTGAACTTCCAGTGATAACGTAATGCTTTAGAATAAAAAAAAACACTGAAATTCAGCATCAAGTTATCTCTAGTAACTAGAACTTGTGCCCTAAAGTAACTAACTCGCACCTCTGCCATGCACAGTGTCTTCATCAATGATGTCAGCTCAGTTGTCATTAGTAATGCTATCAATGATTTTATAGATCATGTAATGAGTGATGTAATATGTGGAGTAATTAACACTGCATGGTGAAGGAATTATTGTTACTTCAGGGCACGAGTTATAGCTACTAGAGAAATATAACTGGTGAATTTCATAATTGTTTTTAGTTTTAAATGTTACGTTGTCAGAGAATTGTTTTTCATTGAATTCCTAGTTTTTTTTTCTTTCTTGTTACGTAAAGTAATATTTCATTACCATACGTAAAGCCAGCCTCTGGCATGGTTGTCAGCAGGGCTTGGCCTGCGGCAAAGACCTGCATTCTACCCCTCGCAGGCAAGCAACCTCACACAGCACACCGCTAGTTGGCCGCAGGGATGGGGTCCCTAGGCCTGAAGCTCGGGGAGGGGTCCACACGCCCCCCTTTCACACATATGCAAGACCCCGGGGGATGGGGCCCCCTGGGCCGTAAGTACTTGAAGAGGGGGCCACATGCCCTCTCCCCTTCAATAATTATGCCAGGCCCCAGTGTATGGGGTCCCAAGGAGCCAGCATCAGCTCGGGATAGGAGCCGCGTGCCTGCGTCCAATCCCTCACAAGCAAGCAGCCCCATGCCGCACACAGCCGGTTGGCCACAGAGATGGGGTCCCCGGGCTATCGGCTAGGGAGGGGGGCCGCATGTCCCCTCACCTTCCACAGATATGCCAGGCCCTGGGAAAAGGGGCCTCCGGAGCCGTATTCGGCACATGAGGGGGTGTGTGCACCACACTCCCATCACTAATTATGCCAGGCCCTGGAGGATGGGTTCCCTGGGGCTGAAATCTGCTTGGGAAAGGAGGCCGCATGACCCCCCCCCCCCCCCACCCCTTCAATAATTTTGCTGGGCCCCGTGGGATGGGTACCTCTTGAACATAATCTGCTCGGGGCGGGGGTCACGTGCCACCCTCCACTTTCTTAATTATGTCAGTCCTTGCCCCAAGCCTAGAAAGAATTTCATGTCAACCTGAGCAGTTTAGACTGAATCCCCAGCACACGGAAAAATAACTAATCTTCTCTGGGCTGGAAACCAACTGCTTTGGCAGGTCAGTTGATACCAGTGTGGTGCTGCTTCATCATGCTTGGAGTAGATCCACAGGTTTCTCTAGTAACATGCAAGTCTCACTGATAGACATGCCAATTGATGGCACCCAACTCATCTGTGACAAGACTCTGCCCTGGAGTGCTTCAAAGTGCACAGCCACAGCACGCTCCTTCTGCTTTTCTGCACTTGTAAGGAAGCAAATCCAGCAGAGTTTTGCCCCTTTCGAGGCTTTGCAAGGGATTCGGAGCAATGAGAAGGTCCCCCTCTGCAACACCAACCCCACAAACCTGTCTGGAATCTGGCCGCCAAAAGCTAGACCGTCCCGTGCAATGAACTGCTCAGTTTCCTGCCCCCCCTGCCTCCAAATCACTTTACCTTGCCCTCCGTGGCACATGGTCATCCTGTTGGAGGCAAGATAGGGTATTACTCCACAGGTGGCAGAGCATCACATCTGACAGATGGATGCTTGAAATCATTCAATAAGGAAATGCACTACCATTCCTCGCAGGTCTCTTGCAGTCTTCTTCAAAAGTTGGATGGAAGCCGGCAGGTTACTTTGGAACTGGGCCCACAGAGACTTCTGATCACACTGCGAAGCTTGCATGCGCAACTTGGGGTGGTCGGTGAGCAGGATGCTAGAGTCTAGTAGATCCAAAAGCCTTAGAGCCATTCTCACCGAAACCCAGGACAGAGGCTGAAACATCAAGATAGTAGCCCATATGAAGTTACTTTAGTAAAGCCTTATCTGGTAGAGATTAACTGCAGATTCTGAACCATAGAACATTCCCATGCATCAGACTGGATCCAGAAAATCTTGAGCAGTACCTCTGCATGCCAGTAACTGGCGTCGATCGGCTTTGCATCGGCCGCGCCGGAAGTGTTGTTGCGGTGCCCATATAAGCATCACCCCTGCATTGTTTTTTTCACAAAGATCTGCACGCGAAAACAGTAGAGCTCTGTAAAAACCTATTTACTGGGTGACCAGTGTGTAGTATCTAACGTGATCTTTTGAGTAAAGAGCCCAGTTCGCAGAGTGGGTAGGATGGGAGGGGTGGTTAGATAGAGTCTCTATCAGATAAGGTATTACCGTAGGTAATTGGCTTGTTCATCTGATAGAGACTTCTAACTGCAGATTCATCAAGTTAGAATACATATCCCTGCAATACCTTCTCATTAGTGGGATTGTAAAATGGGTAGACCAAAAAGTTATAGAGGACCAAATGGGCAAAATGCCTGTTACAACGGACCTGGCTGTCAAGGTAGTAGTGTCTGGTGAATGTGTGCAGGGATGCCCCTGTGGCTGCCTGACAGACATCCAGACTAGGTACCCCAAGCGCTAACACAGTAGTGGCCACCTTGGCCCTAGTAAAGTGAGCACAAAGCCCTACGAATGTTGCTACTTCGCCAGTGCATAGCATATTTTTAAGCAGAGTACTATCCATCTGGAGATGGTTTGTTTCTGCACAGCCATGCTCTTATTTATGGCAAACACAATAAAGAGTTGATTGTCCATCTGGTGTTCTTTGGTGCAATTTATGTATAAGGAGAGAGCCCTCTTAGGGTTGGGTGATGAAGTCTCTCCTCATCCTCAGAAGGATGAAGCAGAGCACAGAAAGCAGGCAGAGTTATGATCTTGCCAACATGGAAGGGAGTGACTACCTTTGGTAGGAAAGAGGCACGCCCAGACTGATCAGCAGCTCACCTCCCCCACAGCGCCTTGAGACCATCATGGCTGAGTAGCCGTGCTTTACAAACCCCTGATTGATTGCTTTCCAGAGGACCAGCTTGTCTGGGAAGAGAGCAATGTATAGAGGGTGGATCGACACAGCCTGAAACTCACTGACCCTTCTGGTTGATGTAATGACCACCAAGAAGGCAGTTATACTCGGGTGCCGCAGAGGACAACTATGTAATGGCTCGAAGGGGGTACTCTTGAGATAAGTTCGCACCAAATTAAAGTCCCTCTAAGACATACCACATAGGGTGGACAAAAACAAATGTTGCAGACCTTTCAAAAAAACAAGTCACAACTGGTGACTTGAACAGGGAGGGTTGGTTTGGCGACTGCAGGAAAGATGATATGGCTGACAAATATGACCTTTAATAGTCCACAAGGGAAGACCTTGCCGGGCTAATGAAAGAACAAACAAGAAAACCGCTTATAGAGGGGAAGAAAAGAGATCCACCTGGTGTGACTAACACCATACCACAAACTTATCCCAACGCAGGCATAGGTGATCTTGGAAGAGGGATGCCTGGCTGCCAAGATGACTTCAGACTTTGGGATGAAGATCAAAAACCCTCAACTGTCGCCACTAAATCTCCATGCACGAAGGTGGAGAGTGTGCAGGTTTGGGTGTAGAGCCCTGCCCTTCTGCTGCAACAGGAGATTCTCCCGAACAGGCAGCCTGATCAGAGGAGCAATGCTCATGCTCAGGAGGTTGACTTGGGCCCGGTTGGTTTTGATCTTCTTGAGAAGTCAGGGCAGTAATGGTATGGTTGAAAAGGCATATAGGAGTCCCAAAGTCCACACTAGGCAGAATGCTTCTCTGTGTGAGAGTCGCTTTGGAAACAAGTGGTCATTGCACATTCTGAGCGGTGGCGAACAGATCTAGCCAAGGATCTTGCCACTCTTGAAAGATCTCGCACCAACTCCAGTTGCAGACACCATTTGTGATCCGCTAGGCAGCGTCGGCTGAGCTTGTCCACCCTGGTGTTCAAAGAGCCCACCAGGTGCTGCATGACCAGTAAGATGTTCTGGTACTCCAGCCAAGACTAGAGGCGAAGGGCCTCCCGGCATGTGTCCAGGACCTGACCCTATTTTTTGCAGTACCACATGGCGGTCATGTTGTCCGTGAACACCTGCACCCGCCACCCCTTGATGGATGGCTATTAGTGCCAAGCGGATCACTCTCAGCTCCAACAAACTGATGTGGAGCTGAGACCTTGCCAGAGACCAGGGTCCTCAGATCTTCACCTCTCCAAGATGGTCGCCCCAACATAGGAGTAATGCATCTGCCACTACTGCAAGCTCTGGGTGGAGAAGGGAGAGGAATCAGCCGCCGACCCAGTCGGGGTTTGTCAGCCACCACTGCTTGCCTTTTGCAGTTCCCTCCGACATGTGGACCAGGTCAGAAAGATTCCCGTGATGCTGTACCCAATGGGATCCCACTGCAGAGACCACATATGCCATTGTACATGCTTTGCTAGCAGAATGCAGGAGGCCATGCGGCCCAGCAGCCTCAGAGTCAGTCTCACCCCAATCCAGGACAGAGGCTGAAACATCGGAATCATAGCCTGAAAATCCTGGACTCGCAGCTCTGGAGGATAGGCACGGAATTGCATTGTGTACAGAATGGCTCAGATGAAAGAGCGTCTGAGAGGGAGTCAGGGATGACTTTGGCACTCTGCGAATGCAGGAGGTTCGCCACAGTCTGGAGGTAAGTGACGACTGTCTGGGGCGAGCGTTATTTCAGCAACCAGTCGTTGAGGTAGGGGAAGACTGGGACCCCTGACGTCTGTAGGTGTGCTGCAACCACCTACACACACATGTAGAAGGGGGGCTTTGCACTTGAAATCGCTGTGATCTAGGGGTGAGAAAACACACCAGGGTGTTAAAACTACCCTCACCCACAGACATCTGTGGCATGCTTCATCATAGGGCTGCTAACACACCTCTGCGCAGACCAACGCTGGAGGTGGAGCAATAGGGGAGGGGAAAACAATACAACACATAGAGAAACAGTGTGGGATCAATTGGAAATGGTGCAGAAAAACAATTTAAAACTGACCACGGGAATTCCAAATGTATACTTTAATATTGGATTCCCTGCTCAGAGTAAAAGGTCATTAACGGACCCGTGGATGATGGTATGGTAGGCTATAATGAACTCCCTACCCCTCCACTCTGCAAAATGTCGACATGTTTCAGCCAGCTACCGCAAATACCCCGGCTTTCATCAGGACTCACAAAATTGTCTCTCCCTGGCAACTGCACGGCACCGGGAGAGACAATTCGTCAGCAACAGCTCACCCTGACGAACGTGTGACTATAGGGAGCTGTCCTTGCTCCCCCGCCAGTTCAAGCATTGATTTTAATAAACTATGTTTCCCTCGGAGAGCAAGTTACTCTTCCATTTTTTCTGAGCATTGACTCAGATGTGTGGCTACACTCTACCCTAGGAGTGAGGAGGTAGGGGTAGTACCTATGGGATCTTTCTTTTGAGAGTCCTGATGAAACCGGGGTATTTGCGGTAGCTGGCTGAAACATGTCGACATTTTGCAGAGTGGAGGGGTAGGGGGTTCGTTATAGCCTACCATACCATCATCCACGGGTCCGTTAATGACCTTTTACTCTGATCAGGGAATTCAATATTAAAGTATACATTTGGAATTCCCGTGGTCAGTTTTAAATTGTTTTTCTGCACCATTTCCAATTGATCCCACACTGTTTCTCTATGTGTTGTATTGTTTTCCCCTCCCCTATTGCTCCACCTCCAGCGTTGGTCTGCGCGGAGGTGTGTTAGCAGCGCTATGATGAAGCATGCCACAGATTTCTGTGGTTGAGGGCAGTTTTAACACCCTAGTGTGTTTTCTCACCCCTAGATCACAGCGATTTCAAGTGCAAAGCCCCCCTTCTAACTGTGTGTGTAAGTGGTTATAGGAGATCGAAGTGGGGCGCTTTTCCTCCTACCTCTCAACTTTTTGTGTGTGTTTAGTGCTGCAACCACCGCCATTGCATTCATGAACACCAAAGGGCACTGGTAAGGCAGAAGGGGAGCACAGTGAACTAAAAATGCAGACAGCCCACCGTGATCTGCAAGTAACACCTGTGGGCCCACAGGACAGGGATGTGGAAATAAGCGTCCAGCAAGTCCAACACTATTGAGGCTCCAGGGCAGACAAGACCTGAGCCAACATGAGCTTATTGAACTTCTCTTTCCACAGAAAGGCATTGAAAGGATGCAGATCTACGATAGCGCGGAGGCCTCGATTCTTTTTTTTGCCACCAAAACGTAGCAGGAATAACAACCACACCCTTCTTCTGGTGTGGGACTCTCTCGATGGCTCCTTTGGCAAAAAGAGGCTGCACTTCTTGATGGAGTAAGAAGAGATGGTCTTCCATCAGCCGTTCGTGGTAATGGCAGAGGTGTTTCCACATATGGTAGGGCGTACCCCTTCTGCACAATCTGAAGCACCCATTTGTAGGAGGTGATTGCCGACCATTGGGGCAGGTAGTGTCTGCTCCTGCAACCAGTGGGATGACTGTGCGGCATGGAGGGCTCACTTTTTAGGCTGTGGCAGCCGGAGGGTGGGGGTTGGACAACACATCCTGATTGACTCATATGTCCTTTGGGGGACCTGTGACCTCAAAGGGACTTGCAGCGTAAGGATGGGATTGCAGACACCCAAAAGTGCTCCGGTGACATTTGTGGTATGGGCGAAAGGACTGCTGTTGGGGGCAGCCAGTCAGAGAAAGGCCCAGGGACCTAGCAGTAACTCAGCTCTACCAGATGGCCTTACGGTTTATCTGGGTGCAGTCATCGCAGGCCTTGGAATTGTCTGAAGAACCTAAACATCAGAAGTACACCTTGTGTGGCTTGGTCACAAACATCTGTTTGCGACAGTCCCTACAAGGTTCAACCCTGTAGTTTCAGGGGACGGCATCTCTTGCACACTGGAAATTTTGTTTTAAGAAAATTGTCTTCACAGAGTGAAGGAAGGAGAAGAGATCAGGATCTGCATCCGAAGGTGCAGAAAGCAAGGAGGCCAGCAGCAGTGTCCAGGGCAGGTCCAGTTGGAACTAGCAGGTCCGGTTGGAACTAGACAGCTGGTCAGTTACAGAAAAGGGCCTCTTGCAGTTTGCTGTGTCCCTGTAGCTTGAACAGGAGGTCAGCCTTAAGCGGTCTGGAGTCCACGTCTTTGTCCTGGGTACAAGATGGAGAGCAGATCCAGTCTTCTAGGTTCTTCTCAGGTTATCGGCAGCAGGTCCAGTCCATTTCGGTTCTTCCTCAGGTCAGAGGGCACTGTGTGCGCCACATAAATGCCTGGCACCTGCCTGGGGTTACTTTGCCACTCCCTTACCAACAGGGTAATGTAGGGAGCTGGCTCTCCATACAGTGTACCAAAACAAGGAACACTATGTAGAGAGTCCAGGCAACCCTTAATGGTTTACAGAGGCAAACATAACACTAAATGCTCGCTTTTGTGGTAGTGTGGGCGAGCAGTTTAGGCTCATCAGAGGGTAGTGCTATGCATTTTTGGACTCACAAAGGCAATAAACCAGAGACCAATTTAGAAAAATAACTTGTATGTTTATATAAATGTTGATAGCAAGAACTTCATGAGCAAGTAAGTACTTTTTAAAACTATTGACTTTCACAGGTATGTAAAATGTTCACTTAAACAAGTCTTTACGCATAATGCTTTCCAATGAGAGAAAAAGACATACTTAGGCTTTCCTGTTTTCAGTTTCTATTTTTGGCAAATTCTGGTGGGGTTTTTTCAGTGTTTTCCAGTGATTTCAATACCTTAAGAAAAACAGTGGTTATCAGTGGTAACACATTTTTGCACCATTAAAAACAGAAACTGTGTTTTTCCGGTGTTTATGGAACGTTTTGCTTTCATTATTGCTTGCTGTCTGCACTGATAGTGCATGGTATATAGACAGTGTACGTTCACTGTATATGAGGTCCAAATCTAGGCGCGTATGCCCTCGGGTATTGAAGCGGTCAAAAATGAAGCAGTACATTTAAAAGGAAGAAGAAACAATATTTTAGTGACATCCCTAAACAACATAATTCAAGCAGAATAATGATAACCCAGTCTTTCTTGCTGCTACCTTGTATAACAAAGTTACATTGTATTGGCCCCTTCAGGAAGAAATAAAAATGACTTACTCTTCTCTTCCTTTCTTAGAATGCCCTTTAGTTTGTGGTTCTGCAGGTGTTTGTCAGTGTTAATATGTTTACACTGGTGAGAGCTATTTCCCTTTTGGTGGGGTTTTATCAATTATAGGCTTAAACTTAAAAAAGGATAGCCTAGACATACTGTATACAGGTACTTGCAGTAGATTTACAGGGGTTCCCTTCAGGACTTAAGGTGGTAAGGGGGTAAGGTCCACAGTACTATCAGCAGTTACAGTTTACCTGCCCTGGAGCGTCTGGGTGCAGAGGTGTTGGTTGGTAGCCTTACACGCAACACCAAAAGAGTGTGGGGGGGGGGGGGGGAATCACCTACAAACAAGCTGCAGAGAGGCACTTGAGGACAAGTCCGGAGCTCCCAATGGAGGGCTCATTTCACCAGGGTCTTGGGAGCAGGGCAGCACAGTTGGTTCTAGTGGACACAGGCCGGGTGCAGAGGGGTTCGGTAGACAGGGATGGTGCATCCCAGGACCTTGCCGTTGTCTGTCTCACCAGTTGAGGGTGCAAAAACAAAGGACAGCTGGGCCACTGCAAGTGAGTCTCTGCGGTGCTGATGTCCTTTGACGGCTGTTTGGTCTCTACGTCATTAGAGTCTGGACTGGACTCAACAAGGCTTTGGTTGCTGCAAAGGGTCTGGTGCACTGGGTATTGGTGCTGTGTGGCTCTGGTGAGTCCTGGTGTCTTCTCACTTGTTGGGGAGACAAATCTGACCTTCCGGAGCACAGTGACCTCTTCCTGGGCGGCTGCTGCATCGGTACGGCCGGGGAGCGTCAGCACGGTAAACCGAACTCTGCTGTTTTGGTGCCTGCGGAGTGCAAGGGAACAGCTCCTCTACTCCAAGGGAGATTGATGGAAATTTGCAAAGGGAGGGCTGGCAGTCTACTGGGGTTCTTGGTAGAGGTTCAGCTGCAAGACGAGTCGGTTTCCTCACGATTGTCAATATTAGTGCTGGCAAGCAGGGGTTGATGCCACAAAGTCCACAGGAAGTCATCAGTTCTCGTGGCTCCTTCTTGTCCTCTGCCTCTGGGTTCATCGTATCTGAATTTCTGTCATCAGGGGTGCCACCTAGATACTCAATTTAAGGGCGTTAAGGGGAGTGACAGGTCAAAGTCAATGGGCTACTCATCTTCAGGGTGACTACATCCCCTATATGACCACTTCCTGTGGAAAGTGGGCATAACCTTGACCCAGTGAACCTAATTCCACCAAAAATCAAGAAGGTAGAATTCTAGTTTTCGCGTTCACATCAGGTAACCCATCTTAGGGGTCGAAGTGGCCCTATTGTGAACACGCCTCCTGACTAGCTAATTTTCCCACCTGTCCTGGTGCCAAATGAGCCTGGGGTGGCATTTCCCCTATCTGGGGGAAGCCGGGTCGCATATCAAAGGAGGCAGAAGCCTTTGAAGACTCCTGACTTGATATGATAATTATCAGCCATCCTGCTTGGAGGAGGTGACAACACCTCTGGTCAGAGCAGGGAATGCATGTGCCCTCAGAGCGCATGGGCTCTCACCTGCATGGGGTCAGAACCCCGTCGGTGGTGGCAGCCTGGTCTACACCAGTCAGCCAGCACACTGGAGGATGGCAGGTTTTCAGGGGGTACCTCCAAGGTACCCCTCTGGGTGCATGTATTAATAAATCCATCAATGAAATCAGTGTGGGCTTATTAATACAAGAGGTTTGATACCAAATATCTTTAGTTTCAGTAAAGCCCTCATGTAGCTATGGAACCCATTATCACCAGTGCCCAGTACATATACTCAAGATGGCTTCCCTGTTCACTGGCAATGTCCAAGAATCAACATGGGCATCACAGGGGCATATCTGCTCATGCAGGTATGTCCTCACGTGTAATATGATGCACCCTGCCTTAGGGCTGCAAGGCCAGCTGTAGGAATGACTTGCATATATTGCATGTAGTATTTGCAGGCATGGCACACAGGAGGCGTGCCATATTGTATCTTCACTTTTGTCTGCACCATGTCACGCAGCCTGCAATGGGAGTTTGCATGAATATGGTGAGGGGTCCTTTAGGGTGGCACAATACATGCTGCAGCCCTTAGGGACCCTATTTAGTCTCCCTGCCCTTGGTACCAGGGGTACCTTTTATTAGGGACTTACAGGGGGAGATGAAGGTATTGCCAACCGGGGATCAGTTGTACAGTTTTAGGGAGAACGATCTGGCACTGAGGATCTGGATAGCAGGAACCCAGTGCACTTCTGTCAAAATTGCAACATTTACCAGGCAAAAAGTGGGGGTGACCATGTCAAAAAGGGGCCCTTTCCTACAGGCAGAAGTTCCCAGGGGAACTTCCTCTGTGCCCTACTACAAATGACCCCACTGTGCCCCTGTCTGCCTTTCATTGTATTAATTTCCATTTCAGATAAGATACAGAGACTGGCTATATAATCCAAATATCACCTTTTTACAACTGACATAGGCACTGCTTAACTAGCAGGGGCATTAACATGCAGCCCGCATTCTCAACACTTTTGAGACTACAATTCCCGGTAGTATGCGAGTAGCTCTTCCACCTCAAGTAATATACAAATTATACAAGATCTACAGTTCCCATTGGTTCTGTAGCCAATGAGCCCTGTGATTGAATAATAAGCAAATGGGCACATGAATTTCCATCACACCTGTTCTGATACCGCCGGTGTCTGTTTAGAGAGTGAGATATATAGGACCCAGCCCCTCACCACGAGTTATGCGTTCCGCGGCACAATCCGATCCTTTGCGGTCATTTCCAAAAAGGTATGTTGCCTTCCCAATGTCAGGAGCTGTGTAACTCTGGCCATGTCATGCGGGTGCCTTTCTATGATTAAGACGATGACATCTGCGGTACAGTGTTAACTGCCATATCGCTCTTTCTCACCAGAGTGCCCTGACAAGCGGTGGAGTCTAGACTGCTTCACCGCTCTTGAAACGGAGGAAGGCTGGGTCCTACTAAGCCGTTTTACCAGTGTATGAAAAGGTGGAAAGCGGGTATTCCCTCTGTATTGATGCATCTATTCCAGGACTCGTTTACTTACCTTCACACTGGGAGGGAGTAGCTCACGGTTCTGTATCTGAGACATTATGAGGAAAAAGGGAGTGATAATGATTGATGATACGTACCATGAGTGACACCAGCTGCACATTTGTCTCCTTATGAAGTAACAGCAGGTATATACAACCACTAGGGGCTATTTCAGTCCTACTTATTACACACAATATTATACTCGTGTAGTTGGGGTATTGATGTGGTTCACAACTGAGTCAGCTGTTTCACCCACCTTTGTTGTTCCATGACAAATTGATTTGCATGTGTCCTTTATTATTATAGGACTTGATGCCACCTTAAGTTTAGTGCCAAGGTAAAGTTGAGGCAACGTTACCTAATGTTTGTGGGTAAGCTCATGCATTTTTCTTGATAGCACAAAGTTGTGCTGGTGTGTCGGTTACTGATAGCAGTAGCAACCCCGATTCAGTTCCAGGACTTTTTCTGTAACCTAACATTGTTGGAATGAGTGCTATAATTTGTTTTACACATTTAAGTATATGTCATACCGAAACATTTTGTTTCTTTCAGGTAAACCAACCAGTGGATTCCTGACAAAGTGGTTTTCCACTTCGACCACTGGTTTTGTATATGGCAATTTGCTTTTTGTTTTTATACTGGTTATTTACACATACCTTGCAGTAGCTTCAATAGGTCCTGAAGGTGGCCGCTCACCTCCGTTGAGGGTATTAGGCTGAAACATGTCAACTTATGTTTTACTCAACAGCAGGTAGAATTCCCTCCTGTTATAACTTGGTTTTTAATCCTGGTCCAGGGGCGCCCTAATAAAGTCTATTGCGTACCCTGGATATAGTTTTATCTTACATTCACTTTGCTCTGCACCCCTCACCACACTCAGTTCATCTATGGTATTTAGTATACCTCCCTCTACCAAAAAACATAACTGAGCTTCTCCCTCTCAGAGAGGGTGTTGTAGCCCACTTTATGACTAGGTTCACAATGCTAGTAGGTTACCCTATGATGAAGCATGCCATCCTTGGGTTGGTTTGCCCTTTAAAAGGGACGCTCCGGTAGCACTCTACCTTCTCTTATAGCTCCAGTGGTTTCATTTTGTTTTATTAAAAAGTGGGGTGACCATGTCAAAAAGGGGCACTATCCTACAGGTAAAAGTTCGCAGGGGGAAACCCTACCAACTTTTGCAGCACTTGCTCTGTGCCCTACTGCAAATAACCCCAGTGCCCCTCTGTGTCTAAATCCAAGATGATGAAACCCTTCTCCTCTTGTGCAGAACCTGCAAGCCAACCCCAGAGGTGTGGCCAGGGAAACGTGCAACCCCTCATGTGTGGTCACTTTAAACCGGTTCTGGGGTTAGCGCCTCTTCCACTGTGATTGGTGCCCAGTGTGACTGGTAGATCAAAGAAGGGCCATGCCCAGGTGTCATCTAACATTGGCCAGTTGTAGGCCTCTTTGAAGTTAATCAAGCTCCTGGGCACAGCCCAGATGTTCATCCGGCCAGAGGAACAGAATAACCTCCCCATACCAAAGACCTTTAAGCTCTGTGAGAATATTCCCACCTCATCAGGGGGGGGAGGGGTAATTCAACTCTTAGGTTATGGTTGGAGCTCATGAAAATGGGCCTCCAGAGGCTTTAGGAAGGGAAAAGTAAACTATCAAAAAGTATCTTTTCCAAAATATTTATTACAAATCAGACTTTACAAGTAAATTGGGCTTGTAGAACAAGTTACTTGCCTTCGGTAACGATGTATCTGGTAGACATAAGTTAGGTGTAGATTTCTTACCTTAGAATTTCTCAAGGCGTCAGTCTGGATCCAGAGATTATTTCTTCAGCAGTACCCCTGGCGTCAAGTGGTGTCGGTCGGCTCTGCATCAGTTGTCGGCGTCGTGGGCGCCGGGATGATGTTGTGGGACCTACATAGACGCCACCCATGTGCACTGTCAGTTCTTAACACTACTTTCCAAGCCAGAAGAGCACAGCCATGAAAGACACTGACAACTGGGGTGTCAAAACTAGGGCCCTATAGGCAAGTCCCTATCCCTAGAAATCAGTTCGCAGAGCGGGGAGGATGGGTGGGGCGATAAGGAATCTACAACTAACATGTCTCTACCAGATACATAGTTATTGAAGGTAAGTAACTTGTTCAACTGATAAAGACTGTTCGTTGTAGATTCTTTACTTTGGGATAGATACCTCAGCAATACCATCCCTGGAAGAGGGTCTGCAAGCCAATATCAAACAAGAAAGTCCTGGAGAACCGGACAGGCAAAGTACCCATCACTCCGGACTTGGCTATCCAGGCAGTAGTGTCTGGTAAACATGTGCAGGGATGCCCATGTTGCTGCCTGACAGATGTCAAGGACTGGAACACCATGTGCTAAAGCCGTGGTTGTCGCTGTTACTCTGGTGGAATGAGCATGGAACCCCACAGGAGGGTCCTTTTTCACCAAAACATAGCATATTTGATGCAAAGGACAACCCATCGACAGATGGTCTGTTTTTGAACAGACCCACCTTTCTTGGCACCCACATAGCCAATGAAGAGTTGATCATCCACCCGGAAGTCTTGTGCGATCAATATAAAAAGACAATGCACGTTTTGGGTCCAGACAGTGGAGTCTCTCCTCCATGGAGGGATGCAGGGGTGGATTAAAGGTGGGCAGAGTGATTGTTCCACATGAAAAGGCGTGAAAACCTTATGAAGGAATTAAGGCTTGGTCAGAAGCACAACTTTATCCGGATAGACAGATGGCTTAGAAGATAAAGCCTGCAGCTCGCACACCCTGTGAGCAGAGTATGTCAACAAGAAAGGCAGTTTTGAGAGTCAGCAACCTGAGGGGACAGTTATGAAGAAGCTCGAAGGGAGCACACAAAGGTGAAAAACAGATTTAAGTCCCATTGGGGCATTACAAAAGGAGATAGAGGGAACAGATGAGTAAGGCCCTTAAAGAATCTGTTAACAATAAGAGATTTGAATAAAGAAGGCTAATCTGGTAGCCAAAGAAAAGCAGAGATGGCTGCAAAATATCCTTTGAGTGTGCCCAAGGCAGAAACCTGCTGGGCCAAAGAAAGTATATACAAGAGAACTTCTGAAAGAGGAGTATAAAGGGTATCAACAGTCTTTGCTGTGCACCATGCCACAAATTTGTTCCATCTACAGGTGTACACCGTTTTAGTGGAGGCACGCCCTGGCTGCCAAGATAATATCAGAGACTTCGAGCGGAAGGTCGAAAACTGTCAACTGCTCTCGCTCAAACCCCACGCAAGGAGGTGGAGACTGGGGACAGGTTCAGGTGAAGAACCTGCCCTGGCTGCTCCGACAGAAGATCCTACCGAAGGGGCAGTCTGATCGGAAGATCGATGATCAGGCTCAGAAGGTCGGGGCTTCCGTCTCTTCATGCCCAGTCCAGAGCTACAAGAATGACAGGAGGCCGAAGTTACACTCGCGACGAAAAGCGTCACTGAGCAAGTGCCGCCCTGGAAACTCCAATGTATAAAACTGCTGACATTGCACGTTCTCTCTGGAGGCAAACAGATCTAACCAAGGCTCTCCCCACCGCTTAAAGAGACCCTGCGTCACCTCCGGATGGAGAAGCCATTCATGATCAACTAGGCACAGACGGCTGAGTTTGTCTGCACTGGCGTTCAGGGAGCCCACCAGGTGTTGAACAACCAGGGTCATATCCTGATGTTCCAGCCATGTCCAGAGGCAGAGAGCCTCTTCACAAAGGGTCCATGACCGCAGCCCCACCCTGTTTGTAGCATTACCACGTGGCGGTGATGTTGTCAGTGAACACCTGCACCACTTTCCCAGAGAGAGGAAAGGAATGCTTTCAGTGCCAGTCTGATCGTCCGCAGCGCCAAAAGGTTGATATGGAGGCCAGAATCCACAGGAGGCCAGACGCCTCTGATCTCCGCCTCTCCCAGGTGGCCGCCCCATCCTAGATGTGACACATCCGTCAGCACTGTTAGATCTGGTTGGGGAAGGAGGAGGGATCTGCCTCTGACCCAATCTTGGTTCGTGAGCCACCACTGCAGTTGGAGAGCAGTTCCCTCCGAGTTCTGGACATAAGTCAGAGATTCCCTTAATGCTGCACCAAATGGAACTTCAGGTCCCACTGCAGAGCCCGCATATGCCATCTGGCATGATCCACCAGCAGGATGCAGGAGGCCATGAGGCCATGAGGCCTAGCAGCCTCAGTCATTCTCAACAAATCCGGGATAGAGGCTGAATCATTATCATAGCCCGAATATTCCGGACTCGCTGCTCGGGAGGAAAGGCCCGAAACTGCACTGTATCCAGAACCGCCCGATAAAAGGGAGCGTCTGAGAGGGAGTCAGGTGTGACTTCGGCACTTTGATAGTGAACCGTAGCGAATGCAGGAGGTCCGCCGTAGTCTGGAGGTGGGAGACATCTGCCTGGAGCGAGTCTGCAGTCAACAGCCAGTTGTCGAGACAGGGGAAGACTAGAACCCCTGATCTGCACAGATGAGCAGCGACCACCGCCATCACCTTTGTGAACACCCGAGGGTCACTGGTAAGGCCAAAGGTGAGCATGGTGAACTGAAAGCTCGTGAAGGTAGCGTCTGTGGGCTGGCAAGTCGGGGATATGAAATTAAGCGTCCTGCAAGTCCAACGCCACCAGGCAGTCTCCTGGGTCAAGTGCAGAGAGAACTTGGGATATGGTGAGCATTTTGAACTTCTCCTTCTGGAGGAAGAAGTTGAGGGCCCGGAGGTCTAAGATAAGACGCAGGCCTTTTTCCTTCTTGGGTACCAGAAAGTAGAGAGAGCAACCACCATGATCTACTTCTGGCACAGGATACCTCTCTATAGCTCCCTTGACCAAGAGAGCTGATACTTCCTGCGGAGAAAGCCCAAATGATACTACGCCATTCGATCGTAACAAGGTGGCATGGAGGGAGGGGTAGTCTCGAAGGGGAGGAGTAGCCCCTTTGGACTATGTGCAGAACCCACCTGTCCCACGTGATGGATTGCCAGCAGAGGAGGTGATGGCGGATCCTGCCTCCAACTTGCCGTTGATGAACCTGGAACGTTGGACTAGAAACTTTTGGAGGCAGCGGTGGGGGCAAAAGGGTGGACTGGCACACCCGCTGGCTCCCTGACCCTAGAGGACGCCGAGTCCCACGTCGCAGCCACGCAGAGGCTGGACAGTTTGCGTAACTGTGGCTGGGCAGGAAAGTACGTGGCTGTGTGCTCCTTTCGTAGCCACGAAAGGCAGACTGAGATGGACATAAGGTAGCCGTGACGCCCAAGGATCTGGCAGTAGCTCGAGAATTCTTGAAGCGCTTAAGTGCCATCAAAGGGCATGTCCAGCAAAGAAGGCTGGACATCCCCTGAGAAGCCAGAAGTCCTCATCCAGGCATAGTGCCTAACAGCTACCGACGTGGAAATCGTTCTGCCCAGTGAGTCGGTGGTATCTAGTCCACATCATATGGTTAATTTGACTGCGTCTCTCCCACCTGCCACTGCTTAAGAAAATGGCCCAGGCCGCCTCCGGGCACCAAGGCAGCACCTGCGCGACCATATCCCAGATAGTATGGTAGTAGCGGCCCAAGAGGCATGCGGTATCCGCCAACCGCAATGCCAAGCTGGAGGAAGAACATCTTCCCAAGATGGTCCAGCTTCTTGGATTCCCTATCTGGGGGAGCAGAAGGGACTGTGCCTTTTGATGAAGAAGCTTGGACTACAAAGATCTCAGGGGAGGGGTGTTTGTTCAGGAACGCTGTGTCTCCCGGAGCGAGGCGGTGGGCAATCTTACTATCCACAGGAGCCCATGTGCTGGGCTTGGACCAAGTGCCCAGAAGGACATCCATGAGGGCTTCATTGAATGGCAAAAGGGATTCAGAAGAGGAAGCCACAGGCTGAAGCACCTCTGTCAGGCGGTTAGTCCTGACACCGTAGGGAGCTCGAGGCCGAGGACCTCAGCTGCCCTCCTCACCACCACACCATAGGAAACTCTCTCCTCCATAGCCACATTAGGGGGTGAAAGCAGGCCAGTGTCAGGGGAAGTGTCCAGACCACTGGCATCACCCAGGTCCATTCTCCAGTCCGGTTCATCAAGCAGGTCAAAGGGTCCAGTGGCCCCCTCCCAGTCCTTTTCCTCACCTTCGGGCCCAAAAGGAACGCCAGGAATTACCACAGAGCTGAAAGTCCCTTCCGGCATCTGAATGGACGTCGGTTCGGCTCGGTGTCCACTTCGGGGACGAGGATGGGGTCAGCGCCGACCAGGGGCACGGTTGATGCTGGGAGCGTCATAATCAGGATCAATGTCAGGGAAGGTAGAGTGAGATCAACGGGCGTCTATACAGATTCAAGCCTGGATCCACAGGGACACTCCAGAGCCGGCACCGCCGGCGTTGAAGTCACAGGGCCCCTGACTCTGTGGGGCCCGAAGGCGCGCCAGCGGAACCGGGCTGCCCAAATATGAGGTACTAGGCCTCATAGAACTTCTGAATTTGAGCAGGAGATGCTCCGGCTCCCGGAAAGGGAGGGAGGGAGGGAGTGGAGCCATCTCAGTAGTAGGCTCTGGAGAAGGAGCCTTTGAGTGACGACTCTCGGGATCCCGTGTCGACCGACAGGGAGAAGTCGAAGAACGCCTGTGCTTCTTTGACTTAGTCTTGTGTTTCCC
Source organism: Calotriton arnoldi (assembly GCA_963921515.1). Lineage (NCBI taxonomy): Eukaryota > Metazoa > Chordata > Amphibia > Caudata > Salamandridae > Calotriton > Calotriton arnoldi. The sequence goes on from CAWUFW010003548.1 coordinate 1,138,755, forward strand.
TGACTTACCCAAAGATCTCCCCAACGACTTAGAGTGCGGGCTCCGTGACTGTTCGAGACCTTCCCCTCAAACGGGAGCGACGCGGAGCTGAGCGCCGGCCTCTAGCAGCTTTCAGAACAGCTCCCGCAAAGCTTTCAGGTTAATGGCCCAGCACTCATTGTACGATGTTGGGTCGTGGTTGCGCTCCAGACACCAAAGGCACACTAGGTGCGGATCCGTCATGGACATCATCCGGTGCCAGAAACCACAAGGTTTGAAGCAGGTCCTTCGCTGGGAAATCCTTGACGCACTGGGAGTCTACGACTCAAAAAAGACATCGACAAAAAGTCGAAAAAAGTTAGCCCAAAATTGCCCATGTGAAGCTGTCTCAGGATCTGGGCTAGGCTGGCACGGATAAAAAGAACTGACGTCAGTCCGCATGGGCGGCATCGCTATAGGTCCCGCGACATCATCCCAGCACCCACGATGCAGATGACTGACGCGGAGCCGACAGATGCCACCAAACGACACGCAGGGGTACTGCTGAAGATAAACTCTCCGAATACAGACTGACGCCCGAGGGAAATTCTAAGGTAAGGAATCTACAACAGTCTATCACTATAAATATTTCACAAAGTCCAAAAATGAAATTTGTAGCTGCTTCCTAGCCAGAAATAACAGCCAGCCCTGCAACAGTAAAAATATCTTTGGGTCATTTTCACTGTAAGGACTTGTTTAGCATTAAACTTTTATATGACCTACTTTTAAATATCAATGCACCCTTCCTTACGGCCTACTAAGGGATGACTTATTTATATTTGAAAGGAAGGTTTAGGCCTCTCAAAAAGGGATTATTCTGACAGGTAAAATCTGCAGTTTAAAACTGCACAGCCAGGCTACACAGGTAGGCCTGCAGTCATATTTACACTGTCACTATACTGGATGGCACAATGGGTGCTGCAGTCCACTTGTAACATTTAACTATCAGGCCATGGAAACACTTTTGTACCATATACTAGGGACTTATAGGTAGGCTAAATATGCCAAACAGGCGGTATGTCAATTTCATCAAGTTGAAAGGTGAAGCACAGACATTTTATCAGTGGTTGGCAGGGGTAAAGTGCACAGAACTCTATAGTCAGCAAACAGTCAAGGCAAAAATCTGGGGGCACACCACATAAAAATGGTCATTTCCAACATGGTGCATGTGGTCAATTATGAAACCTCCCTTACCACTCTAACTGGTCAACATGTTTCAGCCGAGGTCTTCCTAGTTCAACGGTTCCGGACATTCTTCATGACCCAAGGGACCTTTAGTAGTCTGCCTATTGTTATCCCTAAGCTTTGGATGTGGTGCTATAAGGTGATAAAGGATAAAATGGTAAAATCTGTATGCCAGAGTTTAACAAGTATCGGTTCTGCTCCTGGAATGACCAATGACAACAATTTGTTAATCCAAGCGAACCAGCATGCACATTTCTTCTAATGTAATTTCAATACACACTGGTGACAGGAGAGTTTTTTTTATTTTTTTTATATGCCTTTCCCACTGTCAACTCCAAACAGACACATACTGATCTACCTTCGTGAATTGCCCATGGAAAAAGGTGAATGAAGTCTAAATGCACATGTGATGCGACTCAGGCATCTGCTCCTGTAGTTTCAAGTTTAATTTATTCTCGCAAAGTTCTTTTAAATGGCCAATCTATGGCTGGCCGGGGCAAATGGGTATGTAATGCCTTCTGATTTGATTCAGCTGTCATGTTACAACAGAGTGAAATTCCACAGTTTAGTTAAAAAACAATCCTTCTATCCTCCCGAGTAAACAATGGTCAGCAAGAACTACAATTGGATAACAATACCCTCTCCTTGTGCTCTCTCCTCTATCACTATGATGGGGGTACCTCAGTGCAATGCCTTCTTATAATCTTATTACTCACTAAAGTGACTGTTGACCTTGAGCAGAATCACCAAATGTATGATGGAGGTCGAGGTGGATGTAGACGGATTACAGCTTCCTCAAGTACTATTAGGCATGTGTGGGAATGTGTGACCATGTGTTACTCTCTATTACCCGTTGTTTTAACATTTAGAGTAAGTTCCATTAGAGCATCACATAAGCCAATGGCCCAGCTAGCCAGAACAAATAAAATATAAAAAAATTTAATTATAAAAGTGCGCATAATAGCAGCATCATGTCAACTAAACAAATGAAATAGCATCAACATTATGAACTTTAAAAATGTGGTAATTAGGCATTACAGAATTTTCTAATCTTCCCTTAAGGAAATTTGTTGACTTGAGAATTATGAAAAATTACAAAGTGATAGATGCACTTTAAATGGATACTGCAAAGTTGAGTAGCTTGGAAATAAATGGGGCATAAGCTAGTTTGGTAAGTGTACATACTTGGCGAATTATGAAAGCTTGCAAAGACTGACAACTTGTACGTTATCAAAACTTGTACCATGCACGTTGTAGCAAACACAGGCTTCTGGTGCCACTTCTAGCCACAGTAGTGCTTTGTAATCTTGTGGGTCATTTTTGAATTTGAAACTCGAGGACCTGGGTTCTAATCTGGCCCCAGTGCATAATAGGAAATTTTATGCTGGTGGTCAAATTGCTTTGTTTTGATGTGCCTAAAATTTAAACTATATCTGAACTGTAATTCTAGTGTCTGCTGAATGTAATGACATTGTACTACTCAAATGTGTATAATATACAACTGATGTACATGATCTTGTGTTGTCACGCAGAAACCCTGGTTAATGTACAACACTCTAATCAGCTAAATAGGAAATACCAGGGCATAATAAATGTAAATCCTACTAAGTTTTCACAAATGCGCTCTATAAAGAAGTACAATTTGCCCCAATTTATTGAAATATTGATTGAAGGAGAACCCAAATGATCCCTGTACAAGATTATTTAAATGGATAATGTTACTTACCCGGTAAGCATCTGTTCTTGGCATGTAGAGCTGTAGATTCACATGCTGTGCATAACCTGCCATCTAGTGTTGGGTCCGGATGTTTGCACTTTGTTTTTCTTCGAAGAAGTCTTTTCCAGTCACGAGGTAGGTGACTCCTCCTTTTGGTGATAGTGCACATGGGCATCGACTCCATTGTTAGATTGTTTTCCCGCAGAGGGTGAGAATGGAGTAATAGTAAAGAATAGAGATGTCCATGCGTACGTATGTAAATTAATAGAGAACTACAGCAGCCATAGGTATCCGGGGAGGTGGGTGGGCGCATGTGAATCTACAGCTCTACATGCCAAGAACAGATGCTTACTGGGTAAGTAACATTATCCGTTTGAGGCATGTGAGCTGTAGATCACATGCTGTGCATAGACTATATAGCAGTATCCTCCCAAAGCGGTGGCTAACCTGTAGTTATCTGAAATAGTGTTTTAAGTACTGCTTGACCCACATTAGCTTGTCTCGCTAAAACATCTACACAATAGTGCTTAGTGAATGTGTGCAGTGTAGACCATGTTGCAGCTTTGCAAATGTCAACTATGGGAATGTTTCCCAAGAAAGCCATAGTGGCCCCTAGCTTACGAGTGGAATGTGCCCTAGGGGGTACAGTTATAGTTCTCTTTGCTTTCGCATAGCAAGTTTGAATGCACTTAACAATCCACCTTGCAATACCTGATTTGGAGATAGGATTGCCCTTGTGTGGTGGCGCAAAAGCAACAAAAAGTTGTTTTGTTTTACGAAAAGATTTTGTTCTTTCAATGTAGTACAAAAGTGCTCTTCTGACATCTAAGGTGTGTAGAGCTCGTTCTGCAACTGAATCAAGTTGAGGGAAGAATATAGGTAATTCTACCAACTGATTTATGTGAAATGCAGATACTACCTTAGGTAAAAATTTGGGGTTGGTACGAAGAACCACTTTGTCTCTGTGTAGTTGGAAAAAGGGTTCTTGTATGGTTAATGCCTGTAGTTCACTCACTCTCCTTAATGAAGTGATTGCAATGAGGAAAGCGGTTTTCCAAAAGAGGAACTGTGGTTCGCATTTATGCATGGGCTCAAAAGGTGGGCCCATTAATCTTGTGAGGATTATGTTAAGATTTCACACTGGAGCAGGTGGGAGTCTTGGTGGTATGACTCTTTTTAGTCCTTCCATGAAAGCTTTGATTACAGGTACTCTAAACGACAAATGTTGTCTATTTTGTAGATATGCAGCTATTGCTGCCAGGTGTAGTCTAATGGAGGTGTAAGCCAACGCTGACTGTTGCAAGTGTAACAATTGGCAGATGATGTTTTGTATGGAAGCATCAAGAGGGTTGATATGATGATTACCACAATAAATAACAAATCGTTTCCACTTAGCTGCATAAAAGGCTCTTGTGGTAGGCCTTCTAGCCTCCCTAATGATAGTCATACATTCTGGTGGAAGGTTCAAGTAACCAAACTCTAAGACTTCAGGAGCCAGATCGAGAGGTTCAGTTGTTTGGGATCTGGGTGTCTGATTTCTCCATGGCTCTGTGTGAGTAGACTGGAGGTTAAATGCAGCTTTTGATGAGGAACCAGAGACAGCTTCAACAGGGTTGTGAACCAAGGTTGATGTGCCCATGTGGGAGCTACCAGGATTAGTGTGAGATGTTTGCCTGAGCTTCTGAGCCACTAATGGAATGAGTGGGAGATGCGGAAAAGCGTAGGCAAATATCTCTGACCAGTTCATCCATAGTGCATTGCCCTTGGATTGCGGGTGTGGGTACCTGGAGGCAAAGCTTCGGCATTTTGCGTTTTGGTGAGTGGCGAACAGGTCTATGTGAGGGACTGCCCAACTTTGAAAGTATGGGAGGAGAACCTGAGGGTGAAGTTCCCATTTGTGTAGTTGCTGCCTCTGCCTGCTGAGGAGATCTGCAATTTGGTTGTTCACTCCTGTGAGGTGTTCCGCTAGGAGATAAAGTTTGTGGTGAATGGCCCACTTCCAGATGTCTTGGGCTAAGTGGGACAGTTGGAGAGAGTGTCCCCCCCCTCCTGTTTTTGTATGCAATACATAGCTGTCATGTTGTCTGTACGAACCAAGACAGCCTTGCCCTCCAAGTGAGTCTGAAACGCCTTGAGAGCTAGAAAGATTGCAAACAACTCTAAATGATTGATGTGGAGCAACTTCTACTGTTGGCTCCACAGGCCTTGCACTGTGTGTTGTTGGAGATGAGCTCCCCAGCCAGTGAGGGACGCTTCCGCTGTCAGTACTATCTGTGGAACCGGGTCTATGAAAGGCCGCCCTTTTGACAAATTCTGTGTGTTCCACCACTGCAGAGATCGATGAGTATGGCCGCTTACCAACACTAGATCGGTTAACAGACACTATGACTGGTTCCACTGACTGGCTAAGCATTCTTGAAGTGGACGCATGTGCAGCCTGGCATGGGGGACGATTATGATGCAAGATGCCATCATTCCCAGCAGTTGCATATAAATCCGAGCGGGAAGCCAATGATTGGGTTGAAACTGGAGAACTAAAGCCTGAATATTGCGATTCCTGGCTGTGCTGGGAAACGCCAGAGCTTTTTGAGTATCTAGTGTGACTCCTAGGTAGTCCTGAGTATTGGCTGGTTGAAGATGTAATTTTATCACATTGATTGTGAACCCTAGTTGATGTAGTGACTGAATTATTCTGAAAGTGTGCTGAAGACATTGCTGGTACGTACTGGCTTTGATGAGCCAGTCGTCCAAGTATGGGAAGTCATGGATGCTCGGTCTTCTCAGGTGAGCAGCTACTACCGCCGGACACTTTGTGAAGACTCTGGGGGCAGTGGTGACTCCGAACAGAAGTACCTTGAACTGGAAGTGTTGACCCGCTACCACAAACCTGAGGAATTTGCGATGAGCGGGGTGGATTGGAATATGAAAATAGGCGTCTTTTAAATCTAGAGTAGACAGAAAGTCGCCTTTCTGCAGAAGAGGTAGTACTTGTTGAAGTGTTACCATGAGGAAATGATCGGACTGAATGTAAAGATTGAGTTCTCTGAGATCTAATATTGGTCTGAGAGAACCATCTTTTTTGGGTATTAGAAAGTAAAAAGAGTACACGCCCGACCCGTGATGTTGTAGTGGTACGGGCTCTATAGCCCCTTTTAGAAGGAGACACTGCACCACTACAACATCACGGGTCGGGCGTGTACTCTTTTTACTTTGAGGAGGTGTAGGTGATCTGGTGAATGTTTGTGCGACTTTGGTGGAATGTTTGGAGGAGTGTTGATGAACTCCAGGCAGTAACCAGAACGGATAATTTGTAGTACACAATTGTCTGTTGTTATTGACCGCCAGATTGGTAGAAAATCTGAAAGTCTTGCCCCGACAGGTGTTAAGTGGTCGGGGGGAAGTGTAGGCAAGTCACTGTTTTGTATTGGAGAGGGAGGTGCGTGTGTTTGAACCCCTACCCCTGCCTTTGCTGCTACCTCTGTAACCCCCTCTGAAGTAACCCCTAGAGGGAAAGGGTTGGTTATTGCCCTTGTAGGTGGTGGTGGTCTCCGAGGAGGTATTTTTGGAGCCTCCGCGGTAGAAAGAGCACCGAAAGGAACCACAGCTTTGTGTTGACTGAAGGGCTCCCATGGATTTGGCCACTTCAGTCTCTTTCTTCATCTTTTCTAGTGAGGAATCTACCACTGGGCCAAATAGGTGTTCCTTATCAAAGGGTGTATTTAATATGGAGGCTTGAACTTTGGGTTTGAACCCAGATATGCGGAGCCAGGTGTGTCTCCTTAAAAGGAAGCTGGTGTTTACAGCTCTAGCAGCAGTGTCTGCAGCATCTAGGGAGCATCTGATTGAGTTGTTAGAAATAAGTTGTCCTTCATGCACCAGGTCTTGTGCTTTAGATCTATGTTCCAGGGGCAAAAATTGGATTAAGTGCTCCATCTCGTCCCAGTGCGCACGGTCGTATCGTGCTAGCAACGCCCGAGTGTTAGAGATACGCCAGAAGTTTGCTGCCTGAGAGGCCACCCTTTTCCCCGAAGCATCAATAAGTTTGGATTCTTTATCCGGGGGTGGAGCATCTCCTGTAGTTTGGGAGTTGGCTCTTTTCCTTGCATTGGACACTACCATGGAATCTAATGGTAATTGTCCCCTTATATATACACTGGGTCCGATGGTGTTGGCTTGTATTTCTTATCTACCCTGTGGGTAAGAATACAAGCCCTGACAGGGTCGTTGAAGATGTCATCTACATGCACGATCATCCCTTTGAGCATGGGTAGTGTGTGTGATGACTTTTTCGTGCTACTAAGGGTTTCAAAGAGGAAATCCTCTTCTAGGGATTCTTTATGTAGCTGCACCCCATGGTAGTTGGCAGCTCTACCCAATAATTCAATGTAGCCTACACTGTCATCCGATGGAGAGGGCTTGTTAGGGTACAAGTCGGGATCATTGCCTGTGGGCGAATTGGTGTTGTAGTCGTCCCATGGGTCTTGTAGTGGCTGATCATCATCCCCATTACCATCCCCATCATCCTGGTTGTCAGGTGTATGTGGTGGTGAATGCTCAGGTGAAATTGTTTGAAAATGAGGTGATGGAAGAGGAGGAGGGAAAGGGTTAGTTCCAACAGTTCTCTTCTTCAAAGGAATGTGATATTCCTCTTCTGTATCAGTCCTTTTTAAAGTCACTTTAGTGGTGATGTGTCCAGTCTGTGGGTTAATATACAACACTTTCTGTTCCGGATCCGGTTTGTCGAATGGAGTGTCGTCAAAACTGTGCTTTTTTGGTGATTTCGGCACATCTGACTGTTTCGGTGCCGAAAGTTTCAGTGCCGGCGTCTTAGGCGTTGGTGTCTTCGGATCCGAAGTGTGTTTCAGTGCTGAATGGTGTGGGTCGGAGCCGGACTTGTGTTTCGACCCCGAAGGTCTGGGCTCAGAGCTCGATCTGGGGTGAGTCTTTTTGGAGCAGGAAGGCTTTTTAGTAGGCTTCAGTGCCGAGCCAGAAGGCGGGGCGTCGGAAGCACGGTCTCGGTGCCAACCGGGGCCCAAGGACGCGGGTTGGACCGGAGCCTTCTTTTTATGTGGAGTTGGATCCTGGGACGAGGGGGATCTGTACTCTCAGTACGTTGTCCATGTGGGACGTCTCACTCTTGGTCGGAGTCGAGCTCTGAGATGGGGATCAGCTCCTGCTCCTCCTCGGTTCCCATGGCCTCCCCGGCCTCTTCGTCCGATTGTTGCCCGAAGATGTCCGGAATGGAGCTTGTGTGCTGACTCTGCAGGTCACAACTTCGAGCCCGATGGTCGCGAAGTGTTTTCTTGGAGCGGAAAGCCTGGCACGTGTCGCAGTCTTGTTCTCTGTGCTCGGGAGACAAACACAGATAACACACTTCATGTGAGTCGGTGCGCGGGTATTTCACGTGACACGGAGGGCAGAATTTGAAGGGAGTTCGTTCCATCGACTGCAGGTCGGCCCGACGCGGGTAGGCCCGACAGCCTTCCACGAGCTTTCTAATCGAAAGATAGTTTTAATAAGTAAATACGATACGCGATAGAAAGGGAGACGCGATTGGTAACAATACTGTCGAGGGTGAGTGTCTTGCGCACCGAGGGAAACCGAAGGAACGGTGTCGAACCGGAGCGCAGTAATTCACGTCCAAACCCGATGGCGGAAAAAAACAATCTAACAATGGAATCGATGCCCATGCGCACTATCACCAAAAGGAGGAGTCGCCTACCTCGTGACTGGAAAAGACTTCTTTGAAGAAAAACAAAGTGCAAACATCCGGACCCAACACTAGATGGCGGGCTATGCACAGCATGTGATCTACACATCACATGCCTCGAACAACCTGTTTTACCAATAGTATTGAAAAAATGGAATGAAAAAATTATTTGTGTGTATTTTAAAAACTAGTTGGGTATTGGCGGGGTGAGACTTGCTTTCCCCTTTGTAAAGTGGTCTTCGTAGCCTGCCAATTTTGCCTAAGTTCCTGAACTAATGCACTTTAAAACACACCTTTTTACACATGACTTTCTTTCAATTATTTTGTAGGAGAGCCCTAAATCTTGCTAACTTAAATTATGCACACTCTTTGCTGGCTGTGCCGGCCTTAAAATTTAAAATATTACACTTTTTTTTTTTAATCAAAAACCTCCTTGGGCATAACCTCAGTCCCTTTTACATTGATCTTTAAATCACATCTTGATTAATGTGAAAGATCCATCTCAATCCAGGCGAGCAGAAGCGGGTAGGTCGCAGGTCCTCCATGCACGGGAGCCATTCAGTAGAAGTGCGCTGATCTCTGTATCGACCAGTTGGGGCAACTGTGATTGTTACATAGGGTGGACGAGCGGAATTTCTCCACATCTACACCAAGTATTATAGCACTGTGGAATACCTACATAATAGATCACAACGTAAGTGTGGGGTAGGTCCACCACCCATCTTTTATTGGTCCTGACGAAGCACTGCGGATCCGTTTGGGTCCAGCAGGCGCGAAACATGTTGGCCTGATTATACTATTTTTGATTTAGTCACAGCTACTTGGCCACATTACACCCCGCCAGTAGCTTCTACCAATTATTTGGTCTTTTTAATCCTGCAAGGAGAACCTACACATTAAAATATTTACTTTGTATCTCCTAGACAGTTTTATTTCTCACTCCCTTACATAATACCACCCCACAAGTTCACTATACCCTTACACACACACACACACACGCCTTCCATCATACCGTATAAAAGGACAAAAAATCTCCGTTAAAGTGACTCTTCGTGGGGCCCGTAGGGGACTGCAGCACCGGACCAACGAGAAGCAATGCCCAATGATGAAGCATAACATCCTTAGGGGTGTGTGAGGGCAACAAGTAATCTGTAGGATTCCATCTCTGCTCTTCAATTCTAGATATTCGTCCTCCCTTTCTTTTGACTCCTTCCTTGATAGGAACAGTACCTTCGTGGTTGATATAACGATGTTATCATGTTTTGTATAGCGCACAGCTGCCTCAGCAAAGAGGTGTCCCAGTGCTGAAGCAGAACATAGAGGCTGGGAATCAAAAGAGGCACTAGGCTGTGGGGAAGATATGGGTTTTAATAGCTCTGCGAAAGACCATGTAATTCTCCATGGCACGAATGGAGTATGGCAGAGCATTCCAAAGCTTGGTAGCCAAGAAACGGAAAGAGCGCCTGCCTGAGTGCACCCTCCTCATACGAGGCACAGTCGCCAAGTGTTGTCCAGTTGAGCGAAGTTGGCGCATAGGGGAGTAAGGTGACAACAGATTGGACAAAATAGACGGAGAGGAAAGTTTCAGGATTTTGAATGCAGTGCAGAGGACCTTAAATTCCACTCGGTTGACGACAGGAAGCCAGTGCAGCCAACAGATAGCCCTAGAGGTGGGGCAGGTTCTGGGAAGACCCAACAAGGTTCTAGCCGCCATGTTTTGAACTCGCTGTAATCTCAGGGTTTCGGTCTTGTTGACCCCCAAGTACAGTGCATTGGCATAATCCAGTCGTGATAGGATGGAGGCCTGGATGATCATTTGCCTGACTGATGGGTCAAAAAACCAAGCAACGGTTTAAGCCCCCGAAGTATGCCAAAGCAGGTCCCCGCGACTTTCTTGGTTTGGAACTGAAAGCTAAGACCAGAGTCAACCCAGACTCCAAGATCTTTCACCACCTGCTTAGGAGTAGGTGCGCAGCCCAGTATGGCTGGCCACCACCAGTCTCCCCACAGCTCTTGATTATTTCCCACCAGCAAGACCTCTGACTTGCTGGAGTTTAGTTGGAGACAATTGTCAGTCATCCACTCGGCGACAGCCGTGAGATCTTCCTGAAACTTTGATGCTGCACTCCCGGTGTTGTCCGGGAGGGCCACCACCATTTGTGTATCAGCATATGATACAATGGTGAGCCCTCTGCTCCTCGCCAGGACCGCCAGGGGTTGAACAAAGATTGAAAAGCGAGGGGCTCAACGCGGAGCCCTGCGGGACCCCTTGTTTGTTGGCACGGAACGTAGAGGCGAACGGAGGGGCTACGACCTGGAAGGTCCTGTTAGAGAGAAAGGAAGCAAACCAGGCCACAACGCCTGCCTCCTTCAGCCTGCATAACAGGATACGATGAGAGACCGTATCAAATGCGGCGCTGAGGTCTAAAAGAATCAGAGCTGACGTGCGACCCTCATCTAAAGCGAGCCTAAGATGCTCGAAGACAGCCAGGAGATCAGACTCCATACTGTGACCTGAGCGGAAGCCATTCTGAGAGATGTCCAGGCAGTTGTTTTCTTCCAAAAATCTGGTAAGAATGGAATTGACATAAGTCTCAGTGATCTTAGCGATCCACGGGAGGAGGGAGATCAGGCGATAGTTTTCCAATTTGGCAGCGTCCAGGGAAGGTTTCTTGAGCAGAGGAACCACCCTTGCTTGCTTCCACGAGTTAGGAACAGTCGCACTAGACAGATTTATTAATCACCCGTCTCAGAGGTGCCATGAGCGAAGGTAACTATCTCAAACTGGTCAGGTTTGAGGGGATCGGAGGGGGAGCCGGATTTGATCTTGGAGTACACTAGCCGTAGTTCCTCCGAGGAGACCAGAGGGAATGCATCCAGTGTATGAGTGGGGGGCGGACCCGGTGCAGGGTCGGAGCTCGTAACGGTGTGAGTGAAGGACAGGTAAATGTTCTCCACAAAAAATGTGGCAAGAGCCTCACACTGCTCGAACCATCCTAAACTTTAAAATGTACTTTGTCCCAATATTTGAAAAATTAATATTGTTAACTAGTCAAATATATATATATATATATATGTGTATATATATATTATCTACTGGCGGTCGCCAGTAGATAGTTATAGTTAGGACCTATTTTCCATAGGAAATCCGCGACATTCTATTTGAAATAACTCTCTTGCCGGTTGACGAATCTTCGCGAAATTTTCAAACTTTATGGCCCGCTACGGTCCGCTCCTACCCTGAAAGTCTCGGGGTGATTCGTCAAGCGGGGGCCGAGAAAAAAGGGGGGTCCCAAAACGTGTTTTCCCCATTCATTTTCCCATAGGAAACTTTAGACACGGCTACAGCCCGAACTGCTGAACGGAATTACACCAAATTTGGCAAAGAGGTAGTTCTTAGTTCAAAAAGAACCCTTTTTGTTAAATGGTGTAAATCCGTTCAGTAGTTCCTGTGAAAATCAAAAGGAAAATCACATATATATCTATGGCCGCGTCGGATTCGCGCACCCTCCCGATCACGAGCTGCATGCTAATTGGCTGTCAAGTGGCTGTCAACACTCCAAATCAGGAAGTGTTGGCAGCCATTTTATCCCTCGGTAGAACCGAGGGACAGAAACAAGTACGCAAAGCGCAAAAGGGGGCAGGGTAGAAACACCCTGACCCCTAGGTCTGCTCAGGGGGTCCCACAAGGACCCCCTGGGCAGAAAAAGAATTTTTTTTTTAAAAAAAAAATCGGCGGGATGCGCTCAGGGTGCGCGAATCCCACCGAAAAAAATAAAAAACGAAGCGCGGTCTCCCGCGCTTCGTTGTTAATTGGCCCCCGGGTGGGCCAAGTCCGGGGCTTTAAAAATAAATGGTGCGGGAGGGCTCTCGGCCCTCCCGCAGCCCCGGAGACCGCCACCTCCCGGGGCTTCTTGAAATATTTTTTATAAATTTACCTGTGTGGGGGGCTCGAGCCCCCACACGCCCGAGACCGCCACCTCCCCGGGGCACTAAAAATGTCAATATAGGGGTCCATTACGGACCCACAGAGCCCGGGGACCACCACCTCAGTGATGTCATTTGAGATGTCATCAGTGATGTCATCAGTGATGTCACTGACCATGTCATGAGTGATGTAATATGTGACGTCATCAGCAGTGCATTGCGGAGGCGCGAGTTATAGTTAGCTGAACTAACTATAACGGGGGAATTTCACGGGTTTTGTACGAGTGCAATGTCCAACTAACTATAACTGTCCCTAAAACCTATGGTTTTTTCAGTGAATTTCAAAGGTTTTTTAAATGCTAATTTCTAACTATAACGTGTCTGAAACCTATGGTTTTTCAGTGAATATATATATATATATATATATATATATATATATATATATATTATCTACTGGCGGTCGCCAGTAGATAGTTATAGTTAGGACCTATTTTCCATAGGAAATCCGCGACATTCTATTTGAAATAACTCTTGCGTCGGTTGATGAATCTTCGCGAAATTTTCGAACTTTATGGCCCGCTCCGGTCCGCTCCTACCCTGAAAGTCTCAGGGTGATTCGTCAAGCGGGGGCCGAGAAAAAAGGGGGGTCCCAAAACGTGTTTTCCCCATTCATTTTCCCATAGGAAACTTTAGACACGGCTACAGCCCGAACTGCTGAACGGAATTACACCAAATTTGGCAAAGAGGTAGTTCTTGGTTCAGAAAGAACCCTTTTTGTTAAATGGTGTAAATCCGTTCAGTAGTTGCGGAGAAATTAAAAAAATAAGAGTCAGAAAATCAATTTCCCATAGGAAACTTTATGCAAGGCTACAGCCCGAACTGCTGAACGGAATTACACCAAATTTGGCAAAGAGGTAGTTCTTGGTTCAAAAAGAACCCTTTTTGTTAAATGGTGTAAATCCGTTCAGTAGTTGCTGAGAAAATCAAAAGTAAAAACACATATATATCTGGGCGGAGCCTAACCACACATGTCATCGTGAGATCTGATTGGCTGTCAGCACTTCATCCTGGAATTGCTGGCAGCCATCTTGGGACCAATATAAATGATAGTACCCTATTGAAATGCATTGTAGTGAATCGAAGATTTTGAGGGTTACCAAAAGGAGAACTATAAAGGGTGATAACAGACTTTAGTTACATTAGAATTCATTTGTTGATGGTACCATACTAATTTCAGGAATTGTGGTGTGTTCCAAGGTGATTTTACCCTGTGAAAAACCTTCTGCTGGGATATCATGAATCATGTTTGAGAGAAAACTATTTTCACATGCTTGTCCCATACACTTTTGGAAGGTGCCCCAGAAGCTAAAATGAGAGCATATTTTCTGTAAATTCACATTATCTTTCTCAGTCATGTGAGAATGAAGTCTGACATTCTCAGTAAAACATGTACATCCAACAAGGGCAGAGACTGTCAGTTGATTCCTTTGTGTTCTACTGCAGCTTCCCAGAGTGTTCTAAAGAACAACTAGAGTGCTAACAGCCTTACTTATGACAAAAGTATGGCACACCTGAAGCCATCTTGATTGGAATAAACTGGTAACACTTAAAACATTTAATTTAAAAAGGAACAAAATGATGGGGTTCATCTTGTCATAGAAATTATGGTTAGTGCTCTGGAAAGAAAAATTAGGACATGTTTCAAGTGTGATCTCAAATATCTTCCTGTTATATTTCAACAGGAGCAGCCTGTCAGTTGATGCCTTTGTGTTCTACTGCAGCTTCCCAGAGTGTTCTAAAGAACAACTAGAGCGCTAACAGTCTTACTTATGACAAAAGTATGGCACACCTGAAGCCATCTTGATTGGAATAAACTGGTAACACTTAAAACATTTAATTTAAAAAGGAACAAAATGATGGGGTTCATTTTGTCATAGAAATTATGGTTAGTGCTGTAGAAAGAAAAATTAGGACATGTTTCAAGTGTGATCTCAAATATCTTCCTGTTATATTTCAACAGGAGCAACCTGTCAGTTGATGCCTTTGTGTTCTACTGCAGCTTCCCAGAGTGTTCTAAAGAACAACTAGAGCGCTAACAGTCTTACTTATGACAAAAGTATGGCACACCTGAAGCCATCTTGATTGGAATAAACTGGTAACACTTAAAACATTTAATTTAAAAAGGAACAAAATGAGGGGGTTCATTTTGCCATTGAAATTATGGTTAGTGCTGTAGAAAGAAAAATTAGGACATGTTTTAAGTGAGATCTCAAATATCTTCCTGTTATATTTCAACAGGAGCAGCCTGTCAGTTGATGCCTTTGTGTTCTACTGCAGCTTCCCAGAGTGTTCTAAAGAACAACTAGAGTGCTAACAGCCTTACTTATGACAAAAGTATGGCACACCTGAAGCCATCTTGATTGGAATAAACTGGTAACACTTAAAACATTTAATTTAAAAAGGAACAAAATGAGGGGTTCATTTTGCCATAGAAATTATGGTTAGTGCTGCAAAAAGAAAATTTTGTGCATGTTTTAAGTGAGATCTCAAATCCTCTTCTATTTCATTAGAAAATTCTGACATGCAGACTGAAACAATCACTTTCAATACCAGCAGTAGACTTCCAGTTAACTCCTTGGTGAGCAGTAGCTTTACTACAGTGATCTAATGAACAACTAGAGTAATAACATTCTGAATTTATGGCAGATGTGTGAACATCTGAATGCCTTCTTGATGGAATCAAAGTAAAAAACTGAAAGCATTTCATACTGAGGAGACTGCAGTAAATGAGAAAATTAGGAAACTTCATTACAAAGAAGTCTTCCAAGATGGCCACCAGTGAAAAAGAGCCCAAATGTAGCACAAATATTACCCAGATGTAGCCCACATATAGCCCAATGACAAAAGTGTGCAAAACACTTTTTATTTTTAGTTTTTTTGCAGTTTTATGTAGTGCAGACTGGTCAGGTATTGGAGCGTTGCATCTTAAAACATGACCCCCTACACTACAAAAACACCACTGCACTACCCTAAACCCTAAAACACTACCCCAGCACGACCCCCTACACTACACAAGCACCACTGCACTATCCTAAACCCTAAAACACTACCCCCAGCATGACCCCCTACACTACACAAACACCACTGCACTACCCTAAACCCTAAAACACTACCCCAACACCACTGCACTAACCTAAATCCTAAAACACTACCCCCAGCACGACCCCCTACACTACCCAAACACCACTGCACTACCCTAAAACATGACCCCCTACACTACACAAACACCACTGCACTACCCTAAACCCTAAAACACTACCCCCAGCACGACCCCTACACTACACAAGCACCACTGCACTACCCTAAACCCTAAAACACTGCCCCCAGCACGACCCCCTACACTACACAAACCACTGCACTACCTTAAACCCTAAAACACTACCCCCAGCACGACCCCCTACACTACCCAAACACCACTGCACTAACCTAAATCCTAAAACACTACCCCCAGCACGACCCCCTACACTACCCAAACACCACTGCTCTACCCTAAAACATGACCCCCTACACTACACAAACACCACTGCACTACCCTAAACCCTAAAACACTACCCCCAGCACGACCCCCTACACTACACAAGCACCACTGCACTACCCTAAACCCTAAAACACTACCCCCAGCACGACCCCCTACACTGCCCGAACACCACTGCACTGCCCTAAACCCTGAAACACCAGCCCCTGCACGACCCCCTACACTGCCCGAACACCACTGCACTGCCCTAAACCCTGAAACACATACCCTAGCATGACCCCCTACACTGCCCGAACACCACTGCACTGCCCTAAACCCTGAAACACCACCCCTTCACGACCCCCTACACTGCCCGAACACCACTGCACTGCCCTAAATCCTGAAACACCACCCCCAGCATGACCCCTACACTGCCCGAACACCACTGCACTGCCCTAAACCCTGAAACACTACCCCCAGCAAGACCTCCTACACTGCCCGAACACCACTGCACTGCCCTAAACCCTGAAACATCACCCCCAGCAAGACCCCCTACACTACCCGAACAACACTGCCCTAAACCCTGAAACTCCACCCCCAGCACGACCCCCTACACTGCCCGAACACTACTGCACTGCCCTAAACCCTGAAACACCACCCCCAGCACGACCCACTACACTGCCCGAACACCACTGCACTGCCCTAAACCCTGAAACACCACCCCCTGCACGACCCCCTACACTGCCCGAACACTACTGCACTGCCCTAAACCCTGAAACACCATCCCCAGCACGACCCCCTACACTGCACGAACACCACTGCACTGCCCTAAACCCTGAAACACTACCCCCAGCAAGACCCCCTACACTGCCCGAACACTACTGCACTGCCCTAAACCCTGAAACACCACCCCCAGCAAGACCCCCTACACTGCCCGAACACCACTGCCCTAAACCCTGAAACACCACCCCCAGCAAGACCCCCTACACTGCCCGAACACCACTGCACTGCCCTAAACCCTGAAACACCAGCCCCAGCACGACCCCTACACTGCCCGAACACCATTGCACTGCCCTAAACCCTGAAACACCACCCCTGCACGACCCCCTACACTGCCCGAACACCACTGCACTGCCCTAAACCCTGAAACAGCACCCCCAGCACGACCCCCTACACTGCCCGAACACCACTGCACTGCCCTAAACCCTGAAACACCACCCCCTGCACGATCCCCTACACTGCCCGAACACTACTGCACTGCCCTAAACCCTGAAACACCACCCCCAGCACGACCCCTACACTGCCACGAACACCACTGCACTGCCCTAAACCCCGAAACACTACCCCCAGCAAGACCCCCTACACTGCCCGGATACCACTGCCCTAAACCCTGAAACACCACCCCCAGCAAGACCCCCTACACTGCCCGTACACCACTGCACTGCCCTAAACCCTGAAACACCACCCCCAGCAGGACCCCCTACACTGCCCAAACACCACTGCACTGCCCTAAACCCTGAAACACCACCCCCAGCACGACCCCCTACACTGCCCGAACACCACTGCACTGCCCTAAACCATGAAACACCAGCCCCAGCACGACCCCCTACACTGCCCGAACACCACTGCACTGCCCTAAACCCTGAAACACCACCCCCAGCACGACCCCCTACACTGCCCGAACACCACTGCACTGCCCTAAACCCTGAAACACCAGCCCCAGCACAACCCCGTACACTGCCCGAACACCACTGCACTGCCCTAAACCCTGAAACACCAGCCCCAGCACGACCGCCTACACTGCCCGAAAACCACTGCACTGCCCTAAACCCTGAAACACCAGCCCCAGCAAGTCCCCCTACACTGCCCGAACACCACTGCACTGCCCTAAACCCTGAAACACCACCCGCAGCAAGACCCTCTACACTGCCCGAACACCACTGCACTAAAGCCTGAAACACCACCCCCAGCAAGACCACCTACACTGGCCGAACACCACTGCACTGCCCTAAACCCTGAAACACCACCCCTGCACGACCCCCTACACTGCCCAAACACCACTGCACTGCCCTAAACCCTGAAACACCACCCCCTGCACGACCCCCTACACTGCCCGAACACCACTGCACTGCCCTAAACCCTGAAACACCACCCCTCAGCACGACACCCTACACTGCCCGAACACCACTGCACTGCCCTAAACCCTGAAACACCACCCCCAGCATGACCCCCTACACTGCCCGAACACCACTGCACTGCCCTAAACCCTGAAACACCACCCCCAGCACGACCCCCTACACTGCCCGAACCCCACTGCACTGCCCTAAACCCTGAAACACCAACCCCAGCAAGACCCCCTACATTGCCTGAACCACTGCCCTAAACCCTGAAACACCACCCCCTACACTGCACGAACACCACTGCACTGCCCTAAACCCTGAAACACCACCTCCAGCAAAACCCCTACACTGCCTGAACACCATTGCTCTGCCCTAAATCCTGAAACACTAGCCCCAGCATGACCCCCTACACTGCCCGAACACCACTGCACTGCCCTAAACCCTGAAACACCACCCCAGCACGACCCCCTACACTGCCCGAACACCACTGCACTGCCCTAAACCCTGAAACACCAGCCCCAGCAAGACCCCTACACTGCCCGAACACCACTGCACTGCCCTAAACCCTGAAACACCAGCCCCAGCACGACCCCCTACACTGCCCGAACACCACTGCACTGCCCTAAACCCTGAAACACCAGCCCCAGCACGACCCCCTACACTGCCCGAACACCACTGCACTGCCCTAAACCCTGAAACACCACCCCCTGCACGACCCCCTACACTGCCCGAACA
Organism: Calotriton arnoldi; assembly: GCA_963921515.1. Lineage (NCBI taxonomy): Eukaryota > Metazoa > Chordata > Amphibia > Caudata > Salamandridae > Calotriton > Calotriton arnoldi. Next base: position 1,157,681 of record CAWUFW010003548.1, read on the forward strand.
CCACTGCACTAAACCCTGAAACACCACCCCCTGCAGCACCCCTACACTGCCCGACCACTGCACTGCCCTAAACCCTGAAACACCACCCCTGCACCGCCCCCTACACTGCCCGAACACCACTGCACTGCCCTAAACCCTGAAACACCACCCCCAGCACGACCCCCTTTACTGCTCGAACACCACTGCACTGCCCCAAACCCTGAAACACCACCCCCAGCATGACCCCCTACACTGCCCGAACACCACTGCCCTAAACCCTGAAACACCACCCCCTGCACGACCCCCTACACTGCCCGAACACCACTGCACTGCCCTAAACCCTGAAACACCACCCCCTACACTGCCCGAACACCACTGCACTGCCCTAAACCCTGAAACACCACCCCCAGCACGAACCCCTACACTGCCCGAACACCACTGCACTGCCCTAAACCCTAAAACACCACCCCCAGCATTACCCCCTACACTGCCCAAACACCACTGTACTGCCCTAAACCCTAAAACACTCCCCCAGCACGACCCCCTACACTACCCAAACACCAATGCACTAAACCCTAAAACACTACCCCCGCATGACCCCCTACACTACCCAAACACCAATGCACTACCCTAATCCCTAAAACACTACCCACCGCATGACCCCCTTCACTACCCTAAACCCTAAAACACTACCCCCGCACCACTCCCTACACTACCGAAAGACCACTGCACTACCCTAAACCCTAAAACACGACCTCCTACACTACACAAACACCACTGCACTACCCTAAACCCTAAAACACTACCCCCTACACTACCCAAACACCACTGCACTACCCTAAACCCTAAAACACTACCCCCAGCAGTACCCCTACACTACCCAAACACCACTGCACTAACCTAAACCCTAAAACACTACCCCCAGCAGTACCCCCTACACTACCCAAACACCACTGCACTACCCTAAATCACTACCCCAGCACGACCCCCTACACTGCCCGAACACCACTGCCCTAAACCCTGAAACACCACCCCCTGCACGACCCCCTACACTGCCCGAACACCACTGCACTGCCCTAAACCCTGAAAACACTACCCCCTACACTGCCCGAACACCACTGCACTGCCCTAAACCCTGAAACACCACCCCCAGCACGACCCCTTACACTGCCCGAACACCACTGCACTGCCCTAAACCCTAAAACACCACCCCCAGCATTACCCCCTACACTGCCCAAACACCACTGTACTGCCCTAAACCCTAGAACACTTCCCCCAGCACGACCCCCTACACTACCCGAACACCACTGCACTACCCTAAACCCTAAAATACTACCCCCAGCCCAACCCCTAACCTACCCGAACACGACTGCACTGCCCTAAACCCTCAAACACTCCCCCAGCACGACCCCCTACACTACCCGAACACCACTGCACTGCCCTAAACCCTAAAACACTCCCCCAGCACGACCCCCTACACTACCCGAACACCACTGCACTGCCCTAAACCCTAAAACTCTCCCCCAGCACGACCCCCTACACTACCCAAACACCACTGCACTGCCCTAAACCCTAAAACACTACCCCCCGCATGACCCCCTACACTACCCAAACACCAATGCACTACCCTAATCCCTAAAACACTACCCCCCGCATGACCCCCTTCACTACCCTAAACCCTAAAACACTACCCCCGCACGACTCCCTACACTACCCAAAGACCACTGCACTACCCTAAACCCTAAAACACGACCTCCTACACTACACAAACACCACTGCACTACCCTAAACCCTAAAACACTACCCCCTACACTACCCAAACACCACTGCACTACCCTAAACCCTAAAACACTACCCCCAGCAGTACCCCTACACTACCCAAACACCACTGCACTAACCTAAACCCTAAAACACTACCCCCAGCAGTACCCCCTACACTACCCAAACACCACTGCACTACCCTAAAGCACTATCCCAGCACGACCCCTACACTACCCAAACACCACTGCACTACCCTAAACCCTAAAACACTACCCCCAGCACGACCCCTTCACTACCCAAACACCACTGCACTACCCTAAACCCTAAAACACTCCCCCCAGCACGACTCCCTACACTACCCAAACACCACTGCACTACCCTAAAACATGACCCCCTACACTACCTAAACACCACTGCACTAACCTAAATCCTAAAACACGACCCCCAGCACGACCCCCTACACTACCCAAACACCACTGCACTACCCTAAAACATGACCCCCTACACTACACAAACACCACTGCACTACCCTAAACCCTAAAACACTACCCCCAGCACGACCCCCTACACTACACAAGCACCACTGCACTACCCTAAACCCTAAAACACTACCCCCAGCACGACCCCCTACACTGCCCAAACACCACTGCACTGCCCTAAACCCTGAAACACCAGCCCCTGCACGACCCCCTACACTGCCCGAACACCACTGCACTGCCCTAAACCCTGAAACACATACCCTAGCACGACCCCCTACACTGCCCGAACACCACTGCACTGCCCTAAACCCTGAAACACCACCCCCTTCACGACCCCCTACACTGCCCGAACACCACTGCACTGCCCTAAACCCTGAAACACCACCCCCAGCATGACCCCTACACTGCCCGAACACCACTGCACTGCCCTAAACCCTGAAACACTACCCCCAGCAAGACCTCCTACACTGCCCGAACACCACTGCACTGCCCTAAACCCTGAAACATCACCCCCAGCAAGACCCCCTACACTGCCCGAACAACACTGCCCTAAACCCTGAAACTCCACCCCCAGCACGACCCCCTACACTGCCCGAACACTACTGCACTGCCCTAAACCCTGAAACACCACCCCCAGTACGACCCCCTACACTGCCCGAACACCACTGCACTGCCCTAAACCCTGAAACACCACCCCCAGCACGACCCCCTACACTGCCCGAACACTACTGCACTGCCCTAAACCCTGAAACACCATCCCCAGCACGACCCCCTACACTGCCCGAACACCACTGCACTGCCCTAAACCCTGAAACACTACCCCCAGCAAGACCCCTACACTGCCAGAACACCACTGCACTGCCCTAAACCCTGAAACACCACCCCCAGCAAGACCCACTACACTGCCCGAACACCACTGCACTGCCCTAAACCCTGAAACACCAGCCCCAGCACGACCCCTACACTGCCCGAACACCATTGCACTGCCCTAAACCCTGAAACACCACCCCCTGCATGACCCCCTACACTGCCCGAACACCACTGCTCTGCCCTAAACCCTGAAACACCACCCCCAGCACGACCCCTACACTGCACGAACACCACTGCACTGCCCTAAACCCCGAAACACTACCCCCAGCAAGACCCCCTACACTGCCCGAACACCACTGCCCTAAACCCTGAAACACCACCCCCAGCAAGACCCCCTACACTGCCCGTACACCAGTGCACTGCCCTAAACCCTGAAACACCACCCCCAGCATGACCCCCTACACTGCCCAAACACCACTGCACAGCCCTAAACCCTGAAACACCACCCCCAGCACGACCCCCTACACTGCCCGAACACCACTGCACTGCCCTAAACCATGAAACACCAGCCCCAGCACGACCCCCTACACTGCCCGAACACCACTGCACTGCCCTAAACCCTGAAACACCATCCCCAGCACGACCCCCTACACTGCCCAAACACCACTGCACTGCCCTAAACCCTGAAACACCAGCCCCAGCACAACCCCGTAAACTGCCCAAACACCACTGCACTGCCCTAAACCCTGAAACACCAGCCCCAGCACGACCGCCTACACTGCCCGAAAACCACTGCACTGCCCTAAACCCTGAAACACCAGCCCCAGCACGACCCCCTACACTGCCCGAACACCACTGCACTACCCTAAACCCTGAAACACCAGCCCCAGCACGACCCGCTACACTGCCCGAACACCACTGCACTGCCCTAAACCCTGAAACACCAGCCCCAGCAAGTCCCCCTACACTGCCCGAACACCACTGCACTGCCCTAAACCCTGAAACACCACCCCCAGCAAGACCCTCTACACTGCCCGAACACCACTGCACTAAAGCCTGAAACACCACCCCCAGCAAGACCACCTACACTGGCCAAACACCACTGCACTGCCCTAAACCCTGAAACACCACCCCCTGCACAACCTCCTACACTGCCGGAACACCACTGCACTGCTCTAAACCCTGAAACACCACCCCCAGCACGACCCCCTACACTGCCCGAACACCACTGCACTGCCCTAAACCCTGAAACATCAACCCCAGCAAGACCCCCTACACTGACTGAACACCACTGGCCTAAACCCTGAAACACCACCCCTACACTGCACGAACACCACTGCACTGCCCTAAACCCTGAAACACCACCTCCAGCAAAACCCCCTACACTGCCGGAACCCCATTGCTCTGCCCTAAATCCTGAAACACTAGCCCCAGCACGACCCCCTACACTGCCCGAACACCACTGCACTGCCCTAAACCCTGAAACACCACCCCAGCACGACCCCCTACACTGCCCGAACACCACTGCCCTAAACCCTGAAACACCAGCCCCAGCAAGACCCCCTACACTGCCCGAACACCACTGCACTGCCCTAAACCCTGAAACACCAGCCCCTGCATGACCCCTACACTGCCCGAACACCACTGCACTGCCCTAAACCCTGAAACACCAGCCCCAGCATGACCACCTACACTGCCCGAACACCACTGCACTGCCCTAAACCCTGAAACACCAGCCCCAGCACGACCCCCTACACTGCCCAAACACCACTGCACTGCCCTAAACCCTGAAACACCAGCCCCAGCACGACCCCCTACACTGCCCGAACACCACTGCACTGCCCTAAACCCTGAAACACCACCCCCTGCACGACCCCCTACACTGCCCGAACACCACTGCACTGCCCTAAACCCTGAAACACCACCCCCTGCAGCACCCCCTACACTGCCCGAACACCACTGCATTGCCCTAAACCCTGAAACACCACCCCCTGCACCTCCCCCTACACTGCCCGAACACCACTGCCCTAAACCCTGAAACACCACCCCCAGCACGACCCCCTTTACTGCTCGAACACCACTGCACTGCCCCAAACCCTGAAACACCACCCCCAGCACGCCCCCTACACTGCCCGAACACCACTGCCCTAAACCCTGAAACACCACCCCCTGCACGACCCCCTACACTGCCCGAACACCACTGCACTGCCCTAAACCCTGAAACACCACCCCCTACACTGCCCGAACACCACTGCACTGCCCTAAACCCTGAAACACCACCCCCAGCACAACCCCCTACACTGCCCGAACACCACTGCACTGCCCTAAACCCTAAAACACCACCCCCAGCATTACCCCCTACACTGCCCAAACACCACTGCACTGCCCTAAACCCTAAAACACTCCCCCAGCACGACCCCTACACTACCCGAACACCACTGCACTGCCCTAAACCCTAAAACACTCCCCCAGCACGACCCCCTACACTACCCAAACACCACTGCACTGCCCTAAACCCTAAAACACTACCCCCGCATGACCCCTACACTACCCAAACACCAATGCACTACCCTAATCCCTAAACCACTACCCCCGCATGACCCCTTCACTACCCTAAACCCTAAAACACTACCCCGCACGACTCCCTACACTACCCAAAGACCACTGCACTACCCTAAACCCTAAAACACGACCTCCTACACTACACAAACACCACTGCACTACCCTAAACCCTAAAACACTACCCCTACACTACCCAAACACCACTGCACTACCCTAAACCCTAAAACACTACCCCCAGCAGTACCCCTACACTACCCAAACACCACTGCACTACCCTAAACCCTAAAACACTACCCCCAGCAGTACCCCCTACACTACCCAAACACCACTGCACTACCCTAAATCACTACCCCCAGCATGACCCCTACACTACCCAAACACCACTGCACTACCCTAAACCCTAAAACACTACCCCCAGCACAACCCCTACACTACCCAAACACCACTGCACTACCCTAAACCCTAAAACACTCCCCCAGCACGACTCCCTACACTACCCAAACACCACTGCACTACCCTAAACCCTAAAACACTACCCCCAGCACGACCCTCTTCACTACCTAAACGCAACTGCACAATTTGTTACAGGCGTTGCAACGCAGGCCTGTGGTGCTTACTGGAAGTACTTAGTGGGCTAGTTGGGCCCCAGGGACCCTCAGGATTCAAGGTGACCTAATCCCCCAACTTAAAACGCACCACGGGGCGCGTTTGCACAGTGGTGAAGGGAGGGGCGGGGCCTCAGGGTGACATGTGCGCAAACACGCCCTGTGGTGCGTTTTAAGTTGGGGAATTAATTCCCTTTGAATCCTGAGGGACCCTGGGGGCCAACTAGCCCACCAGGTACCTTCAGTAAGCACAACAGAGTTGCGTTGCAGAGAGGTGAAAAAGGTTCGTGGCCTCGGAACGCCTCTCTGCAACTCAGCTCTGTGGTCCTAACTGTAGGTACCTGGGGGCTAGTTGGGCCCCAGGGACCCTCAGAATTCAAGGGACTTAATCCCACAACTTAAAACGCGCCACGGAGTGCGTTTGCACACATGTCACCTCAGGCCCCCCTCCCTTCACCACTGTGCAAACGCGCCCTGTAGCGCGTTTTAAGAGGTAGTTTTAATCCCCTGCCCTAATATGTACTAGGGACTTGCAGAGGAGGTCATGCTAATCACAGGGGTACCCCAACGCATAGTGTTCCCTAGTGTATGTAGGTGTTTTCACTGTATTCTAAGTGTCTTTTAGCATAGCACTGGCTCTGGTTAGTCAGAGTCAGTTACCACCAGTACCCGTCTGAAAAAGTTGTGGGCACAGGATGATTTTGCAACAAGGCCTCTTTCTGCTCCTCTGTTGGTTCTTTCTGCACATCTTTTGCTTCTTTCTGTGCGTTTTTCTTCTTTCTTCACATGTCCTACCTCTGTAGGCATAGTTAGAAACTAGCATTTAAAAAAACCTTTGAAATTCACTTAAAAAATCATAGGTTTCAGGCACGTTATAGTTAGAAATTAGCATTTAAAAAACCTTTGAAATTCACTGAAAAACCATAGGTTTCAGACACGTTATAGTTAGAATTTAGCATTTAAAAACCTTTGAAATTCACTGAAAAACCATAGGTTTTAGGGACAGTTATAGTTAGTTGGACATTTCACTCGTACAAAACCATAGAAATTCCCCGTTATAGTTATTTCAGCTAACTATAACTCGCGCCCCGCAATGCACTGCTGATGATGTCACATATTACATCACTCATGACATGGTCAGTGACATCACTGATGACATCACTGATGACATCATCCATGTGATAATTTCATGCATCTTCTCACACCTTAATATAACTTTTGATACACCCACTCTAAATTACAGATTGCCATTCTCAAAACCATAGACACTCCAACACCAAAAACTACATACCCACTCACTGATTCTTAGGTCTACACACACATCCACTCACTCACCCGTACAGTCACTCATACTTAGTCACTCAGTACAGGACTATCATATGCACTCATACACCTATATAAACACTCACACACCGCCACTCATCCATAGAGGTACTCACACACCTAGTCAGTCATGCAAAAACTTAATCACACACCCATTTACTCACCTATACAGTTATACACACACCAGCTCACTTACTCATACAAATACTAGCACATTCTTACGCTCTTATACAATCACTGATACAAGTACACACTCATCCATACAGCCACTCTCACAATCACACACTCTCACTTACAGCCATTTATATACTCCAACACACATATATACTGCCTTTCACATATGTAGTTACTCACACATGTACCACTGAGATATACATTCAATCACTAACACACCCATACACACACTCACCCACACAGTCCATCACAGATGCACTCTTGAAACCATGCACCCAGTGAATCACCAACTCACACATCTATGCACAGAGTCACACACACCCCACCCACACAAACACTCAGGCACCCATACAGATACTCAGACAAACAATCAATAACCCATGTAGACACTCATGTAGCTATTCAGAAAGCCATGCAGCCGCTTACAAACCAACAGACAGACTGATACAGACATTCACACAGTTTAGTCACTAACCCATGCATTCAGTAAGATACATTTAATCACTCACTTGTAGAGTCAGTCACTCACGTACTAAATCATCCATTCAGACACTTATACACCCACTCATTCTTCAATACGCCTTTCCCTATATATATTAAACATATTTAAACTTTACAGAAACACAGTCACTGGATGATGTCAGTGATGTCATCAGTGATGTCATTTGAGATGTCATCAGTGATGTCATCAGTAATGTCACTGACCATGTCATGAGTGATGTAATATGTGACGTCATCAGCAGTGCATTGCGGGGCGCGAGTTATAGTTAGCTGAACTAACTATAACGGGGAATTTCTATGGTTTTGTACGAGTGAAATGTCCAACTAACTATAACTGTGTCTGAAACCTATGGTTTTTTCAGTGAATATATATATATATATATATATATATATATATGTATATATATATATGTATATATATATATATGTATATATATATATATGTATATATATATATGATATATATATATATATATATATATATATATATATATATATATATATATATGTATATATTATCTACTGGCGGTCGCCAGTAGATAGTTATAGTTACAACCTATTATCCATAGGAAATCCGCAACATTCTATTTGAAATAACTCTCTTGCCGGTTGACGTATCTTCGCAAAATTTTCAAACTTTGTGGCCCGCTCCGGTCCGCTCCTACCCTGAAAGTCTCGGGGGATTCGTCTAGCGGGGCCGAGAAAAAGGAGGGTCCCAAACGCGTTTTCCCCATGCAATTTTCCATAGGAAACTTTAGACACGGCTACAGCCCGAACTGCTGAACGGAATTACACCAAATTTGGCAAAGAGGTAGTTCTTGGTTCAGAAAGAACCCTTTTGTTAAATGGTGTAAATCCGTTCAGTAGTTGCTGAGAAAATCAAAAGTAAAAAGATAGTGATATCTATGGCCGAGTAGGGTCCGCGTACCCTCCCGATCACGAGCTGCATGTTAATTGGCTGTCAGCTGGCTGTCAACATTCCGATTCAGGAAATGTTGGCAGCCATTTTGTCCTCGGTAGAACCGAGGGACAGAAACAAGTGCGCAAGCGCACAAAGGGGGCAGGGTAGAAACACCCTGACCCCTAGGTTTGCTCAGGGGGTCCCACAAGGACCCCTGGGCAAAAAAAAAATTTAAATTTAAAAAAAAATCGGCAGGATGCGCTCAGGGTGCGCGAATCCTGCCGGAAAAAAAATCGAAGCGCGGTCTCCCGCGCTTCGATTGTATTTTGCCCTCGGGTGGCCCAAGTCCCGGGGGCATGGTGGGGGGATAATTTAATGTGTGGGGGCCTCAAGGGGCCCCCAAGCCCCGAGGACCGCCACCCCCGGGGCTTTTTTAAAAATGGTGCGGGAGGGCTCTGAGCCCTCCCGCAGCCCCGGGACCGCCACCTCCCGGGGCACTAAACATTTAAATATGGGGGTCCGTTACGGACCCCAGAGCCCCGGGGACCACCACCTCCCGGGGCTGTGAACTGAATGGGAGGGGGCCGCGCGGCCCCCTCCTGGAGCCCCTTGATGGCCCTGGGGACCACCACCCCCAGGGCCGGCTCCTGCAGTGTCCCGGGTGCCTACCCCGGGACACTGCTGTTTGCAATGACAGGACGGAGCCTCGCGGCTCCCGTCCTGTCATTGCAAACTGCTTTGGATATTGGAAGAGAGAGCAGGGAAACCTGCTCTCTCTTCCAATATCCAAGCCGACAGCTTTCCACATGGGGAGCAGCATGTTAGCTGCTCCCCATGTGTAGCAATGCCGGCTCCCGTAGGACACGGGAGCCGGCGGGACTGTGGGGGATTGGGGACCCCCCACAGTCCCCAACGAGAGGGCCAGCCCCGGGGATGGGGTCCCGGGGCAAGTAGTGGCCCGGGAGGGGGGCCACGTGGCCCCCTCCCCAAAAAAAAAAAATAAATAAATAAAATAAAACGGAAAGGCCGGCCCCGGGGGATGGGGTCCCCGGGGCCTTAAATGGCCTGAGGAGGGGGCCACGCAGCCCCTCCCTACGAAAAAAAAACAAAAACGAGGCCATGCCCCGGGGATGGGGTCCCGGGGCCAATACAGGCCCAGGGAAGGGGGCCACGCGGCCCCTTCCCGTTTTTTTTTAAAATTTGTAATTAAAAAAGGGGTAAGGCCCTGGGGGATGGGGTCCCCAGGGCATAAAAACTGGAAAAAGGAAGGGGGCCACAGAGCCCCCTTCAGAGGACAACATTTTTTATTTTTTTAAAAACGATCGGGCCCGCAGGCCCCGCCCCCTTCCTTCACCACTCTGCAAACACGCCCCTGGCGCGTTTGCAGAGGGAGACAATTCCCTTGAATACTGGGGGTCCCTGGGGGCCAACTAGCCCACCAGGAACCTCCAGTATGCGCCAGGGAGCTGCCTTGCAGAGAGGTGTACAGAGGCCACGCCCCTTTTACACCTCTTTGCAACGCAGCTCTGTGGCACTTTTTGGAGGTATATGGTGGGCTAGTTGGACTCCGGGGACCCTCAGGATTCAAGGGGACTTAATTCCCCAACTTAAAACGCGCCACGGGCGCGTTTGCACAGTGGTGAAGGGAGGGGCGGGGCTTCAGGTGACATGTGTGCAAACAGGCCCGTGGCGCGTTTTAAGATGGGAATTAAATCCCTTCAATCCTGAGGGTCCCTGGGGGCCAACTAGCCCAACAGGTACATCCAGAAAGCGCCACAGAGCTGCGTTGCAGAGAGGTGTAAAAGGGGTGTGGCCTCTCTACACGTCTCTGCAACGCAGCCCCTGGCGCATATTGGAGGTTCCTGGTGGGCTAGTTGGCCCCTAGGGACCCTCAGGATTCAAGGGGACTTAATCCCCCAACTTAAAACGCGCCACGGGGCGCGTTTGCACAGATGTCACCTCAGGCCCCGCCCCTCCCTTCACCATTGTGCAAATATTCTTCTAAAATCATCCGAAATACGAATTCCTATTTACTCACCTGTTATAAGGAGAGACCTCAGTGCTGCATCTTTCAGCCCAGTACTGGTCCTGAAAAGTAATTTTAACCGTACTTACCAGTAACTTGAATTTCCTTCCATAGGATATCATTGCCTGCTTTTTGTTGAAAAAGTTTCTAAGTGTTGATTTTTGAAACATACAAATATTCCTCTAAAATCAGCCGAAATACGAATTCCGATTTACTCACCTGTTATCAGGAGAGACCTCAGTGCTGTATCTTTCAGCCCAGTACTAATCCTGAAAAGTAATTTTAACCGTACTTACCAGTAACTTGAATTTCCTTCCATAGGCTAACATTGACTGGTTTCACTTGGAAATTCTTCTAAGTGTGGAGTTTTGGAACTTTATAATATTCCTCTAAAATCAACCAAAGTACGAATTCCAATTTACTCACCTGTTATCAGGAGAGAACCCAGTGCTGCATCTTTTAGCCCAGCACTGACCCTGAAAAGTAATTTTAACCGTACTTACCAGTAACTTGAATTTCCTTCATAGGCTAACATTGACTGGTTTCACTTGGAAATTCTTCTAAGTGTGGAGTTTTGGAACTTTATAATATTCCTCTAAAATCAACCAAAGTACGAATTCCAATTTACTCACCTGTTATCAGGAGAGAACCCAGTGCTGCATCTTTTAGCCCAGCACTGACCCTGAAAAGTAATTTTAACCGTACTTACCAGTAACTTATATTTTCTTCCATAGGAATCCATTGTCTGGTTTTCAGCAGAAAAGTTTCAAAGTGTCGATTTTCACAAACTACAAATATTCCTAAAAAATCGCCTGTATGACTTAAACGCATTCTTTCAACTGTTTACAGGAGATGCACCAGTGCTGGATCCAGGATCCAACACTGAGTAAGAAAAAGTAACGATAACAGTTTTTAACTTCTAAGTGAATTTCCTTCCATAGGATAACATTGGTGATTCTATGAGAAAAAGTTTCTAAGTGTGAACTTTTAAAGTACAATAATATTCCTTAAAAATCACGACTGTAACCAAAACGCTTTTACTCAACTGTTTACAGGAGATGTCCCAGGACTGAATCTAGGATCCAGTCCTGTGGTTAGAAAAGTAATCCATAAAGTAACTAATTGCATTTAACTAGAAATTCACATTGAGCTGAATGTTGCATTGTGTTTGAAAATGTGTTGCCCATTGCAACAACTGTAACTACTGTACTTAAAAGTCTATTGCCTATGTGCAAAGTATTTAAACTAAAGTAATTCATTCTGAGAAAGTATTTTTGTAATGTAATGTATAATGTAATTACAATGTAATTTAAAAAATAAAATATTTAAAAAAAATTGTTTATAAAAATTTGGAAATCAGTATGAAAATAATTTATATAACAATTAATACATTTAAAAATTGTCATTTACAAAACCTTTGAAATTCACTGAAAAAACCGTAGGTTTCAGACATGTTATAGTTACAAATTAGCATTTAAAAAACCTTTGAAATTCACTGAAAAAACCATAGGTTTCAGGGACGTTATAGTTACAAATTAGCATTTAAAAAACCTTTGAAATTCACTGAAAAAACCATAGGTTTTAGGGACAGTTATAGTTAGTTGGACATTGCACTCGTACAAAACCCGTGAAATTCCCCGTTATAGTTAGTCCAGCTAACTATAACTCGCGCCCCGCAATGCACTGCTGATGACGTCACATATTACATCACTCATGACATGGTCAGTGACATCACTGATGACATCACTGATGACATCTCAAATGACATCACTGATGACATCATCCACGTGATAATCTGATGCACCTCCTCACACCCCAATATAACCTTTGATACACCCACTCTAAATTACAGACTGCCATTCGCAAAACCATAGACACTCCAACACCAATAACTACATACCCACTCACTGATTCTTAGGTCTCACGCACACATCCACTCACTCACCCGTACAGTCACTCATACTTACGGTCACTCAGTACAGGACTATCATATGCACTCATACTCCTATATAGACACTCAAACACCGCCACTCATCCATAGAGGTACTCACACACCTAGTCAGTCATGCAAATAATTAAACACACTACCATTTACTCACCTATACAGTTATACACACACCAGCTCACTTACTCATACAAATAGTAGCACATTCTTACGCTCTTATACAATCACTGATACAAGCACACACTCATCCATACAGCCACTATCACAATCACTCACTCTCGCTTATAGCTATTTATATACTCCAACACACACATATATACTGCCTTTCACATATGTAGTTACTCACACATGTACCACTGGGACATACATTCACTCACTAACACACTCTTACACACACTTACCCACCCATACAGTCTATCACAGATGCACTCTTGAAACCATCCACCCAGTGAATCACCCACTCACACATCTATGCACAGAGTTGCACACACCCCTCCCACACAAACACTCAGGCACCCATACAGATACTCAGACAAGCATTCAATAACTCATATAGACACTCATGTAGCTATTCACAAACACATGCAGTCACTTACACAGCAACAGACAGACGGATACAGACATTCACCCAGTTTAGTCACTAACCCATGCATTCAGTAAGATACGTTAAATCACTCACTTATAGAGTCAGTCACGCACCTACTAAATCATCCATACAGACACTTACACACCCACTCATTCTTCAATACGTCTTTTCCTATATATATTAAAAATATTTAAACTTTACAGAAACACACAGTCACTGGATGATGTCATCAGTGATGTCATTTGAGATGTCATCAGTGATGTCATCAGTGATGTCACTGACCATGTCATGAGTGATGTAATATGTGACGTCATCAGCAGTGCATTGCGGGGGCGCGAGTTATAGTTAGCTGGACTAACTATAACGGGGGAATTTCACGGGTTTTGTACGAGTGCAATGTCCAACTAACTATAACTGTCCCTAAAACCTATGGTTTTTTCAGTGAATATATATATATATATATATATATATATATATATATATATATATATATATATATATATATATATTCACACACCAGGATCCTGTCTGCCTATCCTCGGCAGAACCAACAGGCACGGACCTCAGCCAAACTCGGAAGAAAGTTATTAGGACTCGATGTCGTGGAGAAACAGTGCAGTTTATTTCCAAATTAGTCCATAGAGATACACAGGCATAATGCCTGCCATGACGCGTTTCACTCGACACAGCGAGCTTGATCACATGACGCGCTTCATTTCCGGGAAACTTTTAAAAGAGACAGACCTAACAAAGCGTGCACGATTGGCTAAAGACATAGCCACACCAAATATGTGAATACAGAAGACAGACTAATGTTCATAAAATGGGAGCAAAGTGATAAGGAATACATATAAACCAATATTTAGTCATAAATGTAAAGAAAAAAGCCTAGACATTAATTAATTTCAATGCATCCAGTAATAACAAAGGACAGTGCTACAATGTTAAAAATACATGAAAAATACTAAGCTTGATTTATCCTACATAGCGTTAAAATACGTCAATTAAATAGACAAAAACTGGTAATATGTCACTCACAGATGTTCAACTCACTTAACATACTGCAACAAATAATATTCCAATTCAGAATATAAAAATAGACAAAAATAGGCAAAAATAGGCAAGGTCAAATGGTGTATTAAGGACTGACAAACCTACTAACAAATAGAACAATAAAATAGAATAGAATAAATAGTGCATCATGTAAATAATCCTTGGTGTTCAACACAAAAAGCTATCAATAGCTGATAATACAGATGCATAAATTCAAACACAGGAGAAGTAGACACCTATTAATCCATAGAAGGTACAATGCTAGTGCAAGTTCAGTCTACTAATCTCCTTATAGCAATAAATGATAGTAGCTGTCAGAGTACACTCCCATTGTTGGGCAATTACAACCTAGCCATACGTCTATATCGTTGTACAGTATGTGAACAACGTCTGTACTCTTAAATAACAATGTAAAGTGCAAAGTGCGACAAAGAAGTGCAAAAGAGTGCTGTGCAAACTGTAATAGCAATAGCAGCTTAAAAAATCATTGAAGCCTCAATGATAATAAAGTGCAAGTGCCAATAAAGTTATAAAATTCACAGAACCTTAAAAATACCTCCAATACGCAATACCAATATAAGAAAATACAATAAAATACATGATAAAAATGACAACTACTATAAAGATGGGTAGCAATACCATTTGAAGCAGGAATAAAAATACTAATAAGGCTAGAGACTAGAATGAAGCACTTGATGACAAACCTTAATATGCCAATAAATTAAAGGAAATTATGAAGATCTTCACTCATGTTAAGGCCATTCGGCATACGGGTATCGAGGGCTAATATAAAATGAGATTCTCGTTGTCTTAGCATTTTCTCACGGTTCCCTCCCCGTCCGGGGATGGGAACAGCCCCTAATACAGTGTATTGGAGATCTTTCAGTTGATTTTGATGGACTAATTTAAAGTGCCTGGCGACTGGATAATTGGGATCTGAGTTAACAATTGCTCGTATATGCTGTAAAATACGTTTGTGTACAGGGAGCTTAGTGCTCCCTATGTATTCAAGCCCACAAGTACACCTAAGTTTATAGATAGCAAAATCTGTGCGACATGTAAGATGTTCCTTAATTTCCATATCTCTATCACTGAAGGCTGTCCTATAATGGGTTGCATTCATAGCAAAAGTGCAGGCACGACAAGAATTACATTTATAAAAACCCAATTTGTTGAGCCAAGTGCTCCTCACTTGCACATCGGGCATCGGCCTAACTAATGCATCTCTCATCGATGGTGCCCTTCTAAAGGTAATAGATGGAAATGCTGGAAGAATCGAACCTAAAGTAATGTCTGTTAGTATAATGGGCCATTCCGAATAAATAATCTTATGAATTTTTTGTTCTTGTTGGCTGAAAGTTGTAATCAAACGAATAATAGGTTTGTAAACATCAGAAACCTCATCTGTACCAGTGATTCTAGTCTGCTTAGGCTGCAATAAAACTTCTCTAGATTGATTATTAGCTTTTGTCAAAGCTTGGTTCAAGTGGGTTTTTTATATCCTCGATCTACAAACCGACAGAATGCTTCCTGCTGACATTGTTTGGAAACCGCATCAACACTACAGATTCTGCGAATACGCAGAAATTCTCCATAAGGTATGCTTTTAATTAAATGATGTGGGTGGGAGCTCGCAGCATGTAAAATTGAGTTTCCTGCAGTTGACTTGCGATGAAGCCTAGTATGTAACAAATCCTCACTAATATAGACTAAAACATCTAGAAACTCAACACTGGAGTTATCAATGGTAGCAGTAAATTTAAGATTAAGTCTATTGATGTTAATAGCTTTCACAAAATCAACAGCTAACTCTTTAGAACCACTCCAGATCAAGAAAATGTCATCTATATATCGCCAATAGTGTTCGATATGTTTATACCATTCCTTATGTGTGGTCATGAGGACACACCCCTCCCACCAGCCAACATGCAAGCATGCGTAACTGGGGGAGAAGCATGCCCCCATAGCCACACCCCTTAGTTGCTGGTAAATATCACGATTGAATGCAAAAAAATTGTTCAACAGACACAATTCGATCATTGCTAAAAGCATACAATTATGATCTTTCAAGTCAATATTTCTGTTATCTAAAAAGTATTTAGTTGCAGCTATTCCATCCACATGATTTATACTTGTATACAGTGACTCAATATCCATAACCACAAGCCAGTAGTCAGGATGCCAAGTCACTGCATTAATCTTAGTCAAAAAATCTGTGGTATCCTTCAAATATGAAGGCAAAGTAAGTAACGTGTGGCTGCAAAAAGAAATCTACATATTTAGACAAATTTTCGCTCATGCTATTTTGTGCAGAGATGATTGGACGTCCAGGTGTAGGTGTAATCATTTTGTGTACCTTTGGGAGAAAATATAACATAGGAGTTACAGGGTGTTCCACAATAAGAAAATTCATTTCGTCTCTAGTCAACAGTCCTTTTCCACTGATGACATTGTTTTTGCAACAATTCATGTGCCGCTTTCATTTCCAATCTAGACGATTTTCTATAACAGAGGCCATCAGACAAATGACGTGAAGCTTCTGCCATATATTGCACTCTCGACCATAAAACTGTATTTCCGCCCTTGTCGGACTTGTTGATAATCAGATCATGGTTATTTTGAAGTTTTTTGATCAAGGCACGGTATTGGATATTTCGATAATTTACTCGTTGTTTGGTAGATAACACAGCTCTGTTCAACCTTTTAAGTTCAGTTATCACTAACACTGAACACATCAACTGCATCTTTCGGCATCATAGGAAGAAAAGTAGAAACAGGGCGGAACGGGCTAGGAGCCGATTTATTGGACACAATACCTAATGCAATAGAAGAAACTTGTGAAGCATCATTAGAGGTATCAGTAGCTAAGGCATGCAAGAGTTGTAAATTCGGTATGTCTTTAACTTGGAGTATGTTTTCAGTGATGTCCGTCATCAAAGGGGTATCAGCTGAACCCATAGGGGATTTATTGAGCTTGAAGAACTTGATAAGCTTGATCTTACGAATAAATTTGAATATGTCAATCCTAGTAGAGTTCTATGAAAAATGATTAGTCGGACAGTACGATAAACCAAGCGCAAGAAACTGAATTTCAGCCTTGATCAGAATGGCATCTGTAAGATTAATGACTGTGTTAATGTTCATATTACTTATCGTTTCCAATTCTTTCGCACATTCCCCCTCGAGATAGTTTTTCCGGTGTTTGCTCCTATATATATATATATATATATATATATATATATATATATATATATATATATATATATATATATATATATATATATATATATATATATATATATAAAACTAGCATTTAAAAAAACCTTTGAAATTCACTTAAAAATCATAGGTTTCAGGCACGTTATAGTTAGAAATTAGCATTTAAAAAACCTTTGAAATTCACTGAAAAAACCATAGGTTTTAGGGACAGTTATAGTTAGTTGGACATTTCACTCGTACAAAACCATAGAAATTCCCCCGTTATAGTTAGTTCAGCTAACTATAACTCGCGCCCCCGCAATGCACTGCTGATGACGTCACATTACATCACTCATGACATGGTCAGTGACATCACTGATGACATCTCAAATGACATCACTGATGACATCACTGATGACATCATCCAGTGACTGTGTTTCTGTAAAGTTTAAATATGTTTAATATATATAGGGAAAGGCGTATTGAAGAATGAGTGGGTGTATAAGTGTCTGAATGGATGATTTAGTACGTGAGTGACTGACTCTACAAGTGAGTGATTAAATGTATCTTACTGAATGCATGGGTTAGTGACTAAACTGTGTGAATGTCTGTATCAGTCTGTCTGTTGGTTTGTAAGCGGCTGCATGGCTTTCTGAATAGCTACATGAGTGTCTACATGGGTTATTGATTGATTGTCTGAGTATCTGTATGGGTGCCTGAGTGTTTGTGTGGGTGGGGTGTGTGTGACTCTGTGCATAGATGTGTGAGTTGGTGATTCACTGGGTGCATGGTTTCAAGAGTGCATCTGTGATGGACTGTATGGGTGGGTGAGTGTGTGTATGTGTGTGTTAGTGATTGAATGTATATCTCAGTGGTACATGTGTGAGTAACTACATATGTGAAAGGCAGTATATATGTGTGTTGGAGTATATAAATGGCTATAAGTGAGAGTGTGTGATTGTGAGAGTGGCTGTATGGATGAGTGTGTACTTGTATCAGTGATTGTATAAGAGCGTAAGAATGTGCTAGTATTTGTATGAGTAAGTGAGCTGGTGTGTGTATAACTGTATAGGTGAGTAAATGGGTGTGTGATTAAGTTTTTGAATGACTGACTAGGTGTGTGAGTACCTCTATGGATGAGTGGCGGTGTGTGAGTGTTTATATAGGTGTATGAGTGCATATGATAGTCCTGTACTGAGTGACTAAGTATGAGTGACTGTACGGGTGAGTGAGTGGATGTGTGTGTAGACCTAAGAATCAGTGAGTGGGTATGTAGTTTTTGGTGTTGGAGTGTCTATGGTTTTGAGAATGGCAATCTGTAATTTAGAGTGGGTGTATCAAAAGTTATATTAGGGTGTGAGAAGATGCATGAAATTATCACATGGATGATGTCATCAGTGATGTCATTTGAGATGTCATCAGTGATGTCATCAGTGATGTCACTGACCATGTCATGAGTGATGTAATATGTGACGTCATCAGCAGTGCATTGCGAGGCGCGAGTTATAGTTAGCTGAACTAACTATAACGGGGGAATTTCTATGGTTTTGTACGAGTGAAATGTCCAACTAACTATAACTGTCCCTAAAACCTATGGTTTTTTCAGTGAATTTCAAAGGTTTTTTAAATGCTAAATTCTAACTATAACGTGTCTGAAACCTATGGTTTTTTCAGTGAATTTCAAAGGTTTTTTAAATGATAATTTCTAACTATAACGTGCCTGAAACCTATGATTTTTTAAGTGAATTTCAAAGGTTTTTTTAAATGCTAGTTTCTAACTATGCCTACAGAGGTAGGACATGTGAAGAAAGAAGAAAAAACGCACAGAAAGAAGAAAAAACGCACAGAAAGAAGCAAAAGATGAGCAGAAAGAACCAACAGAGGAGCAGAAAGAGGCCTTGTTGCAAAATCATCCTGTGCCCACAACTTTTTCAGACGGGTACTGGTGGTAACTGACTCTGACTAACCAGAGCCAGTGCTATGCTAAAAGACACTTAGAATACAGTGAAAACACCTACATACACTAGGGAACACTATGCGTTGGGGTACCCCTGTGATTAGCATGACCTCCTCTGCAAGTCCCTAGTACATATTAGGGCAGGGGGATTAAAACTACCTCTTAAAACGCGCTACAGGGCGCGTTTGCACAGTGGTGAGGGGGGGCCTGAGGTGACGTGTGCAAACGCACCCCGTGGCGCGTTTTAAGTTGTGGGATTAAGTCCCCTTGAATTCTGAGGGTCCCTGGGGCCCAACTAGCCCCCAGGTACCTACAGTTAGGACCACAGAGCTGAGTTGCAGAGAGGCGTTCCGAGGCCACGAACCTTTTTCACCTCTCTGCAACGCAACTCTGTTGTGCTTACTGAAGGTACCTGGTGGGCTAGTTGGCCCCCAGGGTCCCTCAGGATTCAAAGGGAATTAATTCCCCAACTTAAAACGCACCACAGGGCGTGTTTGCGCACATGTACCCTGAGGCCCCGCCCCTCCCTTCACCACTGTGCAAACGCGCCCCGTGGTGCGTTTTAAGTTGGGGGATTAGGTCACCTTGAATCCTGAGGGTCCCTGGGGCCCAACTAGCCCACTAGGTACTTCCAGTAAGCACCACAGGCCTGCGTTGCAACGCCTGTAACAAATTGTGCAGTTGCGTTTAGGTAGTGAAGAGGGTCGTGCTGGGGGTAGTGTTTTAGGGTTTAGGGTAGTGCAGTGGTGTTTCTGTAGTGTAGGGGGTCATGCTGGGGGTAGATTTAGGGTTTAGGGTAGTGCAGTGGTGTTTGGGTAGTGTAGGGAGTCGTGCTGGGGGAGTGTTTTAGGGTTTAGGGTAGTGCAGTGGTGTTTGGGTAGTGTAGGGGGTCGTGCTGGGGTAGTGTTTTAGGGTTTAGGGTAGTGCAGTGGTGTTTGGGTAGTGTAGGGGGTCATGCTGGGGGTAGTGATTTAGGGTAGTGCAGTGGTGTTTGGGTAGTGTAGGGGTACTGCTGGGGTAGTGTTTTAGGGTTTAGGTTAGTGCAGTGGTGTTTGGGTAGTGTAGGGGTACTGCTGGGGGTAGTGTTTTAGGGTTTAGGGTAGTGCAGTGGTGTTTGTGTAGTGTAGGGGGTAGTGTTTTAGGGTTTAGGGTAGTGCAGTGGTGTTTGTGTAGTGTAGGAGGTCGTGTTTTAGGGTAGTGCAGTGGTCTTTGGGTAGTGTAGGGAGTCGTCGGGGGTAGTGTTTTAGGGTTTAGGGTAGTGAAGGGGGTCATGCGGGGGTAGTGTTTTAGGGATTAGGGTAGTGCATTGGTGTTTGGGTAGTGTAGGGGTCATGCGGGGGTAGTGTTTTAGGGTTTAGGGCAGTGCAGTGGTGTTTGGGTAGTGTAGGGGTCGTGCTGGGGGAGTGTTTTAGGGTTTAGGGCAGTGCAGTGGTGTTCGGGTAGTGTAGGGGGTCGTGCTGGGGGAGTGTTTTAGGGTTTAGGGCAGTGCAGTGGTGTTCGGGTAGTGTAGGGGGTCGTGCTGGGGGAGTGTTTGAGGGTTTAGGGCAGTGCAGTCGTGTTCGGGTAGTGTAGGGGGTTGTGCTGGGGGTAGTATTTCAGGGTTTAGGGTAGTGCAGTGGTGTTCGGGTAGTGTAGGGGTCGTGCTGGGGGAGGTGTTCTAGGGTTTAGGGCAGTACAGTGGTGTTTGGGCGCGGAGGGGGTAATGCTGGGGGTGGTGTTTTAGGGTTTAGGGCAGTGCAGTGGTGTTCGGGCAGTGTAGGGGGTCGTGCTGGGGATGGTGTTTCAGGGTTTAGGGCATTGCAGTGGTGTTCGGGCAGTGTAGGGGGTGGTGTTTCAGGGTTTAGGGCAGTGCAGTGGTGTTCGGGCAGTGTAGGGGTCGTGCAGGGGTGGTGTTTCAGGGTTTAGGGCAGTGGTGTTCGGGCAGTGTAGGGGTCGTGCTGGGGGTGGTGTTTCAGGGTTTGGGGCAGTGCAGTGGTGTTCGAGCAGTAAAGGGGGTCGTGCTGGGTGTGGTGTTTCAGAATTTAGGGCAGTGCAGTGGTGTTCGGGCAGTGTAGGGGCGGTGCAGGGGGTGGTGTTTCAGGGTTTAGGGCAGTGCAGTGGTGTTCGGGCAGTGTAGGGGGTGCTGCAGGGGGTGGTGTTTCAGGGTTTAGGGCAGTGCAGTGGTGTTCGGGCAGTGTAGGGGGTCGTGCAGGGGGTGGTGTTTCAGGGTTTAGGGCAGTGCAGTGGTGTTCGGGCAGTGTAGGGGGTCGTGCTGGGGCTGGTGTTTCAGGGTTTAGGGCAGTGCAGTGGTGTTCGGGCAGTGTAGGGGTCGTGCTGGGGCTGGTGTTTCAGGGTTTAGGGCAGTGCAGTGGTGTTCGGGCAGTGTAGGGGGTCGTGCTGGGGCTGGTGTTTCAGGGTTTAGGGCAGTGCAGTGGTGTTCGGGCAGTGTAGGTGGTCGTGCTGGGGCTGGTGTTTCAGGGTTTAGGGCAGTGCAGTGGTGTTCAGGCAGTGTAGGGGGTCGTGCTGGGGTGGTGTTTCAGGGTTTAGGGCAGTGCAGTGGTGTTCGGGCAGTGTAGGGGGTCGTGCTGGGGCTAGTGTTTCATGGTTTAGGGCAGTGCAGTGGTGTTCGGGCAGTGTAGGGGGTCGTGCTGGGGGTGGTGTTTCAGGGTTTAGGGCAGTGCAGTGGTGTTCTGGCAGTGTAGGGGGTCATGCTGGGGGTGGTGTTTCAGGGTTTAGGGCAGTGCAGTGGTGTACGGGCAGTGTAGGGGTCTTGCTGGGGTGGTGTTTCAGGGTTTAGGGCAGTGGTGTTCGGGCAGTGTAGGGGTCTTGCTGGGGGTAGTGTTTCGGGGTTTAGGGCAGTGCAGTGGTGTTCGTGCAGTGTAGGGGTCGTGCTGGGGGTGGTTTTTCAGGGTTTAGGGCAGTGCAGTAGTGTTCGGGCAGTGTAGGGGATCGTGCAGGGGTGGTGTTTCAGGGTTTAGGGCAGTGCAGTGGTGTTCGGGCAGTGTAGGGGGTCGTGCTGGGGGTGGTGTTTCAGGGTTTAGGGCAGTGCAGTGGTGTTCGGGCAGTGTAGGGGGTCGTGCAGGGGTGGTGTTTCAGGGTTTAGGGCAGTGCAATGGTGTTCGGGCAGTGTAGGGGTCGTGCTGGGGCTGGTGTTTCAGGGTTTAGGGCAGTGCAGTGGTGTTCGGGCAGTGTAGGGGGTCTTGCTGGGGGTGGTGTTTCAGGGTTTAGGGCAGTGCAGTGGTGTTCGGGCAGTGTAGGGGGTCGTGCTGGGGGTAGTGTTTTAGGGTTTAGGGTAGTGCAGTGGTGCTTGTGTAGTGTAGGGGGTCGTGCTGGGGGTAGTGTTTTAGGGTAGTGCAGTGGTGTTTGTATAGTGGGTCATGTTTTAGGGTAGTGCAGTGGTGTTTGGGTAGTGTAGGGGGTCGTGCTGGGGGTAGTGTTTTAGGATTTAGGTTAGTGCAGTGGTGTTTGGGTAGTGTAGGGGTCGTGCTGGGGGTAGTGTTTTAGGGTTTAAGGTAGTGCAGTGGTGCTTGTGTAGTGTAGGGGGTCGTGCTGGGGGTAGTGTTTTAGGGTTTAGGGTAGTGCAGTGGTGTTTGTGTAGTGTAGGGGGTCATGTTTTAGGGTAGTGCAGTGGTGTTTGGGTAGTGTAGGGGTCGTGCTGGGGTAGTGTTTTAGGTTAGTGCAGTGGTGTTGGGGTAGTGTTTTAGGGTTTAGGGTAGTGCAGTGGTGTTTGTGTAGTGTAGGGGGTCATGCTGGGGGTAGTGTTTTAGGGTTTAGGATAGTGCAGTGGTGCTTGTGTAGTGTAGGGGTCGTGCTGGGGTAGTGTTTTAGGGTAGTGCAGTGGTGTTTTTGTAGTGTAGGGGGTCATGTTTTAAGATGTAACGCTCCAATACCTGACCAGTCTGCACTACATAAAACTGCAAAAACTAAAAATAAAAAGTGTTTTGCACACTTTTGTCATTGGGCTATATGTGGGCTACATCTGGGTAATATTTGTGCTACATTTGGGCTCTTTTTTCACTGGTGGCCATCTTGGAAGACTTCTTTGTTATGAAGTTTCCTAATTTCCTCATTTACTGCAGTCTCCTCAGTAGGAAATGCTTTCAGTTTTTTACTTTGATTCCATCAGAAGGCATTCAGATGTGTCACACATCTGCCATAAATTCAGAATGTTATTACTCTAGTTGTTCATTAGATCACTGTAGTAAAGCTACTGCTCACCAAGGAGTTAACTGGAAGTCTACTGCTGGTATTGAAAGTGATTGTTTCAGTCTGCATGTCAGAATTTTCTAATGAAATAGAAGAGGATTTGAGATCTCACTTAAAACATGCACTCAATTTTCTTTCTACAGCACTAACCATAATTTCTATGACAAAATGAACCCCATCATTTTGTTCCTTTTTAAATTAAATGTTTTAAGTGTTACCAGTTTATTCCAATCAAGATGGCTTCAGGTGTGCCATACTTTTGTCATAAGTAAGACTGTTAGCGCTCTAGTTGTTCTTTAGAACACTCTGGGAAGCTGCAGTAGAACACAAAGGCATCAACTGACAGGCTGCTCCTGTTGAAATATAACAGGAAGATATTTGAGATCACACTTGAAACATGTCCTAATTTTTCTTTCTACAGCACTAACCATAATTTCTATGACAAAATGAACCCCATCATTTTGTTCCTTTTTAAATTAAATGTTTTAAGTGTTACCAGTTTATTCCAATCAAGATGGCTTCAGGTGTGCCATACTTTTGTCATAAGTAAGGCTGTTAGCGCTCTAGTTGTTCTTTAGAACACTCTGGGAAGCTGCAGTAGAACACAAAGGCATCAACTGACAGGCTGCTCCGGTTGAAATATAACAGGAAGATATTTGAGATCACACTTGAAACATGTCCTAATTTTTCTTTCCAGAGCACTAACCATAATTTCTATGACAAGATGAACCCCATCATTTTGTTCCTTCTTAAATTAAATGTTTTAAGTGTTACCAGTTTATTCCAATCAAGATGGCTTCAGGTGTGCCATACTTTTGTCATAAGTAAGGCTGTTAGCACTCTAGTTGTTCTTTAGAACACTCTGGGAAGCTGCAGTAGAACACAAAGGAATCAACTGACAGTCTCTGCCCTTGTTGGATGTACATGTTTTACTGAGAATGTCAGACTTCATTCTCACATGACTGAGAAAGATAATGTGAATTTACAGAAAATATGCTCTCATTTTAGCTTCTGGGGCACCTTCCAAAACTGTATGGGACAAGCATGTGAAAATAGTTTTCTCTCAAACATGATTCATGATATCCCAGCAGAAGGTTTTTCACAGGGTAAAATCACCTTAGAACACACCACAATTCCTGAAATTAGTATGGTACCATCAACAAATGAATTCTAATGTAACTAAAGTCTGTTATCACCCTTTATAGTTCTCCTTTTGGTAACCCTCAAAATCTTCGATTCACTACAATGCATTTCAATAGGGTACTATCATTTATATTGGTCCCAAGATGGCTGCCAGCAATTCCAGGATGAAGTGCTGACAGCCAATCAGATCTCACGATGACATGTGTGGTTAGGCTCCGCCCAGATATATGTGTTTTTACTTTTGATTTTCTCAGCAACTACTGAAAGGATTTACACCATTTAACAAAAAGGGTTCTTTTGAACCAAGAACTACCTCTTTGCCAAATTTGGTGTAATTCCGTTCAGCAGTTCGGGCTGTAGCCTTGCATAAAGTTTCCTATGGGAAAATGAATGGGGAAAACACGTTTTGGGACCCCCTTTTTCTCGGCCCCGCTTGACGAATCACCCTGAGACTTTCAGGGTAGGAGCGGACCGAGCGGGCCATAAACTTTGAAAATTTCGCGAAGATTCGTCAACCGACGCAAGAGTTATTTCAAATAGAATGTCGCGGATTTCCTATGGAAAATAGGTCCTAACTATAACTATCTACTGGCGACCGCCAGTAGATAATATATATATATATTCACTGAAAAAACCATAGGTTTTAGGGACAGTTATAGTTAGTTGGACATTTCACTCGTACAAAACCATAGAAATTCCCGTTATAGTTAGTTCAGCTAACTATAACTCGCGCCCCCGCAATGCACTGCTGATGACGTCACATATTACATCACTCATGGCATGGTCAGTGACATCACTGATGACATCTCAAATGACATCATCCAGTGACTGTTTCTGTAAAGTTTAAATATGTTTAATATATATAGGAAAAGGCGTATTGAAGAATGAGTGGGTGTAGAAGTGTCTGAATGGATGATTTAGTACGTGCGTGACTGACTACAAGTGAGTGATTAAACGTATCTTACTGAATGCATGGGTTAGTGACTACACTGTGTGAATGTCTGTATCCGTCTGTTTGTTGGTTGGTGTGTAAGTGGATGCATGGATTTGCGAATAGCTACATGAGTGTCTATATGGGTTATTGATTGGTTCTCTGAGAATCTGTATGGCTGCCTGAGTGTTTGTGTGGGTGAGGTGTGGGTGACTCTGTACATAGATGTGTGAGTGGGTGATTCACTGGGTGCATGATTTCAAGAGTGCATCTGTGATGGACTGCTTGGGTGGGTGAGTGTGTGTATGGGTGTGTTAGTGAGTGAATGTATATCTCAGTGGTACATGTGCGAGTAACTACATATGTAAAAGGCAGTATATATGTGTGTTAGAGTATTTAAATGGCTATAAGTGAGTGTGTGTGATTGTGAGAGTGGCTGTATGGATGCGTGTGTGCTTGTATCAGTTATTGTATAAGAGCGTACGAATGTGCTAGTATTTGTATAAGTAAGTGAGCTGGTGTGTGTATAACTGTATAGGTGAGTAAATGGGTGTGTGATTAATTTTTTGCATGACTGATTAGGTGTGTGAGTACCTCTATGGATGAGTGGCGGTGTGTGTGTTTATATAGGTGTATGAGTGCATATGATAGTCCTGTACTGAGTGACTGTAAGTATGAGTGACTGTACGGGTGAGTGAGTAGATGTGTGTGTGTAGACCTAAGAATCAGTGAGTGGGTATGTAGTTATTGGTATTGGAGTGTGTATGGGTTTGAGAATGGCAGTCTGTAATTTAGAGTGGGTGTATCAAAAGTTATATTAGGGTGCGAGAAGATGCATGAAATTATCACATGGATGATGTCATCAGTGATGTCATTTGAGATGCCATCAGTGATGTCACTGACCATGTCATGAGTGCTGTAATATGTGACGTCATCAGCAGTGCATTGCGGGTGCGCGAGTTATAGTTAGCTGAATTAACTATAACGGGGGAATTTCTATGGTTTTGTACGAGTGAAATGTCCAACTAACTATAACTGTCCCTAAAACCTATGGTTTTTTCAGTGAATTTCAAAGGTTTTTAAATGCTAATTTCTAACTATAACGTGTCTGAAACCTATGGTTTTTTCAGTTAATTTCAAAGGTTTTTTAAATGCTAATTTCTAACTATAACGTGCCTGAAACCTATGATTTTTTAAGTGAATTTCAAAGGTTTTTTAAATGCTAGTTTCTAACTATGCCTACAGAGGTAGGACATGTGAAGAAAGAAGAAAAACGCACAGAAAGAAGCAAAAGAAATGCAGAAAGAAGCAACAGAAGTCCACAAAGACGAAGAAAAGTGCAGGAAGAAGCAAAAGATGTGCAGAAAGAACCAACAGAGGAGCAGAAAGAGGCCTTGTTGCAAAATCATCCTGTGCCCACAACTTTTTCAGACGGGTACTGGTGGCAACTGACTGACTAACCAGAGCCAGTGCTATGCTAAAAGACACTTAGAATAGAGTGAAAACACCTACATACACTAGGGAACACTATGCGTTGGGGTACCCCTGTGATTAGCATGACCTCCTCTGCAAGTCCCTAGTACATAATAGGGCAGGGGGATTAAAACTACCTCTTAAAACGCGCTACAGGGCGCGTTTGCACAGTGGTGAGGGGGGGCCTGAGGTGACGTGTGCAAACGCGCCCCGTGGCGCGTTTTAAGTTGGGGGATTAGGTCACCTTGAATCCTGAGGGTCCCTGGGGCCCAACTAGCCCACCAGGTACTTCCAGTAAGCACCACAGGCCTGCGTTACAACGCCTGTAACAAATTGTGCAGTTGTGTTTAGGTAGTGAAGGGGGTCGTGCTGGGGGTAGTGTTTTAGGGTAGTGCAGTGGTGTTTGTGTAGTGTAGGGGGTCATGCTGGGGGTAGATTTAGGGTTTAGGGTAGTGCAGTGGTGTTTGGGTAGTGCAGGTAGTCGTGCTGGGGGAGTGTTTTAGGGTTTAGGGTAGTGCAGTGGTGTTTGGGTAGTGTAGGGGGTCGTGCTGGGGGTGGTGTTTCAGGGTTTAGGGCAGTGCAGTGGTGTTCGGGCAGTGTAGGGGGTGGTGCAGGGGTTGGTGTTTCAGGGTTTAGGGCAGTGCAGTGGTGTTTGGGCAGTGGAGGGGGTCGTGCTGGGGCTGGTGTTTCAGGGTTTAGGGCAGTGCAGTGGTGTTCGGGCAGTGTAGGTGGTCGTGCTGGGGCTGGTGTTTCAGGGTTTAGGGCAGTGCAGTGGTGTTCGGGCAGTGTAGGGGGTCATGCTGGGGCTCGTGTTTCAGGGTTCAGTGCAGTGGTGTTCGGGCAGTGTAGGGGGTCTTGCTGGGGCTGGTGTTTCAGGGTTTAGGGCAGTGCAGTGGTGTTCGGGCAGTGTAGGGGGTCGTGCTGGGGCTAGTGTTTCAGGGTTTAGGGCAGAGCAATGGTGTTCAGGCAGTGTAGGGGGTTGTGCTGGAGGTGGTGTTTCAGGGTTTAGGGCAGTGGTGTTCAGGCAGTGTAGGGGGTCATGCTGGGGCTAGTGTTTCAGGGTTTAGGGCAGTGCAGTGGTTTTCGGACAGTGTATGGGGACTTGCTGGGGGTGGTGTTTCAGGGTTTAGGGCAGTGCAGTGGTGTTCGGGCAGTGTAGGGGTCTTGCTGGGGGTAGTGTTTCAGGGTTTAGGGCAGTGCAGTGGTGTTCGTGCAGTGTAGGGGGTTGTGGGGTGGTGTTTCAGGGCTTAGGGCAGTGGAGTGGTGTTTGGGCAGTGTAGGCGGTCGTGCAGGGGGTGGTTTTTCAGGGTTTAGGGCAGTGCAGTGGTGTTCGGCCAGTGTAGGTGGTCTTGCTGGGGGTGGTGTTTCAGGGTTTACTGCTGTGGTGTTCGGGCAGTGTAGGGGGTCTTGCTGGGGGTGGTGTTTCAGGGTTTAGGGCAGTGGTGTTCGGGCAGTGTAGGGGGTCTTGCTGGGGCTGGTGTTTCAGGGTTTAGGGCAGTGCAGTGGTGTTTGTGCAGTGTAGGGGGTCTTGCTGGGGCTGGTGTTTCAGGGTTTAGGGCAGTGCAGTGGTGTTCGGGCAGTGTAGGGGTCGTGCTGGGGCTGGTGTTTCAGGGTTTAGGGCAGTGCAGTGGTGTTCGGGCAGTGTTGGGGGTCGTGCTGGGGCTGGTGTTTCAGGGTTTTGGGCAGAGCAGTGGTGTTCGGGCAGTGTAGGGGGTCGTGCTGGGGGTGGTGTTTCAGGGTTTAGGGCAGTGGTGTTCGGGCAGGGTAGGGGGTCTTGCTGGGGTGAGGTTTCAGGGTTTAGGGCAGTGCAGTGGTGTTCGGGCAGTGTAGGGGGTCTTGCTGGGGGTAGTGTTTCAGGGTTTAGGGCAGTGCAGTGGTGTCCGTGCAGTGTAGGGGGTCATGCTGGTGGTGGCGTTTCAGGGTTTAGGGCAGTGCAGTAGTGTTCGGGCAGTGTAGGGGTCGTGCAGGGGGTGGTGTTTCAGGGTTTAGGGCAGTGCAGTGGTGTTCGGGCAGTGTAGGGGGTCGTGCAGGGGTGGTGTTTCAGGGTTTAGGGCAGTGCAGTGGTGTTCGGCCAGTGTAGGTGGTCTTGCTGGGGCTGGTGTGTCAGGGTTTAGGGCAGTGCAGTGGTGTTCGGGCAGTGTACGGGGTTGTGCTCGGGCTGGTGTTTCAGGGTTTAGGGCAGTGTAGGGGGTCGTGCTGGGGCTGGTGTTTCAGGGTTTAGGGCAGTGCAGGGGTGTTCGGGCAGCGTTGGGGGTCGTGCTGGGGCTGGTGTTTCAGGGTTTTGGGCAGAGCAGTGGTGTTCGGGCAGTGTAGGGGGTCGTGCTGGGGGTGGTGTTTCAGGGTTTAGGGCAGTGCAGTGGTTTTCGGACAGTGTACGGGGTCTTGCTGGGGGTGGTGTTTCAGGGTTTAGGGCAGTGCAGTGGTGTTCGGGCAGTGTAGGGGGTCTTGCTGGGGGTAGTGTTTCAGGGTTTAGGGCAGTGCAGTGGTGTTCGTGCAGTGTAGGGGGTTGTGCTGGGGGTAGTGTTTCAGGGTTTAGGGCAGTGCAGTGGTGTTCATGCAGTGTAGGGGTCGTGCTGGGGATGGTGTTTCAGGGTTTAGGGCAGTGCAGTAGTGTTCGGGCAGTGTAGGGGGTCGTGCAGGGGGTGGTGTTTCAGGGTTTAGGGCAGTGCAGTGGTGTTCGGGCAGTGTAGGGGTCATGCTGGGGGTGGTGTTTCAGGGTTTAGGGAGTGCAGTGGTGTTCGGGCAGTGTAGGGGGTCGTGCACGGGGTGGTGTTTCAGGGTTTAGGGCAGTGCAGTGGTGTTCGGGCAGTGTAGGGGGTCGTGCTGGGGCTGGTGTTTTAGGGTTTCGGGCAGTGCAGTGTAGGGGGTCATGCAGGGTCTGGTGTTTCAGGGTTTAGGGCAGTGCAGTGGTGTTCGGGCAGTGTAGGGGGTCGTGCAGGGGCTGGTGTTTCAGGGTTTAGGGCAGTGCAGTGGTCTTCGGGCAGTGTAGGGGGTCGTGCTGGGGGTGGTGTTTCAGGGTTTAGGGCAGTGCAGTGGTGTTCGGGCAGTGTAGGGGGTCGTGCAGGGGCTGGTGGTTTAGGGCAGTGCAGTGGTGTTTGGGCAGTGTAGGGGGTCGTGCTGGGGGTGTTTTAGGTTTAGGGTAGTGCAGTCGTGTTTGTGTAGTGTAGGGGGTCATGCTGGCGGTAGTGTTTTAGGGTAGTGCAGTGGTGTTTGTGTAGTGTAGGGGGTCATGCTGGGGGTAGTGTTTTAGGGTTTAGGATAGTGCAGTGGTGCTTGTGTAGTGTAGGGGGTCGTGCTGGGGGTAGTGTTTTAGGGTTTAGGGTAGTGCAGTGGTGTTTTTGTAGTGTAGGGGGTCATGTTTTATGATGCAACGCTCCAATACCCGACCAGTCTGCACTACATAAAACTGCAAAAAACTAAAAATAAAAAGTGTTTTGCACACTTTTGTCATTGGGCTATATGTGGGCTACATCTGGGTAATATTTGTGCTACATTTGGGCTCTTTTTTCTCTGGTGGCCATCTTGGAAGACTTCTTTGTTATGAAGTTTCCTAATTTCCTCATTTACTGCAGTCTCCTCAGTAGGAAATGCTTTCAGTTTTTTACTTTGATTCCATCAAGAAGGCATTCAGATGTGTCTCACATTTGCCATAAATTCTGAATGTTAGCACTCTAGTTGCTCATTAGATCACTGTAGTAAAGCTACTGCTCACCAGGGAGTTAACTGGAAGCCTGCTGCTGGTATTGAAAGTGATTGTTTCAGTCTGCATGTCAGAATTTTCTAATGAAATAGAAGAGGATTTGAGATCTCACTTAAAACATGCCCTAATTTTTCTTTCTGCAGCACTAACCATAATTTCTATTTCAAAAAGAACCCCCTCATTTTGTTCCTTTTTAAATTAAATGTTTTAAGTGTTACCGGTTTATTCCAATCAAGATGGCTTCAGGTGTGCCATACTTTTGTCATAAGTAAGGCTGTTAGCGCTCTAGTTGTTCTTTAGAACACTCTGGGAAGCTGCAGTAGAACACAAAGGAATCAACTGACAGTCTCTGCCCTTGTTGGATGTACATGTTTTACTGAGAATGTCAGACTTCATTCTCACATGACTGAGAAAGATAATGTGAATTTACAGAAAATATGCTCTCATTTTAGCTTCTGGAGCACCTTCCAAAACTCTATGGGACAAGCATGTGAAAATAGTTTTCTCTCAAACATGATTCATGATATCCCAGCAGAAGGTTTTTCACAGGGTAAAATCACCTTAGAACACACCACAATTCCTGAAATTAGTATGGTACCATCAACAAATGAATTCTAATGTAACTAAAGTCTGTTATCACCCTTTATAGTTCTCCTTTTGGTAACCCTCAAAATCTTTGATTCACTACAATGCATTTCAATGGACTACTATCATGTATATTGGTCCCAAGATGGCTGCCAGCAATTCCAGGATGAAGTGCTGACAGCCAATCAGATCTCACGATGACATGTGTGGTTAGGCTCCGCCCAGATATATATGTGATTTTACTTTTGAGTTTCTCAGCAACTACTGAACGGATTTACACCATTTAACAAAAAGGGTTCTTTCTGAACCAAGAACTACCTCTTTGCCAAATTTGGTGTAATCCCGTTCAGCAGTTCGGGCTGTAGCCGTGGCTAAAGTTTCCTATGGGAAAATGAAGGGGGAAAACACGTTTTGGGACCCCCTTTTTCTCGGCCCCCGCTTGACGAATCACCCCGAAACTTTCAGGGTAGGAGCGGACCGGAGCAGGCCATAAAGTTTGAAAATTTCGCGAAGATTCGTCAACCGACGCAAGAGTTATTTCAAATAGAATGTTGCGGATTTCCTATGGAAAATAGGTCCTAACTATAACTATCTACTGGCGACCGCCAGTAGATTATATATATATCAACTTCAAAGCATTCTCAAACTTCCAGCTCACGGCGAGAAAGAATGCGCGAACTCCTCTTCGCGGTAGATAAGAAAATATTTTGATTGCTCCCTTCTGCCTGCCATGACGCGTTTCGGCCGATGAAACGGCCTTGATCACATGAGGCTGGCTTTGCGAGAAACATTTTTAAAGTTGCTGCACCCGTGTCATGTGATGATAGACATAGAAAATATACTATTTAATCAACGAAGTGACTGCAGAAAATGAATATGTACATACTATAATAGGCATGTATAGTATATCAAATTGTTGACACATCCTTATTAAATAGTAGAATAAAAAATAAATAATAATACAGTAATAGTGATCACATTCAAAACTTATAAATGCTGATGTTTCCTGCAGATCTGCATCAATACTTTTTTTTTTAATATAGTTTTGCTCACCTTTATTTCAAGCTCAATAATTGCTCATTGTCAGCCAAAGGCTTACACCCCAGGACTACATCATAAAAAACTGATGAATAAAACAAAGACAACCTGTTTTCTACCACTTCCATCTCTTTAAAATCCGGTCTCATCTTCCTTGGAAAGAGTTGTGCAGGGGTCTTCAATTTGACAAGCTAGTCACAGCTTCGTTATGCCACTGATTTCCTTCTCCACCTCCCCGAATTTTAAATAGCTAAGCTACAGAAACTGCAAAACATAGCTAAATTGCTTGCGGCTAGGCTTAGAAGATTCGACCATCTATCCTAGGCCTGCCACGAGCTGCATTGGCTGCCGGCCAAACAGAGCATCACGTTCAAGATAATTTGCTTGGTCCACCAGGGTTACTAATGCAAGAGCCCAAAAACTCCCATCTCACCCTACCTCTCAGGGAGAATTTTTAGATTAAGGTGCCTCTGTATGCTATCAACAGCACATTTCCACAAGGCTAGATGTGGGGGCAGGGCACCAGGTTAGGATCCTGCGACCAAAACACTCAAAGTATCTTCCCCTCAACCCTTGTCAGACCCCCCCCCCCCATCTAATCTTTTGCCTACAAGACCACTTTATTTTGTTGAGATCCTTGCTGCCTCTTTTTATTAATCTTAATTTTGTCTTCTTTGTCGTCTGATTTTTGCTTTTTGTTGTTTATGATGTTATCTTCCATCTTACCGTCTGCATCTTTATGTAGTCTTAGCACCACAATGCCTGTGGGCTGCAGCTCCTGCTTAACAAATAAATACATTATAAAGAACAGATGAGAATGTAAAGTGGTCTTTATGTCCTGAAAGTTTATTCATTGTATAAATTCACTTTTTTACGATTATAAAACCTTTCGAGAGATGTACAAGCAATGATTAACTTTCTAGCGCCTTCATGATCTTAGTTAACTGTGGACTGTATAGATGCACAGTAACATTAACTGCAAGTTTATCAGGATCTTGGGTAAAACAATCATTTAAGTATACAATAATCATTTCTTATGACTCAATTTAAAGCATTGCCAAAGCACTTTTTTTTAGAATGCCTGACAAGACTGTACTGTTATAGCTACCAGGGATACCTTCAACTCACTAAACATGCCATGCTCAGACTAATATAAAGTATGATTTTATGGTACAGTAGAAAAATATTTTCTCTGCAAGTGTGTAGTAAAAATCCATTTGAAATACTCTCCTCATCAAGAAATTCAAAATAATTACATCCTTTGCGTGTATAGTTTCCCTTTGAGAAGAATAAGAATAGCAAGATAAAGCTAATAAAAGTACATTTTCACAAGTGGAAACCCGTCAATTGATCACTCAAGTTTACCAACGAATACCATACCACTCGTTTGCAATGTGGGAGACCCTCCCCCAAAGAGTAAACTGTAGTTATACAAAAAATATCAATCTATTATACCTATTTCTTTATGCTGTCATTTAATATTTAAACTTAGCTATTTTAAATACTGCCAATGAAAACTTCAGTACAGGGTTTCCATAACTATAGTGATTATAAGGTAAATACCTCCACCTTTACTGTATGTATATTTAAATATATATGTATACATTTACTTAGATTTATTTTACTTATAAGAATACGGTCACCATTCATTTTACTCATACACTGTCGCACAAAAACAGTGCTCCTTTTTGCTCTGTAAGTGCATGTTATGGCATTACATTCAAAGGCTGCGCAACAGCCAGGTTATTTCAGAGCCTCCCATGAATACTGAAATATTCCAAGCAAATTCTCTACCCAGACATGTTAAACCGTCTTCTTTCCTGCATAAATTCAAAATTATACAAGTGTACTAAAAAAGATAGGGGAGTTAATTAAAAAAAAACATACAAATATTGGATGGCACAAAGTATACTAACAAACTATTTTTTAAGCTAAATGTTCAACATAAGAGTCCATCCTTAACACGTAACAAAAACATTTTTGGGGACAAGAAAAAATCTGTATAAAAATAATGCTTCACGGTGCAGAGTGCTGTATTCAGTGTATTTTCACGTCAAAGGTGAAGTCCATAATTCTTATTTTTTCCCAATTGATGAACGTAAATTTTAGTTCGGCTTCCATTCGATGTTCCAGCTCAATCAGCATGGTCAACGCCTTGCCATCAACAGTTTGAAACCAGAAAATAGCAAAGCAGCAGCATTTTGGGTACCAGCTGAGCAGAGCAGTTGCAGGCATCTCTCCTATTGTGACGTCTCTTGCATTGGATTGTGCTCTCATCCTCTGCTGTGGTACCAAAAGTCTGGAAGAGGCCACTTCACAAGGCCGTTGAGGTAATTTTCTTTACACCTCTTCGCTGAGCAAGTGTAGACCGACCTACTGGCTCCAAAACTGGTGACAAGGGATTGCGGCTCAGTGCAGAATATGTGGCTGCCATAGCACCCTATTGATAAACAAAAGGAAAAATGATAACTGGTACTAGATAAAGCTGCAAACTCAATAGGCCAATACAATCCAGTTGCATTCAGGTCAACAAACCAGCCTCTTTGAAAAAACATCATGATAATAGATTTAGACTATAGATTACGTCATAGAATGAGAATATTGATGAGAATGCTTTTCTTGTTCACATCTCCAGAAAGCATTAAAAAAGAACCTTTAAGCACTTTGTTTGGGGGGGGGGGGGTAGGGAAGAATACTGTAGTGCTGACATGGATACCATTGTTTTTTGTTTTAAAGTTTTGGATTGCCCTACATGTCTACCTGCAGTTACTACAGAATGGTTAGGGTCTTATTACAAGTGATTCCTTTGGGTCATGTCTGTTACACTCCAATCAGAAGGTGGAAGCTAGTCAAAACTTTTCATCACAACCTATTCTTGCATTTTAGTTGTAGAAGAGTATAAAGAAAGTGATTTTCCATTGTATATCTGATGTGAATGTAGTGTGGTTCAACTTATGTTAACTTGGGACATTCGCTTGAAATGTATTAAAAAACATGCTCAAAATAGGCCTATTTACTCTTCTTATTCTGTCACAATAAATTATGGACAGTCTGTCAACTGGATAAACGTCTTCACAAAAACCACAGCCTGCCATCCTCCTTGAAAAATAGCCTAATTTTCATATTAGAGCCTTTCTGTGACATCACTAGTGATGTGTACTAAGAAAATGGCATATCTGCTCAACTATAGTAACTAATTAGAGCATAGCTGTGATGTCAAGATACCTGATGCCAAAGCCAGTCAGTGTGAAAACAAGTCGCGGAGCAGAATTGCAACAGCTGTTTAAACAAAGCTGACTAGCAGCCTTCCAGCACTTTGAAATATTTTCTGGAAATGAAGTGTGAAGAGAACTGTAATGCAGCGTTTCTTTTTTTGCACAGCTGTAGAACATTGGAAAGCAAAGGTTCTGCACGTTACCACACAGTATAAATTACAGCTATTATTTTTAAGTGACTTACAATAAATTGCATATAGCTTTCTATTGGTGTGTTTAATTTTGAACCACATATTACGCATTTATTCTACTTATTTGTAACTTAACTCGTTCATATGAAGGAAAAAGTGAGCAAATATTTAAGCTTTTTGGGGATTGGTAAAGGTGTAACCATGTGCTTAAAGGAATAAAAGATCCCTTTGCTGTACGTTAAAATCGGGTTGCAGGTCGCCTCAATTATTCTTCAACACCAATTTATTTTTCTTCATTTGTAACTTGTTTCAATCAATCAATTGCATTGCATGGCAAGGCTAATCACCCCTAGGGTTATCCAAGTGATGTGCTGTAGGTATCAGTTGAAGGGCCAGGTCTTGAGTTCCTTCCTGAAGTGGTTCAGTGATGAAGTGCAGAAGTGAAGGAGGAGGGTGGTCCAGGCTTTGGTGGCAAGTTGGGAGACGGAGCGTCCCTGGAGCGGCTGCGGTGGATACGTTGTGTCTGAGCGAGGGATAGGTGTGCGGAGCGGAGGTTTATGGAGGTTTGGTGAAAGATCTGGCAGTGGTTCATGCAGTCTGGTCCTGGTCTATGGAGGTCTTTGCATGCGCGGGTGAGGAGCTTGAACTGAAATCTCTTCTGGATGGGGAGCCAGTGAAGGTCTTTCAGGTGCTGGGTGATGTGTGTCCTCTTGGGCAGGTTGAGGATCTTTCTTGCTGCTGCATTTCACTTTAGCCCTCTCTCAGAACTATAGGGAAAACTGCATTAGGATTCATCATCAATCCTGAATCACGATCGTGAACCTAATGAAACAAACCTTCCCCCTTTTACAAAGAGACTTTCCCTTGTATTTAGTAATAATAAAATATACTAATACATTTTATTGGTTCCCCTCCATATCCCAGAATGTATAACTGGCACAAAGAATTTCAATTTTCATTATCGTGTCATAATAAATTTCTTTGAGAATTATGGTCAATCTTGTTCCACAATGAACATATTGCGTATCTTCGGTAATGCTCTTATGATGGATACATCGGCCTGTAGATTCCTCACCTTTTGAATTTCCCCCTTCCACAGAAACATTTTTCAGAGCTCTCCCACGTCGACGAGGACGTCACAATGGAACAGCTCCGCACGCGACTACCCGTGATGTCAGAGCCATAAGAAGGCCTAGTTGGCGCGCCGACACCAGTTCCCTTTTTTCCGCGCCGTTGAAGCGGAACGTTTTTTTCTAGGACTCTCCATTTCTTTGTAGTCTACTATGTTGCAGTTGTCTTTAAACTGTTTCTGTATTATGGCTAGTCAGAAGAAGCCTGGTTTTCCCAGATCCAGCGTCTTCAGCGCTGCAGCCAGAACCCTCCTTACGACCTCTATCTATTCCAGATCAGGCGGTTCCGGATCCCTACCTGCCATTTCCGGCTCCAGGTGCAGATCCGTCAAATTTTCTTAATGCGATGTATGGTATGTTTGCCAAGGCGGTTAACCCATCCAGCACACCTGCTGGCCCTGTCTCTTTCCTATAATTTGGGCGTTCCCCAACATTATGCCTAGGCACCATTCATGCCATTCCTGCTGATGACTCAGTCTTGGCCTCTCCCGAAGCTGAGGTACTCGACGCCGATCCCATCCCAAGAGGGAAGGATGGGCTTTTCTCCGGCGCAGTCGGGCTCCGGTCTGGCGCCGTCTTGACTTCAGGCGCCGCTGCTGGCTGCTACTGAAACACCTCAATCGACGCCGGCTCCGAGGTCACCGCCGATTCAGAAGATGCGATCAAGGAGGGAGGCACAGAAGCTTCTGGAAGAGGAGGAATTCCAGGAGCAGCAGGAGCAGGCTGAGGAGGGGGCGATGCAGGATCCTATGGATGACTTTGAAGGTATTCAAGAAGTCAGTGGGCTGGACACATCACCAGAGTGGGAGCTCTCTTTTCCCAAAGCTCTTCCTTCTCAGGATGTGGCCTCATATTGTTCAGTCATAAGAAAGGCTGCTGAACTTCTGGATTTGCAGTTGCCAACGGCGGAGGTCAAGTCTAATATTTTAACTGAGGTACTGCACTCCCCTTCATCAGCGGTGGAACCTTTGCTACCGTTCAACGAAGCCTTGACAGATCTAATCTTAGATGTTTGGCAGAAGATAATGTACGCCCCTGCTGTGTTGAGAACGGTGGAAAGGCGTTATAAGGTTGTGCCTGGGGATCCAGCATTTTTATCGTCGCACCCTTCGCCTGAAATCTTGGTGGTTCAAGCTACTTGTTCCTCTAAGCAATCCGCTGGTTCCTTCCCCTCGACTCCACTTCAGGGGATAGAGACACTAAGAAGTTGGAACAATCTTCAAAAAAGGTCTTTTAATTGGCCAGCATGGCCTTGAAGTCAACTAATGCTACATGCTTGTCAGGGCATTACATCCATGCATTGATGGACTCAGCTAAGGAGGTGATACCTAAGCTGCCAAATGATTTCTGGGGTCACTTCGCTGAGGTACTGTCAGACACACAGGCTGCAGCCCGGCTGGTGATCCAGTCCGGGCTACATACACTGACTCAGTTGCCAGGGTGATGGTACTTTGGTGGCAACTAGGAGGCATGCCTGGTTGAGAGGGTCAGGATTCTCTCCAGACGTCCAGGCCACGCTGTTGGATCTTCCCTTTGATGGGTCAAGGCTGACTCAGCTATACAACAATTTAAGGATAGCAGAGCTACTGCTAGATCCTTAGGCTTGCAATGCCAGCCTAGGGGTTTTGGTTACTGGAGATTTCGTGGCTTTGGGAAGGCTGCTCCATTTCGAGACCGACAGCAGCTACAACAGGTGCAACAGAACCCACTGTATAGGTCATACAGAGGGAAGGGAAGAGGTCGTCTGCAACGGGCTGCTCGCCAACAGGTCTCCTCCTCCTCCGGTCTCCTCCTCCTCCCCCCTCCTCCTCCTTCCCCTCCTACTCCTTCCCCTGCCCCCACCAACGGCTCCGCAGGGAAGCAGATCTAGATCCCCTATCTTGGAGCATGTTGGACCCGTGGGAGGTCGGGTGTCCCATTTTCTACAAAATTGGAAATCTGTTGCATCAGATCTTTGGGTTTTGAATCTTGTAGAAAATGGCTACGCCCTTCCTTTCCGGGAGTCTCCACCTCTTATCCTCCTCGCCAGGGTTGGTGTTCGGAGGATCATCTGTAACTTCTGCAACAAGAGGTCCTGTCCTTGATACAGAAAGAAGCGATAGAGGTTGTTCCGGAGCAAGAAAGGGGTCAGGGATGCTACTTCCGGTATTTCCTGATCCCCCAAAACAGACGGGCGATTGAGACTGATTCTAGATCTCAGGGTCTTGAATTTTTACCTCAAACAGGAGAAGTTCAAGATGTTGACCCTACCTCAGGTTCTTCTGGCGCTGCAGCAGGAAGACTGGATGGTGTCGATCGATTTACAGGATGCGCATTTTCACATTCCCATCCTGACGTCGCATCGGAGTTGTTAGACCTGTCAGCCCTAGGGTGGTCTTGCCCTGTTTTTTCCCTTTTGCGCCTCATTTTTGCCACCGTATTTTTACTGGACCTAGGTCTCCGGGCACCTTACCACTGCCAACCAGTGCTGAGGTGCAGGTGCTCTCTCACCCAAGATGGCTGCCACAGGCCCCTGCTACTGCAGAGTGGCCTTGCACACATACACACTAGTAGCCAGGGTCAGGCTGGGACATAGGGATACAGTATCCATCCCGTCCCCGCCTCTGGGCCACATAGCCAGACATGGTGGAAGGTTCCAGAACCTTCCGGGCTGTGGGAGGAGTTATGTTTTGCTGCCTTTAGGAGGGTCACCTGACGCACAAGTTACTAACTTGTGTAACGATATATCTGTAAGAGACAGTAGTTAGTGATAGATTCCTTACCTTAGAATATCCCCAGGCGTCAGGCTGGATCCGGAAAGTTTTGCGTAGCAGTACCCTTGCGCGGCCGGTAGGCGGCGCCGTGCGGCTCCGCGTCCGTCGGCCGGCGTCGTGATCGCCGGGATGACGTCGCGGGCAGTACTTAGACGCCGCCCCTGCGCGCTGACGTCAGTTCTGTACACGACTTTCCGCGCCAGGAACGCAGAGCCATGCAAGAAGCTGACACAGGTGTCTGAAAAATACTAGGGCCCTGAAAGGGATGTCCTTAACCCTAGAAATCAGTTCGCAGAACGGGGAGGATGGGTGGCGGTAGGAATCTATCACTAACTACTGTCTCTTACAGATATATCGTTACACAAGTTAGTAACTTGTGCATCTGAAAGAGACACGTTAGTGATAGATTCCTTACCTTAGAATAGATACCCCAGCAATACCAACCCCGGTGGTGGGTCTGCGAACAAAGATCAGACAAGGAAGTCCTGGAGGACAGAACGGCCAAAGAAGCCGTCCCTCCGGACCTGACTGTCAAGGCAGTAATGCTTAGTAAACGTGTGCAGCGAGGCCCACGTAGCTGCCTGACAGATAACCGGCAGCGGAACACCGCGGCCCAAGGCCGTGGTAGCAGCCGTTGCTCTGGTGGAATGGGCACGCAGCCCAACAGGAGGCTCCTTCTTGGCCAAAGAATAGCAGGTCTTGATGCACAAGGTAACCCAGCGGGAGATGGTCCTCTTGTGCACCGCCCGACCTTTTGGCGCCCACGTAGCCAACAAAGAGCTGGTCATCCACCCGGAAGTGTTTTGTGCGGTCGATATAGAAGGAGAGCGCACGTTTTGGGTCCAGACGGTGGAGCTCTCTTCCTCTCTGGAAGGATGCGGAGGCGGAAAGAAGGTGGGCAAAGTGATGGTCTGCCCAATGTGGAAAGCAGTAACCACCTTTGGCAAGAAGGACGGACGCGTCCGAAGAACAACCTTGTCTGGATGAACAGACAGAAAGGGAGGCTTGCAAGATAGAGCCTGGAGCTCACTCACCCGCCGAGCGGAGGTGATGGCCACCAGAAAGGCTGTCTTCAGAGTCAGAAGACGAAGAGGACAGTTATGCAGAGGCTCAAAGGAGCGCACATTAAAAGGTAAGAACCAAGTTCAAGTCCCACTGAGGCATTACAAACGGAACAGGAGGGAAGAGGTGAGTAATGCCTTTTAAGAACCTGTTAACAACAGGGGACTTGAACAGGGAGGGCTGATCAGGGAGCCTGAGGAAGGCCGAGATAGCACAAAGATAACCCTTGATGGTACCCAGGGCAGAACCCTGTTGGGCCAGAGAGAAGGAACAGAAGGACCTCCGAAAGAGGGGCAGAAAGGGGATCCACAGCCTTTGCTGTGCACCATGCCACAAATTTGTTCCACCTGCAGGCGTATACCACCTTAGTGGAGGGACGCCTGGCTGCCAGAATCACATCACAAACTTCGGGAGGCAAGTCGAAAGGAATCAACTGCCGCCGCTCAATCTCCACGCAAGCAGGTGTAGACTGGACAGGTTCGGGTGGAGGACCGTCCCCTGCTGCAGCGACAGAAGATCCTCCCGAAGAGGCAGACGGATCGGGGGATCTATGCTCATATTGAGTAGCTCGGGATACCAAACTCTTCGAGCCCAGTCCGGAGCCACAAGAATGACTTGGGCCCGGTCGTGCCGAATCTTCTTCAACACTCTGGGTAGAAGTGGTATAGGCGGAAAGGCGTACAACAGACCGCAACTCCACTCGCGACGAAAAGCGTCGCCGAGCGAGTGCCGCCTTGGAAATTCCAACGCGCAGAACTGATGACATTGCGCGTTCTCTTCGGTGGCGAATAGATCTAACCAAGGCTCTCCCCACTGTAGAAAGAGTCCTTGCGCCACTTCCGAGTGAAGACGCCATTCGTGATCCATCATGCACCTGCGGCTGAGTTCGTCCGCCCTGGCGTTCAGAGAACCTGCCAGGTGTTGAACCATCAGGAACATGCCCTGATGTTCCAGCCATGTCCAGAGGCGCAGAGCCTCCTGACAAAGGGTCCAAGACCCCACCCCGCCCTGTTTGTTGCAGTACCACATGGCGGTGGTGTTGTCTGTGAACACCTGCACTACCTTCCCTTTGACAGAGGGAAGGAATGCCTTGAGTGCAAGCCGGATCGCCCGGAGCTCCAGAAGGTTGATATGGAGCCGGGACTCCGCCGGAGACCAGAGGCCTCTGATCTCCGCCTCTCCCATGTGACCGCCCCATCCCAGAAGGGACGCGTCCGTCACAACTGTATGCTCTGGCTGGGGAAGGAGAGGGATCTGCCCATGACCCATTGCCGGTTCGAGAGCCACCACTGCAACTGTTTTGCAGTCCCCTCCGAGATCTGGACGTGATCGGACAGGTTGCCCCGGTGCTGCGTCCACTGGAACTTCAGGTCCCACTGCAGAGCCCGCATATGCCATCTGGCATGAGTGACCAGCAGGATGCAGGAGGCCATGAGGCCCAGCAGCCTCAGGGTCATCCGTACCGAAACCCAGGATAAAGGCTGAAAGATTGGAATCATAGCCTGAATATCCCGGACTCGCCGTTCGGGAGGATAGGCCCGAAACTGCGTCGTGTCCAGAACTGCTCCGATGAAAAGGAGCTGTGGAGAAGGAATTAGATGCGACTTCGGCACATTGATGGAGAACCCCAGCGAGTGCAGGAGTTCGGCCGTAGTCTGGAGGTGGGAGACGACTGCCTGGGACGAGCCCGCCTTCAGCAGCCAGTCGTCGAGGTAGGGGAAGACTGAAACCCCGGCCCGGCGCAGATGAGCTGCGACCACCGCCATCACTTTCGTGAACACCCGAGGGGCACTGGTAAGGCCAAAGGGGAGCACGGTGAACTGAAAATGCTCGGGGCCTACCGTGAACCGAAGGTAACGCCGGTGGGCCGGCAGGACGGGGATGTGGAAATATGCGTCCTGCAAGTCCAACGCTACCAGCCAGTCTCCAGGGTCGAGGGC
Organism: Calotriton arnoldi; assembly: GCA_963921515.1. Classification (NCBI taxonomy): domain Eukaryota; kingdom Metazoa; phylum Chordata; class Amphibia; order Caudata; family Salamandridae; genus Calotriton; species Calotriton arnoldi. The sequence goes on from CAWUFW010003548.1 coordinate 1,200,887, forward strand.
AGTCAAGACCTGAGCTAGGGTGAGCATCTTGAACTTCTCCTTCCGGAGGAAGCGATTGACGTTCCGGAGGTCCAAGATAGGACGCATGTCCTCCTTGTCCTTTTTGGGCACCAGAAAGTAGTGGGAGTAGCAACCACGCCCTACTTCTGGGGTCGGAACATGCTCGATGGCCCTCTTGGTTAAGAGGGCCGTGACTTCCTTCTGTAGAAGCACCAAGTGATCCCCTGACATGCGGTGGAATTGAGGTGGCATGGCTGGGGGGTGGTCTCGAAGGGGAGGGAGTAGCCCCTTCGGACAATGTCCAAGACCCACCTGTCCGAGGTGATGGTGCGCCAGTGGGGAAGGTGATGGCGGACCCTGCCCCTACGGGCGTGCCGTGCACCTGAAAGGAGGGACTAGGAGGGCTTGGAGGCCGCGGACGGGTTGGAGGTGGTGGCCTGACCCGCACGCTGGTTGCCCGATCCGCCACGGCGGAATCCACGTCCTCGGCCACGCGAAGACGCCTGCTGCGCGGGCCGGTGGCTGGGCTGCTGACGTGAAGGGCGCCCCTACCGTGGCCACGATAGGGGCGAAAAGCAGAAGGCAGCGGAGGGCGTGTAGCAGAAAGGCCCAGGGACTTGGCAGTAGCCCGTGAGTCCTTAAAGCGCTCCAACGCATGGTCTGCTTTGGACCCAAAAAGACCGACTTCCATCAAAGGGCATGTCCATGAGAGTATTCTGGACATCCCCTGAAAAACCAGTGGTTCTCAGCCAGGCGTGGCGTCGGAGCGCCACCGTCGTTGCAATCGACCTGCCCAGCGAGTCGGCGGTGTCAAGGCCACAACGGATAGTGTATTTGGCCGCATCCCTTCCTTCCGCAATGGCGCGGAAAGCAGTGCCTGGACCTCCTCAGGGCACTGGGGCAAAACATCCGCCACCGAATCCCACAGAGAGTGGGTATATCGGCCCAAAAGACAAGCGGTGTTAACGGACCGCAAGCCAGCACTGGAGGAAGAAAACCTTTCTTCCCAAACTGATCCAGGCGTTTGGATTCCCTATCCGGAGGAGCGGTAGGGAAGGCGGTTTGGGAAGCGGAGGCTTGGACAACCAAGCTCTCAGGAGTGGGGTGGACAGAAAGAAACAGGGGTCGCCCGGAGCGGGGCGATGGCGTCGTGACACGTTCCGATCCACAGGAGCCCCTGTGTTGGGCTTGGACCAGGCGCCCAAAAGAACGTCCGTGAGGGCGTCGTTAAACGGCAGCACAGTCTCCGCAGAGGAGGCTGCCGGCTGAAGCACCTCTGTCAAGATGTTAGTCTTGACCGTCAAAGTAGGGAGCTGGAGACGTAAGGCCCCAGCAGCCCTACGCAACACCGTACCAAAATTGGCCCCCTCCTCCGTAGCCACGGGAGGAGACAGCATGCCAGTGTCAGGAGAAGTATCCAGACCACTGGCCTCCCCTAGACTCTCTGTCCAGTCCTCATCATACTGACAGTTGCGTGTCAGAGGGTCATCAGACCCCTCCCAGTCCTCCTGGTCCTCCTCTGGTTCAAAATAAGGAGGAGGAGGGACATTTGGGACCCAAGGTCCCATCGGCGCCGGAGCCGGCGTCGGAGCGACGCCGCTCCGGGTCCATGTCCGGAGCCGGAAGGAATTGGGGACGACGCCGCCCGGAGCCCAGGGCGGCGCCGAGAACGGCACCGGAGACATCGGCGCCGGCGGAGGTGTCGTGAGGTCGACCGGCGTCGATGGGAGTTGTGGAGCCGGGATCGAGGCCGGGGCCGGAGCCGGAGCCGGGATCGAGGCTGGAGGCTCGGGCGACGCTGGGGCCGGAGCCGCCGGCGACGCCGGATCAACCCCATCAGGCCCGCGGGGCCCGAAGGCGCACCGGAGGGGCCTGAAGGCCCGAAGAGGCGGGCCATGGCCGACAGGAACTCCTGTACCTTGGCCGGATCCGCCCCGAACCCGGGAAGGGCGGGTATGACGGGGGCGACTCCACAGGCAAGTCCGGGGCCGCGGGGGCGGGGACGGTGCCGGAGGGGCCTCAGCCGAGTCGCGAGATCGGCGAGGCGAAGTCCGAGAGCGACGATGCTTCTTGGACTTCTTGTGTCGAGACTTACCGGACGAAGAAGACTTCGACGCCGACGACCGGTGTGCACTCCGCGAGCGACCCCTGGACCTCTCACGCGACCGGGGCTTCCGCGGAGCCGAATGCCGGGCCTCGAGGAGCTTTCGAGACCGCTCTCGCAAAGCCTTCGGGTTGAGGGCCTGGCATTCGGGACAAGACTCGGTGTCGTGGCCTCGGCCGAGGCAGAAGAGACACTCCCAATGCGGGTCGGTGACGGACATCATCCGCGCACAGGCGCCGCATCGCTTGAAGCCGGGCATCCCTACGACACCTGAATGGTGGAAAAAGACAGTGAAAAAATCACCAAAAAGTATGGTCAAAAATTGACCAGGGCACTGCTCTTCCCGGATCTGCGCTTACTGGCGCGGAAAAGAAGAACTGACGTCAGCGCGCAGGGGCGGCGTCCTAAGCACTGCCCGCGACGTCATCCCGGCGATCACGACGCCGACGACGGACGCGGAGCCGCACGACGCCGCCTACCGACGCGCAAGGGTACTGCTACGCAAAACTTTCCGGATCCAGCCTGACGCCTGGGGATATTCTAAGGTAAGGAATCTATCACTAACGTGTCTCTTTCAGATCTAGGGGTATAAGAGGTTTGGAGGGAAATCTTTTAGTCAGTTGGGGCACCACTGATCCTGGGAGTACCTCTGCCGGAGTACAGGCTGTAGGGCCTAGGGGAGACCTACACTACTGCTGCTGACAAGGCTTAGGCACTGCTGTAGTAAGTTAGCTGAGGAACGCCCACCACCCACTGACCTTGCCCAGCGTGAGGGGACCCAGGGAACCACCTTCAGCGTGCTGGGAAGTACCATCCAGCACCCCAAGAACCACCAACTCATTCCCTCCCTCATAAGAAGAAACCCCCAAGAAGCAACCCCCAAGGAACTGCCGCAAGTAACCTGTAATCACAAGGCCTGACCGACCAGCAAGGCCAGAACCCTGAACTTCCAAACTGGGGATCACCAGGTAAAGCGCCGTGCCCTGAAGCGCTAGACCTTCACCCCCTATCTAATCCTGCCTGCTGCTGGGCTGTTCCCAAAACCCTTTCAAGTCAGCCCCTGCCAGCCTGCCGCCAGCGCGCACCACGCCGCACCTCCACGTGGGAGGAATCACTCTTCAGCCACTGACCTCGTGGCTGGAATTTGCCCTTGCGGCCGTCGCCGCGTGTGAGGAGCTGTGGGGGTAGCGAGGCCCTCCCCGAGGCCAGGGAGGTGAGGTGCGCCGTCCGCGCCCCCCACCGAAGGTCCGGAGTGTGGGAAATCACAGCCGCGGCCCAGGGGCTCGCGTGAAGAAGTTGCAGCCGGGAAATCACCGCCGCGGCCCAGGTGAGAGCCAGAGGCCCACAACCCCCGTAGACGCCGTTGCTAGGCGACCGGGGATGCCGACCGCGTCATCGGCCGCGCCCCCGGGAAGGCCGCGCAGCGATTGGGCGCCGGCTCCCGCCACACCCCCAGCGCCGACGGAAGCCGCAGAGGAGCGCCGCTTCAACAGAGGGAGGCGGGAAGCCGGCCGGAGAGGACTGCCGGCTCCCGCTCCCTTCCCCGCAATCTCCCCATCTGACCACGGGGGCCGGAGGAGAGCGATACCGGCCCCCCAACGACCTGCAATTCCGGCCGGAAGGCCGAGGAACCCAGTCCGGGCCCCGCCCTGCAAAACACGGGCCGGCCCAGAACGAAGTCAGTCGCGCTGGAGAGCGACCAACGGAAACACTGCAGGTGAGCCCGGGAGGCCCCTAGGGCACGCAGGAACGCCACTGGGGACCGGGGGCCACCATTACCCTGTTGATAACAAGGGGGAAGCCATCCATAACTTATACCCACGAGGCGAGGCCCCGGAGAGGAGTGGGCCTGGCCTAAACTAACCCCTGAGAGACACAGAAGTCCTCATTTACAGGAAGGCCCCAGAGTAAAGGACATGTTGAGGGGTTCCCTAAGTTGTTCACCAGTCTCATTGTTACGCCTGCTTTAATTACTGTCTAGGCCTGATGCATATGCTGATAATTGCAAAGTCTTTGCCTAGTGTGAAGGTGCTTAATTGAATTGAGCTGAAGTGTACACCGCCAAGAGTTGAAGTGTTTTATGTTGCAGGTGTACCGGAGTTGCGACGCCCACTGTACTGAATGTGGGTGCGCCTAGATTAACGCAGGCCCTGTTTGAAATGTAACGTGAAATGCCCTTTATAAGTAATTGAATATTCATGAGGTGAACTGCATGTTTTAGGCCCATGTTTTATTATTGCACCCTGTGATCATTATTGGTGCTACGTTTAGGAGATGATTCCTGCGGCCTTTTAGTGGCCTACAATGTTGATGAGCTATGATGCTTTAATGAAATTACGCACCAGTTGAGTAATGCAATGACTTTAAATGTTGACCTGAATTAATCTGCCTCATCTGATGCTGCATTGATTTATATAAAAGATCTTGTTTTTAAATACACAAGCCTGGTGTGGTGTCACGTTATTGCGTCCGCATTCCTGAGTCAAAGTAAGAGTGTGCTGCACAACTGCCTTACACATTGCCTTCGGGTGCTTTCCCGCCTCGCGCCATGCTACCGTGCCGGACTCGGTAACCCCGTTTCCAACAGGAGTTCTCTCTGTTTTACGGTGGGGTCTCAGCATTATCAGTTTGCAGTCCTTCCGTTTGGTCTTACATCCGTGCCAAGGGTCTTCACGAACGTGATGGCGGTAGCAGCAGCACATCTCTAGAAGGTCGCGGATTCCTGTTTTCCCCTATCTGGACGACTGGCTGCTCAAAGCAAGGTCACCAGATATGGTGCTTCATCATCTGCAAGTAACAACTCAACTGTTCGACTTGGGTTTTTCGATAAATGTACCCAAATCTCACCTGGTGCCCTCTCAGCGCAACCTGTTCATAGGGGCAGTACTGTATACTACTGTGAGTCGTGCCTTCCTGCCTCCTCAGAGGATTCTGGACATACAAGCTATGATTCCCCTGTTTCAAAATGGAACGGTTGTTCCAGTCCTGAAGGCGCTGCATCTGCACGGTCTGTTCGCTTCCTGCATACTGTTGGCCAACCATGCACGCTGGCACATGAAGGTACTCCAGTAGTGCCTCCGCAGTGTGGGGTATCAACACAACAGATCTCAGGGAGGTGGTCAGAATCTCCAGAAACACTGCAGCAGAGCAGTCTTGGTGGAATGTTCCAGGCAACCGGTCTCAGGAGAAGCCTTTTCAACCTCCTTCTCCGGTGGCCACAGTGATAATGGATGCCTCCTCTCTAGGGTGGGGAACTCATCTGAGGGATCTGAAGATCAAGAGCCTTTGGTCTCCAGAGGAAAGATTGCTTAAAATCAATCTTCGGGAACTGCGGGCTATACGTTTGGCTCTCAAGGCCTTTCTTCCCTACCTTCGTGGTCAGTCAGTTCAGGTCCTGATGGACAACACGACCGCCATGTGGTATATCAACAAACAGGGAGGAGTAGGGCCGTATCGTGTCTGCAGAGAGGCTCTGCGACTCTGGTCCTGGGCTCAGGACCACCAGATTTGCATAATTGCAAATCATCTGGCCGTGGTGCTGAATGTGCGTGCGGACAGTCTCAGTCGGCAATACTCCGCCGATCCAGAGTGGCGTCTTCATCCGGAGGTGGTCCACCACATTTTTATGATGTGGGGGTTTCATCGGTTGGACCGGTTTGCCACTCACAAGAAAGCGCACTGCCCGTCGTTCTGCAGTCTCCAGTATCCGATGCAGGGAGCGTTGGGGACACGCGTTTCAACTAGATTGGAGCTTTCGGCTTCTTTACGCGTTTCCTCCCATACCCTTGATTCCTCGGGTTCTGAGGATGATTCGTCAAGACCGGGCCCAAATCATATTGATTGCCCCAGATTGGCCAAGAAGGGTTTGGTACACAGACCTTCACCTCTCTTTGCACCCTCTGCTCCGTCTCCATTTCAAGGCAGACCTCCGCTCGCAATCGCAGGGGCAGGTTCTACACCCCCCACCTCCAGAGCCTGCACCTTCATGCCTGGAGATTGAACGGGGCAACCAGAGTTCTTTCTCTCTCCCACCGGATGTGGTGGATGTTTTATTATCGGCCAGCAGGCACTCCACCAAATCTGTGTATTCCAGTAGGTGGGCCAGATTTGTTAAATGGTGTGGATAGAGTTCAATTGATCCTTTGAAGGCCCATTTGTCTGATATTCTTAGTTTTTCTCTTTCTTTGGCTTAGCAGGGTTGTGCTGTAGCGACTGATGAGGGCTACTTGTCAGCCTTTCCTTGTTTGCCAGACCAACCATCGTTGTTTAAGTGTCCCATAGTCATGCGATTCATTAAGGGTCTCACTAATAGATTTCCTTCCGCTCCTTTTATTATGCCTCAGTGGGATTTAAATTCAGTTCTTACTTTCCTAATGGGGTCTCCTTTCGAGTCTCTACATAGTTGTCCGTTGAGGCTTCTCTCATTCAAAACAATTTTTCTGATAGCGATTCCCTCTGCCAGGAGGGTTAGTGAGCTACAGGCTCTTAGTTCTAAGCCTCCTTTCACCACTATCCATGCAGATAAGATGCTTCTCAGGACCAGAGCTGCTTTCCTGACTAAGGTGGTTACTCCTTTTCATCTGGGCAGTCCATCACTTTACCCACTTTCTATCCTTCCTCTCACCCTTTCAAGGAGAAGGAGAGACTTCACCACTTGGACCATAAGAGGGCGGGCAGCTTCTACCTGGACGGAACCAAGGACTTGAGGCTAGACGACCAGCTCTTCATTGATTACGTGGGAAAAAATAAGGGCAAGGCTGTCCACAAGCGAATGCTGCCCAGGTGGATCATCCTGTGAATCAAGAGACTTCACCACTTGGACCATAAGAGGGCGGTCAGCTTCTACCTGGACGGAACCAAGGACTTGAGGCTAGACGACCAGCACTTCATTGATTACATGGGAAAAATGAAGGGCAAGGCTGTTCACAAGCGAACGCTGCCCAGGTGGATCATCCTGTGAATCAAGATCTGCTACACCTTGGCCAGAAGGAGCTGCCTGAAGGTATTAGAGCTCATTCCACTAGAGCGAAGTCTTTTCTTCGGCTTTGGCTAGAGGTGTCCCTGTTGTAGACATCTGCAAGGCGGCAACTTGGGCCTCCCTCCACACTTTTGCGAAGCATTACTGCTTGGACTCAGAGGTGAGGAGGGACTGCCACTTTGCACGTTCTGTGCTGCAGGATTTTTTTTATGTAGATACGCAGGCACCCTCCTCCGGGAGCGGGACTGCTTGGGTATTCAGTTCAAAAGGTGAGGAATCCACAGGTAGATGTATCCATCAGAAGAGCAAGTTACTTACCTTTGGTAACGCTTTTTCTGGTGGATACAGTATCTATCTGGATTCCTCACTGACCCACCCGTTGCCAGTCTATTGAAACCAAAAAAAATGATTATTCATGAAGTGCTTATATTTTGTCATTCATTATGTTGTGATGTTTCTTGCTAGGAAATGTCTATTCTATAGAATTAACAGTTTTCTCTCTTCTCTATTTGGAAGTTTTATATATACTTGGGAGTATGAGAATGTTGTCGGTTCCCCCGTTCGCCTCGACAGCACAGAAAAAATGGGTGGAACTGATGTCAGCAAGCCGACGAGGCCTTCTTATGGCACCAATGGAGTCACGTGCGGAGCCATTCCATTGTGACGTCCTCGTTGACATGGGAGAGCTATGAAAAAAGGTTTCCGTGGAATGCTGCGCAAGGGGGAAATTCAAAAGGTGAGGAATTCACAGGCAGATACTGTAGCCACCAGAAAAAGTGTTACCGAAGGCAAGTACTTGTTCTTCAGGTGGATACAGTGTCTAACTAGAATCCTCACCTTGTGAACTTGCCCCAGGCGCCAGACTGGATCCAGAGATTTATCTCAGCAATTGCTGGTGCAGTCATGCAGCTCTGTGTTGGGTCCACTCCGCCCAAGAAGGCACATCAGGGTCACAATATAACCGTCACTTCCTCGTGTTTACATACGTCTTTTTCTGATATCTGTCCATGCTATTGGAAATGGAGCCCTTATGAATTAGACTGTGCCAGTGTGCAGATCTCTAATTCGGTATCTTTTTAGAATGGACCAAGAGAATTCATCGAATAGAACTGGGAGGGAGACAGGTCGGTGATCAATCAGAGCATCCACCAAAAAGACCATTTCCAAAGGTAAGTAACTTGTTCTTTTGATGCATACTTCTAACCACAGATTCCTCACCTTATGAATAGATACCAGAGCAGTACCTGTGGAATGGCTCACACCAAGAAATCCTGCAGGACCGAACTGGTAAAGTGCCCCCCTCCCATCAGACCTGGCTATCCAGGCAGTAGTACTTTGTGAACTGACACCCATATTGTAGCCTGGCAGATGACTAGAACAGGCACTCCGAACGCCAGCGTGGTGATACCAGCTTTGGATCCGGTGAAATGAGCCTGCAGGAGTTCCAGAAGCATTTTCTTAGCTAGCCTGTAGCTGTTCTTTATACAAAGAACGATCCATCTGGAGGTGGTCTGTTTCTGCACAGCTCTTCCCTCTTTTGTCCCGAAGAATCCCACACAGAGCCGACTGTCCAATGGTCTTTGATGCTATCAATGTAACAGCTCAGAGCTCTTTGGATCTAAGTGACCTTTCTCTTCCGGCTAGGATGGATGAGGTGGGGCAAAAACAATGGCCAGGTTATAGACTGCCCAATGAGGAAAGGCATTACAGCCTTCTGGAGTAAAGGTGCCTTAGTCCTTAACACCAGCTTGTGGTTGTAGCTCACTCATGTGATGACCTGATGTGACTGCAATGAGGAACACTATCTTTAATGTGAGAAACCTCAGAAGGACACTGCGCATTAGCTCGATTGGGGGGGCACATCAGGAATATGAGAACCAGAATGAGGTTACCCTGGACTCGTGCAGCTCTAGAAAAACTGGTCCACAAAGTGAGGGGTGTCCCAAAGACATGCAACAGAATCTAGGGAGTGTGTCGACAAATCTGACTTTGAATAGTTGTGTCCACTGGGGTTGGCTCCGGCCATTTCCGGCAAGTGGCATTAGTAGCTACCTTTACTGATACGAAGTGTGTCCTGTGTAGATAATTTGTATTGCCTGCTGTTTCTACGATGGACTCACGGCTTAAGCTCAATTTTGTATTGTTTTGTTGATCATCATAAAAGCAATAAAATGGGCTAAAAAAAAAAAAAAAAAGGTCATCAGGAGGCATCACAAATGGTTTTGGCAGGAACTAGTGGGTCAAACTTAAATGCACCACAAACAATGATTTAAACGGGGATGGCAGATCCAGTAACCGTAAAAAACAAAACAAAACAAAAAACCACAACAAGGCCAATAAATAACCTATAAATGTTGTCACAGTAAGGCCCTGCTAGGCAAGTGTTAAAGAGAAAATTAGAACATCAGACAACTTGGCATGTAAGGGCTGGATATATTGTGAAGAACATCAAACTTTTCCCAGCATCCTGCATAGATGGCTTTAGTCAAGGGATGCGCTGCTGCCAAAGTGACATACCACATCAGGGAGAAGATCAAAGGCGGTCAACTGCTGCAGTTGAATCTCCAAGCACAAAGGTACTAACTGTGCAGGCTCATGCAGAACTTTGCCCTGTTGCGACAGTCGATCCTCCTGAAGAAGCAGCTGGATCAAAGGCCAAATGCTCATGGCTAGCAGTTCTGGGTACCATACTCTCCTGGACCAATTCAGAACCACTAATATGACTTGGGCCCAGTTGTTCCTGATCTTCATTAGGTACCTGGTCAGGAGAGGGAGGGGTGGAAAAGAGTACAGGAGTCTCAAGCCCAAATTCAGACGGAAGACTTCTCCAAGCAAGAACTGCCTTGGGAACTCCAACACACAAAACTTTGGACACTGCACGTTCCCTGCCATGGCAAAAAGATTGAGACAGAAAGATGCCCTTTGCCACCTCTGAGTGCAGCTGCCATTCGTGATTCGCTAGATAGTCGTCTGAGCTTTTCTGACCAGGGAGATGCCCAGATGACTCAACCAGTTCCAGAGGCACAGAGACTCGTAGCACAAGATCCACAACCCCACTTCGTCCTGATTGTTGCAGTACCACATGGCGTTGGTGTTGGCCATAAGAACCTGCACCAGCTCTACCTGGATGGATGGAAGGAAGACTTTCAATGCCAAACAAATCACTCATAACTCCAAATTGATGTGGAGGCGGGTTTCTGCCAGAGACCAGAGCACTCTGATCTTCACCTCTCCTAGATGACCTCTGCTACTCAGGAGAGATGCATCCGTCATGACCCAAGTACAATCTGAGGAAACCCAAGCTGCCTGAAAAAGCTTATGAAGCGCTCAAAAGTCACTAATATATTAAAACATAGCCATACAAACAAAGGGATTCCCCCAAAGGAGCAGGAAAACGGTTATATAAAAAATATATTGTTTATTTATACCATTTTATCAAAATTCATAGAAAAAGACATACAACAAAATGGAATTCCAACATGGGTATACATATATATGGTCCCACATATACACTCTCTCAATACACACAAACAACCACAGACCCAAACATACTCATACACTATGAAAATTCATAATGAATTAAAATATTAAACATTACAAGACACAGGATACATGGTAATTCCAATTCGTAAGTAAATTGAAGCTAGAAACAGAGATACATAGTGAACATCAAGCTGTCAGTAGTCTAATGGGTTGATACAGTCCATAGTCACGTATCTTCTCATTAGGGAAGGTGGAAACAACGGAGGCACATGGTTCTCCAGCGCCAACGCGCGTTTCGGTGTCTAACCCAGGTATGGGTCACACCTTCATCAGGGCGGCCAGATCATGTGTGGGACACAAGAACAGATGCACCTGGAGTTGAAATCTCTAGGAAGAATACAGGCGGTAATGGAATCACAGGCACAAAAGATGGAGAGCTCACCCAAGGGGTGCGGGGTAGCAGAATGGACACAGCTATGGTGGAATCAGGTACACACGTCACGTAAATACAAATGTTTGTAGCATGAGATGCAGAGGAGTAGGAAATAACCCAAGCTCCAGAGGGCCAGCACTTAACTGCGTGAATTCAGCACGTTTTAAAGATCATCCGAAGCATCGGTGAGTCCGCGGCAGCCACAGCCATCCAGCGGCGTGCGGGGAAAGGATATCCCGCCGATAACAAAATCAGCTGAGCGGCGTCATGACCATCTGCTCTGGGTGGGATAGGGAGTGGGGTCTGTCAAAGGTCCAATTGCAGTCCAGCAGCCACCAATGCAGATGTGCTGCAGTCTCCTTCATCGCCTGGATAGAATATGAGAGGTTTCCTTGGTGCCAAGCTCACTTACACTTCAGATACTGCTGCAGAACCCACATGTGCCACCTGGCATGGTCCACTAGTAAGAGACCAAGAAGCCTCAGAGCTGCTCTCACAGAGTCCCAGGTCAAAGGTTGAATCAACGGGATTATAGCACAAATGTCCTAGACTCGTTGAGGCGGACGAAAGGCCATAACAGCAGTGTCCAGGATGGCTACAATAAAAGGGAGCCTCTGTGAAGGATTTAGGGGTGACTTCAGCATGTTGATTGAAAATCCCAGAGATGTCCACATGTTGACAGTTGTCTGGAGGTAGTTGACAACTATTTGAGATGAGCCCACCTTGACCAACCAGCGGTCGAGGTATGGAAAGACTGGTATTCCCAACTGCTGAAGATGGCCAGTAACTACTTTTGTTAACACACATGGGGTGCTGGTAAGGAAGAAAGGTAACACTACAAGCTGAAAATGCTTCTGGCCCACCTGAAATCACAAGTAACCCCTGCACGACTGCAGGACAGGAATGTGGAAATAAGTGGCCTGCAAATTCAACTCCACCATCCAGGTGCCTGAATCCAGGGCAGGCAGAACTTGGGGCAAGGTGTGCATCCTGAACTTGTCCTTCTTGAAGAAGTTCAGAAGGCTAATGCCTAGAACAGGGTGAAGTAGCAGCTAGTCCCATCCTCTGATGCCAGTCACCTCTCCATGGCTCCCTTCTCAAAGAAAACTTGAAATTCCCTTTGCAGAATGGACAAGTAGTTCTAGAAGCTCAAGAAGCTGCTGTGGTGTAGGTGGTATGTTTGGAGGGTTGGAAAGAAAGGGTAGGGCATAACAGTGTTGGACAATCTAAAGCACCCATTTGTCTCATGTGATGCAATGTCATCCATGGAGGTAATAAATTATCCAACCTCCACACGCGACCGTGTGCTGTTAAAGGTAAACTTAAGGGGTTTTGCAGTTGCAGCGGCGGCAGACTGGATAGTTCATTACTCCTGAGGGCCTAGATGCTGTTGGCTGGGTCCCCAGCAGGTCTCAGAGATCTGTTGTTGCTGAGGCAAAGTTGGTCTTGGTAGCCCTACCTTAGCCACAGAAGGAGCGGAAGGAAGAATGGGTCTGGCGTGGGGCCATGGGGAGTCCCAACTTCCAGGCGATGATTCTGCTATCCTTAAATGGCTTGAGCGCTGAATCTGCCTTGTCACCAAACAGGCGAGTGCTATCAAATGGCATGTCCATAAGGGATGCAAGGACAACCCGCGAGAAACTAGTTGACCTCAGCCAGGTGTGGTGGTGAAGCGCCACAGATGAAGCATTCACTTTATCTAGCGAGTTTGTATCCAGTCCGCAGCATATCGTGAACTGTGCTGCATCCCTGCCATCGCCAATAGCCTAGGTCAGGATGGCTTGTTTTTCCTCTGAGACCATTGGCAGCACTTGTGCTACAGAGTCACAAACTGTGTGAGAATACCGGCCTACGAGGCATGCTGTGTTCACTGAACACGGTACAAGGCTAGCGGAAGAGAAAAATCATCTTGTCAAAGGTGTCAAACCTCTTGGATTCCTAATCTGGTGATGTGGAAGGGAATGTGCCAGGGTTAACTTTGGACATGGAGGAATGGATGACCAGGCTCTATAGGGTGGGGTCCCTAAGGAGTAGGGTGATGGCGGCGGGCGATCGTCCTGTGCACAGGGTCTGGATACACTGGAGTTGACATCAGATGAGTCTGGCTCCGCATTGGAGTCAGGATTGATGATTGGGTCTTTGCTGCCAACTAACTCATATGAAGCTCGTGGATTTGTGACAATAGTTGATCCGGGTCTAAGAATGGATCCAAAGGGCCAAAATGGTGCTGAGGGCCATTGGCAGAAATCCAGTCGGGCACCTTTCAAAATAAAAACTCCTTCGGTTGGTCAGGGGTCAATCTAGATTAGGGAAATTCATGGAGGAATGAGCAGACAGATTCAGCCTCCGCATGGGAAATGTGGGAGCTAGGCCAAGATCTGTGGTTTTCTTCCCACAACTCGTCAGATGAAAAGGACCAGCTCAATGAAGTCGAAGAGCATTTCAACTTCTTGGCCTCCTCGAATTTATCAGATGAAGATTTAGACCTCGACAACGACTGACAGGAGTATCCGAGAGCAAGCCCGGGGCCATCCATACAACTGGGACCTGGAGCGGTGCAGTCGCCCTGTGCCGAGCAACCAGGAGCTTCAAGGCACGCTCCTGGACCACCTTGGGGTTCCTCGCACACTAGTCTTAGCAGGCTTTGGAGTTGTGGCCTGGCTCCAGGCATCGTAAGCAAACTAGGTGTGGGTCGGTCACAGGCTCTATAGGGTTACAAACCCACAGGTTTTTTAGGGGCTATTCCTAAAGCACACTGGGAACTACAGCCTAAAAAAGGTTTGAAAAAAAAAATATCAAAAAAAGCAGCCAAAAAATGACAGAGGTTGCTCTTCTGGACTTGGTCTGATGGCGTGGAACCAAAAGAGCTGATGTTAGCATTTTAGGGTGGCACCTATATAGGCCCTGCGCACATCACATGTGCAGGCCGATCGGCGCCACCTACCAGTGCACAGAGGTACTGCTCAAGATTTTATGGATCCAGTCTGTGAGGAAATGGGGTGTATTATATGGTGTGGCTGTGCTAGCTCACCATGTAATACACTTACAAGCCTTCAGGGCCAGTAGGTTTATTTTGCTAAACCTCTAGCTCAACCGTGGGTAGCTGTGGCTCTGAGCAGCTAGGCTTACACAAAGGAACAATTGTAAAGCTTTTAAACAGCACCAAAATAATTGAGGAAATACACGAGACACTCAAGAAATCAGACACCAATTTATAAAAAAGCCCGTAAAAGCATGACCGTGGGGCGGACGCGCAGTAGAGCCAGTACGGTCCTCGGGTTCAGACCGCTCGCACACTAATCGAACTTGGGGGAATTTAAAAAAGTTTTATCTAGCTTTTAATCAATTTTAAGGATACTATTGTGAATTGAATTGTGGGAAGTGTTTACATTCTGTGCGTTATCAGCAGGCCCTGGGGGAATAAGGGGAAGCACTCTTGCACTTTAAGCCTCGCTAGAGACGCCATTGAGGTAGGTGCTCTAGAGCTCCTTTTTTCTGAGCCCATAAAAGCATGACCGTAGCGCTGACGCGCCAAAGGGGCGCCCTGCTGCACCCGGCTGGGGCCAGGACTCCTGCCCTCCCCCATCCCCCAACACCAAACATCACTTACTCAGCCGAACAGTTGCGGAGTCTTTAAGTTAGTATGGACCACAGTTGAACACTTGTTCTTGACCCGACAATCCCCAGTTTTCATTGTAAGGAAAATGCTACTTACCAGTATGCATCTGTTCTTGGCATGTAGAGCTGCAGAATTATATACTTGTGCATAGATCGCCATCTGGTGTTGGGCTCGGATGTTTGCACTTTGTTGTTGTATTGGAAGAAGTTCTTTGTAGTCACGAGATAGGGGACTCCTCCTTAGGACGATAGTGCGCATGGGCGTCAACTCCATCCTAAGATTGTTTTTTGCCATAAAGGGTGATGATGGAGTTTGTAAGAAACAGAAAGAGATGTCCATGTGTGATGTATCTAAGTAAGATAGCACTGCAACAGATAAAGGTACCTGGGGAGGCGGGTGGGCGTATATAATTCTGCAGCTCTACATGCCAAGAACAGATGCATACTGGTAAGTAGCATTTTCCGTTCGAGGCATATGAGCTGCAGAATATATACTAGTGCATAGACTCTACAGTAGTACTCTCCCTAGCGGTGGCCACCTATATCTGTTGCAGTGGTTTGAAAAAGTGTCCTTAGTACAGCCTGGCCCACACTAGCCTGTTGTTTTGCATGCACATCTACACAATAGTGTTTTGTGAACGTGTGCGGTGTAGACCATGTTGCTGCTTTACAAACGTCATCTATGGGAATGTTCCCTAGGAATGCCATAGAAGCCCCTAGTTTGCGTGTGGAATACGCTCTAGGAGGAATAGATAATGTACGCCTTGCTCTTTGGTAGCATATCTGGATGCATTTAACGATCCACCTGGAAATTCCAGCTTTTGATATAGGGTTGCCCTTATGTGGTGGTGAGAAAGCTACAAAAAGTGATTTAGTTTTTCTGAAAGTTTTTGTCCTTTCAATGTAGTAAAGGATAGCTCTTTTGACGTCAAGCGTATGAAGTGCCCGTTCTGCTACGGAGTCTGGTTGAGGAAAAAAGACTCCCAGCTCAACAGACTGGTTAAGGTGGAAAGCAGAGACGACTTTTGGTAAGAATTTAGGGTTTGTCCTAAGAACCACTTTGGTGTGATGTATTTGCAAAAATGGTTCTTGTTGGTTAATGCTTGGAATTCACTAACTTTTCTGAGAGATGTGATTGCTACAAGGAAAGCTACTTTCCATGTGAGAAATTGTAACTCACATTTATGTAAAGGTTCAAATGGTGGACCCATGAGCCTGGTAAGGACAAAGTTTAGGTTCCACTCTGGAGAGGGTGGAACTCTGGGAGGAATTATCCTTTTAAGGCCTTCCATGAATGCTTTGATGGCAGGTACCTTAAACAATGACAAGTGTTGTCTGTTTTGTAGGTAAGCGGCTATGGCAGCAAGATGTAATCGTATAGATGTGTATGCCAGATTACATTTTTGTAGATGCAAGAGATAAATAATGTTTTGAATTGAAGCATCTAGTGGATCGATTGTGTTATTACAGTAGATAACACATCTTTTCCATTTAGCTGCATAGCACGCTCTAGTGGTAGGACGTCTAGCCTCCTTTATGATATTCATACAGTCTGGCGGAAGGTTGAGGTAACCAAACTCTAAGATTTCAGGAGCCAGATCGCTAGGTTCAGTTGAGCTGGATGCCTTATTTCACCATGGTTCTGTGAGAGGAGCTTTGGAGAAAGGTGCAACTTTTGATGTGGAACTACTGAGAGTTCCAGCAGGGTTGTGAACCATGGTTGTGGGGCCCATGTTGGAGCAACCAGGATCATTGTGAGAGACTGTTTGAGCTTGCACACCAGTAATGGAATGAGCAGGAGAGGCGGAAAAGCGTACGCAAATCTGCCTGACCACTTCATCCATATTGCATTGCCTTTGGACAATGGGTGTGGATACCTGGAGGCGAAGCTTGGGCATTTTGCGTTTAAATGTGTAGCGAACAGATCTATGTCTGGGTGGCCCCACATCTGAAAAAACTGATGAAGAACTTGCGGATGAATTTCCCACTCGTGGATCTGCGGTGTCTGACAACTGAACAGATCCGCAATTTGATTGTGTACACCTGGGAGATGTTCTGCTAAAAGGTATATTTTTTGAGGAATGGCCCATCTCCATATGCTTTGCGCTAGGCGTGAAAGCTGCAGACAGTGTGTCCCCCCCTGTTTTTGTACATAGTACATTGCTGTCATATTGTCCGTACGAACTAGGACAGCTTTGCCTACGAGATTTGGAATGATTTTAATGCGAGAAAAATTGCCAGTAATTTCAGGTGATTGATGTGGAGCAGCTTCTGTTGCGTGCCATGAATGGTATGGTTTAAGAGATGAGCTCCCCAGCCGGTGAGCGATGCGTCTGTTGTTAGCACTATCTGTGGAGCCGGGTGTAGGAACGGCCGCCCTTTGGAAAGGTTTTGTGTGTTCCACCACTGCAGAGAGCGATGTGTGCGGCTGTCCACCAACACCAGATCTGTAAGCTGACCTTGAGCCTGGTTCCACTGATGTGCTAAACATTCCTGTAATGGACGCATTTGGAGTCTTGCGTAAGGCACGATGAAAATGCAAGAGGCCATCATCCCTATTAGCTGCATGAACACTCGAGCTGGTAGTGAGTGTTGAGGTTGAAATTTTGTTATGAGAGCTTGCATGCTGGCTATCTTGACTGGACTAGGGTATGCAAGGGCTTTTGAAGTATCTATTGTGGCGCCTAGATACTGTTGTGTGTGGGATGGTTGAAGATGTGACTTGGTGAGGTTTATTGTGAATCCTAAGTCGTGCAGCAGCTGGATTGTTTTGTGTGTGTGGTGCACACACTTGCTGCGTGACTTGGCTTTTATGAGCCAATCATCGAGGTAAGGAAACACATGAATGTATTGTCTTCGCAAGTGAGCTGCTACTACTGCGAGACATTTTGTGAAGACTGAGTGCTGTGGTCACTCCGAATGGGAGGACTTTGAATTGGTAGTGCTGACCGTCCAGTACAAATCGTAGATATTTCCTGTGAGCAGGGTGAATCGGAATGTGAAAGTAGGCGTCCTTGAGATCTAGAGTGGGAAGGAAATCGCCTCGTTGGAGCAGTGGGGGGACCTGTTGGAGAGTGACCATGTGAAAGTGGTTGGATTGTATGTACAGGTTTAACGGTCTGAGGTCTAATATTGGCCTGAGAGTACCGTCCTTTTTTGGGATGAGGAAGTAAAGGGAGTAAACCCCTGTACCTTGATGGTGTAGGGGAACCGGTTCTATTGCGTGCTTTTGCAAGAGAGAGAATCTCTTATTTTAGAAGTGTCATGTTCTGTGGACATTGGACGTCATTTGGGAGGTATGTGCAGGGAGTAGAAGTGAGTTCCAGGCAGTAACCATACTGGATAATTTGTCTCACCCACCTGTCTGTGGTGATGGAATTCCAGACAGGTAGGAACTGTGATAGTCTTCCCCCGACCGGAGTGGAATGGTCTGGGGGAGTGAAGGGAAGTCACTGTTTTGTGGTAGGGGAGGTGCGGGTGTTATTACCACGGCCTCTTCCTTTATTTCCTCTGTAACCCCCCCCTAAAATATCCTCTGTTAGAGGAAGTTTGAGTGGGGCTTTTGTAGGAAAGTCCCAATGGTTTTGGAGGCGCCCCTATAAAAGGAGCGACGAAAGGAACCTCTAGTTGTTGGTGACTGTAAGGCCCCCATGGACTTAGCTGTTTCAGTGTCTTTTTTCATCTTTTCTAAAGATGTGTCTACAGTAGGTCCAAATAAGCATTCTTGATCAAAAGGCTGATTAAGAATTTGAGACTGCACCTCCTGTTTAAAACCAGATATGCGTAGCCATGCGTGCCTGCGCAGTAAAAAGCTTGTGTTAACGGCACGAGATGCTGTGTCCGCTGCATCAAGAGCACATTTGATAGAGGTGTTTGTAATTCGCTTTCCCTCTTGTATGAGGTCGTTAGCTTTAGACCTATATTGTTCTGGAAGATGTTGCATGAGTGTCTCAAGCTCAGCATAATGCGCCCTGTCATAGCTGGCCAGCAAAGCTTGGGCGTTGGCAATGCGCCAGTAATTTGCCGCCTGTGACGCAACCCGTTTACCAGATGCGTCCAATAATTTAGATTCTTTATCCGGAGGAGGGGCATCACCTGTTTGGGAATTTGCCCATTTACGAACATTTGACACTACTAGAGAATCTAGAGGGCTGCCCCCCTTGATATAAGCTGGATCATTTGGAGCTGGTTTATATTTTTTTATCAACCCTGGGGTTGAGAACTCTAGCCCTGACAGGGTCTTTAAAACACATCAGGGGCATGTTTAATCATACCTTTTAACATAGGTAAAGTACTTGTTGACTTTGTGATTGTGTAAAAGTCTCTAATAAAAAATCTTCCTCCAAAGGGTCTGAGTGTAATTCTACCTGATGATATTTGGCTGCTCTATTTATGAGTTGCACAAAACATATGTTGTCTGGTGGGGATGGTTTAGATGGGTATGAGTCTGGCTCAGATATATCTGGGACATTATCATAATCCTCCCAAGGGTCAGGTGGTGGGATACTGTGGATATTATCATCGTCATCATCATCAACCCCTTGTGGGTCTCCATCCCCATCCCCACCCCCAAAGTCATCTTCATCATCTTGTGGTGCAGGTGAAGGAAGCAGTGTAGAGTGTGCTGGAGAAAGTGGTATAGTTGGAAGATTTGGAGGGGGAGAGGAGGGTCTGAAAGGTGAAGTTGCTATGTCTTCTTTAAGGGTACCTCAGGTGCTTCTGAGGTGTCCAATTTCATCTTTTTAGGTGGTATTGTTGTTACATGACCTGTAACAGGGTCAATGTGTAGGGTTTTTTGTTTCGGATCCGATGGATCTGGTTGAAACCGTTCTTTGGAGCCATTGTCTTTTTTCGGCACCGACGATTTTGGTTCAGAGTGGTGCTTTGATTTAGTCTCTGTAGCTTTAGGAGGGGTCTTGGTCTCCTTATGCTGTGGTGGAGTTTGAGTCCGAAATCTTTTTCGGCTCCGAGGATTTATGGTGTTTTTTCAGGTCCGAGGGGTGTGTTTTGGTGCCGAAAAGCTCGGCGTCGAAGCAGTCTTCGGTGCCGATGTAACAGGGCGTGGCACTGTTTGTTTTCGGATATTATTTCGGTGCCGAGGATTGTTTTTCGGTACCGGTACGCGGCTGACTCGGTCCTGAGCCGCCTGAAGGCTTTTCTTTGGGCTTCGGAGCCGGGCCCGAGGGCGGGGCATCTGAAGTATTATCTCTGTGAGCCTTATCTTTTGTTTTAGATGGGGCAGGGATGCTGAGCTCGGTACTCACGATCCGTTGACCTGGAGTAACCGTCTGATCCTCGGCATCTGACTCGTCTGCCTCGGAGACACTGATGTCTTCATCCTCCGGTTCTTGTTCTTCTGGAACATCGGGGCCTGCATCGAAGACGTCGTCCGGCGCCGAGGTAGTTGATCGAGACATTATGTGTCGTGGAGCCCAGCGATCACGTATGGTCTTCTTTGATCTGAAGGAAGCACAGGCCTCGCAGTCTTTGTCCTCGTGTTCTGGAGAGAGGCAAAGGTTACAGACCTCGTGGAGATCAGTGTGGGGGCATTTTTTAAATGGAGTTCATTCCATTGACTGCAGGGCCTAATGGCGCAGATAGGCCCAACGGCCCGCGTCGACGACCGGAATCGAAGGTCTTGATGAATTTTTGGATGCGTGTCGAAGGGGAACGCGATCGAAACAATACTGTCGAGCGGTGAGGGATTGCGCGTTGAAGGGGGATCCAGTACGACACCGACCCGGAGCGCAGCAATTTACATCCGAACCCGATGGCGGAAAAAAACAATCTGAGGATGGAGTCGATGCCCATGGCACTATCGTCCTAAGGAGGAGTCACCCATCTCGTGACTACAAAGAACTTCTTCCAATACAACAACAAAGTGCAAACATCCGAGCCCAACACCAGATGGCGATCTATGCACAAGTATATATTCTGCAGCTCATATGCCTCAAACATGCTGTTCCTTCTGCTTTCAGCCTACCTTCCCTCAGTTTAAAAGAAAGAGGGAAAAGGCTTGCACCTCAACCTCAAACTGTAGGGCGCTGCCTTGTCAAAAAATAGACATTTTCTCTCTAATACAGGCCAATAGCCCTAATATCTTTTTCGGAGAGAAACCTGGCCACACCAGAGTTCTGAACCTGATGTAGTCCAGGCCCTACCTCCAGGATATCACATTATCCAGCAAGATTGAGTAAAAAAATAAAAAAGGACGTATAGGTATTGCCATCATTCTCAAAGACTGTTTGAATGGCGTTTTCACCCCCTTCACCCTCAAGGACTGTGAAAGCAGCTTTTGCCATTTCCCTTAACCCTAACCCTACTTTAACCTTCTCTGGAGTTCTACTTCATTGACCTCCTGCTCACTTTCTTAACATACAGTCAGAGGCAGTTGTCGACCTGGCCTTAAACAAAACAAACTTCAGTCTGCTAGGAGATTTCAACATTTACGCCAAGGAGAGCACAGCTGGGGCTGCCAATCGTCTCGTACAAGACCATTTCCGCCTCCAACTTGAACAAAAGGTCAAGGGCCCCACCCACGAGAAAGGACATACCACTGATTTGGCTTTTAGTAATACACCCAGCCTTCAGGTTCAGCAGACCATCCCTGGATTGAATCTCCAAGGCTAATTCCAGGTTTCTCAACTGGATCAATAACTTGAAAGACAGTTCTTTCAGTTAAGGCTCATAAGGGCCCACAGAAATCGAAACAGGCACCATGGTTCTCCTCCAACTAGCTAACACTGAAGAAGCACTGTAAGCAATTCGAAAGTAAACAGAGGAGGCACTATGAGGAAGCAAGTAGGCTAGAATACCGGGAAGCATTCAGGCTCTACAGCTCCGAGATTAGATCTGCCCAAGCAACCTACTATGCCACCGAAATTGAGAATGCATCGAACTCACCTAGGGAAATAATCTTAATTCTTAAACCATTAGTGGAGTTAAGATCTGACCGCCCAACCTTAGAACCATCAACTGCCCGTTGCAATGAGTTAGCCTCCTTCTTCCCAAAAATTGTTAGATATCTATTCGTCTTTTGTAGTTAACGCAAAAGTCGCTATGCTCTCTGCAGACTCTTCTCCAGTAATCTGTCAAAACGCCGGCCTCCTGGCCTTTTCCCCTATCTCCCACAATCAACTTTTGACCTTACGTAGCCAAGTGAAGTTAGAATCTCCACTTGACCCAGCCCCCCTCCGTATCCTAACACAAGGCCCAGAGATTATCTTTCAAGTCCTATTAGAATGACTGAACCTGTCACTTTCCTCTGGTATAGTTCCCCAACAATGGAAACATGCAGTGGTAAAACCCCTGCTGAAAAAAACAAATTTCGAACCCTCATGTCTGGGAAACCCCAGGCCCATTTTTCTGCTGCCAGGGATATCCAAACTTCTGGAGAAAGATGTCAGTCATCACCGCTCTGTTTTTAAAATCAAACAACCTTCTCCACTACACCCTAACGGGATTCAGACCACTACATAGTACTGAGACTGCACTGCTAGCCCAACTGAAGATCTGAGTACTTCTTGATCAGGGTGGCTCAGCTGCGATTATTCTCCTGGACCTCAGTGAGGCCTTCAAGATAGTGGACCACACAACACTTGTAAAAAGGTTTGTGGAGTTAGGGATAGGTGACTGTGCTCTGAATTTGGCTCAAGTCCTTCCTCGAAGACAAAACCTTCCAGGTGTGAAACCAACCATGTTTCTCTGATATCTTGTCCATGAAATGTGGAGTACCTCAGGGCTCTACATAAAGCCCCACTCTGTTTAATCTTTACCTGCACCCTCATAGCAAAGTCCAGTCTTTTGGCCGGACTACAGTATTGTACGCGGACGATACACTAGTTGTATCTATCACTCCAGAACAAGGCTCTAACTGCAATAAACTTGTCACAGAGGTGGTCAACTGGATGTCAACTGCTCCCTCAAACTGAACGGGGACAAGACGGAGCTTACGTTGCTAGGAAACGAAGCCTAGAAGAAGCCTTTACCCTGGTCGTATTGCTTAAGAGCTGCTACAACCGTGAAAAACAAAATAAAAAGTCTGGGTATCTGGTTAGACAACAGGCTTACAATGGGAGTACAGGTAAATGCGCTAGCTGGCGAATGCTTCGGTATGCTAAGACTTTTAAGGAAAGTGTTAGATCTTCTGAGCCCCTGGCATAGAGAGTCATCATTCAGGTCCTCATTATCTCTTGGCTGGATTGCAGGAATCCCCTGGAATCCCCTATATTTAGGATCCCCCCATGCTATGTTCAGAAAAAGATACAAACCATTTAAAATTATGCTGCCTGTTTCCGCTCAAAATCCCAAGGCACCTGTCCACAAGGAGGGCCTTGGTTGACCTTCATTTGTAACCCATAGAGCCACGAGTCCAATTTAAAGCTGTGCATTACCTACAGTACTTTCTACAGAAAGGGGCCTCAAATTCTTCATGCCCTTGTCGAACCATATGACCCTGGCAGATCTCTAAGGTCCGCAGCTTCTTCTTTCGCAACTGCACCCAGTGTTCGTAGATCCAGATGGGGTGGTCGCTCCCTTAAGCATCTGGCACCCAGACTCGAACTCTTTGTCTCTCGTATTGCGTCAGTTGGATCCTGAACCTGCCTTCAGGAAAGCTCTTAAAACATGGCTTTTTTCTAACATTTCCTCGCTCGCTCAGCTGACCTTGTTACCGGCTGTTTTGAATCAGTGCTGGGAAGCCTCTGGGTAGCCATGCGATATACAAATCGACTAGATTAGATAAAAATAGACTATTTTCATGTTTTTGTAGACATCACAATGAAAGATCCACCACTGGATTCCAGAGATCTCGATTTTACAAGGTACAGTAAATATGCATTTTTTTTGCTCAACCACAAACAAGCATTGGCAAATTCAACTTTGGCTAGTTGTACTATGGTCGGTTAGGAGCCAGTGAGGGGGACCAGGAAGGTCCTCAGAAAAGTTTACCTTGGTCAGGGAAGCAGTCTTCAGTCAGTTCCAGGCACTTTTATCCCTTTTCCATAGGTTCCTATGGAAGTGGTCCTGCTGTAAGGGATACAGAATGCTGAATATGCTCAAGGGTGCTGTAGATGTGATGCAGTGGGGGGGGGAGGGTTGTTTAGGGTTCCTGCAGCTACTCCTTAGTCCACAAGGTGGGTGAAGCGCTCCTGGCCATGGAGTCAACATTCCTCAAAATCCTATTGGTCCTTGTAGATGTCCAGTCGCCACTGAGCTACCAGCTTCCCGGTATCGTGGTCACAGCCAAAATCCTTCCGTAGATGATAACTCTTCTTTCTGGGTGACTAAGCTGCACTCTTATGGCTCTCCTGGGCCAAGTGGACTCCAGTGCAAATTTGAGTGTCGTGTTCTGGTCTCGGTATGGCGGTGGAGTTAAGATTCTGGGCTACCAACTTGCCCCATCAGGCTTCTTCAGCTGTTGTGGCCCTGTGCTGTGAACAGGAAGTAAGCCAACTGACCCTTGCAGTCTCCATCTTTGGCTGGGCCCGGAGACTACTTCTCTACTAGCAGGGGACAGTAGGCACAGTTTGACCTGAAAATCAAGCCTAGCTTAATGTAACAAGTTGTTTGATATGTTGGAGTATCAGCATTGGTCACACCGTCCAGGAGTTCGCACAGATGAGGGGTCAGCGGGTAACCCTATACTCGCCAAGGGGGCAACCAAGTCGTTCCACAGTAAAAAGTGACAATTTCACGTTTTTACTGTCAGTGATGGCTCAGCGCCGTGCTTCTTTTTGTGGCTAGATGCCCGATCAGGATTGAGAGGCCTCTCGTCCTATCTTGGCTCCAAAGCCAGGTCTCATTGTCAAGCGGAACAAATTGGTCGTGGAGCACCAAGACCTGTGTTGTGTAGTGGGCAGATCCACTCTAGGGCATGGTTCGGATAGGTCTTGCAGCATCGCTTTGTGTGTAGGGACTTGAGGGGCAACAGTACTCACGACCCGTGGCATAGTCTGCAGGACCGTGGTTGTCTCCAGCTCATCTTCGGGACCCTTATGGACAGAGCTCAATGGCTGGCTCTAGTCATTGCTGCTTCCTGTGTCGATGTCCGAGTCCGGATGTGACGTAGTGCAGGCTACCAGCCTACTCGCCTCCTTCGTACTCTCGCTCCTCATAGGCACCGATTATCTCATCTCCCTCCGATACCACCTGCTCTGTGCTATGCAGCGGTCTCAATACTATGGGCAAGTCGTTGTGCCAGACAGTAATTTAAAGTCTTTAATTTTAATCTGCTGTCTGCACGGTCCTGGTCATTGTGTTCCATGGAAAGACAAGTTACAGATCAGGTGTAGACCATTGTGCGGTAATTTGGCATTACACTGAAGGCACCTTCGAAATGGGGCCCATTCAATTACTCCTCCGAGAGCTTCTCCGCCCAGATGGAAGGTGCTGTGTAGTCGATTCCTCAGACTCGTTACTGAGGTCATGACCGCATCACGGGATGAATCCTTAACGACAGCATTAGCTTCTCTGGGTCTATAAGGCATTGAGAAAGGGAGTCGAAAGAGATTAGACGACCACGCCCAAGTTCAATGAGGAGAAAAACAATCTGAAAATGGAGCCGATGACCATGCGCATTACCTTGAAGAGAAGCCACAGGATCTCGTGACTCAAAAGACCTCTTCACAGAAAAACAAGTTGTAAACGTCCGAGCCCAACACTAGATTGCAGGAGTATGCAGAGCATGTGTATCTACAGCCAAATGCTATGAATATACACTTAAAACTGGCCTTCTGCTGAAAGGCATTTACCAGAAGAGTCTGAAATAGGCCTGAAGCTACCTTTCCTCTTTGGAATGAGGAAATAGAGTCTCCAAAGTCCGGTACCTGTTCAATGGTACCCTTGGAGAATAAAAGATTGACTTACTGCTTCAGGATTGCAGAGTGCTTATCCATAATGCACTCTGGTGTGGGAGGAAGATGGGTTGGGATGGAGCCGAAATTAAACAAAGGGAGAAGCCTTTTTGAGCAATCTGAGAGACGCATTTGTCTGGCAAAACAGATCTCCAGCCAGGGAGGAAAAGTCCAATCCTGCTACCTACCCACTTGGCATGAGTTGGTAAGGACAAGCAAAAGGGCCTGGGTAGCTAGCTCTGCAGTAACCCCTGAATTTCCTGAGCTGGTGGAGAAGTCAATCTGCAGGCGCCAATAATCCAAAGGATCAAGCAGTGGTGTGACTGTGTTTGAATGATTCTATGGCTGATTCAGCCTTTTCTCTGAAGAGCCTGGAACCATCAAAGGGCATATCCATTAAGGATACTTTCACATCACCAGAAAGCTAGGGACCACATCCAGGACCCTGGTGCCAATGGAAATGTCAAAGGAGGCTGGCCCACAGGATGCATTTTGCTGCATCCTGGCAGTCTTATATCATCTGAGTCAGTGAAGCCATGAAATCCTCTGGGACAGCCAACAAAAGTGCGCCTGGCATGTCCCATAATGAATGTGTGTACCCGTCTAATAAGCAAAACCCACTGATTAAGCTGAAGGCCAGGTTAGCTGATGAAAATATTCTCTCAAAAGCATCAATTCTTTGGTTTCTCTATCCGGTGGACTGGGCAGGAAGGAAATTGGATAGTAATGGCTCCGATGAAGAGGACACTGTTTGGAACATCTCAGTCAGAATGTTTGTTTATGCATCAATGGTGGGCAACTGAATTTCTAGTGTATCAGCTGCCCTCTGAACTACCACTGCAAACAAGGCACTTTCCTCAGTTGGTGGTCCATAAGGGGAGTTTAGATCGGTTTCATGAATTGTATCTGCCCTCTAACATTCTGCAGGTCTAGATTCTGTGCAGCACTAGTGTAATGAAAGGGGAGAAAGTCATCCATCATCTTGAACATCAGTGTCCTGAGGGGCTATATCTTCCTGCTGTACTAGGTCGGAATCAGAGCCAAACATAGAATTGAGTGTCTGCTGGCAGTGGGGATAAAGCAGAGATTTAGGAATAAAGCTAGGCTGTATGACAACTGGTTGCATTTAGTAATTTTGCAGTGCAACATTGGTTTAGAGCGGCCTGATGTCGGGTCTGAGATCCGCATCAGTAGCAGGTCTTCTACAGGTGCCAGCAGAGCCTTTGTCGATGCAGCTGGAACTTGTGTGAAAGTTTGCACCGGAGTCGTCACAGGCTTGGTAGCGAGTTCCATGGCGCCAGACTGCAAGGGTAGACCCACCAGTGGTATTTTCAAAGGAGAGCTGATGTGGCTCCATGGGGCCCAAAGGAGTGCTAGAGGAAGACAGATTTGTATCAAAAATCTGCAGCATGGCCTCCTTGAAGGCCACTATCTGCTGTGGAGTTGATGATAGTCCCAAAAAAACTTGAGCAGCCAAGTCCAACTTCAAAATTGGTTTGGATTCTGGGGACTGGAGTGGGGTGCAGTTTTCATCTTAACACCCTCATGCCTTCTTGTAGGATTGTGAGTGGCTGGACGAGTCCCGCTTCGTTGTCTTATGATTGTGCTTGGACTTTCATATCAACTTACTGGTAGGCATGAAGTAGACCTCTAGTGAGAACGGCCTTGTGACCGAGACGAGGCCTGCGATTTGGAGCTGGTGCAGGAAACATGCTTTGACAGCGACATCTTGTGTCCTGCAACACAGTTTCCTCTCTCTAATACCGCCTTTGGGTGCAAGACGGTACACTTGTTGCATATTCTGGAGTCGCACCTCGAGCCGAAATACAAGAGATATGCCTTGTGCAAGTCTGACAGACATCGGCTTCTAGCAGTCTCGCCACAGCTTACATCTATTACATACATATATACATACATATATACATACATATATATATATATATATATATATATATGTATATTTAGGATCGTGACAACGTTCCCTAGCATATTGTTGGTCTTCAGGCAATCTTGAAATTCTGGAACAAAGTTGGAGCTGGTGCTCCAGAGCCAAGTTGGCAGGTGCAAAAAAAAAAAAAAAAAAAGTAACTAAAAACAGCCTGCAGGGATGGCACTTATATGCAGGTCTACGCCACTTCCGGTGTGGTACGGACCCACAGCAGAGCCACACAACACCAACTACCAGCCCACAGAAGCACTGCTTAGAAAAATCTGCAAATCCAGTGTGAAGCATTGGAATATTCTAACAGTGAGTAATCTGTGGCTAGAAGTATTCATCAGAAAGTAATATATTCCCTGGTGCTGCCATGTTCTTCTTTAACAGTCAAGGCCTAGGAGCTGACAAAAGGCAAAAAAGAAAGGCCAAAAACAGATAGTGTTCCTTAACTACCACAACTTTCAGAAATTGCTTGTGCTCTTCTGCAATCAGGATATGAAAACATATATCCTAGATGTCCAGGGACACAATACAGTACATACCCTTAACAGACAAAACATTCTGAACTCTTCTTTCCCCAAGGAACTGACCCAAAGCGCAAGAACCACAGATACAGGACAGGTCTCAGGCTACCCCTTCAATTTCATGGGCACCGTGGAATAACAGGAGTAGCAACAGCATCCATCTCAAGCAGAGGGAGCTTTTGAATCTATCCTTGGATCAGTAAGGAGGAGACCACCCCCCCCAAAATGTTTGTGTAGGGAGGTGGAGGAGGATTTGGGGGCAGGTGACTTTCTCTTCAGGAAAGATAACATATTACATGGGTTCAATGCTATCTCTTCACCAAGAAAAGAACAACAACTGTCCCCTGCATAAGGGCACTGAAATCCTGTATATAGAAGTCAGAGGTTTGCGATGCTTGGAGCAGATTAGCGGAGGCCTGAACCTGCCTTCTGCCAAACCCTCAAATCCAGTTGGACTGAACGGATTATTGCTGCTGGGGCAATGTCCAAGGGTTGGGGTGAAGTCTCTGGGCCTCGTGGCTAAACTCCCCTAAATTTCCTGTACTGCTGAAGGAATTTCTTTGCGCTCCAAGCTTTGTTTAAAGCTTTCAACAAACTCTCCTTGAGTTTGCTGACAAAGCAGTCAGCGTTAAAGGTAATGTTGAATAACTGAGCCCTGATGTTATGAAAATCCAGTGGAACACTTCTACAGTGACTACGTACAACAGAAGCCCATCTGCATTGACCGCTTGGCTACATCAATTCTGTCCTGCACTAAGGAACAAACAATCCCCCAAGGGCTTCAGCAGGCTAGGAACTATGAATGAGGGGATTTTACAAAGCATGTGGAAATAAGTCGCTAGGAGGCAGTTTGCATTATTGGTTATTACTGCCATGCTGATTAAGGAAAAACACCTTGCAACCTAAAGCACCGAGCCTCTTTGACTCCCTTCTCAGGGAGGACTGACTGGCAACTATTGACTTTAGCCCTCCCTGGGGAAGAGATCGCAGGGAAGGACTGTCGCTGGAGGTTCACTGACCTCACCCAAATGGTTCTGAGAATTGCTTTCCCAATAGTGTATCTGAAAAGTTAAACTTGGTGCTACTCTGTGCTTAAAGGTTTCCCTACAGCCTCTGCAGATTTACGGATGACTGCCATAAAGTGAGATTGATTGGCTGTCATCAGGTCTTTAGAGGGAGGAAATTTGACGAGGTATCCAGCTCACTTTCATTTTGGAAGGCCATAAAAAGAGCAGAATTTGCCTGGATGAGGCCAAGGGCGTTTTTATGCTTGTAATCCTCGTCCCTTAGAAGCACATGTCCTCACCCATCAACAGTGTCTGCACCTGACATGTCCTTGCAACATTTGTTGCAGGACTTAAACTTCGGAGGGGAGAGGTGATCCAAAAGAGAAATTTGTTCAGTAAAAACCTGGAAACAATAAGGGCCTATCGGTTCCGCAACATGGCGAGGTGTGGAATAAAGCATAGGATGTCACTAACTCCAGCGCCACATTTATCGGCCATGCTGATGTCACCTCCTGCCTCAATGACCGAACAAAAGACATTGTGTAGCACTAACTAGCACTAGTGAAGTGATATTTCTGAGAAATATACTGCAGCCACTGTGGGGCCTGGAGATGAAGTTCACATAAGGATTCTGTAGGAGCAAATATTAATTACAGTAATGTATAATTTGGTAGACCTGCAGAAAATGTGATCTAATCAGGGTAAGAATAGGTGAATGGTTTACCTTCACTAGATGTGGTGCATCTTGCCTGTTCAGCTGGTATTGAGGTAACTGGTCACAGAGAACTATCCAAGGGTGTCGGAGGACCTGGGCAGCTGTCAATCTTTGATGGGGGTCAACGTGAAGCATTTTGGACACCAAATCCTGTAAATTATAGTCACCAAATCTTATATCAATCCACATCTACCTTTAGAACAATCCTGCCCCTCTACTCACCCACTTTAAGAGAGAACTACAACATATTACAGATTGAAAACATTGAATAAAACTAAATAACTCATAACAAAGCGATGCCATTGAGTATGAAGAACTTAAAATAAACATTTCTGTAATGTAAATTATCATCAACTATGGTGAGAACAGATGAGCTCTCACAATGCTTAGTAAAAGGTTGCTAAGTAGTAAAAACAGGTTTCAATGAGGAATGGTGAATGTTACTTACCCTGTAAGCATACATTTGTGGCATGTAGTGCTGTAGATTTGCATGCTTAGCATAAGTCCGCCAGTTAGTGTTGGGCTCGGAAGTGTGCAAGTTGTTTTTCTTTGAAGAAGTCTTTCGGGTAATGAGTTAATAAGTGACTCCTTCTCTTGCTTGCAGTGCGCATGCTCATCAACTCCATTGTTAGATTGTTTTCCGTTTGGCGGTTGAGGATGGAGTGAAAGGATAGTGTATCCAATGTAGGTGACCATGTAATAATGTGATAAATAATGTATACAAATGCAAGAAATAAGTCACCGGGGAAGAGGGTGGGCCATGTGAATCTACAGCACAACATGCCACAAACAGATGCTTTCAGGGTAGGTAACATTTACCATTTGGTGGCATGGGTGGCTGTGGATGCACATGCTTATCATAGAATACAAAGCAGTTCCTCTTGTAAGCGGCGACAAACTTGTGCCAGGTGCATTTGTTTGAAATAATATACATAGTACTGCTTGACCAACATTAGCTTGTTGTCGTGCCATAACATCTACACAGTAATGTTGTGTAAATGTATGTGGTGTAGTCAATGTAACTGCTTTACATAGGTCAGCTAATGGAATATTCCCTAGAAAAGCTATAGAAGCCCCTTTTTGCATGTAGGCTTTTGGTGGTATAGGAAGAGGTCTTTTAGCTTTAGCATAGCAGGTTTGGATACATTGTACTATCCAGCATGCAATACCAGATTTGGAAATTGCTTTACCCTTAAGTGGTTTAGAAAATGCCACAAATAGTTGAGTCTTTCTAAATTATTGTGTTCTATCTATATAGTACATTAGTGCTCATTTAACATCTAATGTGTGTAACGCCCTTTCTGCCACTGAGTCAGGTTGAAGAAAAAATACAGGCAATTCAATTGATTGACTCATGTGAAATTGCTATACTACCTTAGGTACAAATGTAGGATTAGTTCTTAGTATTACTTTGTCTTTATGTACTTGGAAAAAATGTTATTCTAAAGTTAGTGCTTGAATCTCTCCTACTCTTCTGAGTAAAGTGATTACAATGAGAAAAGCAAGTTTCCATGATAAAAAATTGTAAAGGACATTTGTGCAATGGTTCAATTGGTGGACCCATTAACATTGTTACCACAATATTAAGGTTCCATACTGGGGTAGGTGGAAAAACTCTTAAGGCCTTGGAAAAAAAGCTTTAATTACAGGAATTCTGAATATATAGCTTTGTTCTCTTTTTTGAAGGTATGCAGCTAAAGCTGCAAGATGTATTTTTATAGAAGCAAAAGTTAACCCTACATTTTGTAAATGAAGCAGGTAGCAAAATGTTTTGAGGTGATACATTTAGTGGGTCAATATCTTTAAAGTGACAGTAATGAACAAATCTTTTCCACTTTGCTGCATAGCATGCCCGTGTTGTGGGTCTTCTAGTTATTTTTAAGATATCCATACGTTCTTGTGGTAGATTTAGATATCAAAATCCCAAGACCTCAGGAGCCTAATTGCAAAATTGGTTGATTTGGGTGTCTTACTGCTCCCTGGTTCTGAGTGAGTAGGTTTTGTCTGTTGGGTAGTAGGTGATGTGGGACTACTGATAATTCCAGCAACGTTGTGTAACGAGGTTGCCTGGCATATGTGGGAGCAACTAGGATGAGTGTTAGGTATGTCTGCCTAAATTTGTGAATTACAAATGGAAGCAGGGGGGAGAGGTGGTAAAGCATAAGCAAATATCCCTGACCAATTGATCCATAGCGGATTGCCTTTGGACTGTGGATGTTGGAATCTGGAGGCGAAGTTTTGGCATTTTGCATTTTCTGCTGTTGCAAATAGGTCTATATCTGGTTGTCCCCATTTTTTCAAGAATGGGTGTAGGACTTGCATATTGAGTTCCCATTCACAGACTTGTTGGCGTGTCCTGCTGAAGAGATCCACCAATTCATTTTCTAGTCCTGGAATATATTGTGCACACAATTGAAGTTGTGTTGTAGAGCAAACTTCCAACTTTTCTGTGCTAGGAGACATAGCTGTCCCTCCTGTTTTTGCAGAAAATACATGGTAGTCATGTTGTCTGTTTTGATTAGGACTACTTTGCCTATCAGATGAGGAAGGAATGCTTTCATCGCTAGATGAACAGCTAGCAGCTCTAGGTGATGGATATGTAGAAGGGATTGACTGTGTCCAATGCCCATGTACAGTCATTTGTTGTGTTTTTAAGTGTGCTCCCCCATGCAGTCATTGATGCATCCATTGTTAAGGTTATTTGCAGAATTGGGTCTATAAACGGCCGTCCCTGTAATAGATTTTTGAAGTTCCACCATTGCAGAGATTGGCAAAATCGACGGCTGATCAACAGTATATCCTCTAATTGACCCTCTGCTTGAGACCATTATTGCATTAAGCACTGTTATAGAGAGCGCATAGAGAGTCTGGCATGAGGTACTATGGCTATACATGCCACGGTTCCCTGGAGACGCATAACTGTTTTCACTTACAATCAATTTTGAGGGGGAAACTATGGCACCAGATTTTTGAATGTTTGTATCCTGGCTGTATTTGGGTAGGCTACTCCTGTTTGACAATGCACTATGGCTCCAAAGCAAGGCTGTATTTAAAGAGGATACAGGTGTGACAACTTTACTGCATTTATCGTAAAACCTAGTTGATGTAGTACATTTATTGTTGTTTGTGTGTGTTGCAAACATTTGTGATGTGTTGCTTTTGATAAACCAGTCGTCTTGATATGGAAAAAGTTGTGTATGTTTTGTCTTCGCAAGTGGGCTGCTAGCACTGCTAGACATTTGGTAAACACCCTGGGTGCTGTGGTGACCCCGAACAGAAGTACTTTGCATTGATGGGGAAGCACTTTGAATTGAAGCACAAGTTACTAACTTGTGTAACGATATATCT
The DNA here is from genome assembly GCA_963921515.1 of Calotriton arnoldi. Classification (NCBI taxonomy): domain Eukaryota; kingdom Metazoa; phylum Chordata; class Amphibia; order Caudata; family Salamandridae; genus Calotriton; species Calotriton arnoldi. The sequence goes on from CAWUFW010003548.1 coordinate 1,233,886, forward strand.
GTGAGAGACAGTAGTTAGTGACAGATTCCTTACCTTAGAATATCCCCAGGCGTCAGGCTGGATCCGGAAAGTTTTGCGTAGCAGTACCCTTGCTCGTCGGTAGGCGGCGTGTGCGGCTCCGCGTCCGTCGTCGGGATCGCCGGGATGACGTCGCGGGCAGTACTTAGACGCCGCCCCTGCGCGCTGACGTCAGTTCTGTACACGACTTTCCGCGCCAGGAACGCAGAGCCATGCAAGAAGCTGACATTGGTGTCTGAAAAATACTAGGGCCCTGAAAGGGATGTCCTTAGCCCTAGAAATCAGTTCGCAGAACGGGGAGGAATGTTGGGGCGGTAAGGAATCTGTCACTAACTACTGTCTCTCACAGATATATCGTTACACAAGTTAGTAACTTGTGCATCTGAAAGAGACACGTTAGTGACAGATTCCTTACCTTAGAATAGATACCCCAGCAATACCAACCCCGGTGGTGAGTCTGCGAACAAAGATCAGACAAGGAAGTCTCGGAGAACAGAATGGCCAAAGAAGCCGTCTCTCCGGACTTGGCTGTCAAGGCAGTAATGCTTGGTAAACATGTGCAACGAGGCCCACGTAGCTGCCTGACAAAAGTCCTGTAAAGGGACACCACGTCCTAAAGCCGTGGTGGCGGCTGTCGCCCTGGTGGAATGGGCACGCAACCCAACAGGGGGCTCCTTTTTAGCCAAAGAATAACAGGCCTTGATACAGAAGACGACCCAGCGGGAGATGGTCCGCTTGTGTACCGCCCGACCTTTTTTGGCGCCCACGTAGCCAACAAAGAGCTGGTCGTCCACCCGGAACTGTTGTGTGCGATTTAGATAAAAAGAAATTGCACGTTTTGGGTCCAGACGGTGGAGCCTCTCTTCCTCTCTAGAAGGAGGCGGAAAGAAGGTGGGCAAAGTGATGGTCTGCCCAATGTGGAAAGCAGTAACCACCTTTGGCAAGAAGGACGGACGCGTCCTGAGAACAACCTTGTCTGGATGGACAGACAGGGAGGCTTGCAAGAAAGAGCCTGGAGCTCACTCACCCGCCGAGCGGAGGTGATCGCCACCAGAAAGGCTGTCTTCAGAGTTAGAAGACGAAGAGGACAGTTATGCAGAGGCTCAAAGGGAGCGCACATGAGAAAGGTAAGAACCAGATTCAAGTCCCACTGAGGCATCACAAACGGAACAGGAGGGAAGAGGTGTGTAATGCCTTTTAGGAATCTGTTAACAGGGGACTTGAAAAGGGAGGGCTGATCAGGAAGCCTGAGGAAGGCCGAGATTGCACAAAGATGGCCCTTGATGGTACCCAGGGCAGAACCCTGCTGGGCCAGAGAAAGAAGGAACAGAAGAACCTCAAAAAGAGGGGCAGAAAAGGGATTCACAGCCTTTGCCACAATGCCACAAATGCCATGCCACAAATTTGTTCCACCTGCAGGCGTATACCACCTTAGTGGAGGGACGCCTGGCTGCCAGAATCACATCACAAACTTCGGGAGGCAAGTCGAAAGGAATCAACTGCCGCCGCTCAATCTCCACGCAAGCAGGTGGAGGCTGGACAGGTTCGGGTGGAGGACCGTCCCCTGCTGCTGCAACAGAAGATCCTCCCGAAGAGGCAGACGGATCGGGGGAGCGACGCTCATACTGAGTAGCTCGGGATACCAAACTCTTCGAGCCCAGTCCGGAGCCACAAGAATGACTTGGGCCCGGTTGCGCCGAATCTTCTTCAACACTCTGGGTAGAAGTGGTATAGGCGGAAAGGCGTACAACAGACCGCAACTCCACTCGCGACGAAAAGCGTCGCCGAGCGAGTGCCGCCTTGGAAATTCCAACGCGCAGAACTGATGACATTGCGCGTACTCTTCGGTGGCGAATAGATCTAACCAAGGCTCTCCCCACTGTAGAAAGAGTCCTTGCGCCACTTCCGAGTGAAGACGCCATTCGTGATCCATCATGCACCTGCGGCTGAGTTCGTCCGCCCTGGCGTTCAGGGAACCTGCCTGGTGTTGAACCATCAGGAATATGCCCCGATGTTCCAGCAATGTCCAGAGGCCCAGAGCCTCCTGACACAGGGTCCACGACCCCACCCCGCCCTGTTTGTTGCAGTACCACATGGCGGTGGTGTTGTCTGTGAACACCTGCACTACCTTCCCTTTGACAGAGGGAAGGAATGCCTTGAGTGCAAGTCGGATCGCCCAGAGCTCCAGAAGGTTGATATGGAGCCAGGACTCCGCCGGAGACCAGAGGCCTCTGATCTCCGCCTCTCCCATGTGACCGCCCCATCCCAGAAGGGACGCGTCCGTCACAACTGTGTGCTCTGGCTGGGGAAGGGAGAGGGATCTGCCCAGGACCCATTGCCGGTTCGAGAGCCACCACTGCAACTGTCTTGCAGTCCCCTCCGAGATCTGGACGTGATCGGACAGGTTGCCCTGATGCTGCGCCCACTGGAACTTCAGGTCCCACTGCAGAGCCCGCATATGGAATCTGGCATGATCGACCAGCAGGATGCAGGAGGCCATGAGGCCCAGCAGCCTCAGGGTCATCCGTACCGAAACCCAGGATAGAGGCCGAAAGATCGGAATCACAGCCTGAATATCCCGGACTCGCCGCTCGGGAGGATAGACCCGAAACTGCGTTGTGTCCAGAACTGCTCCGATAAAAAGGAGCTGTGGAGAAGTAATCAGGTGTGACTTCAGCACCTTGATGGAGAACCCCAGCGAGTGAAGGAGTTCGGCCGTAGTCTGGAGGTGGGAGACGACTGCCTGGGACGAGCCCGCCTTCAGCAGCCAGTCGTCGAGGTAGGGGAAGACTGGAACCCCTGCCCGGCGCAGATGAGCTGCGACCACCGCCATCACTTTCGTGAACACCCGAGGGGCGCTGGTTAGGCCAAAGGGGAGCACGGAGAACTGAAAGTGCCCGTGGCCTACCGTGAACCGCAGGTAACGCCGGTGGGCCGGCAGGACGGGGATGTGGAAATATGTGTCCTGCAAGTCCAACGCTACCATCCAGTCTCCAGGGTCGAGAGCAGTCAAGACCTGAGCTAGGGTGAGCATCTTGAACTTCTCCTTCCGGAGGAAGCGATTGGCGTTCCGGAGGTCCAAGATAGGACGCATGTCCTTGTCCTTTTGGGCACCAGAAAGTAGTGGGAGTAACAACCATTCCCTACTTCTGGGGTCGAAACGCGTTCGATGGCCCCCTTGGCCAAGAGGGCCGCAACTTCCTTCTGAAGAAGCACCAAGTGATCCCCTGACATGCGGTGGTATTGAGGTGGCATGGCTGAGGGGTGGTCACGAAGGGGAGGAGTAGCCCCTTCGGACAATGTCCAAGACCCACTTGTCCGAGGTGATGGCACGCCAGTGGTGAAGGTGATGGCGGACCCTGCCCCCTACTGGCGTGCTGTGCACCTGAAAGGAAGGACTAGGAGGGCTTGGAGGCCGCGGACGGGGCGGGGGTGGTGGCCTGACCCGCACGCTGGTTACCCGACCCGCCTCGGCGGGAGCCACGTCCTCGGCCACGTGAAGACGCCTGCTGCGCGGGCCGGTGGCTGGGCAGTGGACGTGACTGGGCGCCCCTTCCGTGGCCACGAAAGGGGCGAAAAGCAGACTGTGGCGGAGGGCGCACAGCAGAAAGGCCCAGGGACTTGGCTGTAGCCCGTGAGTCCTTAAAACGCTGCAACGCATGGTCTGCCTTATTGCCGAAAAGGCCGACACCATCAAAGGGCATGTCCATAAGAGTGTTTTGGACATCACCCGAGAAACCAGTGGTTCTCAGCCAGGCGTGACGACGCAGCGCCACTGTCGTCGCAAGCGATCTGCCTAGCGAGTCGGCGGTATCTAGGCCACATCTGATGGTATACTTCGCCACATCCCTTCCTTCCGCAATGGCGCGGGAAAGCAGTGCCTGGACCTCCTCAGGACACTGGGGCAGAACCTGCGCCACCGAATCCCACAGAGAGTGGGAATATCAGCCCAACAGGCAAGTGGTGTTGACAGACCGCAAGCCAGCACTGGAGGAAGAAAAGACCTTCTTCCCAAATTGATCCAGGCGTTTGGATTCCCTATCCGGGGGAGCGGTAGGGAAGGCGCTTTGGGAAGCAGAGGCTTGGACAACCAAGCTCTCAGGGGTGGGGTGTTGGGAGAGAAACAGGGGGTCGCCCGGAGCAGGGCGATGGCATCGGGCTACGTTCCTATCCACAGGAGCCCCTGTGGTGGGCTTGGACCAGGTGCCCAAAAGAACGTCAGAAAGTGCCTCGTTGAAAGGCAGCAGTGGCTCCGAGGAGGTAGCCGCCATCTGAAGCACTTCCGTCAGGATGTTAGTCCTGACAGCCACTGTAGGTAACTGGAGGTGTAAAGCCTCAGCTCCCTCCTCCGTTGCCATGGAAGGAGGAGACAGCATGCCAGTGTCAGGGGAGGTGTCCAGACCACTGGCATCCCCAAGTTCCTCAGCCCAGTCCTGATCGAACTCACATTGGGCAGTGAGAGGGTCCTCAGACCCCTCCCAGTCCTCTTCGTCCTCCAATACATGTTCAAAGTAAGGAGAAGGGACATGCGGGACCCAAGGTCTCGTCGGCGTTGATAGACGTCGGTCCGGCGCAGTGTCCGGATCCGGAGAGAACCGGGGAACGACGCCGCCCGGAGCCCCGGGCGGCGTCGGGAACGGCACCGGTGACATCGGCGCCGGTGGAGGTGTCGTCAGGTCAACCGGCGTCGATGGGGGTGGCGGCAACAGCGGAGCCGGGGTCGAGGCCGGGGCCGGGACCGAGGCTGGCGTCGCTGGGACCAGAGTAGTTGGCGGCGCCGTAGGCACCCCAGAAGGGCCCGCGGGGCCCGAAGGCGCACCGGGGGGACCTTGAAGCCCGAAGAGGCGGGCCATGGCCGACAGGAACTCCTGTATTTTAGCCGGAGTCGCTGCCGAACCCGGATAAGGCGGGTAATGCGGCGGCTCCACAGGCACTCCCGGAGCCGCGGGGGCGGTGCCGACAGGACCCTCAGCCGAGTCGCAAGACCGGCGAGGGGAAGTCGTCGAGCGATGACGCTTCTTCGACTTCTTGTGCTTCGACTTACCGGAGGAGTGCGAAGACTTGGACCCCGACGACCGATGAGGACTCCGCGACCGGCCCCTCGACCTCTCACGTGACCGGGGCTTGGATTGGCGCGTAGCAGACTGCCGGACCTCGAGGAGCTTTCGAGACCGCTCTCGCAAAGCCTTCGGGTGCAAGGCCCGGCAGTCGGGGCACGACTTGGAGTCGTGGTCGCGTCCGAGGCAGTAGAGACAGTCTCGATGCGCGTCCGTGATCGACATCATCCAAATACAGGCGTCGCATGGCTTGAAGCCGGGCATCCCTACTGACACCGTCGGAGTCGAACGACTCGAGAAAAAACTGTGATAAAAATCACAAAAAAGTTAGTCAAAAAATGACTAGGGCACTGCTCTTCCCGGATCTGCGCTTACTGGCACGGAAAAATAAAGAACTGACATCAGCGCGCAGGGGCGGCGTCTAAGTACTGCCCACGACGTCATCCCGGTGATCCCGACGACGGACGCGGAGCCGCACGACGCCGCCTACCGACGCGCAAGTGTACTGCTACGCAAAACTTTCCGGATCCAGCCTGACGCCTGGGGATATTCTAAGGTAAGGAATCTGTCACTAACGTGTCTCTTTCAGATAATGTCACTTGAAGGAAACCTGAGGTATTTCCTGTGTGCTGGGTGAACTGGAACGTGAAAATATGCATCCTTTAGGTCTAATGCAGTCATGAAGTCTCCCTGTTGGAGAAGTGGTAGGATGTCTTGAAGAGTGACCATATGAAAATGTTCTGAAAGGAAGTACTTGTTTAGAGGTCTGAGGTCTTATATGGGTCTTAGAGCTCCATCCTTTTTGGGTAAAAGAAGGTAAAGGCAATAAACGCCTGTGCCTTGTTGTAATGGCACTAGTTCTATTGCCTCTTTGTTCAGTAAAGCTTTAATTTCCTCTATGAGTAGCTTTTGATGGTCTGTTGACAATCTCTGAGTGCAAGGTGGAATGTTTGGAGGCATTTAAGTGAGCTCCAGACAATGTTGAATAATATCCAACACCCATTGATCGGATGTGATATTTATCCATGTGGGAATGAAGTATTGTAGTCTTCCGCCGACAGGTTGTGTGATCAGGGGGAACAATAGGTTGTTCAAGCTTTGGTGTTAGTGGAGGTATTGCTTTTGTTAAAACCTCCTTTACCTCTGCCTCTATTATTGTTTCCGCTGTAGGACCCCCTATAATATCCTCCAGGAGAGGCTGTTTGAGTTTGTTTTTTATTATAGGAAGAGGATGTGTCAGTGTAGGGTTTTTTTTTGATCCTACGTAATATGAGGAGCGACGAAAAGTGCCTCTTTGAGATTGTGTTTGTAGGGCTCCCATTGACTTAGCGGTCTCATTGTCTTTTTAATTTTTTTTCTAAGATAGAATCCACTTGCAGTCTAAAATGATACTCTCCATCGAAGGGAAGAACTAGTACATTTTGTTTTACTTCTGGTTTAAAACCAGATCCTCTTAACCAGGCATGTCTTTCTTAGTATAAGGCTAGTGTTTATTCCACTAGCCACTGTATCTGCAGCATCAAGGGCACATCTTATAATTGTATTAGAAATAAGTTTACCCACTGATACAATTTAGTATGCCTTTTTTATGTTCCTCTGGGAGATGTAAACTTTCTTCCACTTCATCCCAGTGTGCCGTATCATGCCTTGATAATAGGTCTATTGAATTAGCAATCCCCCAATGATTGGATCATTGAGCTCTCGCCCTTTTTCCTGCTGCATCTATAAGTTGGCTCTGTCTGGTGGTGGAGCTTCAACAGTCGCATGGGAGTTTGCTCTTTTGCAGGCAGTAGCCACAACCAAAGAGTCTGGTATAAGTTGACTCCCAATGTAAATGGGGTTTGCTGGAGAAGGCTTATATTTTTTATCAACTAGATAATTCTAGATGTGACAGGGTGACTTAATATATCAGTAGTATGCATGAGCATTCCTTTTAACATTGGGAGATACTGTGTAGATTTTTGTGTTGAAGAAAGTCTCAAATAAAAAATCATCCTCCATTTCCTCAGTATGTAATGGTACCTTATAGAAATTAGCTGCCTTACTGATAAAGTCAAGATATGTAGTGGTATCATCTGGTGGGGAGGGTTTAGATGGATAAAGATCGGGATCTGTATTATCTGGTGGATTTGTATCAATTGTATCCCAGTCATCCTGTGGTGGTATTCACTGTTGATCATCGTCCCTCCCATTTCCATCCCCTGTAAAAGAATGTAATGATTCTTCTGGTGAATGTATGTGCTCATGAATTGGAGAGTGTTGTGGTGATGGTGTGTTCATGCTGTAGTGGAGGAGGACTAAAGTGAAGTGGACTAGTGACTATCCTGAATTTTACTTGTTTTCGTAGGAATGTCTATTGCGCCTTAAAAAGATAGTTGTCTTTTAGAAGGTTGTGCATACTCTTGCGGGGGCCTGGTGAGTATTTTTCCTGTATCAGGATGGATTACTAAATGTTTTGTTGAGAATCTAATTTCTCAAGTACTGGTTGTACAGTCTGTGGAGAATGCGCAACAGGTTGCTTTTTCGACTCCGAAATCAGTTTTTCTCCTGTATTTTTCTGAGCCGATTGTTTTGGTTCCAAAGCTTTGGCTTTAGCTGCGGGGACGGAGTGCTTCTTTGGATCCAAGCGTTTTGGTTCCGAAGATGCAGGCGAGTCTGCTTTTGAATGTTTCGATGCGGAGAATGACAATTCAGATTAGGACCGTTTCGGACCGATGACTGTTGGCTGTTTTTTCAGAGCCGAGGCCAGACTTTCCAGGAATCAGCCGGTCGGTGCCGAACAAAAGCCCAAAGGCAGAGGAGGTCCAACAGCAGACTTTTGTAATGTCTGTGGTTTTTGATGGGGCAATTTACTTATGGTATGTTGCCCTGATGTGAGGGTATCTTCTTGTTCTTCTGAATCAGAGCTCGGTTACAGAGAGAAATTACCCTCATCTGCAGCCAACGGATGTGCCTCCATTTCGGTTTCCGGCTACTCGAACCGAAAATGGCCGGTGTCTCATTGATGCTGCGTCGATACATTTGCATTCTTCTGGCTTTCCGATCTCGTAGAGTTTTCTTACACCTGAATGATTTACAGACCTCACAGGTTTGTTCTTGATGATCGGGAGACATGCATAAGTTACAAACCTTGTGTAAATCAGTATGTGGAAATTTAGAATGGCAGGAAGGACAAAATTTAAAGGTGTTCATTTCATCACCTTTTGGTCGTTTTAATATAAAAAACGTATAAGCGAATTTCCACCCAGAAGGGCACAATGGAATCGAGTCCCCCGGATTAAATTGGTGTCAAAAAAGTTATTGTCTAAATATGGATTGAATCTCAATGGAAAACAATGTAGACGGTATTAGAAAAGGATCCTAATGACTGTGTCGACCGGAGCAGAGCAGCACACAACCAAACCAGACGGTGGAAAATAATCTAACAATAAATGAAGTCTGTGACCATGCGTGCTACAAGCAAGCAAGCAAGAGAAGGATTAACTGCAACTCGTGACTCGAAAGACTTCTTAGAAGTAAAATAACTTGCACACTTCCGATCCGAATACTAGATGGCGGACTTATGCTAAGCATGTGTCTACAGCCACACATGCCACCAAACACTAGGTTTACTGTTGGTTGCTTGTGCCTACCTCAGAAAGGAATATGTTACTTAACATTGGTAATTGTCTGGTAGATAGTATAATAGCAGATTCCTCACCTTTAGAATATTCCCAAGCGCCATACTAGATCCGGATCGTTTCATAGCAGTGCCACCTGTCAACTCTAGGTGGCACCGTGCTGCTGCACAATGGCTTTGCTTCACCCCAGAAGTGACAGAGTGGAGCCATACAAGTGCCAACCCTGCACGCCAACATAATTTTCTTGCTCAACTGCAGAGCAGAAAACAACTGAAGGTACCAGTGTCCAGATCTCTAATTTAGGACTTTTTTAGATGGCTCAAATCAAAAAGTCATGCAGAACCGAATGGGTGAAATATCCTTCCCATCGAACCTGGTTGTAAAAGCACAGAAGTACTGCTTTGTGAATGTGTACACTGACACTTATCTCTCAGGCTGGCGCATTAAGGACAACCCCCCCCCCCCTCCCATGTGCCAATGTAATTAGCAGCCTTTGTCCTGGTGGAATGGACTATTAGACCTTCCCTAGGTGGCATCTTGACCAGTTTGTAACAAATCTTAAGGCAGAGGACAATCTACCTCGACAGACTACACTTCTTCTCTACCTTCCCATTCTTCGCACAGGAGAACCTTACAGAAAGTTGCTTGTATACCGGATAGTCCTTCTTATGCTCAATGTAAAAACCTAACGCCCTTTAGAGGTCCAGCAGGCTGATAAAGCCTCCCCATCTCTTTTGAGGGGAGAGAAGTGAAAAACGCTGGCTGAGTGATAGATTGCTCAACGTGAAAGGGGGTCAAATCAAATCAAATCACAACTCAAGCAGCTCGAATCCTCAGAACCAGCTTGTTCAGAAAAAAGGTAGTGTTGGCAGTTGCACCGATAGTGCCCGAAGTTCACTCATGAAATGAACTGAAATGATCGCAATGAGAAATACCGTCTTTAGAGTCAGAAGCCACAGCGAGCAGCTCGAAGGGTGCACACATGAGAAACATCAAGGCCCAGTTAAGGTCCCACAGTGGCACACATGGCTTGGGAGTGACCATGTTTAATAAACAGCATAAAAACAGGTGATTTAAGCAAGGGTGGTTGGTCAGGCCAATGTAGAAAATCTGAAAGAGCTGAAAAATAACTTTCATAGTACTCACTGCAAGGCTTTGCGGAATCGAGAACAGACACCAAATCTGTCCTAGTGTCCAGTGTAAATGGACTTAGTGGAAGGCTGCCTGTAGAAGAGGATGACGTCCACCACTTTGGGTGGCACAGCAAATGCAGTTAAAACTGCAGCTGCTCAATCTCCATGCATAGAGGTGTAGGCTGGGCAGATTCGGGAGAAGACTTCTGCCTGGCTGTTGCGACAGGAGATCCTCGAAGTGGGAGCCTGATTGCAGGGCAGATGCTCATGCACAGAAGTTCCAGGTACCACACGTCCGTGGTGTACAGGAATTCTGTGTTCCATCTATCTGGAATGCATTTCCTAGCTAGTCTCTTCGTAGAAACTCCAAAGCACACAGCCTTTGACGGTGGCGAAAAGGTATAGTCAGGGTAATACCTACTGTCAGGAAGAACAAGTTACTTACCTTCTTTAACATCTTATCTGGTAGAGACATGATCTAGCTGCAGATTCCTTACCTTTGAATTTCCCAAGCGTCAGACTGGATCTGGAAGATTTTTTATGAGCAATACCCCTACGCACCGGTAGGTTGCGTCACTTGACTACGCATGGCATCGTCCGCACCGGAAGTGACATCCACGTCACCTATATAGATGGTGCGCTGACGTCAGTTACTTTTCACAGCTTTCCACGCCAGAAGCGCGGAGCCATGAAGTGTACTGACATTGGCATGTTTGAAAACTAGGACCCTGAAAGGGATCAGTACCTGACCGTAAGAACCTGTCCGCAGTGCGGGGAGGATGCTTGGGTCGGTAAGGATTCTGTGGCTAGATCATGTCTCTACCATATAAGGTCTTACCGAAGGTAAATAACTTGTTCATTCAGATCTAGCCGCAGATTCCTTACCTCTGAACAGATACCCAAGCAATACCGTCCCCAGAGGAGGGATTGCGGACAAGTTCAGACTAGGAAATCCTGCAGTACTGAACGGCCATAATTGCCGTCCCTGCGGTTTTGACTGTCTAGACAGTAATGTTTGGTAAACGTGTGCAGGGATGCCCACCTTGCTGCCTTTCAGATGTCCAGGACTGGAACGCCACATGCTAACAGTGGTAGCAGCCTTAGCTCTGGTGGAATGAGCACTTAAGCCTTCAGAAGGCTGCTTCTTTGACAGAGCATAACAAATCTGGATGCAAAGGACGACCGATCAGAAGATTGTCCTTTTTAGCACCACTGGCCCTTCTTCACTCCAACGTACCCCACGAAGAGTTGGTCGCCCACCGGGAACATTTGTGCAGTCAAGCTCGAACAACGCTCTTTTTGGGTCCAGACGGGTGAGTCGCTCCTCTTCTTTAGAGGGATGCGGAGGAGCCTAGAAGGTGGGCACTGTGACAGACTGTCCCACATAGAAAGACATAACCACTTTCAGAAGGAAAGAGGCCCTAGTGCGCAGCACTAACTTGCCAGGGAATATTGTCAAGAAGGGAGGCTTGGATGATAATGCCTGCAGCTCAGTCACCCTTCTGGCAGAGGTAATTGCCACTGAAAAGGCTATTTAATGGTGAGCAGCCAGTGGGGACAGTTATGCAAGGGCTCAAAAGGAGCACACAAGAGGAAGGTGAGAACCAAATTAAGGTCCCACTAAGGCATAATGAAAGGAGCAGGCGGGAACATATGTACGAGGCCTTTCAGGAATCTATGTACAATGTGTGATTTAAATAAGAAGGGCTGGTCTGGCAGCCTCAGGAAGGCAGACAAAGGCAAAAGAGACCCTTTCAGGGTGCCCAGAGCAGAGCCCTGCTGGGCAAGGGTCCAAAAAAAAAAAAACAAGCAACATATCAGAAAAGGAAGTAGAAAGAGGGTCAAACTTTTCTGTACAACAGGATACAAATTCTTTCCACCGGAAGGCGTCTACCGCCTTGGCAGAGGGCCGCCTGGCCGACACAATACCACTGCAGACTTCGAGAGGAAGGTCGAAAGCTGTCAACTGTTGGTGCTCAATCTCCACACAAGGTGGTGTAAAGTTGACCGGTTCGCGTGGAGGACCCTCCCATGCTGCTGCAACAGAAGATCTTTCTGAAGGGGCAGCCTGATCAGAGGAACGATGCTCATTTGCAGAAGCTCAGGCATACCAAACTCTGTGCCCAATCCGTGGCCACAAGGATGACTTAGGCCCGGTCAATTCCGGATCTTCTTGAGAACTCTGGTCAGGAGGACTGAGCTCCACTCGAGAAAGTCTCTGAGTGAGAACCGCCTTAGAAACTCCAGAGCGCAAAATTGCAGACAATTTTTGCGTTCGGTGGAGGCGAACAGATCTAAAGAAGGCTCTCCCCACTACTGAAAGAGACCTTGCCATCTCCAGATTGAGACGCCACTTGTGATCCACTAGGCATCGGCAGCAGAGTTCATCCGCCCTGGCGTTCAGGGAACCTGCCAGGTGTTGAATCACCAGGTAAATGCCCTGCTGTTCCAGCCATGTCCAGAGCCCTGTTTGTTACAGTACTACATGGCGGTAGTGTTGTCTGAATAGTTGAACTAGCCTTCCCTTGATTGAGGGTAGAAAGGCTTTCAATGCCAAGTCAGATCGTTCGAAGCTCCAGCATGTTGATGTGGAGTCCGGATTCCACAGCTGACCAGAATCCTCTGATCTCCACTTCTCCCAGATAGCAGCCACATCCCAGGAGTGACAAATCTGTCACTACTGTGAGATCTGGTTGGGGAAGAGAGGGGTCTGCCTCTGAACCAATCGCGGTTCGTCATCCACCACTGCAGTTCTTTCGCAGTTCCCTCTGGGATCTGGACCATGTTGGAGAGATTCCCCTGAAACTGCGCCCACTGGAACTTCAGGTCCCACTGCAGAGCCTGCATATGGCATGTGTTAGTAGCAGGATAAAGTACGCCATGAGGCCCAGCAGCCTCAGAGTCATTCTCACCAAAATCCAGTATAGAGGCTAAAAAATCGGTCTCAGCCTAAATATCCTGGACTCACTGCTCGGGAGGATAGGCCAAAGAGTGAGGCCTGGACATCCTATGAAAAGCCAGATGTCCTCAGAAAGGCATGGCGTCTAACAACCACTGTCGTGGATATCGCTCTGCCCAGTGAGTCGGTCTTGTCCAAACCACATCGAATGGATAAGTTTGCTGCATCTCTCCTATCTGATACTGCTTGGGAGAAGATGGCTCGGGCCTCCCCTGGGACCTGTGGCAGCACTTGTGCAACCGTTTCCCACAAAGAGAGGGAATAACTGGCCAATAAGAATGCAGTGTTCACCGACCTCAATGCAAGGCTGGCGGAAGAAAAAATGTTCTTGCCCCAACTGTCCAGCCTATTGGTTTCCCTGTCTGGAGGAGCGGCGGGGAATGCGCCGTGGCAAGTGAAGCTTGGACCACCAAGCTCTCCAGGGTGGTTTGGGTCGCCTGGGGCAGGGCAGAGGTAGATCGTCCTGTTCATAGGAGCTCCTGTGCTGGGCTTGGATCAGGTACCCAGAAGAACATCCATGAGGACTTAGTTGAATGGGAGCAAGGATTCTGAAGAGGACGCTCCCGGCTGTAGCACCTCCATCAAGATGTTAGTCTTGACTGCCACTAAGGGTAGTTAAATCAAGGACCTCAGCCGCCCTGCGCACCACCATGGAATAAGATGCACCCTCCTCATAACCATGGTAGGAGGAGAAAGCATGGCAGTATCTGGGGAAGTGGCCACTGGGCGCACCCAATTCCTCATACCAGTTCACGTCTTGGTCGTACTGCTGGTATTCTAAAGGGTCCAGTGACTACTCTCATTCTTCTCCCAAGCACTGCCTGTCCAAATAAGGCTCAGGGAACAACATAGGACAAATGGGCCCCGTCAGTGCTGGAATCAGTGTTGGTCAACACAGTACTGGTTCCGTGTTGTCAGGGATCAGAATAAGGCTGGTGCCGCCGTTAGGCAAAGGGACTGGCGTCGGTGAAAGGTCTCAGTGGCACAAGCTGCCCTGGATCCGGGTATGGGGAGGGGGGAGAGGCGCATCGGCGCGGATCCCAATGGAGCCCCCTCTGATCCCGCAGGCACGCCGGAGGGGTCAGGCCGCTCAAAAATGAGGTGCATGGCCTCATAAAACTCTAATTTGAGCGGGGGTGTAGGAAGCTGGCTCTGTATATACTATACCAAAATAAGGTATAGTGTGCATTGAGTGCAGTGGATCCCCAGAGGTATAGCAGAGGCTAAAGTAAATAGTACCATACTCGGTTTTGTGGCAGTGTGGTTGAGCAGTCAGGCTTATCAGAGGGTAGTGTTAAACATTTGTTGTACACACACAGGCAAGAAATGTTGTCACACACTCAAACACTGAATCCAGACCAATTGTTTGTATAAATAGTTATTTTGTTGTTTTATTTTTAGAACCAAGATTGACTTAGCAGCAGTTAAGTTAAACTCTTCATACAATGTTACTTTTCAAAAGACAGTGAATACTGGTTTGGTAGGAACATTTAGATAACTTTTGAAGTTAAGAAAACAATTGGTAAGCTGTTTAAAAGCACTTGAAATTATATTTAGAGTACTTCTAGATTAAGTCGAGATTACTTTTCTAGTTTGGCATGAAACATACTCCTAACACAGTTTAGGCAACACAGGACATTGGTAAACTTGTTAACTCTGGTGAAGGCACTAGGTTGCTTTTGTTGCAGTGCAAGACAGTTCAACACTTAAAAAGTTTTTGTGAAAACCTACCATTCGGTCCTATGGAGAAAAACTAACTTAAGTTTGCAGGTAAGTAAACTGTTTTGGAGAGAAGAACCAAGGTTCCCTAAGGTCCAGGTTGACACTCAAGGGGCACTACCAGCTGCACTTGGGCGGCCGGATGCAGGGTGCTAATGTTAACCAATGGGGATAGGGGGCATATCGGTTGGGGGCTGCTCACTGGCCGGTCACTCGGTCTCCGGAGCCAAGCTCCTAGGGTTACGGTAAGGGAAAAGGGGGTCCAAGGTTGGCACAAAGTCCACACCACCAGCAGCGCAGGGGCGGCTGGGTGCTCAGGAGGTGTTGGGAGTCCAATGCTTTTCAATGGAGGATGTTGGTCGCGGAAAAGGACTGAAGGCTGGAGCCAGAAGACTGGATGAAGGAAACCAACAACTGGAGGATGAAGAGTTGCTGGAAACCAGGACACCATTGGTTGGGCACCTCAGGACTCAGGAGCGGCGGGTGCTGGGGTGTCCTTTTGTGTCGGATTCTTCTCACCAGTTGCGGTCGCGGTTGGGGGACACTTCAGGATGAGGCTGCAGGCATCAAGGAGAAGGTTGATGGAGGGCGTCCAATGCTGGCACACAGGTCAGGATCGTCGGGGGGGACCTCGCTGGGATGCTGGGCCACTGACTCGGGCCACTGGCGTCAGGTGCAGAGTGGTGAGGACTCGCGGATCCGGCTGGATCTGGAGTCCTGGCTTGGGTTGCTGTTGGACAAATCTGGTGTGCACGGGAGAGGAGAGTTCTTTAGGGAGGCAGGGCAGGTCCCCAGGGTTCTTGGAGGCTGCTGGCTGCAGGACACGCCGGGTTCAGCTCGCAGGGGTTCAGAGCAGAACAGGCCGGTAGGGCTGGGTGCAAAGCAGTTGTCGTCGTCCTCGTCTTCTGCAGCACGGGTCTTCTGGTCATGTTGAATATGAAGAGGCAGGTTAAGGCGTGCCTCTAAATACTAGATTTCGGTGTGTTACAGGGCTGTGCAGGTTGGGACCAATGGGTCCCTTCCCTGGGGTGTTTACAGCCTCTTGTATGCCACCCTTCAGTGGGAGGGGGTATAGGCCTCTTCCCGATTGGAAGGGACCTCCATCTCCAAGATGGCTGGGACTGAGAGGTGGCCTTCACTTCGCCTCCCCCACCTTAGTGGTGTGGTTGGCAAAGGTGGGCACACCTCTCTTCCTGGTTAGGTTTTCCCGCTGTTCTCGCACCCAAAATGGGGGGGGGTCAGTACCAGTGGGAGCCAGTTGCTGATAGCAGCACAAGGCTGGGGGCAGCTAACAAAGGCGGCAGGCATTTGAAGCTCCCCTTCGAGGACCCTGCCCATCCTGGGGGAGGAGGCATGACACCTCTGCCCAGGATGGGCTTGGTTTACAGACCCAGAGAGTGGAGGCTCTTGTGAGAAAGTGCCATCTTTCTTGCATGGTATGCCCCCACTTTTTGCTGATGTGCTTTGACTGAGTGTGCCCTGTGTTCCTGCAAACCAGGGCCTGTGTTCCTTCCCTAAAACTGCATTGATGCCTACACCAATTGGCACCCCTGGCCACAGGTCAGCCCCTGGTAAATGGTACCCAGGGAAGGCCCCTAAGGGCTGCAGCACTTGTTGTGCCACCCTTAGGGACCCTGTGTGTACGTGTACACACACACACACACACACACACCCCACCCCACCCCACCCCCCCCCCACCCCCACCTGGGTGTCTTGGTGCAGAACAAAAGTGAAGAGTCGACATGGCACACTTCCCTGTGTGCCATGCCTACAAGCCACTGCCCTAGGTCAGCCACCCCTCCAGCTGGGTGCACTATGCCAGTGGTGAGGGCACAGAGGCAGGAGCCCTGTGCCCCTACAGTGCCCAAGTCCATTCTTGGGCATTGTAAGTGCAGTGCTGCCATTAAGAGTATATGGTGCTGGGAGTCTGTCATTACGAACTCCACAGCACCATAATGGCCCCACTGAAAACTGAGAAGTTTGGTATCAAACTTCTCAGCACTCAATCAATCACAGAATTTGTAGAGCGCACTACTTACCCGCGAGGGTCTCAAGGCGCTGGGGAGAGGGAAGGGGGGGGTTGCTGCTACTGGTCGAACAGCCAGGTCTTGAGTAGCCTCCTGAAGGTCAGCAGGTCTTGGGTCTGTCGTAGGCTTAGTGGAAGGGTGTTCCAGGTCTTGGCGGCGAGGTGTGAGAAGGATCTGCCGCCGGTGGTTGTTCTTCGAATGCGAGGGACGGTGGCGAGGGAGAGGTCGGCGGAGCGGAGCTGGCGGTTGGGGACGTAGAAGAAGAGTCGTCTGTTGAGGTAGGCTGGGCCAGTTTTGTGGAGTGCCTTGTGTGCGTGGATGAGGAGTTTGAAGGTGAGGTCAGCACATTAAACCCACACTGATGCCAGTGTGGGATTTAATGTAAAACGCACCCCAGAAGGCATCTTAGAGATGCCCCCTGAAACCAACCCGACCTCCAGTGTCCGGACTGAGTGGCTGCCCAGGCTGCCACCACCAGACATGTTTCTGGACCCCTGGGTCGAGAGCCTCTGCTCTCAGGGGCCTGAAACAATGCACATCCTGGGGCGAGGTGCCAAAGCCTCCTCCCCCAGGATGGGCAGGGGAAGCTTCAAAGGCCTGCCGCCTTTTAAGCTTCCCCAGACCATTTGCTGCTCCCAGCAAACTGGTCCCCACTGGTTCCACCCCCACTTCTGGCGGGAGAACCGGCGGGAAAACCAGAGGCAGGAAATGGGTTGTGCCCACCTCTGCCAACTCCACCCCTAAGGTGGGGGAGGCGAGGAAGCACAAACTCGAGTCCCCGCCATCTTGAGGATGGGGGGACCCAGCCAACCAGGGACAGGCTCCTGCCCCCCTCCCACTGGAGAGTGGCAGAATAGGGGGTGTACCCACCCCAGGGAAGGGACCCTTTGGTCCCTGCCCTTACCTACCTGTAACCACCCCTAAATTCAGTATTTAGGGGCTCCCTGAACCTTTCTTCCTCAGTTCCAGATTCCAAAAACAAGAAAGAAGAACAAGAAACAAGAAGACCTGCCGTGCAGCTGCTCCCAAGAGGAAGACACCAACTGATTTGGCCCCAGCCCTACCGGCCTGTCGACCCTCGAACCTGCTCCTGCTAAACCCCGGCATCTCCAGTGGTCAGCACCCTCACAAACCCCGGAGGACCTGACTGCCTAGTGACTCCAACCCCCTGGGACTCCCAAGAGCAGTGGTAGTGCTCAAAGCAAGCAACCAACCCCTGGTGCCAACCGGGAACCGCAAATCCTGCACCCTCTGCACCCACCGAGCCCGGCCTGTGCCTGAGTGGGCAAATACCAAGAGGACGTCCCCCCGGCGACTGTGACCCAGAATCCAGCACCCAAGGGCCCTCCTCGACGCTCCTGACGACGCCTGCAGCCTCAGAACCAGGGACCCCTCCAACCGCGACCAGCCGAGGGTAAGATTTCCGACGCCTAAAGACACCCCTGCACCCGACGCCCCACGGCCTCCTGTGCCCAACTCCGGGTGCCTACCCTTCCCACAGCTTCCCAACTTACCTCTCGAAGTGGTGGTCGCACCTGAAGAATCACCGTCCCCGAGCTTGCAGTCTTTGTTCGTCACGCAGCTTTACCATTGAAAACCATTGGGCGCCCGACGGCCCAAAAGCCCACTGCACCCGGCCGCCCCAGTGCCGCTGACGGTGCACCAACTACCCTGTTCGACTTCCCCACTTGCCCTGAGCAAGTGACCAGGAGCTTTGCTCCCACAGCCGAGTGGCCTGCTAGCCAGCAGCCACCAACCAAAGGCCCCCTGCCGTCCATAGGATAACATTGGGCCTACTCACTCTGCACCCGGCCGCCCCTGTGCCGCTGAGGGTGTAACAACTGTACTTACCTGACCGTGGGGGACCCCTGAGTCTATGCCCAGAACCTTAACTCTGCCAGTCGAGTACTTACCCAAAAGCCGATAACTCACTTTTCTTCCATAGGGTAACATTGACTGGTTTCACTCGGAAATTCTTCTAAGTGTGGAGTTTCCCAACTTTAAAATATTCACCTAAAATCAACCGAGTAACGAAAACGGAAATACTCACCTGCTATTAGGAGAGGTCCCAGTGCTGGATCTTGGTGCCCAGCACTGACCCTGAAAAGTAATCACAGCGTTACTTACCGCTAACTCAATTTTCTTCCATAGGGATCCATTGACTGGTTTTCTGTGAAATTTCTTCCAAGTGTCCACTTTTGAAATACCAAAATATTGCTTAAAAATCACAACAGTAACGAATTCCGATTTACTCACCTGCTATCAGGAGAGACCTCAGCACTGCATCTTTTAGACCAGTACTGACCCTGAAAAGTAATTTTAACCGTACTTACCCGTAATTTGAAATTCCTTCCATAGGATATCATTGCCTGCTTTTTGTTGAAAAAGTTTCTAAGTGTCGATTTCTGAACCTTACAAATATTCGTTAAAAATTGTGCCAACGATACAAACGTAATTACTTGCCTGTTTTAGATAGATATCCCAGTGCTGAACCTGAGAACCCAGCACTGGATTACAAAAGTAACGTAAACCTACTTTGCTTGCAAACTGCATTTCCTTCCATAGGATAACATTGGTAATTTTACCCAGAAAAGTTTCTAAGTGTCAACTTTTGAAATACAATAATATTCCTCAAAAATAACTACTATAACCAAAATGCTTTTGCTTAACTGTTTACAGGAAGTGTCCCGGGACTGAATTCAAGATCCAGTCCTGTGGTTAGAAAAGTAATCCACAAAGTAATTAATTGCATTTAACTAAAACTTTCCATTGAGCTCAATGTTGCATTGTGTTTGAAATTGTGTTGCCTCTTGCAACAACTGTGACTACTGTCATCCAAAAGTCTATTGCCTACTTGAAAAGTATTTAAACAAAGCATTTCATTCTGAGAAAGTATATTTTGATTCCTATTGTTGGTTCTAAAATAAAACAAGCATATATTTTTATATACCAACCATTGGCCTAGAGTTCAGTTCTTGAGTGTGTGGCTTCATTTGCTGACTGAGTGTGTACAACAAATGCTTTACACTGTCCTCTGATACTGCCTTACTGCTCGACCAAGCTACCACTTTAGAGAGTAAGGTTATATCTAACTTTAGCCTCTGCCTTACCATTGGGGAACTGTGGGCCCTATACACACTGTACCTTACTTTGGTGCAGTATATATAGAGCCACTTTCCTACAGCTCTCGACCCAGGGGTCCAGAAACCTGTCTGGTGGTGGCAGATGGCTGGGAGCCAGTCAGGAACCACACCAGGGTCGGTCGTTTTTCAGGGGGCATCTCTAAGATGCCCTCTGAGTGCATTTTTTATTAAATCCCACTTTGTCATCAGTGTCGGTTTAATATGCTGGGTAGTTTGATATAATAGTTCCCAGACTTCAGTAAAGCCATCATGCAACTGTGGAGTTCGTGTTGACAAACTCCCAGCCCATGCATTCAAAATGGCTTCACTGCACTTACGTCTGTGAATGGCACAGACACTCTAGGGCATATTGCTCTTGCAGCTATGCACTCACCTGGGTATGGTTACCCTGCCTTTAGGGCTGTAAGGCCTACTAGAGGGGTGACTTAACCATGTCACAGGCAGTGTTGGTGGGCATGGCAC
This sequence comes from Calotriton arnoldi, assembly GCA_963921515.1. Taxonomy (NCBI): domain Eukaryota; kingdom Metazoa; phylum Chordata; class Amphibia; order Caudata; family Salamandridae; genus Calotriton; species Calotriton arnoldi. Next base: position 1,254,024 of record CAWUFW010003548.1, read on the forward strand.
ACAGGGATGTATGCCATGTCGACGCCTTAGTTTGGTCTGCACCAAAACACCCAGTAGTCTGCATTGGCAGGGTGGGGGTTTAAGGTGAGGGGGGACTGAGGGTGGCATAATACATGCTGCAGCCCTCAGAGGCCCACTCTGGTCACAAGGCCCTTGGTACTAGAGGTACCTTTTACAAGAGACTTACAGGTGGCCCAGAGGTGTGCCAATTGTGGGTACAAAGGTACAGTTTTAGGAAAGAACACAGGTGCTGGGGCCTGGTTAGCAAGTTCCCAGCAGACAGTCAAGTTGGCATCAAGTATCTGGCAAAACGTTAGGGGGTAACCATGCAAAAACAGGCATTTTCCTACAGGAGTTGCTCCGGTTCCCGGAAAAGTGGGGAGCGCGGAGCCGACCCAGGAGCAGGTTCCGGAGAACGAGGCCTTGAACTCCGAGGCTCTTCCATCACGCTGGCCGGCAGATGGGGAGAAGTCAAAGCACCTTTTGACTTCTTGAGCCTCTTGAAATGAAAATATGCATCCTGCAGTCCAAAGGCAACATCTAATTTCCTAGGATCAGACTGGCCAAGATCTGGGCCAACATGAGCATTTTCCATTTGTCCTTCTGTAAGAAGGTATTCCGAAATAGAGGATCCAATAATAGCCGGAGACCTTCGGACTTTTTCAGCACAAGGAAATAACCAGAGTAAAAACCTTACCCACTTTCCGTGCCCGGAACCCTCTCAATAGCACTACTGGCGAGCAGCTCTTGCACCATCTAAAGCAAAATGGAAAGGTGGTCTTCTGAAAGTCGATCAGATGTGTGGAAACATGTAGTGGGGCAAATGGAAAGGGTAGGGTGTAACCATGCTGAACCATCTGTATGATCCATCTCCATCTGTCAGGCATGATGGAACAACATCCTGGGAGGAAAAAAGTAATTCTGCCAGGATAAGTGTGCGCTTCTTAGGGCATACTAAAGTTGTCGGTGAGATGGACTGAGAAGACAGGTTTCCCTGTTGGCCTGCCAAACCCCCATCCCAGGCTTTGAAAAGAACTGAGGAATCTACTATAGTGATTAGGCGACTGTCCCAGTCTGTACGCCAACCCCCCTTGATTAGCCCCTACATTTTTAAAAATGTGAAAACTGCTTGGTGAAGAACAGCCCTAGAGAGCGCGCCATAGTTCCACTGTCCTTAAAGCGGGTTAGGGAAGACCCAGTTTTTTCATCAAGAGGCCCGAGCCATCAAAAGGTATATCCAAAGACCAATTTGAGGTCAGACATCAGGATCAAAATCTGTTCTGCTGGCGTCGACGAGTGGCGGCCTGGATCAGGTCAAGGCACCGGCGTAGGCGGCTGTACAAGAGTTGGTAATGGACACAGAACAGGTTCAAAGGGGTCTGACAATGCCAGGGAAGGCCCCATCAGAGGTAACCAGACTGTAGGTCCCTCTGGATCTTTTGAGCCCTAAGGTGCATCGTCCGGATTAGGAAAAATCCCCAAAATATGCAGGATGGGCTATTTCAAGGCCTGATTTGCTGTGGCGCTGCCGATAGCCCTGGAAACTACGGCTGAATCGTGATCAGTTGGGGAATCGGCTCCATGTTTGGGGACTCTGAAGGAGATTGACTATCATCATCCTTGGACACAGAGTGGCGGGATGGCGATAACTCCAGCTCTACTTTGATTAGGACTTACCAGAGCATTTTAAATGCAAGTTGGACCACTTGCGAGAATGGCCCTAGGAGTGAGACCGAGCTACGTAGATGACCTGCAGCAGGACTTATGCAAAGGTTTCAACTTCTGATGTTCAGTGATGTACAGCTTCACCTCCTGATCCCGGAATGCCTTAGGGTGCACTTGTTCCATGACTACGAGTCCTGCCTTGAGCTGAGACACCAGAGACGCACCTTGTGCTGGTCCGTAACAGACCTCTGCTTCATTCAGTCACTGCATGGCTTGAAGTTGGTTCGTTTTTGGAGGGGACACACTGGTTCTTGTTTTGAAGTAGTCAAAAGGCCAATTAATGTGAGAAAGGAGCTCAGGATCCATGTCAGAAGGTGTGGAAAGAAGCAAACTGACTTCAGCACACAGGGGTGGTACTCAGATGGAGCTCGACTCTGTTACGGTACGCTACAGAGCCAGTGCGGAGCATTGCTGACAACGCTTCCGGATCTAGTCTGGCATCCGAGGAGTAAGGTGAGGAATCAGTGGTTAGAAGCATCAAACAGAAGCTTCAAATATATTATTCATACAAAATATTGCAGAAACATAAGTGCTTTTCAAATGCAGTATTCCAACACTAGCCTTGAGAGTAGGCAGAGCTACCTTAAATAAATGTTCAATAGTTCAGTTTTCAGACAAGTTGCAAGGTGTGTCCTTACCTTTGCTGTGTCAGAAACTGAATTCCAGTATCCACCAGTCAGAGAAAACTTCCCACTGCCTATTCGAGCCAATATCTCTTCAGGCGTATCATCCGGACCATTTGCAAATGGAGTGTAACTAATAAATAAGAGAATTAAATTTAGAATAACTTTATGGGACACAAAGTCTCTCAAGATAAGTGAGCTTCATGACCTAGGTGTGTTGTAACAGCAGACTATCTTCAGAGCCGAATACATATTTTTTCATACTCTGATGGCGCACACATTTTAGCGTCCTGCTTTCACAAAAGTTTCAAAAGTTAACAGAAAACAATACTTAAGAGCGAAGTAACCTACAGCAATGAATTACAACCAATCATTTTTTAATATCCTGTGTGCCAGAGAAGGTCTTTGAAATTTCAAATTAAGCGTGAAATACTTACAAGTCATGACGTTCAGTGGAGGCTTGAGACTCATCCTCCGTGAAGATGCCCGCTCCACCTCCCGCCTCCCCAAGCCCAAAGCACATTGTAAATTGTGAAGATGGGAGGTTCAGTGCCATTGGGCTAACTGAATGCCTCGCTGATGTTTAGCACAAAGAATGATTACTGAATTTCCACAGAATGACATTCAAAAGTTGATCTTCATTTTAGGATGTTACTTGTTAAAATTAAATAAAGAGAAAGGCAAACATGTTGCAAGCAAGGAGGTGCACCAGGGAAACAAATCCACTCTCATAAGTTTTATAAAGACATCCTTTATTTTATCAATCTTCAAAATTCTTTTTATAACAAGTGCAATCCAGCCAACGCTGTTCATGAACATTTACCCCAAAAAACAAGTTACTTACCTTTGGTAAACACGGTCTGGTTGATATTCTAACCACAGATTCCTCACCTGTAGAATATCCCCAGGTGCCCGACTGGATCGATCAGTTTTCTCAGCAGTGTACCAGTGCGCTGCAAGGTGGGGCTATGTAGGTCTATGTTGGATTTCTTCCCAAACGGAAGTGAGAGTGGAGCTGCATAAAAGCACCTCCACTAACATCAGTTCTTTTCTTTCCCAGCCTATGAATGAGGATCCAGATCTCTGCTCCCTTCTTTTGTCAGTCTTTCAGTGATGTTTCCTATTCGAATCCAGTGTGCAAGGGAACAATGTCCCCACCAAAAGCTAAAGGGTTCAAGCCTTGCGGAGAATGCTGGAAACAGATGTCAGTAGCAGACCAACAGGAGTTGTGCCTTTGGTGTTTGGCCTCGGAGCACGACATGAAGTCGTGTGTAGTGTGCCCTCATGAACCCGAAGGCAATCAGGGATCGTGACCTAAATCTGTATGTCACCAAACCTCAAAAAAAAGAAAAATCACAGACCGCGTGTAAGTCCAGCTTCAAGTCGAAACACCGTCTCACTCCTGCTCTTGAGGCCCATTCCAAGACAGATTCTCTTCACAGTCTAAATCAGTTAAGTTGGAGTAGAAACACAAGAAGGTGAAAGGACTCCATCCATCCTGCCACTCTCAATCTAAAGAGAAGTTGCGTGGATCTCAAGGTGCCTAGTGGTCTCACTCCTGCTCGTTGCTTACAGAACAGATCACGCAGTTGGTTATGATGCACCCCCAGTTCCCTGGGTCATCGGTGATGCTGCAGCAAGTCAAAACCTTTTAAGTGACCAAGCTGCATATTTTTGACACTCCTCCGCCTCTCTATGGTGTGCCTTTGGGCCCAAGAATCCACAGGGCCCTACAGTTGAGTTACCATCAGCAGATCCATCTTTGGCGCCATCTGTGCCCATACAACCCCCCTCGGGTTCGTCCCAAATCTGGTGCTGACTTCCAATCTGCCTCCAAGACCTCTCCCAGACTCCCTTTCATCTACATCGATACGGACATCGCCGGTGCCAGAGGGGGATCCAGTGCTGAGGCCCTAACCGACCAGACTCAAATCTGTCTCGAACCCAACTGAGGTTGCACTGCAAATCTATTCCAGTGCACCTAGTTCCTGTACACCTTAAATCTGACAACATACTGCCACTACAGCGGAGCTATCCTAAGAGGCTCTAGAATATATTTGGTTCTGATTCTAAACAAAGTTTACCTCCTGGTGAGGACAATGGTGATGAAGGTGAGGATTTGCCCCAGATATGACAATTTATATATAGACCTACAAGAGGCCAAAGAACTTGATAATTCCCCGAATACAGAAGTGTGCCCATGAGACCCTCAACAGAATTAACACCTCCCTCTTTGCAGTGGTAATTTGACTGCTGTATGTGGTCAGAAGGGAAAAGGCCTTAACCATTTTTTTGTGCAATAGACTGTCACAGAGCGGTGATAAGAGTTTAATTACTATGAATTTGTGCAAACTGGACTACACAACTTTGGGAAGCTGTGAGATTTTTCAATTCCAAACAACCTTGCTATTTGGGGGAAGCGATCTGCAAAAGCATTCTCTTCTCAGATTTTTCCTTCAAAAAATCTTTTACAGGTTTTTTTTTTAAATCAGCCTTGAAAACTTTGAAAAGCTCCTAATGTGGCAAAGAAAAATGAAGAAAAAAGAGACTGTTCTGTAGACTTAAGTGCCTAATGCGAACCTCTGTGGGACGCTTATAGGCAACCAGAGAAAAAAAGGCAGTTCTTACTAGAAAACTTAACATTTGGAACCACCACAGATGGTTGGCCTCAAGGTTGCAGAGATGTGAATCAGGACAAACTGAGGGTTGACCTGTGGGTCACACTATCTGCCTACAAAAGGTCATCAAGTGCCCGGAGGTGGGCCTGTGAAATGGCTTAAACCAAAAAGTCCTGGAGGACCAAACGGGCAAAATGCCCATTGTTAGACCTGGCATCCTTGGCATGGGTCTCCCTTCCATTTTTTCATAATGCCTCCACTGTTGTCGATATGTTTTTGCTGGACTAGATGCTCATGGGCACTTTGCCACTGCTAATCAGTGCCAAAGTGCAAGTGCTTCCTATTGTAAATTGTGATGTGAATTAGTGACTCCATGTTTGGCTTATTTGAATTACTGTCAGACCCTAGTACAGTGCACTGAGTGTGCCCAGGGCTTGTAAATCAAATGCTGCTGGTGGGCTTGCAGCACTGGTTGTGCCACCCACAGAAGTAGCTTGTAAAGTGTGTCTCAGGCCTGCCATTGCAGAGCCTGTGTGCAGTCTGTGACTGCCATGTCGACTTGGTAAGTGCACCCACCTACCAGTCCCCAAACCTTCCCTTTTCTTCATATCAGACACCCCTATGGTAGGCCTACGGGCAGGGTGCATTGTAAGGATAAGGTGGGACATGCCTGGTGTGTGTGGCATGTCCTAATAGTGAATTACAGCCATTTTCGTTTTTCACTATTGCAAGGCTACCTGTTCCCCATAGGACAGAATGGGCAGTTTGATTATAACATCTTATAATCCTAAACTGACTCACGGAACTAGGTAGAAATTCGAGTTTAGTATGCCTGAACTCAGAATGATAAAATACATCTTTTAGTGAAGTTGGTTTTAACATTCTGTGTTTGAAAATACCACTTTTAGAAAGTGGGTATTTTCTTGCCTAACTATCCAGCCTGCCTCTGCCAGCTTGTGTATTGTGTGTCTGGTTTGTGCGTGACAGGGGCTGGGGGTGGCCACAGGAGACAAGGTGAGGCAGCCCAGGGCTGAATAGAGAGATCTGCATCCAGAGTGGAGGGAGGAGTTGCATCTGGTTCTGAATAGGGCTGTGCCTGCCTGCCACAATGCTGGCTCCACCCCCTGCCGGGCGTCTGAGTACCCTGCCCCACATTCTGAAAGGAAAGAAGGAGTCATGTACACAGAGTGCTCCAAAGCTGCACAGAACTGGTTTAAGCTAGGCAAAGGCCTCTCTGCCTCCAGAGAACAAAGAGAATCAGGGTATAAGAGGGGCACCCAGACCCCAGAAAAATTAGATCACTTTTGGAACAAGAAGAAACCTTTGCTGAGGAGCGGAACCAACAAGAAACTGAGGAGAGACTATCCCTAAGCCTGAAGTGCTGCCTGGGGGATTGGCCTGCAGTGGTTTGCCTGACTGCCAAAGAAAGAAGAAAGGAACTTTTGCTTTGCTGTGACTTTCATCAACTTGTGAAGGATCTCCAAGGGCTTGGAAGAGAGCTTGCCCCCTGACCAAAGTCCCAGGACCATTGGACTTCACCCCCTTTGTGAATTGCTGCTGGGAACTCTGTTTCAGTGGCTACAGAGGTAGGGAGCTGTGACCGACTCTCACAACCGGCTCGGTGTCCTGAAGGCACCGCATCGAGCACCGCCCGCATCTTGCAACGCACGGCCTTGGTCTCACCGACTCAGTCTCGACGCCGTCAACGAGCCGTTGCCTGCACCATAACCTGTGAGCACCGCACCTCGCAACGCCTCGCTACACCGAATCGAACTGGTCCGACCCGCACGGTCACTGCTGCTGAGTTCGAGTCCTGTGACCGCACTGGAGTTGGGCACCGCCTCGAAAGCTTCGCGACGCACCGCCCGACTCGCACCGCTGTCCGGACTGATCGACGCCAGCTCCCGAATCCGGCTCCGTCGCCGCAACCTGCCAGCACCGCATCGAAGCACCATCTCGCCCTGCAACGCACGGCCCTGGTCTCACCGACTCAGTCAACGAGCCGCTGCCTGCACTGCATCGAGGGACAACGCGTCCTGCAACACTTTGCATCGCGACGTACAGCCATCCGGCTCGCACGCCTGTGCCGGCCGCTTCAAGTAAAGGGTACTGTGACCGAGTCTGTCTACGCTGTGTTGGCCCGTCTCGACGCAGTCAGCTGGATTTGTTAGACTCTGTTTGTTCTTGACATCGCCGTAGCCGGAGGAGGCTACCGACTCGCACAGAACATTGAATTAAGCCTTTTTGATCAGAACTAAGCATTCTTGACAGTATTGTGGATTATTTTTGTCGTTTATGGTCTTGTGATAAATCTATATAAAGTATACCTATTTTTATAAATATATAACCTGTGTGGTGTCCATTTGTAGTGTTGTCACTTGAGTACTGTATGTGTTCACAAATGCTTTACACACTGCCTCTGAACTAAGCCTGTCTGCTCGTGCCAAGCTACCAAGAGGGTGAGCAGGGGTTATTTCAGGAGTGTACCTACTTTCCCTGACTAGACTCAAGGGTCCCTATTTGGACAAAGGTACCTACCTCTGCCAACTAGAGACCCCCAAATCTAACACCCATCTTAATGGGCTTGACTGTCCAAGCAGTATTGCTTCGTGAACATGAGGAATGATGCCCACGTAGCGGTTTGACAGATGTCCAGGACAGGTACCACATGTGCTAATGCAGTAGTAGCTGCCTTGGCCCAGGTGGAATGGGCCTGCAGCACTCAGAAAGCTACTTTTTAGCTAGTGTGCAGCAGATCTTAATGCAGGGAACAATCTATTGAGAGATGGTTCGCTTCTGCACAGCCTCGCCCTTTTTCCAGTGAACCCAATGATCTTTGGTGTGATCATTGTAAATCAAAGAGCTCTCTTGGGGCCCAGAAGATGGAGTCTCTCCTCTTCCTTGGAGGGATGAGGCGGGCAAAAAAGATAGGCAGAGTGGTACTCTGGGTGAAATGGAAGTAAGCGACTAGCTTCGGCAGGAATGAGGCAGATGTCCGAAGGACAAATTTGATGGGGAAAAACCTTGCGTCAGGAGGGTGTACTGGCTGAGCTTGAAGATCACCGACCCTCCTGGCTGTTGTAAAGGGCAATAAAAATACCATTTTGAGAGGCAAGCGTTGCAGAGGACAGCTGTGTATTGGCTCGAATGGAGAACACATCAGAAACACGATTACCAAATTGAGGTCACGTTGGGGCAGAATACCAAAGGGGGTAGAAGGGAAAAAGTGCTGATGGCGAACTTTGCTGTGTCCCAGCTATCCCCGAGGGCTTGGTTGAGGATGACACATTTCTTCTTAGGAAGCAGCTGTGCAACAGAGTCCCACAATGCATGGGAGTAACGGCCTAAGAGGCATGTGGTATTCACAAATCACAAAGCTAGGCTGGTGGAGGAGAAAATATGCTTCCCAAAGGTGCCCACCCTCTGGCGTTCCGGCTGGTGTGGTGGAAGAGAACGCACTTGTGTTGGCCTTAGAGGTGGAGGCCTTCATAACCAGTTTCTCAGGAGAGTGGTGCTGGGAGAGGAAGGCTGTGTGCCCAGGGATGGGACGATGGCATTGGGATATCATGCTGGGTACAGGAGCCCCTGTGCAAGGCTTAGCCTAGGCCCAAAGAGAATGTCGATGAGGTCTTCATTGAAGAGGAGCATGGGATCGGCCAAACCCACTCTTGGGTGAAGCACCTCAGTCCAGACTTTCTTGATCTCTACTGCTGCCAGTTGCAGGCCAAGAACACCCCCGTGCATCACGGCAGCGAAGAATGTGCCTTACTCCAACCGGGCCTGGAGGCAAAAGCATGCCAGAGCAGGGGGAGTGTCCAAACCATTGGCATCACCCAACTCCTTGTACCATTTTCAGATGGATCAGGGTCCTCCTCCATAGAACCAAATCTTTCCTCATCTCCCCCTTCAGGAAGGGACTATCAAGTGGCGGGAAGTTCAGATGTTGGTAAGCACTGGGTGGCACCGGCAATGATGGTGAATAGCGCTTGCTCAGAGCAGAGGATGATAGACGAGCAGTCTCGGGAGGGAGGTGGGGTGGAAGAAGACACCTGTGGCGGTATCAGTTTCGAGTCGGGGGCAGATCCAGAGTGCTTAGCTGGCGTTTGGGACGAACCAGCCAGCAGTAATCCAGCTGGATCTTCTTGCGGCTCTGTGAGGCCCAAAGGTGCACCAGAGGAAGTCAGTGGCCCAAAGATGGCATGCATGGCGTCGCAGAACTGATGACGGCTCCACAGGTGGAGTGCAGGAGCGAGCCCTAGAAGTATAGCGTTTGGATGGAGAAGCTGAAAAACACTTCAACGTCTTTCTTGTGCTTCTACGACTTACCCAACTTGGAGAAAGAGGACTTAGAGCGTTAAGATGACAGTCTGCATGAACTGCTCCAAAAACGGCCCGAGATCTGCCTAGGGACCGGGAATGGCAAGGAGCCTTCTTCTGCCATGGCACCCGAAGTTTCATTGCCCACTCGTGAATCGCCTTGCGGTGCATCGGCCTGCACTCGGCGCAGGCCTTGGAGCTGTTACTCATTCCCAGAAACAAACCAAGTGGCGATCAGACAGACATCTGCCTGTGACATTCCTGCAAAGTTTAAACCCTGTAGATTTCGTAGGGGACATGTCCCTAGCACACAGGGAGCAACAGCTCAAAAATAGTTGACAAAATGGTTGAAAAGATGGTAAAAAAAATGACTGAGGTCCAGATCTGCACTGCTGGAGCAGAAAAAAAGGAACATATGTCAGCGTGCTGGGGTGGCACTTATATGGCCACTGCAATGTCACTTTTGATACAGAGCCAATCAACACCACCTACCGGCATTTAGAGGTACTGCTCAAGATTTTCAGGAACCAGTCTGACGCCTGGGGAATACTCTAAAGTAAGGAATTTACGGTTATAAGTCTTTCAGAATAGCTACCTTTATTTATCTGAAACCTCAAACAAGTTGTGAACAGTCAATACACATCAATGAAACCAAGCATTGGCGACGTCAATTTCTTTGAAATCTAATACCACACATATATGATCATGTCAAATTGTCTGGTTCCACATTATGTAAGCATTGTGTACCCACACTAGTCACAACCTCACTCAACTGTTTGAGACTGCATTTTCTTAAGAGTTTGAAGTAATTGAGGATGAACTTGCTCCAAAATATAATTCATAATTGTAGCAGGTGTTTGAAGTTATTAAGCTGTTCAAATGCTGTATTCTTGTGCCAACACATGAAAAGCAATTATACTCTACGGTTTTCAACTTCATCTGGCACTGGCAAGGTCTATTGACAAGGAATTCAGACATAGCTGAGTCTGGAAGCATTCCACATATTACTGCTAAAAATACTTCACTACTTCCTCCCTAGTAAGACCCACACAAACTCAAAGAAATCACACAAATAACGCAAATACCCAATATTTCAAAGAAAGAGCGAGCACATCAAGTGACAACCTAGTTCTGACACCCTAGGTCTCCCACCACAATTATGAACACACCCTTCTACATATCTTGACCCTTGCATAACTCAGTACTATCACACTTATTCACACCTTTCCTCCGCTCTACCTTCTCCAGAAGCAGTGCCCTTTCCGTTCTCTTGTATACCACTTAGCATACCCTCCACCTCACCACCAATACCACTGAACTTCATACCAAATAGTTATTCAGTTCCAACTTCGTTTGCCTCTTCTCATACAAAGCCACCTCTGAAATACTCTTGTGGGCCCACCCTCCAAAACTAAAAAGTTACAAGTTTGATTCTTTACCAGCACTGGTGCTCTGACCGTAAACAGTCCACCAAGTAGTCTGCTTGTACTATTTAACCACATTTCTCCTTCAATGCATGTTTGAGCTGGACAAGCTTCCAGCCAACTTAATAGTTAGAATTTAAGAAAGTTCTATTACATCCAAGAGTCACAAGCAACCTTAACCCTGGATGGACCTGCACCCAGGAAGGTCATTGAATAGGATGCCTTGTTATCTTAATATTCTTTAAGTCAGTACATACAGCTCCTAGTTTCACAGCGTACGCACTTAGCTTTTGATTTTCCTCTTCAGAATTAAACCCATTATCTACAGCAGGATAGGGTCACCATTGCTCTACATAAGGAAAAGTGTTTCAACTCTTCAAGAGCAACATGTACTTTTTGGAGATCTTGTTACAACGGTTGTACACATCACTGAGGGGAGCAGCATATGGATAATAATGAGGCAGGTTAAGCAGCATGCATCTTTTTCACCTTCTGCCAAATGCCACGACCTACCGGTAATCAGTTACTTTTGAGGAGGTAGGGCTAAAACAAGTGGCTCTTAAGCTTTTTTTTTTTTTTTTTTTTAAAAGTCTGTTTTCTGTCATATGGAGTATGGAAGATTATTCCACCAACAATTAGATATTTTGGGGCTAAGAATTCATTTAAGTAAAATGCAGACGACTGAAATTCACCCTTTCGTTCACTGGGAGCCAATCGAGATCTCTTCTTGCTGATGAAACAGGGTCTCTACTTTTTAAGCTAGCTGGACTCCACATTGAGCTTTTTAGAGAAGTACCAGCTTATATTTGTTAGTCCCCCAGTAAACGGTGCACTCTTAGTCCAATGGGTCTTTGAAAACTAGGCTTATTAGAATCCTTTGCAACTTGAATGGAAGGTTTTAACTTTTTTCAGACATCTTCGGTAAAAAAAGATACTTTTGTCATGATTTCTATCTGGAATTGCATGGGAAGCGTAACGTCCAACTAACTTGACATCTCTGACTTTTTTCTTTGGATGGATTACTTAGACTGCTGGGGAACATGAGGTTGGCGCTTGAATAAGTTCCCTCCTAGGATTGCTTTGTTCTCATCATTTTTTCACTATTGTTTAATACATTTACAAATTATTTTTTCATTGTGCAACAGTTTCATTTTTCATATTATAGTGCAAACCAAACCCTCAGATTCTACCAGAAACCGGATTAAGATTGGTGTGGGTCAAATTTGTTTCATATTAATGCTATATGGGAACTTGAAGTTTTTGCACGTTTCAAAAAATATTTTTTTGCTATGTTCTTATATATGGTACGAGTGAGGATGATTGAGTATGATTTTGTATGTATGATGTGAGTGGTGGATGAGAAATGGGATCTGTTTTTCTATGTTTTTTCTATGATATGATATCTATGTACAATATATCAGACTGTCTAAAATGAAAAAATGAAATAATAAAATAAACTGTTTAAATCAACCATTGGTAAAGAATTTGGTCATTTATGCCTAGCCAGAGCAGTTAACTAATAATTGACGAATAGCTTTCCTTAAAGTATTTAGGTAGAGTTTTCTGTGTTTTGAATTTGCATTTATTTCCCCTGCTTCTCTACCTTTAACCGCATTCAGGGGTCCCCTTGTTTATGAGCAGTTAACATGAGGTTGTAAGCCAATAATCCAACTAGTAACGTTTTGATTTAAATGCAGTTTGGTTGCAGGGACTCTGCTTTACCGCAAACTTATTTCCTTCAAACACTGAAGGCTAAAGACTAGCTGTGGATTGTTTTTTCCTAAGCCATGCCAAAACCTGCTATCTACCCATCACTGATATTCCAGATGACATTTCCTCCAAATACTTGTGGGTTGCTGCATGCAGCAACATAGGTTGAGGCCGTGAAAGGACCGAGCTGGGCTATTTGACCTCTATTGTTTAGGAGGGAAACAAACATTTCAACGGTTCGGATGCATACTCCCACAACTTCCCGTCAACATCTGGGACAAGATCTTGTGGACCACAGTGTCAACTGCTGCTGAAAGGTCCAAAAGTATTAATGAACATGTTGCTTACCTTCGTTAACGATATATCTGTAAGAGACGTAGATTAGTTATGGATTCCTCACCTTAGAATTACTCCCAGGCGTCAGACTGGATCCGGTGAATTTTTTCCTCAGCAGTACCTCTGCGCGTCAATAGGTGGCATCGGTCGACTCCGCGTTTGTCGTTGGCGTCATGGTCGCCGGAATGACCTCACGGTATCTACTTAGATGCCGCCCTCGCGCGCTGACGTCAGTTCTTTACAAGACCTTCCACGCCAGAAGCACAGAGCCATGCAAGACACTGACCACTGGTGCACAAAAACTAGGGCCCTGAAAGGGAAGTCCCTTACCCTAGAAGTCAGTTCGCAGAACGGGGAGGAAGGGTGGGACGGTGAGGAATCCATAACTAATCTATGTCTCTTACAGATATATCGTTACCGAAGGTAAGTAACTTGTTCATCTGAAAGAGACAGTTATGGATTCCTCACCTTAGAATAGATACCCCAGCAATACCAACCCCAGTGGTGGGTCTGCGAACCAAGTTCACACCAGGAAGTCCTGGAGAACTGAACGGCCGAAGAAGCCGTCTCTTCGGATTTGCTGGCCAGGCAGTAGTGTTTGGTAAACGTGTGCAGTGAAGCCCACATAGCTGCCTGGCAGATGTCAAGAAGGGGGACTCCATGTCCCAAAGCAGTAGTGGCTGCCGTCGCCCTGGTGGAATGGGCACGCAACCCCACTGGAGGTTCCTTTTTCGCTAAGGAATAGCAGATTCTGATGAAAAGAAAGACCCATCGGGAGATGGTTCGTTTTTGCACGGCCCGACCTTTCTTGGTGCCCACATAACAGACAAAGAGCTGGTCATCCACCCGGAATGGTTTTGTGCGATCCAGATAGAACGAAAGCGCACGTTTTGGATCCAGAAGGCGGAGCCTCTCTTCCTCTTTAGAAGGATGCGGAAACAAGGTGGGCAAAGTGATGGTCTGTCCTATTGGGAAGAAAAGTAACCATTTTGGGAAGGAAAGAAGGCCTAGTGCGGAGGACAACCTAGTCTGGATGAACAGCCAGGAAAGGAGGCTTAGAAGAAAGGGCCTGTAGCTCACTCACCCTGCGAGCAGAGGTGATGGCAACCAGAAAGGCAGTTTTAAGGGTTAAGAGTCTGAGAGGACAGTTATGTAGCGGCTCGATAGGAGCACACATCAGATAAGTAAGAACCAGGTTCAAGTCCCACTGGGGCATCACGAAAGGAGTTGGAGGAAACAAGTGAGTAATGCCCTTAATGAAGCGATTTACAATAGGGGACTTGAAAAGAGAAGGATGGTCAGGCAGCCGAAGGAAGGCCGAAATGGCTGAAAGATAGCCTTTGAGAGTGCCCAGAGCAGAGCCCTGCTGGGCCAAATAAAGAATGAAGAGGAGAACTTCTGAAAGAGGGTCAGAAAGGGGATCCACAGCCTTTGCTGCGCACCATGCCACAAATTTGTTCCATCTACAGGCGTATACAGTTTTAGTGGAGGGACGCCTGGCTGCCAAGATAACATTACAGACTTCGGGAGGAAGGTCGAAAGCTGTCAACTGTCGCCGCTTAATCTCCACGCAAGGAGGTGGAGGCTAGACAGGTTCGGGTGGAGGACCGTCCCCTGCTGCTGCGACAGAAGATCCTCCTGAAGAGGCAGTCTGATCGGAGGATCGATGGCTATGTGTAATAGCTCGGGATACCAGACTCTTCGTGCCCAATCCGGGGCCACAAGAATCACTTTGGCCCGGTCACGCTTGATCTTCTTCAGCACTCTGGGCAGAATTGGTATAGGCAGAAAGGCGTATAGAAGACCGCAACTCCACTCGCGACGAAAAGCGTTGCCTAGCGTGTGCCACCTTGGAAATGTCAACGCGCAGAACTGCTGACATTGCGCATTCTCTTCGGTGGCGAATAAATCTAACTAAGGCTCTCCCCACTGCTTAAAGACATCTTGCACCACCTCAGAGTGAAGACTCCATTCATGATCCGTCATGCACCTGCGGCTGAGTTTGTCCGCCCTGGCGTTCAGAGAACCTGCCAGGTGTTGAACCACCAGGTATATACCCATATGTTCCAGCCATGTCCAAAGGTGGAGAGCCTCTTGCCATAGGGTCCACGACCCCACCCCGCCCTGTTTGTTGCCGTAACACATGGCGGTGGTGTTGTCCGTGAACACCTGCACCACTCTTCCCCGGACAGAGGGAAGGAATGCCTTTAGTGCAAGACGAATCGCCCGAAGCTCCAGAAGGTTGATATGGAGCTCGGACTACGCCGGAGACCAGAGGCCTCTGATCTCTGCCTCTCCCATGTGGCCGCCCCACCCAGAAGTGATGCATCTGTCACCAGTGTGAGCTCTGGTTGGGGAAGGGAGAGGAATCTGCCGTTGACCCAATCCCGGTTCTTTAGCCACCACTGCAATTGGTGTGCAGTGCCCTCCGAGACCTGGAAGCAATCGGAAAGATTCCCCTGATGCTGTGCCCACTGGAACTTCAGGTCCCACTGCAGAGCCCGCATATGCCACCTGGCATAGTCCACCAGCAGGATGCAGGAGGCCATGAGGCCCAGCAGCTTCAGGGTCATTCTGACCGAAACTCAGGATAGAGGCTGAAAGATCTGAATCATAGCCCGAATATCCCGGACTCGCTGCTAAGAAGGATAAACCCGAAACTGCGCTGGGTCCAGAACTGCTCCGTTGAAAAGGAGCTTCCGTGAGGGAATTGGGTGTGACTTCGGCACATTGATGGTGAACCCCAGCGAATGCAGAAGGCCGGCCGTAGTCTGGAGGTGGGAGACGACAGCCTGGGGGCGAGCCCGCCTTCAACAGCCAGTCGTCGAGATAGGGGAAGACTGGAACCCCTGATCTGTGCAGATGAGCTGCGACCACAGCAATCACTTTCGTGAACACCCGAGGGGCGCTGGTAAGGCCGAAGGGGAGCATGGTAAACTGAAAGTGCTCGTGGCCTACCATGAACCGCAGGTAACGCCGATAGGCCGGCAGGACGGGGATGTGAAAATAAGCGTTCTGCAAGTCCAACGCTACCATCCAGTCTCCAGGGTCAAGAGCAGACAGGACCTGAGCCAGGGTCAGCATTTTGAACTTCTCCTTCCGGAGGAAGCGATTGTCGATCCGGAGATCCACAATAGGATGCAGGGCCTTCTTGGGTACCAGAAAGTAGTGGGAATAACCACGACCTACTTCTGGGGCAGGAATGCGCTCAATGGCTCCCTTGGCCAAGAGAGCCGTAACTTCCTGTTGGAGAAGGGCCAAGGGATCCTCCGACATGCGATGGGTCTGAGGTGGCATGGATGGAGGGGTAGTCTCGAAGGGGAGGGAGTAGTCCCATCGGACTATCTGCAAAACCCACCTGTCTGACGTGATGTTGAGCCAGTGGGGGGAGGTGATGGCAAATCCTGCCGCCCACTGGCAAAAGGTGGCCCTGAAAGGTCGGACTAGGAGGGCTTGGGGGCGCTGGTGGACTGGCCCGCCCCCGACCCACAGCTGTGGGATCCACGTCCTCAGCCGTGCAGAGGCTGGACAGCTTGCGCAGGAATGTTGCTCTGGGCGGAACATGGCGGGGCACCCCTTCCGTAGCCACGAAAGGGGCGAAAGGCAGACTGCGCTGGGCGGGAGGTGGATGCGAGGCCCAACGACCTGGCCGTAGCCCTGGAGTCCTTAAAACGATCAAGCGATTTGTCCGCCTTGTCGCCAAACAAGCGACGACCATCAAAGGGCATGTGCAAAAGCGTACCTTGGACATAACCCGATAAGCCAGTAGACCTCAACTAGGCGTAGCGTCTAAGGGCTACCGACGTGGAAATCGTCCAGCCTAGTGAGTCGGCGGTTTCCAGCCCACATCGGATGGCGAACTTCGTTGCGTCTTTCCCTTCGGCAACTGCACAGGAGAGCACGGCCCGGGCCTCCTCCGGGCACTGTGGCAGCACCTGCGCAACCGTGTCCCACAACGAGTGGGAGTAACGGCCCAAGAGAGATGTGGTATTCACTGACCGCAGTCCAAAGCTTGTCGGAAGAAAACATCTTGCTGCTAAGGTGGTCCAGCTTGTTGGATTGCGTATGAGGTGGTGCTTTAGGGAATGTGCCCTTGGAAGTTGAGGCTTGGACTACCAAGCTCTCCGGGGTGAGAGAGGAAAATGGGGTCGCCGGGCGGGCAATCATCGTATCCAGAGGAGCTCGTGTTGGGCTTGGTCTAAGTGCACAAAAGGATGTCGGTGAGGGCCTCATTGAACGGCAGCATGGGGTACGAAGAGGCCGCTTCCGGCTGAAGCACCTCAGTCAGGATGTTAGTCTGACCGCCATCGTAGGAAGCTTGAGGTTTAAGGCCTCGGCCGCCCCACGCAACACCACTGCGTAAGATGCACCCTCCTCCGTAACCACGGTAGGGGGAGAAAGCATGCCAAGGTCTGGGGAGGTGTCCAGACCACTGGCATCACCCAACTCCTCACTCCGGTTCCTGTAACTGGTCCGCAAGAGGGTCCACAACCCCGTCCCAGTCCTCTTCGCCCTCTCCTGGTAGCCACTCAGGGCGGTAGGAAACATCAGGGGAGAACAGGGGTACAAAGGTAATGGCCAGCGCTGGTCCAGACGTTGGACGACGTCGGCCTGGCTCCGTGTCCTCATCGAGGGGGAGCCCGGGGCAGACGGCGGCTGGGGACAGAACCGGCGTCAGAGGTGGCGGGGGTGTCATCACTGGATTCGGCGCCGGAGGTGTCACGAGGTCGACCGTCGAGGTCGACCGGCGCCGATCCGGATCCAGGCCTGGATCCTTGGGGGCTCTGCGGCGCCGGAGCCGCCAGCATCGAAGGCCTAGAGCCCCCAACCGAGTCCGAGGGCGCGCCGGCATTGTCGGGCTGCCCGAAGATGGAATGCAAGGCTTTGTAAAAGTTGCGAAGCTGGGCAGGGGTCGCTCCGGCTCCCGGAAAGGGAGGAAAGGCCTGAGGAGTCACCCCAACAGGCTCCACGTGTGGAGCCAGACAACTACCTTCCGCTTCCCGCGTCACGTCGGCCGACTGACGGGGAGAACGTGAAGAGCGACGATGTTTCTTCGCCTTCTTCTTGTGCTTCGACTTACCCGAAGACTTCGATGACGAGTGGTGGTGGTGGCTCCGCGACCTCCCTTTCGACCGGGACCTCGAATGGCGTGGAGTGGACTGCCGGGCATCGAGAAGCTTTCGGGACTGCTCCCGCAAAGACTTCAGGTTCATGGCCAGGAAGTCGGAGCACGACTTCGGGTCGTGGTCGCGCTCCAAGCACCAAAGGCACACGAGGTGCGGGTCCGTGACCGACATCAATTTGCAACAGGAGTCGCAAGCCTTGAAGCCGGTCCGACGTAACATTCCTCAGTGCACCAGGAGTCGATCGACTCAAAAAAGGTGTCGACAAAAGTCGCAAAAACTGAGTCAAAAAGTGACTCGAGGTACCGCTCTCTCCGGAGCTGCGCTGGCTGGCACGGAACAAGAAAGAACTGACGTCAGCGCGCGAGGGCGGCATCTAAGTCGATACCGCAACGTCATTCCGGCGACCATAACGCCAACGACGAACGCGGAGTAGACCAACACCACCTATCGACACGCAGAGGTACTGCTGAGGAAAAAATTCTCCGGATCCAGTCTGACACCAAGGGGTAATTCTAAGGTGAGGAATCCATAACTAATTGTCTCTTTCAGATAAGTGGAAATCTTGTTGGTCAATAACTTCTAGCAAGCCGTCAATTACCTCTACCAAGGCCTCTTCTAAACCATTTCATGCACAGAAACCAGACTTGCTGCTGTCTAACATTCAATAAACTTTCAAGTGATACTGCAATTGAGTAAAAACGAGTAACTTACCTTAACTATGGCTCTCCTGCATTGGTATCTTTTAAAGATTCACATGCTTGAATCATTACCCATTGTCGAAGTGGGAGTCCCTCTGTAACTTTAAAACAGCAGTACTAGGCACTGACAGCCGTACAAGCCATTACAAGTGCCCAAACTGGAATGGCATTGGGAGCAAAAAAAAAACGATGGATTTAGGCCCAGATCTCTGTACTGGGGTGAATGTATGACATTGTTCTGCATTCTGTCCATCATTTGTTCTTTTTGCATTTGTCACCCCGAGTGGGACGGGTATGCCCAGACGTGGGAACTGTGCTCTCCATGCCACTGGAGTCAAGCTATCCTGGCTGATGAGGGGCTAAAACCCGAAACTGGTCCTAGGATGCTTGTTTCCAGTCCATGGAAGACCTGGCCTGGCAGTTCGGGCTGGACTGTTCCCATTAGGCACAGGGTCAAGACTGATTTGCATATGGCTGGGTTCAAACTGGAATGGCATGGGGAGCAAAAAAACGATGGATTTAAGCCCAGATCTCTGTACTGGGGTGAATGTATGACATTGTTCTGCATTCTGTCCATCATTTGAACTTTCTGCACTTTGTAAACCTATGCACCTCTTTCTAAAGGGCCCAAATTTTGATCAAGGAGATGAAGTTGCTCTTTGGCTCACCCCTCCTAGAGGGCTTCACACCTCAGATTTATTAGCACAAGAGTGGAAATACAAACCGATAGGATAATGTCCGAGGTGAGCCTCTATTTAATTTGGAGGGCGGGTCAATCTATGAAAGATACCAACGTTGGAGAACCACAATTCCAGATAAGCACCTCATTTTTTCTCCAGGCTTAATCTTTCATAGATTCACATGCTTGAATCATAGTAGTAGGCAGTATAAACATTTTAATGTATTATGTACATTATGCGAGGATGGTGTGACAGAAAAAACAGGCTAACCTTATTTGAAAAGATGACAAAACTTCCTGCCCCAAAGTTGCATCTCTATATGAGACTGCTTCTCTGCAGTAGTGTCTCGTGAATGTGTGTCTGCTCCTCCATGCTGCTGCTTGGAAAATATCTATCAGTGGCACACCCAAAATAGAGTGCTGATGATTTTGCCATGCTTCTTGCAGAATGGGCTTTGATTGCTTATGTTAATGACCATCATTTTGTGTGACAGAAGGTTACGGTCGCAGCTACCCATCTCAAAATGCCCTGTTTTGTCACAAGGAGATCTTAAAGTGGTGCCAAGAAAGATACTAGAAAATGATTAGACCCTATTTGTTTAGTTCGCGCTAAATAGAATTTTAGACATCTGTTAATGTCCAATGTGTAGAGAGTTCTTTTTGTTGGACTTGTCGGATTTGGAAAGAAGGTCCTAAGGATTACCGGTTCATTAATGTGAAATTCAGTTACTGCATTAGGTATAAATCTGGGATTAGACATTAATATGACTGTCTTTTGAAAATTGCGGGAAAAGCTCTGCGATTGTAAAGTCCTGGAGCTCACTACCTCTTCTTGCTGATGTTATGGCTAGTGGGAATGCAGTTTTCCAGGTCAGGGATCAGAAGGTTGCCTTATGTACAGGTTTGTATTGTGCCGACATTAACTATGATAGCATGGTATTCCATTTCCAAGTCACTGTATTTTAGCTGGCGGGAACACTCTGAATAGACCTTTTAAAACTCCATGACCACTCTCTGTGACCGTATAGATGGCTGATTCTGTGTTCATTTAAAATATGGGATTGCAGCCAGGTGAACTTTGATTGAAGTATGCTTCAGGGCAGACTTCTCTAGGTCTCGAGCAAGTATCTGATGAGGCTGAATTTGAAAAGGAGAAAATCTGATAGTATGTTTTATTTGTTGACACAGCCAAGCCTGTGCTAAAATGTACTTGCAGTAGTGCAGGCTATCTAGTTGTGCAAAATCATGGCTTTCAAGAGCCAGGCTACTAATTTGAGCTTTCTTGGGTTGGGTGAAGAATTTGACCCTTGTATCTGAAGAGAAGATACGCTATCAATTTTAATAGAATGGGTGGGTGTTGCACTAATTCTAGCAGGTCAAAAAAACACAATACTGTCTTGGCCAGTAGGGGGATATGAGAATTAGCCTGCTGGATTTGGTTTCCATTTGTGCTGTCAGTTTGTGTAGGAGGGGACTCGGTGGATAAGCATAGATAAAAACAGTATGTACCAGCTTAATCAAACAGACATTCCCCTCAGGAGTGCAGTTGTTGGTCTCTGCTTACGTAAAAGCAGCATTTCGGGTTGTTTCTTGTTTAAAATAGGTCTAAGTTTTATCCAAGGTCTGGAATATTTAGTTCAGTACACGGTCCTTCAACTCCCACTCTTGACAATACTGTAATGTTCTGCTGTGACAATCCACCTGATCATTGCTTGGGCATAGGGAAATGCCCTACTATAAGGCAAATTCTGTTGTGAATCACGCAATGAACAAATTCTCTCTCTTTGGTAATGCCTTTTCTGGTAGAGACTATCTAACCGCAGATTGCCCACCTTGTGCATTTCTGCAGGTGCCAGGCTGAATCCAGAAACTTTTAAGCAATTTCCTTGCGTGTCCGTAGATAGCGCGTGGCTCCACCATGCCTCGGTTGTGACATTGGGGCCCCTATATATGCACCACCTCCACACGCTAACGTAAGTTTCTTTCTGATCTCTGTCCGTGCCGCCAGACTCAGAGCCACGGAATTCCTATTTGCTGATTTTTAAGACTTGGTACCTTTTTAAGGACTACGAGTCACTTCCACAAAGCAGGGAGGTGAGGAATCTGCAGAGAGTCTCTGCCAGAAAAGGTATTACTGAAGGTAAGTAACTTTTTGTCTGATAGAGACTTCCATCCGCAAATTCCTCACCTTGTGAATAGATACCAAAGCAGTACACATCCTCTGGTGGCGGTTCTGTGGAATTGCTCAGACCAGGAAATTCTGCAGGAGAGATTGGCAAAGAGAGGGGAAGTTGCCTTCCCATAGGACCCGACTATTCAGGCAGAAATTCTTTGAAATCGTGCTAAGGGATGCCCATGTAATGGCCTGGCAAATTTTCATGACTGGTACACAGCATGCAAGCACATTTGCAGCATCCGTTCTGGTGAAAGGAGCACAAAAGCCTTCTGGGGATGCTTCTTGGCTAGTCCATAGCAGATCTTGATCTGTAGCACAATCCATTGTGTGATGATCCTCATTTGCACCGCTTTGCCTTCCTCTGCCGAATAGACACTGACGAAAAGCTGGTCATCCTGTCAGTCTCTGGTTCAGTCCACATAGAAGCTTAGTGCCCAGTTAGGGTCAAGGCAACAAAACTGTTCTTCCTCCTTGGCGGGATGAGGCATTGCATAGAAAGCCAGTAAGGTGATGGATTGCCCTATATGGACGGATGGGACTACCTTAGGCAGAAATGCTGCTATTATCCGGAGGAGGAATCTACCCAGGAATAAAGATGAACATGGGGAAGCACAGACAATGCCTGGAGTTCCCTTACCAGTTTGGCCGATGTTATGATGAGGAATGTGCTCTTAATAGTAAGAAGACGAACCTAACAGGTCATGGGTTCGAAGGGTGTGTAGTACCAAATGAAGGTCTCACTGTGGCATGACAAATTGAGTTGGGGGGAGGGATGGGGAAATAGATGGACCAGCCCCTTCAAAAAATGTATCGCAATAGGTAACTTTAAGAGGAATGGCTGTTCAGGTAAACGTAAGAAGGTTGAAAAGGATGAGATGAAACCTTTAGCTGTTGCTACAGCAAGGTCTTGCTGTGCCATTAACAACCAGAACAGTAGAACATCCAGCAACTGCGCATTCAGTGGATGTATGTTTTGGGAAAAGCGTCAGACATAAAACTTCCATCATCTTGCATAAAGCAATTTCGATGATGGATGCCTTGCTGCCAAGATGACACCAACCACTTCGGGAGGAAGTTCGAAAGCCAGCAACTCTCGACATACAAAGATTTAGGCACTGCAGGTTTGGGTGCATGATTCGGCCCTGCTGGTTCGACAGGTTATTCCAAAGGGGTAGCTGCATTGGAGGACATATGCTCCTTGGCAAAAGTTCCAGTTAACACTCTCCTCACCTAGTCTGGAGCAATAGGGGCAACAAGGGCCGGGTCTCTCTTTATCTTCTTGAGTAACCTGGGCAGGAGAGGAAGAGGTGGTACCGCCTACAGTCACGACCCCCAGTGTTGGCGGAATGCGTGTCCGAGGGAAGACTGCCTTGGAAACTCAAACGTGAAAACATTGTGACACTGCATTTTCTCTGCAGTGGCAAACAGATCAAGCCAGGGTTCTCCCCATTTTTGGACGATGCCCTGTGCCACCTCAGAGTGTAACTGACATTTGTAATCCTCTAGGCAACGTTGGATGAGTTTGTCTGCCTTGGCATTTAAGCATCCTGCGGGGTGCTGGGTGTTCAGGGAGATGCCATAAGAGTTTAGCCATTTACAGAAGCGCAGAGCCTCTGGTCACAGAACCAGCGACCCCTCGCCGCACTGCTTGTTACAACACTACATGGCGGTCATGTTGTCCGTAACTGCACCTGTTCTCCTTTGATAGGAGGAATGCTTTCAGTACCAAGCGAATCACCCGCCACTTCAGCAAGTTGATGTGGAGATGAGCCTCCGCAGGAGACCAAAGTCCTTTGATGTCCGCCTCTCCCAGATGACCTCCCCAACCCAGCAATGATTCATCAGTCACTACTGTCAACATGGGATGGGGTAAGGAAAGGGGTCTGCCACTGATCTAATTGCGATCAAGCAGACACCACTTCAGTTATTTTGCAGTTTCCTTCGACAACTGGATAGGGTCTGAGAGGTTGCCTTGATGTTGAGCTCACTGAGGCTACAGATTTTACTGACGAGTCAGCATGTGGCACCTGGCGTGGTCCACGAGCAGGATGCAGGAGGCCTGAAAGCCCCAGAGCCACCCTCACTAAGACCCCGGTCAAAGGTTGAAACATCGGGATCTTATCCTGAATGGCTTGGACTCGAGGAGGATGGATGGCTCTGAAAAGAAAAGGGAAAGGCATTAACCATGCAGGCTAAGCTACGAGTGGTGTCACCATGCAAGTGGAACACTGCTTGCCTTAAACACGCATATGCCTGAGCCACGCATATGCCTGGTTATGGCAGACGGCAGTCTAGTTCCTGAGACCAGATGGGCGGGGAGAGGAACAGAAAGGATTGCGGGAGGAAGGAGCGGGATGCGGCTTGATAAGTAGGGCTTGAGGGGGTAGTTTTCAGGAAGAAGGGGGAAGTTTTCAGGGCGGGGGCGGGTGTAGTTTTAGGGCTCAGGTCGGGAGCTGGGGGTCAGGGTATTTTTTTGGCCTGTGGGCTGTTTTAGGGCTCCGGGCGAGGGTAGTTTTTGGGGTTGGGGCCGTTTTGGGGCTCAGGGAGGGGGGCTGGGGTGTGATATTTACCACGTATGCCTCTACCAAACATGCCGTTACAAAAAATTTGTTGTACGGCATGCGTGGTAAAGACCCGGTCGTGGTTGATACCGCGTGGTTTAGGCATGTGTTCTATCATACAACCATCCACGATAGCTCTGATGTAGAGGAGCCATTGTGAAGGAGTCAGGTGTGACTAGCACATTGATGTAAAAACCCAAACATGTCAAAAGGCGAGTCGTCTGGAGGCGGCTTATGATGGTTGGGGCAAGCTTGCCTTCAAAAGCCAGTCAATGTATGGGAGTTACTTTCGGTAACGCGCTTTCTGGTAGAGACTATCTAGCTGCAGTTTCCTCATCTGGTAGGATGATATTTTGACTGACGAGGCACATCACCACAAATTTGGGTAAAAATTATGCTTGCCTCTGCAGAACCAGCTTGCCTGGGAAGAAGGTAGGGTATGGTGGATTGACAGACATTGAAGCTCACTCATGCCGTGCCGTGCCGAGGTGATGGCAACGAGAAGCAGTCAGTAAGCAACCATTGGGGACAGTTGTGGAACAGCTTGAGCGGAGAGCACATCAGATAAATAAGGATCAGATTAAGGTCCCACTGGGGCATTATAAAGGGATAAGGGGGAAACATGTTTGTAGCCCTCAAAAATCGCATCACAACTGGTGACTTAAAGAGGGCTGATCTAGCTACCGTCAGCCACAGGTCCAATGCCACAATCCTGTCTCCAGGGTTGAAGGCAGACAATATCTGGGCCAGGGTGAACATTTTGAACTTCTTCCAGAGGAAAGCGTCGAGAGAGAACCGGTCTGAAATAGGCCGCAGGCCCCCACCTTTCTTGAGCACCAGAAAGTAGCAGGAATTACTATCACGACCTACTTCTGGCACAGACACCCTCTCAATAGCCCCTTTGGCCAAACGGCATTGCACTTCCTGCCGCACAAACGAAAAATGGTCCTCAGACAGTCGCAGGGGGTGATGGCAGAAGGTGTGGCGGCGAAGATCGGAAGATGCAAACGATCTGTAGAACTCACCTGTCCGAGGTTTTTGCCTGCCAACCTGGGTATACTCAGTGGATTTTTCCTCCCACCAGGTGGCGATGCTCCTATAAGAACACACAAAAGAGGTTTGGCAAGTGGGACCGACCCTGGCTGCCTTGGCCAAATCCGCAAAAGGAGCAGTGGTACTGTTGCAGGTGGCGGAGTGGGGTGGAAAGGCCCAGAGAGTGAGCAGTAGCCCTGCTCTCCTTAAAATGCATCACCTGAGAACCCAGCTGATCACAGTCACGCTTGGCAGCGAATGGCAGAATTGGAACCTATGACCTGCCAGATGGAATCGGTGGTGTCCAAGCTACAACAAATCAGAAACTTGGCTGCATCACAAACATCTTGAATTGCCTGAGCGAGAACAGAAGGAATGTCTGAGTGCACCAGGGAGGACTTGTGTGACCGAACCCCAAAGAGCGTGAGAGTAGTGTCCCAACAAGCTGGCATTAAAAGATTGGAGGGCCAGACTGGTGGAAGAAAAAGAAGAAAAAAAAACATTTGCCAAACGTTCCCACTTACTCATATTACCCGTCCGGCCAAGAGGAGCGGTAGGAAATGTATTGAGATTGGAGCTGCTTGTGGAGGCTTACATCACGAGGCGTTCCAGTGAAGGGTGCTGCTAGAGAAAAACGTTGCCTGGAACAGGACGATGGCGCCTGGCAATTTGTTGATTTACTTGGGGGAGGGACGGGAAGAACAAAGCTTGGTCCAAGCCCCCATTAAGGTTTCTGCCAGTACTCCGTTAAATGGAAGAAGGGGCTCAGAATATGTATCCCGCTTAGATTGCTTGTTTTGGACTTACCCAACAGTTTGGACTACGACAGAGATGGACCTTTCAAGGGGCTTCTTCAACTCCGGGAATGGGTCCCTGGTGGCCTTCAGGTTCAGCGAAGCACAGTTGCTGCAGGCCTTGGAGTTGTGGCTCTGCCCCAAACAGCAAAGGCACACCAGGTGGAGGTCTGTCAGACATCTGTTGGGGACAGACCCTACAGGACTTAAAATCTGTCATCTTTGGGGGTGACAACCTTTCCACACTGAAGAAAACCTTCAAGGAAACCATCTCTCAGAGATACGATGGGAGCTCCAGATAAATGCTTGGTGGTACGGAAAGAATGGTACTGACGTCAGCACACAGGTGTGGCACCTATATAAGCTCTGCTCGCAATTTCTTGAGTGGAATGGTGTTAGTGTGGCACCGTAGGCGCCCTGGGGTACTGCAAAAGCTTCTGGATCCTGTCTGGTGCCTGGGGAATATTCAAAAGGTTAGGAATCTGTGACTAGAAATCTATCAGAAAGACTGGTATTCCCAACCTCTGAAGATGGGCTGCAACCGCCACCATCACCTTTGTGAACACCAGTGGACAGAGAACTGGAAGCACTCATGTCTTACCTGAAACCACAGATAACGCACGTGGACTGCAGGACGGGAATGTGGAAGCATGTGTCCAGCAAGTCCAGAGCTATCTTCCAGTCTCATGCACCTAAGACCAGCAGAACTTGGACCAGGGTGAGCATTTTGAACTTGTCTGTCTGGTGGAAGAAGTTCAGAGGGCAAAGATCTAGGATGGGACGAAAGCCTCTGTCCTTTTTCAAAACAAGAAAATAACGGGAGTAGCAACCTGATCTCTGATGCCGACACTTGGTCAAGCGAGCCTAAACTTCTTCTCAGAATATGAACAAGTGGGCCTCTGGAAGGTGTTGCGGTGAGGGTGATGTGTCAGGGGATAGACAAAGAGCAAGGAGTATGTGTTCCACAATGTGGAGCACCCACTGGTCTGATGTGATGCTCCACCATCTAGGGAGGTCAAAGGTAACACAACCTCCTACCAGGAGATTATGCGCCACCAAGGACAATATAAAGTGGTTTTACAGGGGCCATGGGTGGAGGGGTTAGAGTCAGGGTAGTGTGTTGCACTAGGGAAATTAACGCTGATGGACAACTAAATGTCCTTGCCCTCGAAAGGGCTGGGAGGTCTGCTGTTGTGGAGGCCTGTATTGATGTTGCCTCTGCTGGCATCCCCTTCCGAAGTCCCAAAAGGGGCAACGTTATTGGTGTAACTGCCAAACAGGCTAAGCTAGACCCAAAGTGAGCAGGGGTTTTGCGCTCTATAAATTTCAAGGGTAGAGTCAGCCTTCGCTCAGAAAAGTTTTGAGTTACTTTGAGGCAGGCCCACAAGAGTTTGCTCGATGTTCGATGAAAAGCCTGTTGAGCAAATCCAAGCATGGCAACTAAGCACAGTGCTGGTCCCAGCTACCCTACTCAAGCAGTCCGTTGTGTCGAGGCCAGAAAGTATGATATATTTTGCAGCATCTTTGCCATAGAGGATCAGATGTTGGAAGGTTTCGGACATCTGCCGGGACAGCTTGCAAGACATCCACCACCTTGTACCACAATGTGTACGAACACTGTCCTAGGAGGCAGGAAGTACTGATGGATCGCAAGGTAAGGCTGGCACTGGAAAATGTTTTGCATAATGTTCCATCATTTTGGATTCCCTGTCAGGTGGAGTGGTAGGGAATGAGTTTGGGTTAATGTGGCTGGATGATGCCTGAGCCACCAGAATCTCAGCTGGAGTAAGAAATCTGGGTCCTTGGGGACTGGGCCTATGCTATGTCTTAATTGGGGGGTAAGAGAATGGTTTTGCCCAGGCGCCCACTAGTACATCGGTGAGAGCCTCATTAAACTGGAGCAGAGGTTCCTGGGTGGTAGCTGCAGGGTTGAGGACTTCTGTCAATCCATCGGTTTTGACCTCTTGCATGGGCAGTGTCATATCAAGAACTTCTGCTGCCCTCCTGATGACAGTCACAAAGGAGGCATATTCTTCAGTGGCCATAGGGTTCGTGGAATTCAGGCCAATGTCGGAGAAGTGTCCACCCACTGGCATCTTGAAGGTCTTCAAAAGTGTTAGTCTTCAAAAATATCATCACTGTCCTCATTCACATAACACAGTTGTTCTGAGTCTGAGAAACTAACCACATTGTTCAGCTTTCAAATTCAATAAAACTATCCAATCCAACATCGACGCTCATGCCTGTGACATCAGTATCAGTGCTGCATTTGCTAACTGGGTTAACCCCGGGTAGCAGTCAAGCGGGACAGTCGGGAATGGATCCAGCGACAGGCCTGACAGGCTGCCACCTCAAATATTGGGGGTCCGAAGGCGCTCCAGTAGAATTTGATTGTATACCACAAGTAATGGCTATGGCCTCCTATTGAAATTGCATTTCATCTGCTGTGGGTGCTTGCTGAGGCAGGAGGTTAAATGGAAGCACTCCAGGGGGCCCGCTTCGCAGAGCAGCTTAGAGGTCGAGAGGCATCCGGGGTGTCACACAGTTCCATTCGATGTGCGTAGCGGGACATCTGTGACCCAGTGTTTGGCTTTTTGTGCAATTTATGGGACTCATTAACTCCCAGATCTCAATATAGAGAGGTCCAGAGATCGACCCCTGGAGTGAGAGTGCATCTGCACACTCCTAACCTCTTATGCAACTTCATCTAGAGTTGGGCAATTTTGGCTTTATGGTCTCGAAACGCCTTTCGGTTCAATTTCACACAACATGAGCATGAATGTGTATGTGAGGTGCTGAGGCACCATTCAGACGTCACGGGTGTCTCAGTGACAGTCAGGACACGGCTTGAAACCGGTCATTTTGGGGCACTTAGCTACACACTGGAGATAGAATTTTAAGTTTTCCTGAGGGAAAATGTCTGTCAGACAGCACTACTAACCCTGGGTCCGCGTCGGAAGGCACAGAAAGAAACAAAATGACATCAGCGCATGGAGAGACGCATGCAAGGCAGGACAGAGCCGACTCAGAGCTGGACAACCCAACCTACAGAAGCTTTAAAGTTTCTGGATCCAGTCAGGCACATGGGGAAATTTACAAGGTGAGGCATCTGCAGTTCGAAGTCTCTATGAGAAGCCACGGTTTTTGTGCTTCTGTTGACAGAATTTGAGTGTATGTTCCACCTTGTTTGTTTATGGGGAACATTGCGGTAGCGTGGTCTGTTTGAACCAGTGCTTTCAAACTGGAGATACACGGGAGAAAGGATTTCAGCGCCCTTCTGACTGCTCCGAGTTCGAGCACGTTTATGTGTAGACAATTCCTGCGTGAGGTCCAGAGTCCTCTTACTGATATCTCATGGATGTGCTCCCCATCCCTCCTTTGAGGCATCAGTAATCATCATAAATTGATATCTCCATAGAAAGAATGTAAGACCTGAACTATGCTGTCCTGTGATGTCCATCAGGGAAGAGTTTGTTTCAATTTTGCAGTAGCTACCGCGACGTCATCCCGGCGACCACGACGACGAACGCGGAGTCGACCAACGCCACCTTCCGACGCGCTGGGGTACTGCTGACGAAAAACTTTCCGGATCCAGTCTGACGCCTGGGGTAATTCTAAGGTAAGGAATCTATAACTAACTGCTTCTTTCAGATAACATCATGCCTAGCAGCCTTATTAGTAGGCATACTTTTATTTCGATTTCATGATCTGGTTTTAAAAAGTTTAAAAAGCTATTTGCCTCAATTGATCAATCAAGGATTTATAAAGCGCTGCAAATCACATGTGAGGGTCTCACGGCACTGGGGTTGCTAACTGCTGTGTGATGATCTGTTCATTTGAACAGCCAGGTTGAGTCCTTTCCTGAATTGCCGGAACAATGGGGTGGTCCAGAGGTGCACGGGAACATCTAGCTGCCAGGTGTGAGGAGGAGTGTCCTCTGCTGTTACCTCAGTGAATTCGAGGGGTGTCTGTGCGGAAGAGGGAGGCCGATAGTAGGTGTCTGGTCGGTTGGTGGTAGGTCATGCGTTTGCTGATGTATGCTGGTCCATTGATGTGCAGGGCTTTGTATGTGTGGGTCAGCATCTTGAAATGGCATCTCTTCTGGACCGGGAGCCAGTGTAGCTTTTTGAGATGGGGTTTGATGAGTCTGTCTGGGAATTCGAGGAGTCTTGCCACTGAGTTATGTATTGTCTGAAGTCTCATCAGGAGGCGTGCGGTGATTCCTACGTATGTGTCCCATAGTCCAGCCTGCTGGTGATGAGGGCCTGCGTGACAATTCTTCTGGTGTTGACTGGGAGCCACCTGAAGATCTTGCAGAGCGTGCGTAGTGTGCGGAATCAGGCGGATGAGACTGCACTTAGATAGCTTACTGTCCAAGATAATGCTGAGGTTACGGGCACGGTTTGTCGGACAGGGGATGGGGCAAGTTAAGTAAGGCCAAAATGTGTCATTCCATGGCGAGGTGTGCCCAAAGAGGAGGACTTCAGTCTTGAGCTTAAGACAGTTGTCCTTCATCCAGTCAGCGAAATTCATCATGCATCTGTGGAAGGTGGTGGTGGGGTCTTCTGACAGCGAGAGTATGAGCTGGGTGTTGTCAGCATAGGAGATGGTGATGAGTCCATGCGATCTGCCGGTGTTGGCGGGGGGGGGGGGGTCATGTACGTGTTGAAGAGGGTGGGTCTGAGGGATGATCCCTGAGGAACGCTGCAGATCTTCTTGTGTTCAGAGATCAACGGTGAGAGACGGATTCTCTGCGTTCTTCCAGTGAGGTATGGGGCGATCCATTTGAGGGCGTCTCCCTGGATTCCAATGTGGTTAGTCTGTTGATCAAAATGTGATGAGAGACTGTGTTGAAGGAGGTTGACAGGTCCAGGAGGATGAGGGCTGCTGTTTCGCTGCGGTCCAGGAGGGCCCTGATGTCGGTGGTTACGATCAGGGCTGTCACTGTGCTGTGGTTGGCTTGGAATCTGGACAGAGCGGTCCAGAAGGTTGTGTTCCAGGTGTTCGGTGAGTTGCTGGTCGGTTGACTTCTTGAGAACCTTTGCTGGAAAGGGGAGCAGGGAGATGGGCTGGTAGTTCTTGGGTTCTGCGGATGGTTTATTTAGGAGGGGCCTCACTTTAGCATGTTTCCAGTCCTCAGGGAAGGCGGCCGAGGTGATGGAGGTGTTTAGGACTTTCTTGAGCTCGTCGCCACCTGTCTTGCTTCTGACGTTGAAGACGTGGTGGGGACAGGGGTCCGTGGGTGCTCCCGAGTGTACAGAGTTCATGATGGAGATTGTGGCTCGAGTTGTGAGAGGGTCCCAATGGGTGAGCAGGTGTTCGGGTTTTGTGTTCAAGGTTGTGAACAGGCTGATGTGGTCTGCAGCGGGAGGGAGAGTTGGGGTTTGAAGTTTTCGTAGATGACAGATCTGGTCATTGAAGTCCACCAGATTGTTACACAGTTCTTGGGAGGCCATGATGTCCTTTAGGCGGCTGCAGGGTTGGAAAACTCCTTCACTAAGTCGAAGTGATGCGGTTTGTGCTGGCTTCTATGCGGTCTGCTAGGGCGTTCTTTGTTTCTTTCAGCAGGCGGTGGTAATGGTGAACTGCTTTCTTGAAGGTGGTATGGTCTCTTGTCTCTTTGCTGGTGCGCCACTTCCTTTCTAGCTTCCTTGCCAGCAGTTGTATTAGGTGGATTTCAGCTCCCCTGTGCACTAGCTGGCTCTTCTGGCAGGTCCTTTTGATTTGGCTGGCTTGGCGGGGGTGATTGTGTCGGCGCATTCTGTGATCTACTAGGAGAAATTCTTCACAGCCTGTTGCTGGAATTGAAAATGGGGCTGAGCTTGTGTCCTGCGATGTGGGTAAGGTCAGTGACAAGTTGTTTGAAGCCGATGTTGGTCATGCTTTCCAGGAGGTCGGTTGTGTTGGTGTCACTGGGGTCGTAAACCAACAATCACTGAGATGAAATTGCCATCATCTACAAAAACACCATCCCCTGCATGAACCCCCCCAAGACGACTTGACTGGCAATGGAGCATCTCAACTTCCAACTCCAAATGGACAGAAAAAGCACCATCAGAAGCACCCTTTCCTACACACCACAAGGACAACGCCCCAGCTTCTGCAACGCCATCCCTGACCTCATCGCCCCAATCGCTAAGGACTTTGAGCACTACATCTTCCTAGGGGATCTTAACTTCCACCTTCGGTCCCGGTGTCTTATCTTGTAGCCTTCGGGGGTGGTGATAGTGATGTCCATCATCGTCTCTGGTGTACACCGGAGCTTGTTGATTATAGGGATTCCCTGTGTGAAGTTCTAAATATACAAGGTGCCAGATCGCTTCCATGGATGAAACACGTGTCCTCGTGGTTGGGAAAGTTAGGTCTTCACAGATTTTGGGCTGATCCTACTAAATTAAAGAAAATTGATTTACACCTTCTTAAAACTACTTATTGG
The DNA here is from genome assembly GCA_963921515.1 of Calotriton arnoldi. Lineage (NCBI taxonomy): Eukaryota > Metazoa > Chordata > Amphibia > Caudata > Salamandridae > Calotriton > Calotriton arnoldi. The sequence continues at coordinate 1,286,279 of CAWUFW010003548.1, forward strand.
AACTTTATTAATGAATGTATATTAAGAAAAAGTTCTGTAGGATCTTTGACATACATTTCTTGATTTTAAATCTACCCCACTACTAGAGGATTACAAGGATTTTATACCTTTTGCTTTCCCTAAAAGTCTCTTCATACGGTTTCGTTTGGGGATATTACCTATAAGATCATTTACCCACAAATGGAATCGAGCACAGCCAGTACTGACCTGCCCCATGTGTAATCAGTGTGACGAAAATGAATCACATTTGCTATTTTTCTGTCTGGAGTATTCCTCCCCTCGTAGGAGGTGGATTATTCCAATTTGCCGTGAACTGGGGATTGCACAATACCAAATAGCATTAAGGATTTTAAAAACTGACCTCTCCCCTAGAACTGTTATAGCTGTTAGTAAATTTTTAGAGGCAGTTTGGTACAAGCGCAATGCAATTTTAAAAATTAGACCAGTGTATAGTTCAAGAGTTGCATTTAATTGTTTACCTATATTAATGAACTGTTTTATTTTGTACTGTTTTATTTGGTGTGATTTTATGGTACTGTTTGCAGCCTAGTTTTATGTACTGTTTTAAAGCACCCGGCACTTTACATCAGGGTCTTTCACCGATGAGAGTAGATATTATACATTGCTGCTATTAATTGTAAAAATAATTCTGAAGCATTTTGCACTTTAAACATGGACATATTGCTGCTACTACTGTATATATATCTGTGTATTGCTATTGTTATTTTAATGTTTGGGCTGTTGGTTGATACTTTGATGGTTGTAATAACCGAATAAAGTTATATATATATATATATATATATTCACTGAAAAAAACCATAGGTTTCAGGGACGTTATAGTTACAAATTAGCATTTAAAAACCTTTGAAATTCACTGAAAAAACCATAGGTTTTAGGGACAGTTATAGTTAGTTGGACATTGCACTCGTACAAAACCCGTGAAATTCCCCCGTTATAGTTAGTCCAGCTAACTATAACTCGCGCCCCCGCAATGCACTGCTGATGACGTCACATATTACATCACTCATGACATGGTCAGTGACATCACTGATGACATCACTGATGACATCTCAAATGACATCACTGATGACATCATCCAGTGACTGTGTTTCTGTAAAGTTGAAATATTTTTAATATATATAGGAAAAGACGTATTGAAGAATGAGTGGGTGTGTAAGTGTCTGTATGGATGATTTAGTAGGTGCGTGACTGACTCTATAAGTGAGTGATTTAACGTATCTTACTGAATGCATGGGTTAGTGACTAAACTGGGTGAATGTCTGTATCCGTCTGTCTGTTGCTGTGTAAGTGGCTGCATGGGTTTGTGAATAGCTACATGAGTGTCTATATGAGTTATTGATTGGTTGTCTGAGTATCTGTATGGGTGCCTGAGTGTTTGTGTGGGTGGGGTGTGTGCGACTCTGTGCATAGATGTGTGAGTGGGTGATTCACTGGGTGGATGGTTTCAAGAGTGCATCTGTGATAGACTGTATGGGTGGGTAAGTGTGTGTAAGAGTGTGTTAGTGAGTGAATGTATGTCCCAGTGGTACATGTGTGAGTAACTACATATGTGAAAGCCAGTATATATGTGTGTTGGAGTATATAAATAGCTATAAGCGAGAGTGAGTGATTGTGATAGTGGCTGTATGGATGAGTGTGTGCTTGTATCAGTGATTGTATAAGAGCGTAACAATGTGCTAGTATTTGTATGATTAAGTGAGCTGGTGTGTGTATAACTGTATAGGTGAGTAAATGGCAGTGTGTTTAATTATTTGCATGACTGACTAGGTGTGTGAGTACCTCTATGGATGAGTGGCGGTGTTTGAGTGTCTATATAGGAGTAAGAGTGCATATGATAGTCCTGTACTGAGTGACCATAAGTATGAGTGACTGTACGGGTGAGTGAGTGGATGTGTGTGTGTAGACCTAAGAATCAGTGAGTGGGTATGTAGTTATTGGTGTTGGAGTGTCTATAGTTTTGCGAATGGCAATCTGTAATTTAGATTGGGTGTATCAAAGGTTATATTAGGGTGTGAGGAGCTGCATCAGATTATCATGTGGATGATGTCATCAGTGATGTCATTTGAGATGTCATCAGTGATGTCACTGACCATGTCATGAGTGATGTAATATGTGACGTCATCAGCAGTGCATTGCGGGCGCGAGTTATAGTTAGCTGGACTAACTATAACGGGGAATTTCACGGGTTTTGTACGAGTGCAATGTCCAACTAACTATAACTGTCCCTAAAACCTATGGTTTTTTCAGTGAATTTCAAAGGTTTTTTAAATGCTAATTTGTAACTATAACGTCCCTGAAACCTATGGTTTTTTTCAGTGAATTTCAAAGGTTTTTTAAATGCTAATTTGTAACTATAACATGTCTGAAACCTACGGTTTTTTCAGTGAATTTCAAAGGTTTTGTAAATGACAATTTTTAAATGTATTAATTGTTATATACATTTTTTTCATACTGATTTACTACATTTTTAGAAACAATTTTTTTTTTACATATTTTATTTTTTAAATTACATTGTAATTACATTATACATTACATTACAAAAAATACTTTCTCAGAATGAATTACTTTAGTTTAAATACTTTGCACATAGGCAATAGACTTTTAAGTACAGTAGTTACAGTTGTTGCAATGGGCAACACATTTTCAAACACAATGCAACATTCAGCTCAATGTGAATTTCTAGTTAAATGCAATTACTTACTTTATGGATTACTTTTCTAACCACAGGACTGGATCCTAGATTCAGTCCTGGGACATCTCCTGTAAACAGTTGAGTAAAAGCGTTTTGGTTACAGTCGTGATTTCTAAGGAATATTATTGTACTTTAAAAGTTGACACTTAGAAACTTTTTCTCATAGAATCACCAATGTTATCCTATGGAAGGAAATTCACTTAGAAGGTAAAAACTGTTATCGTTACTTTTTCTTACTCAGTGTTGGATCCTGGATCCAGCACTGGTGCATCTCCTGTAAACAGTTGAAAGAATGCGTTTAAGTCATACAGGCGATTTTTTAGGAATATTTGTAGTTTGTGAAAATCGACACTTTAAAACTTTTCTGCTGAAAACCAGACAATGGATTCCTATGGAAGAAAATATAAGTTACTGGTAAGTACGGTTAAAATTACTTTTCAGGGTCAGTGCTGGGCTAAAAGATGCAGCACTGGGTTCTCTCCTGATAACAGGTGAGTAAATTGGAATTCGTACTTTGGTTGATTTTAGAGGAATATTATAAAGTTCCAAAACTCCACACTTAGAAGAATTTCCAAGTGAAACCAGTCAATGTTAGCCTATGAAGGAAATTCAAGTTACCGGTAAGTACGGTTAAAATTACTTTTCAGGACCAGTACTGGGCTGAAAGATGCAGCACTGAGGTCTCTCCTGATAACAGGTGAGTAAATCAGAATTCGTATTTCGGCTGATTTTAGAGGAATATTTGTATGTTTCAAAAATCAACACTTAGAAACTTTTTCAGCAAAAAGCAGGCAATGATATCCTATGGAAGGAAATTCAAGTTACTGGTAAGTACGGTTAAAATTACTTTTCAGGATCAGTACTGGGCTGAAAGATGCAGCACTGAGGTCTCTCCTGATAACAGGTGAGTAAATTGGAATTCGTACTTTGGTTGATTTTAGAGGAATATTATAAAGTTCCAAAACTCCACACTTAGAAGAATTTCCAAGTGAAACCAGTCAATGTTAGCCTATGAAGGAAATTCAAGTTACAGGTAAGTACGGTTAAAATTACTTTTCAGGACCAGTACTGGGCTGAAAGATGCAGCACTGAGGTCTCTCCTGATAACAGGTGAGTAAATCAGAATTCGTATTTCGGCTGATTTTAGAGGAATATTTGTATGTTTCAAAAATCAACACTTAGAAACTTTTTCAGCAAAAAGCAGGCAATGATATCCTATGGAAGGAAATTCAAGTTACTGGTAAGTACGGTTAAAATTACTTTTCAGGATCAGTACTGGGCTGAAAGATGCAGCACTGAGGTCTCTCCTGATAACAGGTGAGTAAATTGGAATTCGTACTTTGGTTGATTTTAGAGGAATATTATAAAGTTCCAAAACTCCACACTTAGAAGAATTTCCAAGTGAAACCAGTCAATGTTAGCCTATGAAGGAAATTCAAGTTACCGGTAAGTACGGTTAAAATTACTTTTCAGGACCAGTACTGGGCTGAAAGATGCAGCACTGAGGTCTCTCCTGATAACAGGTGAGTAAATCAGAATTCGGATTTCGGCTGATTTTAGAGGAATATTTGTATGTTTCAAAAATCAACACTTCGAAACTTTTTCAGCAAAAAGCAGGCAATGATATCCTATGGAAGGAAATTCAAGTTACTGGTAAGTACGGTTAAAATTACTTTTCAGGACCAGTACTGGGCTGAAAGATGCAGCACTGAGGTCTCTCCTTATAACAGGTGAGTAAATCGGAATTCGTAGTTCGGATGATTTTAGAAGAATATTTGCACAATGGTGAAGGGCGGGGGTGGGGCCTGAGGTGACATCTGTGCAAACGCGCCCCGTGGCGCGTTTTAAGTTGGGGGATTAAGTCCCCTTGAATCCTGAGGGTCCCTAGGGACCAACTAGCCCTCCAGGAACCTCCAATATGTGCCAGGGGGCTGCGTTGCAGAGACGTGTAGAGAGGCCACACCCCTTTTTACACCTCTCTGCAACGCAGCTCTGTGGCGCTTTCTGGATGTACCTGTTGGGCTAGTTGGCCCCCAGGGACCCTCAGGATTGAAGGGGATTTAATTCCCCATCTTAATACGCGCCACGGGGCCTGTTTGCACACATGTCACCTGACGCCCCGCCCCCTCCCTTCACCACTGTGCAAACGCGCCCCGTGGCACGTTTTAAGTTGGGGGATTAAGTCCCCTTGAATCCTGAGGGTCCCCGGAGTCCAACTAGCCCACCATATACCTCCAAAAGCGCCACAGAGCTGCGTTGCAGAGAGGTGTAAAAGGGGCGTGGCCTCTGTACACCTCGCTGCAAGGCAGCCCCTGGCGCATACTGGAGGTTCCTGGTGGGCTAGTTGGCCCCCAGGGACCCCCAGTATTCAAGGGGAATTCGTTCCCCCTCTGCAAACGCGCCAGGGGGCGCGTTTGCAGAGTGGTGAAGGAAGGGGGCGGGGCCTGCGGGCCCGATCGTTTTTATTTTTTTAAAACATTTTTTGTCCCCTGAAGGGGGCTGTGTAGCCCCCTTCCTTTTTCCTGTTTATGGGCCCTGGGGACCCCAGCCCCCAGGGCCTTACCCCCTTTTTTTAATTAAAAATAAAAAAACGGGAAGGGGGCCGCGTGGCCCCCTTCCCTGGGCCTGTATTGGCCCCGGGACCCCATCCCCGGGGCCTGGCCTCTATTTTTATTCTTTGGAGGGGGCTGCGTGGCCCCCTCCTCTGGCCATTTAAGGCCCCGGGGACCCCATCCCTCGGGGCCGGCCATACCCTTTTTTTTATTTTTTTCATTTTTTTAAACTTTGGGGAGGGGGCCGCGTGGCCCCCTCCCGGGCCACTACTTGCCCCGGGGACCCCATCCCCGGGGCTGGCCCTCTCCGTTGGGGACTGTGGGGGTCCCCAATCCCCCACAGTCCCGCCGGCTCCCCGCGTCCCTTGGGAGCCGGCATTGCTTTACACATGGGGAGCAGCTAACATGCTGCTCCCCATGTGGAAAGCAGTCGGCTTTGGATATTGGAAGAGAGAGCAGGTTTCCTGCTCTCTCTTCCAATATCCAAAGCAGTTTGCTATGGCAGGACGGGAGCCGCGAGGCTCCCGTCCTGCCATAGCAAACTACAGTGTCCCGGGGTAGGCACCCCGGGACACTGCAGGAGCCGGCCCTGGGGGTGGCGGTCCCCAGGGCCATCAAGGGCTCCAGGAGGGGGCCGCGCGGCCCCCTCCCATTCAGGTCACAGCCCCGGGGAGGTGGTGGTCCCCGGGGCTCTGGGGTCCGTAACGGACCCCCATATTTAAATGTTTAGTGCCCCGGGAGGTGGCGGTCCCGGGCGTGTGGGGGCTGGAGCCCCCACACAGGTTTTTGAATTATAAAAAAAAGCCCCGGGAGGTGGTGGTCCCCGGGGCTGCGGGAGGGCTCAGAGCCCTCCCGCACCATTTAAAAAAAAGCCCCGGGGGTGGCGGTCCCCGGGGCTTGGGGGCCCTTGAGGCCCCCACACATAAAATTAACCCCCCACCATGCCCCCGGGACTTGGGCCACCCGGGGGCAAAATACAATCGAAGCGCGGAGACCGCGCTTCGATTTTTTTTTGGCAGGATTCGCGCACCCTGAGCGCATCCTGCCGATTTTTAAAAAAATTTTTTTTCTTTTTGCCCAGGGGTCCTTCTGGGACCCCCTGAGCAAACCTAGGGGGTCAGGGTGTTTCTACCCTGCCCCCTTTGTGCGCTTTGCGCATTTGTTTCTGTCCCTCGGTTCTACCGAGGGACAAAATGGCTGCCAACATTTCCTGAATCGGAATGTTGACAGCCAGCTGACAGCCAATTAACATGCAGCTCGTGATCGGGAGGGTACGCGGACCCTACTCGGCCATAGATATCACTATCTTTTTACTTTTGATTTTCTCAGCAACTACTGAACGGATTTACACCATTTAACAAAAAGGGTTCTTTCTGAACCAAGAACTACCTCTTTGCCAAATTTGGTGTAATTCCGTTCAGCAGTTCGGGCTGTAGCCGTGTCTAAAGTTTCCTATGGAAAATTGCATGGGGAAAACGCGTTTTGGGACCCCCTTTTTCTCGGCCCCCGCTGACGAATCCCCCGAGACTTTCAGGGTAGGAGCGGACCGGAGCGGGCCACAAAGTTTGAAAATTTTGCGAAGATACGTCAACCGGCAAGAGAGTTATTTCAAATAGAATGTCGCGGATTTCCTATGGATAATAGGTTGTAACTATAACTATCTACTGGCGACCGCCAGTAGATTATATATATATATATATATATATATATATATATATATATATATATTCACTGAAAAAACCATAGGTTTTAGGGAGAGTTATAGTTAGTTGGACATTTCACTCGTACAAAACCATAGAAATTCCCCCGTAACTCGCGCCCCCGCAATGCACTGCTGATGACGTCACATATTACATCACTCATGACATGGTCAGTGACATCACTGATGACATCACTGATGACATCACTGATGACATCATCCAGTAACTGTGTGTTTCTGTAAAGTTTAAATATGTTTAATATATATAGGGAAAGGCGTATTGAAGAATGAGTGGGTGTATAAGTGTCTGAATGGATGATTTAGTACGTGAGTGACTGACTACAAGTGAGTGATTAAATGTATCTTACTGAATGCATGGGTTAGTGACTAAACTGTGTGAATGTCTGTATCCGTCTGTCTGTTGGTTTGTAAGCGGCTGCATGGCTTTCTGAATAGCTACATGAGTGTCTACATGGGTTATTGATTGATTGTCTGAGTATCTGTATGGGTGCCTGAGTGTTTGTGTGGGTGGGGTGTGTGTGACTCTGTGCATAGATGTGTGAGTTGGTGATTCACTGGGTGCATGGTTTCAAGAGTGCATCTGTGATGGACTGTATGGGTGGGTGAGTGTGTGTATCGGTGTGTTAGTGATTGAATGTATATCTCAGTGGTACATGTGTGAGTAACTACATATGTGAAAGGCAGTATATATGTGTGTTGGAGTATATAAATGGCTATAAGTGAGAGTGTGTGATTGTGAGAGTGGCTGTATGGATGAGTGTGTACTTGTATCAGTGATTGTATAAGAGCGTAAGAATGTGCTAGTATTTGCATGAGTAAGTGAGCTGGTGTGTGTATAACTGTATAGGTGAGTAAATGGGTGTGTGATTACGTTTTTGCATGACTGACTAGGTGTGTGAGTACCTCTATGGATGAGTGGCGGTGTGTGAGTGTTTATATAGGTGTATGAGTGCATATGATAGTCCTGTACTGAGTGACTAAGTATGAGTGACTGTACGGGTGAGTGAGTGGATGTGTGTGTAGACCTAAGAATCAGTGAGTGGGTATGTAGTTTTTGGTGTTGGAGTGTCTATGGTTTTGAGAATGGCAGTCTGTAATTTAGAGTGGGTGTATCAAAAGTTATATTAGGGTGTGAGAAGATGCATGAAATTATCACATGGATGATGTCATTTGAGATGTCATCAGTGATGTCATCAGTGATGTCACTGACCATGTCATGAGTGATGTAATATGTGACGTCATCAGCAGTGCATTGCGGGGCGCGAGTTATAGTTAGCTGAACTAACTATAACGGGGAATTTCTATGGTTTTGTACGAGTGAAATGTCCAACTAACTATAACTGTCCCTAAAGCACAAGTTACTAACTTGTGTAACGATATATCTGTAAGAGACAGTAGTTAGTGACAGATTCCTTACCTTAGAATATCCCCAGGCGTCAGGCTGGATCCGGAAAGTTTTTTGCGTAGCAGTACCCTTGCGCGTCGGTAGGCGGAGTCGTGCGGCTCCGCGCCCGTCGTAGGCGTCGTGATCGCCGGGATGACGTCGCGGGCAGTACTTAGAAGTCGCCCCTGCGCGCTGACGTCAGTTCTGTACACGACTTTCCGCGCCAGGAACGCAGAGCCATGCAAGAAGCTGACATAGGTGTCTGAAAAATACTAGGGCCCTGAAAGGGATGTCCTTAACCCTAGAAATCAGTTCGCAGAACGGGAGGATGGAGTGGGCGGTAAGGAATCTGTCACTAACTACTGTCTCTTACAGATATATCGTTACACAAGTTAGTAACTTGTGCATCTGAAAGAGACACGTTAGTGACAGATTCCTTACCTTAGAATAGATACCCCAGCAATACCAACCCCGGTGGTGGGTCTGCGAACAAAGATCAGACAAGGAAGTCCTGGAGGACAGAACGGCCAAAGAAGCCGTCCCTCCGGACCTGACTGTCAAGGCAGTAATGCTTTGTAAACGTGTGCAGCGAGGCCCACGTAGCTGCCTGACAAATAACCGGCAGCGGAACACCGCGGCCCAAAGCCGTGGTAGCAGCCGTTGCCCTGGTGGAATGGGCCCGCAGCCCAACAGGAGGCTCCTTCCTAGCCAAAGAATAGCAGGTCTTGATGCACAAGGTAACCCAGCGGGAGATGGTCCTCTTGTGCACCGCCCGACCTTTTTTGGCGCCCACGTAGCCAACAAAGATCTGGTCATCCACCCGGAAGTGTTTTGTGCGGTCAATATAGAAGGAGAGCGCACGTTTTGGGTCCAGACGGTGGAGCCTCTCTTCCTCTCTGGAAGGATGCGGAGGCGGAAAGAAGGTGGGCAAAGTGATGGTCTGCCCAATATGGAAAGCAGTAACCACCTTTGGCAAGAAGGACGGACGCGTCCGAAGAACAACCTTGTCCGGATGAACAGACAGAAAGGGAGGTTTGCAAGATAGAGCCTGGAGCTCACTCACCCGCCGAGCGGAGGTGATGGCCACCAGAAAGGCTGTCTTCAGAGTCAGAAGACGAAGAGGACAGTTATGTAGAGGCTCAAATGGAGCGCACATTAAAAAGGTAAGAACCAAGTTCAAGTCCCACTGAGGCATCACAAACGGAACAGGAGGGAAGAGGTGAGTAATGCCTTTTAAGAACCTGTTAACAACAGGGGACTTGAAAAGGGAGGGCTGATCAGGAAGCCTGAGGAAGGCCGAGATAGCACAAAGATAACCCTTGATGGTACCCAGGGCAGAACTCTGTTGGGCCAGAGAAAGAAGGAACAGAAGGACCTCAGAAAGAGGGGCAGAGGGGGGATTCACAGCCTTTGCTGTGCACCATGCCACAAATTTGTTCCACCTGCAGGCGTATACCACCTTAGTGGAGGGACGCCTGGCTGCCAGAATCACATCACAAACTTCGGGAGGCAAGTCGAAAGGAATCAACTGCCGCCGCTCAATCTCCACGCAAGCAGGTGTAGACTGGACAGGTTCGGGTGGAGGACCGTCCCCTGCTGCTGCGACAGAAGATCCTCCCGAAGAGGCAGACGGATCGGGGATCTACGCTCATATTGAGTAGCTCGGGATACCAAACTCTTCGAGCCCAGTCCGGAGCCACAAGAATGACTTGGGCCCGGTCGTGCCGAATCTTCTTCAACACTCTGGGTAGAAGTGGTATAGGCGGAAAGGCGTACAATAGACCGCAACTCCACTCGTGACGAAAAGTGTCGCCGAGCGAGTGCCGCCTTGGAAATTCCAACGCGCAGAACTGATGACATTGCGCGTCCTCTTCGGTGGCGAATAGATCTAACCAAGGCTCTCCCCATTGTAGAAAGAGTCCTTGCGCCACTTCCGAGTGAAGACGCCATTCGTGATCCATCATGCACCTGCGGCTGAGTTCGTCCGCCCTGGCGTTCAGGAAACCTGCCAGGTGTTGAACCATCAGGAACATGCCCTGATGTTCCAGCCATGTCCAGAGGCGCAGAGCCTCCTGACAAAGGGTCCAAGACCCCACCCCGCCCTGTTTGTTGCAGTACCACATGGCGGTGGTGTTGTCTGTGAACACCTGCACTACCTTCCCTTTGACAGAGGGAAGGAATGCCTTGAGTGCAAGTCGGATCGCCCGGAGCTCCAGAAGGTTGATATGGAGCCGGGACTCCGCCGGAGACCAGAGGCCTCTGATCTCCGCCTCTCCCATGTGACCGCCCCATCCCAGAAGGGACGCGTCCGTCACAACTGTGTGCTCTGGCTGGGGAAGGGAGAGGGATCTGCCCATGACCCATTGCCGGTTCGAGAGCCACCACTGCAACTGTCTTGCAGTCCCCTCCGAGATCTGGACGTGATCGGACAGGTTGCCCTGGTGCTGCGCCCACTGGAACTTCAGGTCCCACTGCAGAGTCCGCATATGCCATCTGGCATGATTGACCAGCAGGATGCAGGAGGCCATGAGGCCCAGCAGCCTCAGGGTCATCCGTACCGAAACCCAGGATAAAGGCTGAAAGATCGGAATCATAGCCTGAATATCCCGGACTCGCCGTTCGGGAGGATAGGCCCGAAACTGCGTCGTGTCCAGAACCGCTCCGATGAAAAGGAGCTGTGGAGAAGGAATCAGATGTGACTTCGGCACATTGATGGAGAACCCCAGCGAGTGCAGGAGTTCGGCTGTAGTCTGGAGGTGGGAGACGACTGCCTGGGACGAGCCCGCCTTCAGCAGCCAGTCGTCGAGGTAGGGAAGACTGAAACCCCTGCCCGGCGCAGATGAGCTGCGACCACCGCCATCACTTTCGTGAACACCCGAGGGGCACTGGTAAGGCCAAAGGGGAGCACGGTGAACTGAAAATGCTCGGGGCCTACCGTGAACCGAAGGTAACGCCGGTGGGCCGGCAGGACGGGGATGTGGAAATATGCGTCCTGCAAGTCCAACGCTACCAACCAGTCTCCAGGGTCGAGGGCAGTCAAGACCTGAGCTAGGGTGAGCATCTTGAACTTCTCCTTCCGGAGGAAGCGATTGACGTTCCGGAGGTCCAAGATAGGACGCATGTCCTCCTTGTCCTTTTGGGCACCAGAAAGTAGTGGGAGTAGCAACCACGCCCTACTTCTGGGGTCGGAACATGCTTGATGGCCCTCTTGGTCAAGAGGGCCGTGACTTCCTTCTGTAGAAGCACCAAGTGATCCCCTGACATGCGGTGGAATTGAGGTGGCATGGCTGGGGGGGGGTTGTCTCGAAGGGGAGGGAGTAGCCCCTTCGGACAATGTCCAAGACCCACCTGTCCGAGGTGATGGTGCGCCAGTGGGGAAGGTGATGGCGGACCCTGCCCCCTACTGGCGTGCTGTGCACCTGAAAGGAGGGACTAGGAGGGCTTGGAGGCCGCGGACGGGTTGGAGGTGGTGGCCTGACCCGCACGCTGGTTGCCCGATCCGCCACGGCGGAATCCACGTCCTCGGCCACGCGAAGACGCCTGCTGCGCGGGCCGGTGGCTGGGCTGCTGACGTTAAGGGGCGCCCCTACCATGGCCACGATAGGGGCGAAAAGCAGAAGTCAGCGGAGGGCGTGTAGCAGAAAGGCCCAGGGACTTGGCAGTAGCCCGTGAGTCCTTAAAGCGCTCCAACGCATGGTCTGCTTTGGACCCAAAAAGACCGACTCCATCAAAGGGCATGTCCATGAGAGTATTCTGGACATCCCCTGAAAAACCAGTGGTTCTCAGCCAGGCGTGGCGTCGGAGCGCCACCGTCGTTGCAATAGACCTGCCCAGCGAGTCGCCGGTGTCAAGGCCACAACGTATAGTGTATTTAGCCGCATCCCTTCCTTCCGCAATGGCGCGGGAAAGCAGTGTCTGGACCTCCTCAGGACACTGGGGCAAAACATCCGCCACCGAATCCCACAGGGAGTGGGTATATCGGCCCAAAAGACAAGCGGTGTTAACAGACCGCAAGCCAGCACTGGAGGAAGAAAACCTTTCTTCCCAAACTGATCCAGGCGTTTGGATTCCCTATCCGGAGGGGCGGTAGGGAAGACGGTTTGGGAAGCGGAGGCTTGGACAACCAAGCTCTCAGGAGTGGGGTGGACAGAGAGAAACAGGGGGTCGTCCGGAGCTGGGCGATGGCGTCGTGACACGTTCCGATCCACAGGAGCCCCTGTGTTGGGCTTGGACCAGGCGCCCAAGAGAACGTCAGTGAGGGCGTCGTTAAACGGCAGCACAGTCTCCGCAGAGGAGGCTGCCGGCTGAAGCACCTCTGTCAAGATGTTAGGCTTGACCGTCAAAGTAGGGAGTTGGAGACGTAAGGCCCCAGCTGCCCTACGCAACACCGTACCAAAATTGGCTCCCTCCTCCGTAGCCACGGGAGGAGACAGCATGCCAATGTCAGGGGAAGTATCCAGACCACTGGCCTCCCCTAGACTCTCTGTCCAGTCCTCATCGTACTGACAGTGTCGTGTCAGAGGGTCATCAGACCCCTCCCAGTCCAACTGGTCCTGCTCTGGTTCAAAATAAGGAGGAGGAGGGACAGTTGGGACCCAAGGTCCCATCGGCGCCGGAGCCGGCGTCGAGCGACGTCGGTCCGGAGCCATGTCCGGAGCCGGAAGGAACTGGGGGACGACGCCGCCCGGAGCCCAGGGCGGCGTCGAGAACGGCACCGGAGACATCGGCGCCGGTGGAGGTGTCGTTAGGTCGACCGGCGTCGATGGGGGTTGTGGAGCCGGGATCGAGGCCGGGGCCGAAGCCGTCGGCGACGCCGGAGCAACCCCATCAGGGCCCGCGGGGCCCGAAGGCGCACCAGAGGGGCCTGAAGGCCCGAAGAGGCGGGCCATGGCCGACAGGAATTCCTGCACTTTGGCCGGATCCGCCCCCGAACCCGGGAAGGGCGGGTATGGCGGGGGCGACTCCACAGGCATGTCCGGGGCCGCGGGGCGGTGCCGGGAGGGGCCTCAGCCGAGTCGCGAGACCGGCGAGGCGAAGTCCTAGAGCGATGATGCTTTTGGACTTCTTGTGTTTCGACTTACCGGACGAAGAAGACTTCGACGCCGACGACCGGTGTGGACTCCGCGATCGACCCCTGGACCTCTCACGCGACCGGGGCTTCCGCGGAGCCGAATGCCGGGCCTCGAGGAGCTTTCGAGACCGCTCTCGCAAAGCTTTCGGGTTAAGGGCCTGGCAGTCGGTACAAGACTCCGTGTCGTGGCCTCGGCCGAGGCAGAAGAGACACTCCCAATGCGGGTCGGTGACGGACATCATCCGCGCACAGGCGCCGCAACGTTTGAAACCGGGCATCCCTACGACACCTTGAGAGATGAAAAAACAGTGAAAAAATTCAACAAAAAGTATTGTCAAAAAATGACCAGGGCACTGCTCTTCCCGGATCTGCGCTTGCTGGCGCGGAAAAAGAAGAACTGACGTCAGCGCGCAGGGGCGGCGTCTAAGTACTGCCCGCGACGTCATCCCGGCGATCACGACGCCTACGACGGACGCGGAGCCGCACGACGCCGCCTACCGACGCGCAAGGGTACTGCTACGCAAAAAACTTTCCGGATCCAGCCTGACGCCTGGGGATATTCTAAGGTAAGGAATCTGTCACTAACGTGTCTCTTTCAGATACCTATGGTTTTTTCAGTGAATTTCAAAGGTTTTTAAATGCTAATTTCTAACTATAACGTGTCTGAAACCTATGGTTTTTTCAGTGAATTTCAAAGGTTTTTTTAAATGCTAGTTTCTAACTATGCCTACAGAGGTAGGACATGTGAAGAAAGAAGAAAAAACGCACAGAAAGAAGCAAAAGATGTGCAGAAAGAACCAACAGAGGAGCAGAAAGAGGCCTTGTTGCAAAATCATCCTGTGCCCACAACTTTTTCAGACGGGTACAGGTGGTAACTGACTCTGACTAACCAGAGCCAGTGCTATGCTAAAAGACACTTAGAATACAGTGAAAACACCTACATACACTAGGGAACACTATGCGTTGGGGTACCCCTGTGATTAGCATGACCTCCTCTGCAAGTCCCTAGTACATAATAGGGCAGGGGGATTAAAACTACCTCTTAAAACGCGCTACAGGGCGCGTTTTAAGTTGCGGATTAAGTCCCCTTGAATCCTGAGGGTCCCTGGGGCCCAACTAGCCCACTAGGTACTTCCAGTAAGCACCACAAGCCTGCGTTGCAACGCCTGTAACAAATTGTGCAGTTGTGTTTAGGTAGTGAAGAGGGTCGTGCTGGGGGTAGTGTTTTAGGGTTTAGGGTAGTGCAGTGGTGTTTGTGTAGTGTAGGGGGTCATGCTGGGGGTAGATTTAGGGTTTAGGGTAGTGCAGTGGTGTTTGGGTAGTGTAGGGAGTCGTGCTGGGGGAGTGTTTTAGGGTTTAAGGTAGTGCAGTGGTGTTTGGGTAGTGTAGGGGGTCGTGCTGGGGGTAGTGTTTTAGGGTTTAGGGTAGTGCAGTGGTGTTTGGGTAGTGTAGGGGGTCGTGCTGGGGGTAGTGATTTAGGGTAGTGCAGTGGTGTTTGGGTAGTGTAGGGGGTACTGCTGGGGGTAGTGTTTTAGGGTTTAGGTTAGTGCAGTGGTGTTTGGGTAGTGTAGGGGTACTGCTGGGGGTAGTGTTTTAGGGTTTAGGCTAGTGCAGTGGTGTTTGTGTAGTGTAGGGGGTAGTGTTTTAGGGTGTAGGGTAGTGCAGTGGTGTTTGTGTAGTGTAGGAGGTCGTGTTTTAGGGTTTAGGGTAGTGCAGTGGTCTTTGGGTAGTGTAGGGAGTTGTGCGGGGGTAGTGTATTAGGGTTTAGGGTAGTGTAGGGGTCATGCGGGGGTAGTGTTTTAGGGATTAGGGTAGTGCATTGGTGTTTGGGTAGTGTAGGGGGTCATGCGGGGGTAGTGTTCTAGGGTTTAGGGCAGTGCAGTGGTGTTTGGGTAGTGTAGGGGTCGTGCTGGGGGAGTGTTTTAGGGTTTAGTGCAGTGGTGTTCGGGTAGTGTAGGGGGTCGTGCTGGGGGAGTGTTTTAGGGTTTAGGGCAGTGCAGTGGTGTTTGGGTAGTGTAGGGGGTCGTGCTGGGGGTAGTGTTTGAGGGTTTAGGGCAGTGCAGTCGTGTTCGGGTAGTGTAGGGGTTGTGCTGGGGGTAGTATTTTAGGGTTTAGGGTAGTGCATTGGTGCTCGGGTAGTGTAGGGGGTGGTGTTTCAGGGTTTAGGGCAGTGCAGTGGTAGGGCAGTGCAGTGGTGATCGGGCAGTGTAGGGGGTCGTGCTGGGGGTGGTGTTTCAGGGTTTAGGGCAGTGCAGTGGTGTTCGGGCAGTGTAGGGGGTGGTGTTTCAGGGTTTAGGGCAGTGCAGTGGTAGGGCAGTGCAGTGGTGATCGGGCAGTGTAGGGGTGGTGTTTCAGGGTTTAGGGCAGTGCAGTGGTGTTCGGGCAGTGTAGGGGGTCGTGCAGGGGGTGGTGTTTCAGGGTTTAGGGCAGTGTAGGGGGTCGTGCTGGGGGTGGTGTTTTAGGGTTTGGGGCAGTGCAGTGGTGTTCGAGCAGTAAAGGGGGTCGTGCTGGGGGTGGTGTTTCAGGGTTTAGGGCAGTGCAGTGGTGTTCGGGCAGTGTAGGGGGCGGTGCAGGGGGTGGTGTTTCAGGGTTTAGGGCAGTGCAGTGGTGTTCGGGCAGTGTAGGGGGTGCTGCAGGGGTGGTGTTTCAGGGTTTAGGGCAGTGCAGTGGTGTTCGGGCAGTGTAGGGGGTCGTGCTGGGGCTGGTGTTTCAGGGTTTAGGGCAGTACAGTGGTGTTCGGGCAGTGTAGGGGGTCGTGCTGGGGTTGGTGTTTCAGGGTTTAGGGCAGTGCAGTGGTGTTCGGGCAGTGTAGGGGGTTGTGCTGGGGCTGGTGTTTCAGGGTTTAGAGCAGTGCAGTGGTGTTCGGGCAGTGTAGGTGGTCGTGCTGGGGCTGGTGTTTCAGGGTTTAGGGCAGTGCAGTGGTGTTCGGGCAGTGTAGGGGTCATGCTGGGGCTGGTGTTTCAGGGTTTAGGGCAGTGCAGTGGTGTTCGGGCAGTGTAGGGGTCTTGCTGGGGCTGGTGTTTCAGAGTCTAGGGCAGTGCAGTGGTGTTCGGGCAGTGTAGGGGGTCTTGCTGGGGCTGGTGTTTTAGGGTTTAGGGCAGTGCAGTGGTGTTCGAGCAGTGAAGGGGGTCGTGCTGGGGGTGGTGTTTCAGGGTTTAGGGCAGTGCAGTGGTGTTTGGGCAGTGTAGGGGTCATGCTGGGGCTAGTGTTTCAGGATTTAGGGCCGAGCAATGGTGTTCAGGCATTGTAGGGGTTTTGCTGGAGGTGGTGTTTCAGGGTTTAGGGCAGTGCAGTGGTGTTCGTGCAGTGTAGGGGGTGGTGTTTCAGGGTTTAGGGCAGTAGTGTTCAGGCAGTGTAGGGGGTCTTGCTGGGGGTGGTGTTTCAGGGTTTAGGGCAGTGCAGTGGTGTTCCGGCAGTGTAGGAGGTCGTGCAGGGGTGGTGTTTCAGGGATTAGGGCAGTGCAGTGGTGTTCGGGCAGTGTAGGGGGTCGTGCTGGGGGTGGTGTTTCAGGGTTTAGGGCAGTGCAGTGGTGTTTGGGCAGTGTAGGGTGTCGTGCTGAGGGGTGGTGTTTCAGGGTTTAGGGCAGTGCAGTGGTGTTCGGGCAGTGTAGGGGTGGTGTTTCAGGGTTTAGGGCAGTGCAGTGGTGTTTGGGCAGTGTAGGGTGTCGTGCAGGGGGTGGTGTTTCAGGGTTTAGGGCAGTGCAGTGGTGTTCGGGCAGTGTAGGGGGTCGTGCTGGGGCTGGTGTTTCAGGGTTTAGTGCAGTGGTGTTCGGGCAGTGTAGGGGGTCTTGCTGGGGCTGGTGTTTCAGGGTTTAGGGCAGTGCAGTGGTGTTCGGGCAGTGTAGGGGGTCGTGCTGGGGTAGTGTTTCAGGGTTTAGGGCAGTGCAGTGGTGTTCGGGCAGTGTAGGGGGTCGTGCTAGGGTATGTGTTTCAGGGTTTAGGGCAGTGGTGTTCGGGCAGTGTAGGGGGTCGTGCAGGGGCTGGTGTTTCAGGGTTTAGGGCAGTGCAGTGGTGTTCGGGCAGTGTAGGGGTCGCGCTGGGGGTAGTGTTTTAGGGTTTAGGGTAGTGCAGTGGTGTTTGGGTAGTGTAGGGGGTCGTGCTGGGGGTAGTGTTTTAGGGTTTAAGGTAGTGCAGTGGTGTTTGTGTAGTGTAGGGGGTCGTGCTGGGGGTAGTGTTTTAGGGTTTAGGGTAGTGCAGTGGTGCTAGTGTAGGGGGTCGTGCTGGGGGTAGTGTTTAAGGGTTTAGGGTAGTGCAGTGGTGTTTGGGTAGTGTAGGGGGTCAGGCTGGGGGTAGTGTTTTAGGATTTAGGTTAGTGCAGTGGTGATGGGGTAGTGTTTTAGGGTTTAGGGTAGTGCAGTGGTGTTTGTGTAGTGTAGGGGGTCATGCTGGGGGTAGTGTTTTAGGGTTTAGGATAGTGCAGTGGTGCTTGTGTAGTGTAGGGGTCGTGCTGGGGTAGTGTTTTAGGGTTTAGGGTAGTGCAGTGGTGTTTTTGTAGTGTAGGGGGTCATGTTTTAAGATGCAACGCTCCAATACCTGACCAGTCTGCACTACATAAAACTGCAAAAAACTAAAAATAAAAAGTGTTTTGCACACTTTTGTCATTGGGCTATATGTGGGCTACATCTGGGTAATATTTGTGCTACATTTGGGCTCTTTTTTCACTGGTGGCCATCTTGGAAGACTTCTTTATTATGAAGTTTCCAAATTTCCTCATTTTCTGCAGTTTCCTCAGTAGGAAATGCTTTCAGTTTTTTACTTTGATTCCATCAAGAAGGCATTCAGATGTGTCACACATTTGCCATAAATTCAGAATGTTATTACTCTAGTTGTTCATTAGATCACTGTAGTAAAGCTACTGCTCACTAAGGAGTTAACTGGAAGTCTACTGCTGGTATTGAAAGTAATTGTTTCAGTCTGCATGTCAGAATTTTCTAATGAAATAGAAGAGGATTTGAGATCTCACTTAAAACATGTCCTAATTTTTCTTTCTACAGCACTAACCATAATTTCTATGGCAAAATGAACCCCCTCATTTTGTTCCTTTTTAAATTAAATGTTTTAAGTGTTACCAGTTTATTCCAATCAAGATGGCTTCAGGTGTGCCATACGTTTGTCATAAGTAAGGCTGTTAGCACTCTAGTTGTTCTTTAGAACACTCTGGGAAGCTGCAGTAGAACACAAAGGCATCAACTGACAGGCTGCTCCTGTTGAAATATAACAGGAAGATATTTGAGATCTCACTTAAAACATGTCCTAATTTTTCTTTCTACAGCACTAACCATAATTTCTATGGCAAAATGAACCCCTCATTTTGTTCCTTTTTAAATTAAATGTTTTAAGTGTTACCAGTTTATTCCAATCAAGATGGCTTCAGGTGTGCCATACTTTTGTCATAAGTAAGACTGTTAGCGCTCTAGTTGTTCTTTAGAACACTCTGGGAAGCTGCAGTAGAACACAAAGGAATCAACTGACAGTCTCTGCCCTTGTTGGATGTACATGTTTTACTGACAATGTCAGACTTCATTCTCACATGACTGAGAAAGATAATGTGAATTTACAGAAAATATGCTCTCATTTTAGCTTCTGGGGCACCTTCCAAAACTGTATGGGACAAGCATGTGAAAATAGTTCTCTCAAACATGATTCATGATATCCCAGCAGAAGGTTTTTCACAGGGTAAAATCACCTTAGAACACACCACAATTCCTGAAATTAGTATGGTACCATCAACAAATGAATTCTAATGTAACTAAAGTCTGTTATCACCCTTTATAGTTCTCCTTTTGGTAACCCTCAAAATCTTCGATTCACTACAATGCATTTCAAAGGGGTACTATCATTTATATTGGTCCCAAGATGGCTGCCAGCAATTCCAGGATGAAGTGCTGACAGCCAATCAGATCTCACGATGACATGTGTGGTTAGGCTCCGCCCAGATATATATGTGTTTTTACTTTTGATTTTCTCCGCAACTACTGAACGGATTTACACCATTTAACAAAAGGGTTCTTTCTGAACCAAGAACTACCTCTTTGCCAAATTTGGTGTAATTCCGTTCAGCAGTTCGGGCTGTAGCCGTGTCTAAAGTTTCCTATGGGAAAATGAATGGGGAAAACACGTTTTGGGACCCCCTTTTTCTCGGCCCCCGCTTGACTAATCACCCTGAGACTTTCAGGGTAGGAGCGGACCGGAGCGGGCCATAAAGTTTGAAAATTTCGCGAAGATTCGTCAACCGACGCAAGAGTTATTTCAAATAGAATGTCGCGGATTTCCTATGGAAAATAGGTCCTAACTATAACTATCTACTGGCGACCGCCAGTAGATTGTAGAATATATATATATATATATATATATATATATATATATATATATATATATCCATCATGTAGGCAGAGTTCAGCCAGGTCTCTGTGAGGAAGATGACATCCGGGGTGAGGGATGAGATCGTGTCCCTGATCTCCATGGCGTGTTTGCATTATCGTGCATTGAGCAGAATGCACTGGAGCTGTGCCATGGTGGTCTCGGTCAGCGTGATGAACGCAGTTGTGTTTGCGGTATCTACGGCGTGGTTAGTTGCTTTAGTGTTGCAGGTGAAGCAGCAGTGCTGGCAGAACGATCTTCTGGTGGAGCATGAAGATGTGCTGCAGCAGTTGTCGATGTGCCCGGGATCCAGGCCTCGGAGGTCTGCAGCAGGGTGGAAGAGCCAGCGTTCCTGGCACTGGGCACGGTACGGGCGCATACGAGCTTGCCTTTTGTGCGCCTTCGGGGTGGCAGCGCTGCAGCCTCCATTAATAATGTCCTGGGATGGAGCATTGGGAGACGAGAAGCGGGAGGGAAAGGAGATGCAAAAAATGGTGGGAAAATTAGCTGCGGCAGGGGAGCAGCGGCAAACAGCAAGGCAAACAACAAGAACCAATAGAGACAAAAATGGGATACAAGATCGCAGCAAACAGTAAAAACATTTGAAATCAGGCAATGAACACTGGCGGCAATACACACGGCGAGCTAAAAAACAGCCGCTGGAGGCGAGCGACACGCAGCAGAGGGGGAGCTCGCACTAGGACCTGCTCAATGGGGTTGAGCTGCGGCCTCCATTAAGTAGGTCCTGGGAGGGGCATCGGGAGGCCGGAAGTGGGAGGGAAAGGAGCGGTGGGAAAGAAGCAGTGAAAAACAGCAGGAAAACAAGCAGCAGTGGGGGAGCGTCGGCAAACAGCAGACTCACAGCAAGGCAAACATCAAGAGCCAATACAGACAAAAATGGGATACAATGTAGCAGCAAATAGTTAAAACAGTAAAAAGCAGACAATGAGCACAGATCGCAATACACAAAGAGCTAAAAAAAAA
This sequence comes from Calotriton arnoldi, assembly GCA_963921515.1. Classification (NCBI taxonomy): domain Eukaryota; kingdom Metazoa; phylum Chordata; class Amphibia; order Caudata; family Salamandridae; genus Calotriton; species Calotriton arnoldi. Next base: position 1,307,062 of record CAWUFW010003548.1, read on the forward strand.
AAAATAGCTGCTAAAGGAGAGTCACACATAGCAGAGGGGGAGCTGGCACTAGGACCGGTTAGTGATCCTTGCAGGTCCAAGCATTTCCAGTTGATGGAAATGCTTTTGTACTTTGCTATTATAGCCCCTAAGAAACTAATCTTTGAGGCAGGGAATAAAGACGAAATGATTATGTTCTATTGCAGGACTAAGGACATGCAAAGTTCAATACAGGCTTTGACAGAGTTGTTGGTAAGACTTTAGGATGAGCCTTTGATCATCTAGCTAAGGGTAGACTTGATGACCTAGACTTTGAAAGTGGGCAGCTACTGGAACCATGCACTTGATAAAGATTCTGGGTGCAGAGCGGAAGCCAAAGAGAAGGGCTCAGAACTGGTAGTGGCAACCGGCTACCTCAATTCTTAGGAATTTGCTATATTTCCGGTGAATGACAATGTGGAAATATGCATCTCTGAGATCTACTGAGGCCATTAATTTGTTTCTCAGTGGTTGGGGCTAAAACTTCTTGGAGTATGACTATTCTGAATGATTGCTCTCTCAGACTGAGATTGAGCTCGAGTATCTCTAGAATGGGCCTCAACTCTTTCGCTGTGTCATTTGTTTAGGAGAACGTTTTGGGACTAAAACCCCACATTTTGGTGATTTTTGGGACCATTTCCATGACTCTATTTTGTGGCATGGATCAAATTTCTGACTTCACTAAATGCAGACGCTTGAATTTTATCCAGGATGGCAGGGTTCCTGGAAGCGGTTTAATAATCTCCAATGTATGTTCATACTGGGAAAAGTCCAGCACTTTTTGTCTGTAGTGACTGCCTCTAAGTTTTTGTAGAGGGTAGATATTTTGCCTGTTACAGGGCCTGATGTTATGCCTCTTATTTTTAGAATCCAGTGCATGACGATTATCCGTGATGTTTGGTATCCTGATCATTTTGCTCTGTCTTAGGCTTTTGTGGCTATCTCGCAGAGGCCTGTTGACCATGCCAATATGAGTATGGTTGCTGTTGTCGGGCGCTTACTAAAACAACCATTTGCCATTGAATGGCATATCCGTGATCTTGTTTAGAACTCTGGCCTGAAAGATGTTGCCCTCAACCATCCCTGCCGGGGTAAGACTGCTGCAGCAGCCAGCTGCCTGACGCAGATGTTTGAGGTATCCATTACTCAGTCAGAGAGCAGCAGATGGTTTCTCACTCACAGAGGATAGCTTTGCCTTCATGCTTTTTATCCTCTGATAGAAATTACAGATACAGAGCTATATAGGACCACATCTGTCATATCGGATTGGGATTGCCAGGGCATTAGCAGCACTTTTTGACATAGCCGCCATAGGGGAGAATCTTTTCCCCGCCATTTCTATTCTGTGGCCTTCACGATCCGGTGGTGCTGAACTTGATGCCCTGGTCTTCGTTGTGCTGCCTCGTGATAACCAAATAAACCTTAGAGTGACCCGGGAGGCATAATGGTGAATTCTCCGGGAATTTTCTTTTATCATCAATTCACAGAACTATCGCTGCCATTCTAGCTGAAGCTAGCCTACATTTTATGCCTTCTTGCCAGATAGGATCTTGGCTTGATGTGATCTATTAATGGTATTGGACTGACCTGTCTGTCTGCTGGTTCTTTGAAGTCATACAGGAAACAGTCAGTTTCTTTTACTGCCACTGATGAATCTAATTTCATGGCTTTTCAATCTACCAGAGTGGAATCTGCCAATATCATCAGGTGGTGAATCTGCAGGTGGTGGACTTGGCAGGTTTGCCACTGGTACGATGTATTAATCCCATTCATCTCCCCTCGTGGGACTGTTGGGCGCATGTCACACTCTTCCACGTCTCTAAGTTGGTCATCATCCTATGTGGTTCAGGCACATCTAAAAACGGATGTACAGGTTGAAGTGGAGTTTGAGATCGATGATTTTCACCTTCTTGTGATGCTAGCGGTGCAGATGCCAGAGAACTGCGGTCTTGAGACAGAACAGATGTAGGCGCCTGCTGTAGGCCAGTTCTTAATAGTGTGTAGTAGCTTGCCATCATGTGCTATAGATTATTTTTTTTTAAATATCTTTTTTTGTGTGTTTCATCCGACAAGTAGAATCAGAATTCCAAACAGTAAGCATACAATGTGCATCATCAAGAGCAATAACGCTTATATACATTTATAATGTTATTTTCCACAATTTCAAACATCTATCTGCATTATTTGAGACCATACATGACCTTTATAATCAAGCATAGTTCCATGTTAGGGAATCGTGTGCCAGAGTGTAAGGCATTATCACGTAGTGGGCAGGAGATAGATGGGAGTAAGACATTAAGGACATAAGAATCATCTTACTATAACAATGCAGTATGAAAAGACACAGCACCACAGACATGGGCACAAGATCATTTTTTAACATAGGGGGAAGCTCACCCTCATCCCGCAGTTGATTTAGCAGGTAGCTATGTAGTGGATCCCATATATCTCTAGGGCGAGATCTGGGAGGCAGGAGTTTGCAGAAGTTGTCAGTTGGTCCTTACAATAAGTTAAGTCAGACAGCCATTTCTTGAATTTGTGAGCTCTTCTCCATCGCAATCTGCAAGCAATTCTGCGTTTTGTCAGGAGAAGGCTCAGTGCTACATATTTTCTGAAACTTGCCTCAACCTCCCCGTGTGTTTCAAAAGGGCTATAAGTGGAGTGATATGTACAGTTTGGCCTATCATATCAGTGAGTGCTGCGGCCACTTCTCTCCAGTACATCTGTATTGGGCCACAACACCAGGCCAGATGTAAAAAATCTGCTCCGTCCGTACCACATTGAACGCAGTTGTCCTTGGGTCGAAGATGATAATGGTGTAGTTTAACACGAGTGTAATACATTCTGTGGAGGAATTCATACTGAATTGTGCATAGTCTGCTACTAAAAGCGATTCTACCTGATGTATGTGTAGCAGAAGCACCATTGCTCATCTGTTAGTGGGGCACCTAAGTCTAATTCCCACTGAGCAAGGGTCTGACCTGCAGTGTAGGGTGTCTCCAGTTGAGCGGTGTAAATCGGGTGAGAGACAAGATGTAGCGGCGTTTCTGCCAGAAGCATCATATGTAAAGTAAACAGAGTGGGGTGTTCCCGCGGAAAGTCGTGAATGGCTGCTCTGACATTATGCCATAAGCGGATATATAGAAAGACATCAAGTGGGGATGGTGTCTCCCCTGCAAAGAAAGTATCTCTGCATACAAAGGAGCCTTCACTATAGAGATCGCCCCAAGTTACAATTAGAGTTTGTGAAGAAGCTGCCTACAGGCTGTCTCGTGTGATTGGTAGTAGTGGGTGATATGGCAGGGGGGGCAGAGTTCAGCAATGGTTTGCCCAGTTTCTAGGCCATTTTTGACCAAGCCATGGATGTGGATGCACCAGTGGAGTTCGAACGTGCCACGGAGCTTGTTAGAGCTCCCAAATTTGAAGTAGCGGGGACGGGGCCATGTAACGCCTAATGCAGGAGGAAGGGAGTAGGTTTGTACCAATGAATGGCGAAGTGTGCTTGGGCACATAGATAATAAAGCTCCGTATCAGGCGCTTCAAATCCGCCTCTAGAGAAAGGCAAAGGGAGTGTGTCCCGTTGGATACAGGTCTGTTTACCAGTCCATGCCAGACTAATCAGCAGTGTTCAAGTGCTTTGAAGAAGTGACGTCCCAGTGGTTGAGGAATATTGAGGAACAAATGTAGGAATTCACGCAAAATGACCATTTTTATGAGCGCAATGTGTCCCGCTAAACACAGAGGTAGTGAAATCCAGCGTGTGATACGTTCAGTGACAGTGGACAGCGCTGTGCCATAAATCACCTCAATAGTTTCCTCTTTGTTCCTTGACATTATCACTCCAAGGTAGCGGAGCTCAGTGGTGCACCACCTCAATGGAAAGTCCAGTGTGAATTGCTGTGTGGCTCGTGTAAGGGTAAATAGGTTAGATTTTCCCCAGTTGATTTAAATACCAGACAATCCCCCAAATTTGACAAATTTACGAGGCTCCATACTGAGACTGAGCTGAGGGTCTCTTAAGTAATGTCATCTGCATATAGCGAGACAAGTAGGTCTCGAGGGGTACCGGATTGCGTATTCTCGGTAGTGTTAGTGGAGTTTTGTAGACTGGCTCCATTGCCGAGGTAAAAAGTAAAGGTGGCAATAGGCACCCCTGCTGCATGCCTCTAGTGATGCTGAATGGAGCTGAAACCGAGCCATTAATCTTAATTCTTGCCATAGGATGCAAATAAAGGAGTGCAATCCATGTCAGAAAAGAAAGTGGGATCCCCATGCAGTGAAGGACAGTCATTCAATAGTCTTATTCCAGTGAATCAAATGCTTTGGTGGCATCCAGGAATACCGCCTCTGGAGCTAAATCTGGATTGCTGTCATGCAAAATAGAAAACAATGTGTGCAAAATGTGGAATGTAGATCTTCCCGGGACAAAACCCGATTAGTCCAGCCCAAACCAGAAATGTCATTAGGAGGGAGAGACGATTGGCCAGAACTCTTGCTAAAATTTCTGCATCACAGTTGATAAGCGATAGTGGCTTATAAGACTCAGCTGTCAGGGGTTTCCCCGGTTTGAGTAGGGCAATTAGCAAGGCCTCTCTCATGGATGGTGGGAGAAGGTCATTCATCCTAGCCTCCTAGTACACCAATTTTAGAATCAGAAGTTAGGTGCCAATATACATCATATAAAAGTCTGCAGGTAGGCCATCCAGCCCAGGGGCCTTACCGGATTGTAGCTGAATGATGGCCTCTCTGATTTCATCTTCCTCACAGTCAGCTGCAAGGAAGTTTCAGTGACTGTCACTTACCCAGCCAAGTGCAGCCTCGTTGAGGTAATCATCTATGTGGAAGTGTTGGGTCCTGCAAGACGTGTACAAGGAATCATAAAAGTGTGAAAAAGTGCATAAAAATCTGGAGTGTCTCTATACGTTGTCCCGTCTGCACCACGTATCTCTAGGATGTCATTAGCAGATTGTGGTTTTCGGGCCATGGTGGCTAGAGCACACCCCGGGCATTCCCCTTCACCATACGTTCTGCAGTTTAATGAAATTCAGTGATTATGGTTTTGATTTGAGTTGATAGGTCAGGATCGTTAGTCACTCAGTCATAATCCTTCAAGACCCATTCTAGCCTACCCAGCTGCTCCCATAAAGAACTCAGTCACCCACCCTTGGCCAGGCATATGCCTCGAATCAAGACTTTAAAAGCCTCCCACACCGTGCCCAGATCTGATACAGAGTCAATATTTCTAGCAAAGTCGAGGGCAATTTCTTGCCTCAATTCTTCCCAAAACAGGGTGTCTCGGAGAAGCCTGGGAGAGAGTCGCCATGACGCATACGCTGGTGGCGCAGCACCATCAGGACAGGAGAGTGATCAGAGTATGTTCGTCCTAGGTGTGTGATATACCTCACCCAGGGCCCTAGCCCTCTGAAGAATAATCAGTAGCCTGGCCTTGACCAGCTATCGTGTACCCCTGAATAGAACGTGCCCTCTTTAACTGTCTGGTGCGGTGTCCACCACACATCCAACAGATCTTGTATTTCCATAATCTCTTATTTGTCGCAAGCGGCATTACTGTGTTGAAAGACACTGAAATTTCAGCCCCATAAAATGTAAAATGAGTTTTGTCTGCAATTTGTCCTCCTAAACGGTCGCAGAAAGTGGGACCATCAATGTTAGGACCATAACAATTGACCAAGGTAACAGCTGTCGAGGCCAAACTGCCCAACATCAGGGAGAAGCGCCCTTGGGTATCATTCAATGCACCTTGCATGGCACTCCTTTGCGACTAGGGATAACTGTGCCCCTGCCATACATGGAGTATTGCCCGTGGGACGCCCAGCGAAAGGCAAATGCGGTGCTGGTGGACTCTATGAGGTGAGTCTCTTGTAGTAAGGCTATATGGACATTATGTTTATCAAGATAGGCCAGCAAGTGTCTGCATTTAGGTGGAGTGCCCAGCACTCTAACATTCCATGTCACGCAAATGTAGCAGGTGTTTGGTATCATTTTGCGTAGAAGTGACGCTGGTCATAATGAAGCAGATAGTTCAGCATGAAGCTGCAGTACTTAAGTAGAAGGTAAGAGTATGTGATGGAAACAGTTTAGTCCGGAGATGACGACTATGTAAACATTGCGACTTAAACAGTCCCTTTTTCCTCCTTCTCCCACAATGGCGGCCCAATCCCACTAAGAACACATAACCCATACAAACAAAAACATCGGCACACTTCAAAGCAATCCTAATATAATTAAACAGGGGAATCCCATAGTGGACCTCCAGTAAGCCAGGCAGGGGTCTACCTCGTTGGAACGAGGGTGTCCAGGGGGGAAATTAGTATTCGTTTCAAAAGTCTTGCCACCATTATACAGGGGTAGCAGACAGTCAACACTGGGGCTTAAGATGTCAGGTCAGGGGGGAGTGGTGGTCGACGTCACCCATACACAGCCATTAGAATAGGCAGTAGCGCCTCGTAGGTGGACCTGGGGGAGTCGGGAGGAGGTTTCTTTGGAGAGTTGCATATGAAGTTACGGTGCATGATGTCTACAGCCTGTTGCTGTCTCATGAAGTGGTCCTTCCTTGTGAATGAAGTGCGAAGTCGAGCTGGGTACATCATGGCATAGGGGATTTCAGCAAGCCGCAGCCTTTGTTAGATGGGTGCAAATTTCCTATGTGCTTCTTGTGCCGCCATGGTGATGCCCGGGTATATAGTACTGCGCTTCCCTCGTACTGAAGTGTCTTGTTCTCTCTGGCTAGGCGCAGGGCGGTGTCCCTATGGCGATAGTTGAGTAAATGGGTGATTATCGGTCTTGCAGGAGCGCTAGGAGGAGGTCGAGCCAGCAGCGCCCGATGCGCTTGTTCAACAATGAGCATTTTTGAGAAGGATTCTGCACCAAAGATGGTGTTAAGGAGCCGTTCAACAAAGTCCTTCATTTTCCAAGAGTTGGCGGATTCCGGGATTCCCAGAATCCGTAAGTTGTTCCGGCAGGATCTTGCTTCCAAGTCTTCGTTTTTGGCTGAGATGAGCCTGAGCACTTTTTCCATATTGAATAGTTCACCGCGAGTAGAGACAGTCTTCTACAATGGACAGTCTCTGTTCTGCCTCTATGAGGTGGCCATCCTGCTTCTCTAATTTTTGTGTGATGAGTCCATTCTAGTGCACATGGTGTCCATTTTTGTTTCGACTGAGGTTAGGCTCTGTTGCATGGCTATTAGGAGTGTTTTAATGTCTGTAGCATCAGGAATACCCTGTGCGGACGCGCCATCCTAACTAAGATGGTCAGTGCTGCCACTGGGGAAATAAGTGGACCGCCGAGACACAAATTGCAATTTAGTCTGTTTCCCATCTGTTTTACTCATGATTGCACTTTATGGAAACGTGTCAGCAGACCGGATTACAGTACGTCCCCCAGTAGCAGCAGGGCAGCTGTCAGGTAAGCTATGCGTCATGTCGGTGGTGTTCACCATCAGCCTCCAGGGTCCCTACTGCGACATGCAGTGTGACCCTGGTGATAACTAGCTTCAGAGTCAATAGGCACGGGCTTTGATGGGAATGCATGGTTATGAGAGTGAGCTTACTGATGTCCAGAGGTTTCACGACCCAGAGAAAGAGCATTCTCACCTGCTTAAGTTTTGGCTCTTTAGAATGAGGTGGATAAGCAAACAAAGTGGGCCATACCTATGGCTTTTAGAGCTGTCAGTGCCTAGTACTGCTGTTTTAAAGTTACAGAATGACTACACTTCAAAGATGGGGAATGATTTAAGCATGTGAATCTATGATCGATTCAAAGCTGCATAACATTCCTTTCCTTCATGTGCTTAGGACCGGGGGCACAGTCACTGTGTGGTAATAGAATCCTCCAGAGCCAAACTGTGCTTTCCTCAACTACTTGTTGCAGTACCACATAGCGGTGGTGTTGTCCGTTAACACCTGCACGAAATGCTTTCCATGCAAGCCGAATCGCTCAGAGCTCCAATAAATTTAAGTGGAGCGCCGACTCTGCCGGAGACCAGTGTCCCCTGATCTCCACCTCTCCCAGATGGCTGCCCCATCCCAGAAGTGACGCATCTGTCACAACTGTGAGATCTGTATGGGGAAGGGAGAGGGGTCTGCCGTTGACCCAATCGCGGTTTGTTAACCACCACTGCAGATCTTTTGCAGTTCCTTCCGAGATCTGAACCATGTCGGTGAGATTTCGTCGATGCTGTGCCCATTGGAACTTCAAGTCCCACTGCAGAGCCCGCATACACCAGCTTGCGTGTCTTACTAACAGGATGCAGGAGGCCATTAGTCTCAGCAGCCTCAGAGTCAGTCTCACCGAAATCCAGGATAGAGGCTGAAATATCGGAATCATAGCCTGAATATCCTGGACTCGCTGCTCGGGAGGTTAAGCCTGAAACTGCACTGTGTCCAGAACGGCTCCGATGAAAGGGAGCGTCTGAGAAGGAGTCAGGTGTGACATCGGCACGTTTACAGTGAACCCCAGTGAATGCAGGAGGTTCGCCGTAGGCTGACGGCGGGAGACGACTGCCTGGGACAAGGAATCCTTCAACAGCCAGTCGTCGAGGTAGGGGGAAGACTGACAACCCTAACCTGCGCAGATGTGCTGCGACCACCGTCATCACCTTGGTGAACACCCGAGGGGCACTGGTTAGGCCGAAGGGAAGCACGGTAAACTGAAAGTGCTTACGGCCTACCTTGAACCACAGGTAACGCCTGTAGCCCGGTAGGATGGGAATGTGGAAATACGCATCCTGCAGGTCCAACGCTACCATCCAGTCTTCTTGGTCTAGGGCAGACAAGACCTGAGCCAGAGTGAGCATTTTGAATTTCTCCTTTTTGAGGAAGAGACCGACAGTCCGAAGATCTAAAATGGGCTGTAGCCCCTTGTTCTTCTTTGGAATCAGAAAGCAGCGGGATCAGCAGCCACTACCTTCTTCTGAATCTGGCTCCCTAGGCCAAAAGAGCAGTAACTTCCTCTTGGAGCAACTTTAAATTATTCTCCATCAGCTGTTCCTGACTTGGCAGAATAGAAGGAGTAAAAGAAAGGAAAAGTAGAGAATAGCCCTCCTGGACGATCTGCAAAACCCACTTGTCCGATGTTATGGATCTCCAGTGGGGGAGATGACGAATTCTCCCTCCAACTGCAGTAGTGTGGTTCTGCAGAATCAGCTAGGAGTGCTTGGAGGCTGCGGCTGCTGGGGGCAGTGTGGAAGACTACTTATGGCCTCCATTCCAAGATCGGAATGCACTGCGTTCACGTCCACGCATGGCTTGGGCAGTCTGTGCTGGACGGTGGCTGGGATAGGGCTGACGCGGCTGGAAACCCCTTCCGTTGCCATGAAAGGGGCGAAAGGAAGGCTGGCCACGAGGAGAGGAGGAAAGGCCTAAGGATCTGGCCGTAGCACGAGAGCCCTTGAACCTGACAAGGGCAGAGTCTGCCTTTTCCCCAAAAAGTCGGGTTCCATCAAAGGGCATGTCCATCAAGTTGGCTTGGACATCGCCCAAGAAGCCGGTTGTACGAAGCCAGGCGTGGCGCCTCAGGGCCACCGTCGTTGAAATTGATCTGCCAACCGAATCGGTCGTATCTAACCCACACCGTATTGTGAATTTTGCTGCATCCCTCCCGTCCTTGACAGCTTCGGAGAGCACAGCCCAGGTTTCCTCCGGGACTTGTGGCAGAACTTGCGCAACTGTCTCCCAAAGGGAATGGGAGAAATGGCCCAATAAGCATGCAGTATTCACCGACCGCAATGACAGGCTGGGGGAAGAAAACATCTTCCCAAGTGAATCAAACCTCTTGGACTCCCTATCCAGAGGGGCGGAAGGGAATGCGCCCTGGAATATAGAGACCTGCACCACCAAACTCTCTGGGGTGGGGTGTTGGCTTAGGAACTTTAGGTCGCCCGGAGCTGGGCGATGGTGTGCAAACGTCCTATTCACAGGAGCCCCTGTGCTAGGTTTGGACCATGTTCCTAGAAGGACGTCCGTAAGTGCCTCATTAAAGGGCAATAGGAATTCGGCAGTGGAAGTCCCAGGTTGAAGCACCTCAGTCAGGAGATTAGTCCTGACCTGCACCGAGAGCAGCTCCAGTCAGAGGACCTCAGCTGCCCTCTTTACCACCATGGCTTAGGAAGCCCCCTCCTCCGTAGCCACTGTAGGTGGAGAGAGCATGCCAGTATCTGGGGAAGTATCTGGGGAAGTATCCAGACCACTGGCCTCCCCAAGTTCACCATTCCAGTCCAAATTCTCCTCAGAGACATCCTGGTTCTCAAGAGGGCACCGGGTTCGTCGCCAGGGAAGGTCGCACTGGCACGACCGGCATCGAATTGGATCTGGGATTGGATCCCTGAGGCCTCACCGGTGTCGTGGCCCGAGTCGATGGCGTCGAATCCAATGGGTCCCCTTCCGACCCTGCGGGGCCCGAAGGCTCACCACCAGGGCCGTTCTGCTCAAATACGCTGCACATGGCCTCGTAAAACTCTTATTTGAGCGGGAGTCACTCCAGCTCCCGGAAAAGGGGGGGGGGGAATTAAAGAAGTCGACTCTGGCTTCGGCTCCGCGGAACCATGCCTAGAGGGTCGGTGCGCCTTACCCTTTCTCGACGGATGCCAGTTGAGGTGAAGATGAAGTCCGCTTGGACTTCTTCTTGTGCCTCTTCCCCGAGTGCCCCAAGGACCTCGAATGGGAGGAAGAGGACTTAGGGCTCCGGGAGCGGTCTCCCGACCTTCTCTTCTTCGAATGGGACCGTGACCTCCTCGGAGTCTCGCTTGATAGTGTCGACTGCCGGGCCGTGAGTAACTTCATCGCTCGCTCCCTCAAGGTCTTCGCCCGACAGTCTGAACACGACTTTGTATCGTGGCCGCACTCGAGACACCAAAGAAATACACAGTGGGGATCGGTAACCGACATCATGCAGGAACAAGTCCCGCATGGTTTGAAACCGGTCTTCCTCGAAGGCATCCCTCGCACACGAAGTCGGTTTCCAAAAATTGCGACAAAAGTCGAGAAAAAGCCTGCCAAAAAGCAGCAGAGAGGTAGCTCTTCCCGGATCAGCGCTTAACTGGCACTGAAAGAAAAGAACAGACGTCCGCGTGCCTGGGTGGCGCCTATATAGGTACCGCAACATCATAACAGATGCTACCGACGCCGACGTCACGCGGAGCTGAATGGAGCCACCCGACGCAACGCGCAAGGGGTATTGCTCAGCAAAAGTTTCCGGATCCAGCCCGACACCTGGGAAATTCAAAGGTAAGGAATCTGCAGCTAGAAGTCTCTATCAGATAGGACCGCCAGGTTGTTCTCAAGAGAATATCTTATGTTGTCTGTAACTGCTATCACTGTAAAAAGGTCTGATATCAGATCGTGAAGGATACAGACACCCAATAGACTCAGTGTATTCTGTAAGTTGTTTATTAATGTGCTTTTCTAGAAGTTTGCTCATCAAGGGCAGAAGGGAAAAGGGACGATAATTAGATAGATCCGCTGCCGGGGCGTTAGCCTTCTTGCGAATAGGAATTATCTGTGCAGCTTTCCACGCTTGTGGAAGTTGGCCTTCCCTCATTGATAGATTAAGTATCGAGCAAATGGAGGGAGCAGGTTGATTGGATAGCAGGGAGGAAATCCTAGCTGGAATTAAATCCAAAGGTGACCCTGATTTGGCCGCTTTCAGCACTGCCTTCTCTGTGTCTACCTTGAGAGGGGTGAAACTATCAAAAAAGCGGATATTGTCCGAGGTAGACGGAGTGTGACTTATTGTTTCTAACAGAAAATCACTAGTGTAGGAGCTGGCTCTGTCCTCAGTTGTGAGTCCAAATCCCTCAATCAGAGTTCTCTTTGTGAGGTCCTAAGACCCAGCATCTGCCCCTGTAAGGGTCAGGAGTCTGTCTCTGCAGTTACCAGAGAACAGTTCCCAAAGGACTGCCCCCCAGTGTGACTTCTTCACTTCTCTCATTTCACAAGCCCTCTCAAAGGCTGTGAACCATTTTGTGATATCATCAGTCTTCATATTTAGGGACAATCCCTTTGGGGATTTTAGGATCATAAGATTGCTCTTTATCCTTATTAAGTAAATTGTTGCCACCACTGATTGGTGCTAGGCCCATCTCTGCCCTCTCTCTTTCTAGAGCCAGCAACCTGGTCTCTAGATCTAGTCTTTTGGTCAGCTTTACTAAAAGGCTGTCCTCCTCATTGAGGCTGTCCTCAGTGGTACCTGATCCACCTGTGTGGGATCTAGGTACTGAGAGGTTGATTCTTGGAGTCAAGGGTACTTGAACCCTTTTCTCCCTAAGAAGTGGAGGGGTGAGTCTACCAGGTTATCCCCTTCCTCATCTGACTTGTCTTCACCATTTTCAGATGGGTGGTCCTTAGCATACCCAGCCAACAGCTCCTGGAGCTTTTGTTTGGTGGGATGGGACCCCATAGCTATGTTTTTAATTTTACATAGGGACCTTAACTCCTTGAAAGACAAGTGAAGGTAAGGGGTGAGGTCGAGCTCCTCAACCAAGTCCACTATGTCATTGTGGTTATTTTCACTAACAGCCGGGTTCTTGTTTTGAGACATAGTTAAAAAAACTTCTAACCCCCCTAACCCTAGCTAAAGTGACTTTTTATTTTTCTAAAATTCTAAAGGGACTTAACCAAGGCCCTAACAAGACTTTTAGTAGTTTTGCAAAAAAAAGCCAATTTGAAAAATCAGAATTCTAAAGACAATTTAAGAGTTCTGTTGTGTGATCAGGTGGTAACCAAGTAGTCCAACAAATGAAAAGTTGTATATCCCACCGCTTATCCACCAATGTAGGAAGCTGGCTCTGTATATACTATACCAAAGTGAGGTATAGTGTGCACAGAGTCCAGTGGAACCCCAAAGGTAGGCAGAGGTAAAGTTAGATAGCACTTCACTCTCTATTTGTGGTAGTGTGGACGAGCAGTAAGGCAGTATCAGAGGACAGTGTTAAGCATTTGTTGTACACACTCAGTCAGCTAATGAATTCACACACTCAAAGACTGAACTTTAGACCAATTGTTTTTGTATCAAAAATTTCTTTTAGGTATTTTATTTCCTAGAACCAAGCAAGCCTGGCACAGGTAAGTGGTAAGTACTTTGCAGTAAATATACAGATTGTAACAGTTTGGATTGCAATTGTAAATGTACTTTGGTTTGATTACAGTAGTGTTACTGATAATGTAATGCTTTTCAGAATACAGTACATATACTTTGAATGGGACTTCCAGTAAGATTACAGGTAAGTTACTTTTGGATTACTTTTCTTACTCAGAGTAGTATACCTGGATACTACTCTGGGACATTTCCTGTAAACAGGTAAGCAAAATCGTTTTTAACAGTACAATTTTAAAGAATTTCTTTAAGTTTTCAAACTCCACACTTAGAAACCTTTCACAGAAAAACAGTCAATGTTATCCTATGGAGGAAAGGAAAATGCTACTTACCAGTATGCATCTGTTCTTGGCAAGTAGAGCTGTAGATTCATATACTTGTGCATAGATCACCATCTGGTGTTGGGCTCGGATGTTTGCACTTTGTTTTTGTCTTGGAAGAAGTCTTTGTAGTCACGAGGTAGGTGACTCCTCCTTGGGGTGATAGTGCGCACGGGCATCGACTCCATCTCCAGATTCTTTTCGCCATGAAGGGTTATGATGGAGTTAGTAAGAAATAGAAAGAGATGTCCATGTGTAATGTATCTAAGTAAGATAGTACTGCAACAGATAGAGGTATCCGGGGAGGCGGGTGGGCGTACATGAATCTACAGCTCTACATGCCAAGAACAGATGCATACTGGTAAGTAGCATTTTCCGTTCGAGGCATATGAGCTGTAGATTATATACTTGTGCATAGACTATACAGCAGTTATCTCCTTAGCGGTGGCTACCTGTATCTGTTGCAGTGGTCTGAAAAAGTGTTCTTAATACAGCCTGGCCCACACTAGCTTGTGGTTTTGCTTGCATATCTACACAATAGTGTTTTGTGAAAGTGTGCGGTGTAGACCAAGTTGCTGCTTTGCAGATGTGACCCAGGGAGGAATGTTCCCTAAGAATGCCATAGAAGCCCCTAGTTTACGTGTGGAATGAGCTCTAGGGGGAATGGTTAATGTGCGTTTGCCTTTAAGATACAATATTTGGATGCATTTAACAATCCACCTTGCAATCCCCGCTTTTGAAATGGGATTGCCCTTATGAGGTGGGGAGAAAGCCACAAAGAGTTGTTTAGTCTTTCTAAAGGATTTTGTCCTTTCAATGTAGTAAAGTATTGCTCTTTTAACGTCTAGCGTGTGAAGAGCCCGTTCTGTCACTGACTCTGGTAGAGGGAAAAAAACTGGGAGTTCAACAGACTGGTTAAGGTGGAAGGCAGAAACGACTTTAGGTAAAAATATTGGGTTAGTTCTAAGAACCACTTTGTTATGATGGATTTGCAAAAAATGGTTCTTGTACGTTTAATGCCTGGAGTTCACAAACTCTTCTAAGAGATGTGATAGCAACAAGGAAGGCTACTTTCCAAGTGAGGAACTGTAGTTCGCGGTAAACATCCATTATTACGATGCTGTTACACCGCGTACCATTACTTTGCAAGCGTTACAACGCATGCGATGTTACAAAGCGTAGCCTTTACTACGCAAGTTGATACATCGCATGCGTTGTAACGCTTGTGAAGTAAAGGCTATCCACATCGTTGTGTGGAAACGGACGCGCTTCCGTTTCATCACAACGACGTGCAACACTGACGACGCAGGAAGCCGGAGAAGACAGGAACCGAGGAGAGAGAGGTAAGAGGGGCTGTGTAGTATTTAAGGGTTTAGGGTAGGGGGAGGGTCATGCAAGGGGTAGTCTTTTTGGTTTAAGTGTCGTGTAGAGTAGTGTATTTGGGTTTAGGGTAGTGTCTGGGGTCTTGAAGGGTAGTGTTTGGGAGTAGGGATAGGAATGGGGGTAGGGGCAGGGTCGTGCTGGGGGTAGTGTTTTAGGGTTTAGGGTAGTGTTGTGGTGTTAGTGTAGGGTAGTGTTTTAGGGTTTAGGGTAGTGTCGGGGGGTCGTGCAGGGTAGTGTTTCAGTGTAGGGACAGTCTTGGGGGTAGGGGCAGGGTCGTGATGGGGGTAGTGTTTTAGGGTTTAGGGTAGTGTTGTGGTGTTAGTGTAGGGTAGTGTTTTAGGGTAGTGTCGGGGGGTCGTGCAGGGTAGTGTTTCAGTGTAGGGACCGTCTTGGGGGTAGGGGCAGGGTCGTGCTGGGGGTAGTGTTTTAGGGTTTAGGGTAGTGTGGGGGTGAGTGCAGGGTAGTGTTTGGGAGTAGGGTTTAGGGTAGTGTAGTGGTGTTTGAGTAGTGTAGGGTAGTGTAGTGCTTGAGGGTTTGGGTAGTGTTTTAGAGTTTATGATGTGTAGGGTAGTGTATTTGTATTTAGTATTTAGTGTAGTGGGTTTTTTACATTAAAAAGGGGTTAGGAAAAATAAGCGGGGTAATTGTCTGTTTTTATTACTAGGCAAGTTTTTAGTTTGCATACATTAACACTTGCAATGTAAAGGTATGCGAACTAAAAACTTGCGTAGTAACGGTATTTGCTAAGTAAAAACATCGAAGTAAAAAGCTGCGAAGTAATGGTATGCGAAATAACGAGTCATTCGTAGTTCGCATTTGTGTAGAGGTTCAAATGGGGGACCCATGAGTCTGGTAAGGACAATATTTAAATTCCATACTGGAGAGGGTGGAACTCTGGGTGGAATTATTCTTTTAAGTCCTTCCAAAAATGCTTTGATAGCGGGTACTCTAAACAAAGACAAGTGTTGTCTGTTTTGGAGATAAGCTGCTATTGCAGCGAGATGTAGTCTTATGGATGTATATGCTAGGTTACATTGTTGTAGGTGCAAGAGATAGATAATGTTTTGAATAGAAGCATCTAGTGGATTGATTTTGTTATTTCTACAGCAAATTACAAATCGTTTCTACTTTGCTGCGTAGCATGCTCTGGTGGTAGGACGTCTAGCCTCTTTAATGATGTTCATGCAGTCTGGCGGGAGATTGAGGTAGCCAAACTCTAAGACATCAGGTGCCAGATCGCAAGGTTGAGTTGACTGGGATCTGGATGTCTTATCTTTCCATGGTTCTGAGTGAGAAGCTTGGGTGAGAGGCGTAGCTTTTGATGAGGAACTACTGATAGTTCCAAGAGGGTAGTGAACCATGGTTATGGGGCCCATGCTGGAGCAACCAGGACCATTGTGAGGGAATGCTGTTTGAGCTTCCGAACCACTAACGGAATTAGCGGGAGAGGCGGAAAAGCGTAAGCAAATTTGCCTGACCAGTTCATCCATAGCGCATTGCCTTTGGACAATGGGTGTGGATACCTGGACGTGAAGGTTGGGCATTTTGCGTTCTGGTGTGTGGCGAAGAGATCTATTTCTGGGTGGCCCCACATGTGAAAGAATGGAAGAAGTACTTGAGGATGAAGTTCCCATTCGTGGATCGGCTGTGTTTGACGACTGAGTAGATCTGCAATCTGATTGTGTACCCCTGAGAGGTGTTCTGCAAGGAGATATATGTTTTGCGGAATGGCCCATCTCCATATGCTTTGAGCTAGGTGTGAAAGGTGTAGAGAGTGTGTGTCCCCCTGTTTCTGTATGTAGTACATTGCTGTTATGTTGTCTGTACGGACCAGGACAGCTTTGCCTACCAGATGGAGTTGAAAGGATTTTAATGCCAGAAAAATTGCCAGTAATTCCAGGTAATTTATGTGGCGTTGTTTTTCCTGAGGGGTCCATATGCCCAGAATGGTATGGTTTTGAAGATTAGCTCCCCAGCCGGTGAGTGATGCGTCTGCTGTTAGCACTATCTGTGGAACCGGGTTGAGGAACGGCCGCCCTTTGGAAAGGTTTTGTGTGTTCCACCACTGCAGAGAGCGATGTGTGCGGCTGTCCACCAACACCAGATCTGTTAACTGACCTTGAGCCTGGTTCCACTGACGTACCAAACACTCCTGTAAGGGACGCATTTGGAGTCTTGCATAAGGGACGATGAGAATGCAAGAGGCCATCATCCCGATTAACTGTATGAACACTCGAGCTGGTAGTGAGTGTTGAGGCTGAAATTGTGATATTAGAGCTTGATTGTTGCATATCCTGACTGGGTTGGGGTATGCTAGAGCTTTTGAAGTGTTTATTGTAGCTCCTAGATATTGTTGTTTGTTGGACGATTGGAGGTGGGACTTGGTGAGGTTCACCGTGAATCCCAATTGGTGAAGCAACTGGATTGTTTTGTGAGTGTGTTGCACACAGCTGTTGTGTGACTTGGCTTTTATGAGCCAGTCGTCCAGATAAGGGAACACGTAAATATGTTGTCTTCGTAAGTGAGCTGCTACTACTGCAAGGCACTTTGTGAAGACTGGGTGCTGTGGTCACCCCGAACGGGAGGACTTTGAACTGATAGTGTTGACAGTCTACCACGAACCTGAGATTTCCTGTGAGCGGGGTGAATGGGAATATGAAAGTAGGCATCTTTTAAATCCAGAGTGGAGAGAAAGTCGCCTTGTTGAAGCAGTGGTAGCACCTGTTGGAGAGTGACCATGTGGAAGTGGTCTGACTGAATGTAAAGGTTTAACGGTCTGAGGTCCAATATTGGCCTGAGAGAGCCGTCCTTTTTTGGAATTAGAAAATATAGGGAGTAAACCCTTGTGGCTTGATGAGGCGAGGGGACTGGTTCTATTGCATGTTTTTGTAATAGAGAGAACCTCTTGTTTTAGAAGCGTCAGATGTTCCGAGGACATTGGATGTTGTCTGGGAGGAATGTTTGAGGGAGTGGAGGAGAGTTCCAGGCAATAACCATACTGGATAATTTGTCTTACCCACCTGTCTGTTGTGATGGAGTTCCAGACAGGTAGGAACTGTGAGAGAAGTCCCCCGACAGGAGTGGAATGATTGGGGGGGGAAGTGGAGGGAAGTCACTGCTTGGTGGTAGGGGAGCTGCGGGTGTTACCGCGGCCTCTTCCCTTATTGTTGTTACCCCTGCAGCCTCCTCGAAAATATCCTCTGGAGGAGGTAGTTTGATTGGGACTTTTATATGATGAAGAGGGATGTTCTGAGCCAGTGGTTTTGGAGCCAGCCCTGTAAAAGGAGCGACGAAAAGAGCCTCTGGGGGAAGACAATTGCAAGGCCCCCATGGACTTGGCAGTCTCAGTATCTTTTTTCATCTTTTCTAAAGATGGGTCGACTGTGGGCCCAAAAAGATGCTCTTGGTCGAAAGGCTCATTAAGAATAGTGGATTGCACCTCTTGCTTGAATCCGGATATGCAGAGCCAAGCGTGCCTGCGTAGTAAAACGCTGGTATTAATAGCACGAGATGCCATATCAGCCGCATCAAGCGCACATTTTATAGATGTGTTGGTTATTAGTTTACCCTCCTGTAGAAGGTCATTAGCTTTGTTCTTATTTTGGTCAGGCAGATGTTGCATAAGCTTTTCAAGCTCATCATAGTGAGCTCTGTCATATCTGGCTAACAAAGCTTGGGCGTTGGCAATCCGCCAGTGATTTGCAGCCTGTGACGCAATTCGTTTTCCAGATGAGTCTGAGTTTTGATTCCTTATCAGGAGGAGGGGCGTTGCCTGTGTTCTGTGAATTAGCCCTCTTGCGTGCATTATACACCACAAGAGAATCTAAAGGGACCTGACCTCTGATGTACACTGGGTCATTGGGAGCTGCCTTATATTTTTTGTCCACCCTGGTGTTCAGGATCCTGGCTCTGACAGGGTCTTTAAACACTTCTGGTGCATGTTTTAGCATGCCTTTTAGCATTGGTAGGGTGTGTGTGGACTTTTGTGAGGGTGCAAATGTTTCCAATAAAAAGTCTTCCTCTAAGGGATCAGAGTGTAATTGTACCCCGTGGTATTGAGCAGCCCTATTATTTAGTTGCGCAAACCCAATATTATCATCTGGTGGTGATGGCCTAGAGGGATAGAGGTCCGGGTCATTGTGTGGATCGGGATCTGTATTGTAATCATCCCAAGGATCTACATCGTGTGGGATGGTATGTGCGTCATCATCCCTATCTGGATCTCCGTTCCCATCCCCATCATTATAATCATCTTCATCATCCTGTGGTTGAGGTGAAAATGTATGTTGTGGGGAGTGTGCTGGAGAAATTAACAAATTAGGATCAGCTGGAGAAGGAGAGGGAGGTGGAGAAGTATTAGTGCCCATTTCTCTCTGTTTAATGGGTATTTCAGAGTCTGGTGAAGTGTCCAGTTTCCTCTTTTTAGGAGGCTTGGCGACAACGTGACCGGTTTGTGGGTCAATGTGTAGTGTTTTTTGCTTTGGATCCGAAAAATCTGGCACAGACTGTTTGGGTACAATGTCCTTTTTCGGTGCCGAAGGTTTAGGGTCAGAATGTTCTTTTGCCTTTGTTTCTGAAGCTTTCTGCGGGGTCTTGGACTCTTTAGCTTTTGGTATAGGAGTTTGTGGCTCCAAGACCTTTTTCAGCTCCGAAGGTTTTTTCGGGTCCGAAGGTTTTTTTGGCTCCAAATGTTTGTCCTTTGTTTGTTTCGACGCCGAGGGCTTCGGCGTCGAGGCTGTTTTCGGTGCAGAGGAAGAAGGGTCTGGCACATCTTTGGTTTTGGGCTTCGGTGCCGAAGGTGACTTGTCGGCACCGGAACAGGGTTGGCTCGAGCCCGAGCCGGAAGGCTTTTCTTTCGGTTTCATAGCCGGGCCCGAGGGCGGGGCGTCTGAAATGTGTTGCCGGTGTCGACCTGAGCCAGAGGGCGAAGGTGTTACCGGAGCCTTTTGTTTGGGGTTGGGCAGGAGAGGGGTCTCGGTACTCGCAGACCGCTGAGCTGGTGTGACTGCCTAGTCTTAGATGTCGGAGTCGTCGGCTTCGGAGAAGGAGATCTCTCCTTCATCAGCTTGTTGTTCTGGCTGGACTTCGGGATCTGCTCCGAAGATGTCCGGAAACAAGCTGCTTTCACGGGACATTTCGCGACTTCGAGCCCGCCAGTCACGGATGGTTTTCTTCGACCTGAAAGATGCACAGGCCTCGCAGTTCTTGTCCTCGTGCTCCGGGGAGAGGCAGAGATTACAAACCTGATGTAAGTCCATGTGTGGGAACTTAGCACCACACTCGGGGCATTTTTTAAAAGGAGTTCTTTCCATTGACTGCTGGCATGATCGGCGCGGCTAGGCCCAATGGCCCGCAAAGATCTAGGTCAATGATTTTATATTTTTCGAAGAAGCGCGTCAAAAGGGAAACGCGATCGAGACAATACCGTCGAGTGGTGAGAGACTGCACGTCGAAGGGGGTTCGAGAACGACACTGACCCAGAGCGCAGCGAATCACATCCGAACCCGATGGCGGAAAAAAACAATCTGGAGATGGAGTCGATGCCCATGCGCACTATCACCCTAAGGAGGAGTCACCTACCTCGTGACTACAAAGACTTCTTCCAAGACAAAAACAAAGTGCAAACATCTGAGCCCAACACCAGATGGTGATCTATGCACAAGTATATAATCTACAGCTCATATGCCTCGAACATAGTGTTATGGGTTTTGAGGTAAGTATTTGGTAGTGGGAGTTTAGGTTCTGGGGGTAGATTCAGGGGTCCACCAGGGTCAAGGATGCACTCTAGTTACACCCTCAGCGGCACTAGGGCGGCCGGGTGCAGTGTGCTGAGGCCCAATGTTATCCAATGGGGGATAGGGGGCCTCCGATTGGTGGCTGCTGGCAAGCAGGCCACTTGGTTGTGGGAGCAAAGCTCCTGAACTTTAGCTCAGGGCAAATGGGGAAACAAAGCAGCACCAAAGGTGCACCCTCAGCGGCACTAGGGCGGCCGGGTGCAGGGTGCTGTTTCGATGCCGGGCACCCTGTTTTCAATGGGGAACCTCCGGTTTGCAAAGGCACTGCAGGCTTGGGGACAAAGGTCTTCTGGTGCGACAACCAATTCGAGATGTAAGTTGGGAAGGTAGGGGTTGGTTAGGCACCGTCGGTTTGGCCACCCAAGGCCGTGGGGCGTCGGGTGCAGGGGTGCCTTTTGGGGTCGGATCTTCTTACCAGCTCCTGGTCGGGGTTGGGGGGACCTTCTGGATTTAGGCTGCAGGCGTTGGCTGGAGGCTTGAGGCAGGTCAGGAGTCGCCGGATCTCGGGTCAGGATCGCCGGGGGGGGACCTCCTCCTGGTGTTTCCCCACTCAACCTCGGGCAGTGGACGGCGGGTGCAGAGTGGGGCGGATTTGCGGTGTCTGGCCGGAGCCAGAGATTGCAGATGAACAAATCCGGTGTTCACAAGAGACTAAGTCTTTGGGGTTGAAGGCAGGCAGGTCCTCGGGGGTTTTCGAGGTTGCTGGCTGCAGGACACACCGGGATTTCGCTGGAGCAGGTTCGAGGTGGAGACAGGCCAGTAAGGTTGGGGCCATGTCAGTGGGCGTCTTCCTCTTGTTGGCTGCTGCACGGCTGTTCGGTCCTTCTTCTTGTAGTTTCTTCTTGTCTGAGGAAGCAAGGTTCAGGGGTGCCCCTAAATACTAGATTTAGGGGCGTTACAGGTAGGTAAAAGGCAGGGACCAATGGGTCCCTTCCCTGGGGTGGGTGCACCCCCTATTATGCCACCCTCCAGTGGGAGGGGGGCATGAGCCTGTCCCTGGTTGGCAGAGTCCCCCCCATCGGCAAGATGTTGGGGACTGGGAGTTGTGCTTCACCTCGCCTCCCCCACCTGAGGGGTGGAGTTGGCAGAGGTGGGCACACCTCTCTTCCTCACTTGTTTTGCCCGCCGGTTCTCCCGCCCAAAGTGGGGGTCAGAACCAGTGGGGACCAGTTGCTGAAAGCAGCAAGTGGCCTGGGGACGCTCACAAAGGCGGCAATCCTTTGAAGCTTCCCCTTCGTGAACCCTGCCCATCCTGGGGGAGGAGGCTTTGCACCTCGTCCCAGGATGTGCATTGTTTCAGGCCCCAGAGAGCAGCAGGCTCTCGACCCAGGGGTCCAGAAGCACAAGTTACTAACTTGTGTAACGATATATCTGTAAGAGACAGTAGTTAGTGATAGATTCCTTACCTTAGAATATCCCCAGGCGTCAGGCTGGATCCGGAAAGTTTTGCGTAGCAGTACCCTTGCGCGTCGGTAGGCGGCGTCGTGCGGCTCCGCGTCCGTCGTCGGCGTCGTGATCGCCGGGATGACGTCGCGGGCAGCACTTAGGCGCCGCCCCTGCGCGCTGACGTCAGTTCTGTACACGACTTTCCGCGCCAGGAACGCAGAGCCATGCAAGAAGCTGACACAGGTGTCTGAAAAATACTAGGGCCCTGAAAGGGATGTCCTTAACCCTAGAAATCAGTTCGCAGAACGGGGAGGATGGGTGGGCGGTAGGAATCTATCACTAACTACTGTCTCTTACAGATATATCGTTACACAAGTTAGTAACTTGTGCATCTGAAAGAGACACGTTAGTGATAGATTCCTTACCTTAGAATAGATACCCCAGCAATACCAACCCCGGTGGTGGGTCTGCGAACAAAGATCAGACAAGGAAGTCCTGGAGGACAGAACGGCCAAAGAAGCCGTCCCTCCGGACCTGACTGTCAAGGCAGTAATGCTTAGTAAACGTGTGCAGCGAGGCCCACGTAGCTGCCTGACAGATAACCGGCAGCGGAACACCGCGGCCCAAGGCCGTGGTAGCAGCCGTTGCCCTGGTGGAATGGGCACGCAGCCCAACAGGAGGCTCCTTCTTGGCCAAAGAATAGCAGGTCTTGATGCACAAGGTAACCCAGCGGGAGACGGTCCTCTTGTGCACCGCCCGACCTTTTTGGCGCCCACGTAGCCAACAAAGAGCTGGTCATCCACCCGGAAGTGTTTTGTGCGGTCGATATAGAAGGAGAGCGCACGTTTTGGGTCCAGACGGTGGAGCCTCTCTTCCTCTCTGGAAGGATGCGGAGGCGGAAAGAAGGTGGGCAAAGTGATGGTCTGCCCAATGTGGAAAGCAGTAACCACCTTTGGCAAGAAGGACGGACGCGTCCGAAGAACAACCTTGTCTGGATGAACAGACAGAAAGGGAGGTTTGCAAGATAGAGCCTGGAGCTCACTCACCCGCCGAGCGGAGGTGATGGCCACCAGAAAGGCAGTCTTCAGAGTCAGAAGACGAAGAGGACAGTTATGCAGAGGCTCAAAGGGAGCGCACATTAAAAGGTAAGAACCAAGTTCAAGTCCCACTGAGGCATCACAAACGGAACAGGAGGAAAGAGGTGAGTAATGCCTTTTAAGAACCTGTTAACAACAGGGGACTTGAAAAGGGAGGGCTGATCAGGGAGCCTGAGGAAGGCCGAGATAGCACAAAGATAACCCTTGATGGTACCCAGGGCAGAACCCTGTTGGGCCAGAGAGAGAAGGAACAGAAGGACCTCAGAAAGAGGGGCAGAAAGGGGATTCACAGCCTTTGCTGTGCACCATGCCACAAATTTGTTCCACCTGCAGGCGTATACCACCTTAGTGGAGGGACGCCTGGCTGCCAGAATCACATCACAAACCTCGGGAGGCAAGTCGAAAGGAATCAACTGCCGCCGCTCAATCTCCACGCAAGCAGGTGTAGACTGGACAGGTTCGGGTGAAGGACCGTCCCCTGCTGCTGCGACAGAAGATCCTCCCGAAGAGGCAGACGGATCGGGGGATCTACGCTCATACTGAGTAGCTCGGGATACCAAACTCTTCGAGCCCAGTCCGGAGCCAGAAGAATGACTTGGGCCCGGTCGTGCCGAATCTTCTTCAACACTCTGGGCAGAAGTGGTATAGGCGGAAAGGCGTACAACAGACCGCAACTCCACTCGCGACGAAAGCGTCGCCGAGCGAGTGCCGCCTTGGAAATTCCAACGCGCAGAACTGATGACAATGCGCGTTCTCTTCGGTGGCGAATAGATCTAACCAAGGCTCTCCCCACTGTAGAAAGAGTCCTTGCGCCACTTCCGAGTGAAGACGCCATTCGTGATCCATCATGCACCTGCGGCTGAGTTCGTCCGCCCTGGCGTTCAGAGAACCTGCCAGGTGTTGAACCATCAGGAACATGCCCTGATGTTCCAGCCATGTCCAGAGGCGCAGAGCCTCCTGACAAAGGGTCCAAGACCCCACCCCGCCCTGTTTGTTGCAGTACCACATGGCGGTGGTGTTGTCTGTGAACACCTGCACCACCTTCCCTTTGACAGAGGGAAGGAATGCCTTGAGTGCAAGCCGGATCGCCCGGAGCTCCAGAAGGTTGATATGGAGCCGGGACTCCGCCGGAGACCAGAGGCCTCTGATCTCCGCCTCTCCCATGTGACCGCCCCATCCCAGAAGGGACGCGTCCGTCACAACTGTATGCTCTGGCTGGGGAAGGGAGAGGGATCTGCCCATGACCCATTGCCGGTTCGAGAGCCACCACTGCAACTGTGTTGCAGTCCCCTCCGAGATCTGGACGTGATCGGACAGGTTGCCCTGGTGCTGCGCCCACTGGAACTTCAGGTCCCACTGCAGAGCCCGCATATGCCATCTGGCATGATTGACCAGCAGGATGCAGGAGGCCATGAGGCCCAGCAGCCTCAGGGTCATCCGTACCGAAACCCAGGATAAAGGCCGAAAGATCGGAATCATAGCCTGAATATCCCGGACTCGCCGTTCGGGAGGATAGGCCCGAAACTGCGTCGTGTCCAGAACTGCTCCGATGAAAAGGAGCTGTGGAGAAGGAATTAGATGCGACTTCGGCACATTGATGGAGAACCCCAGCGAGTGCAGGAGTTCGGCCGTAGTCTGGAGGTGGGAGACGACTGCCTGGGACGAGCCCGCCTTCAGCAGCCAGTCGTCGAGGTAGGGAAGACTGAAACCCCTGCCCGGCGCAGATGAGCTGCGACCACCGCCATCACTTTCGTGAACACCCGAGGGGCACTGGTAAGGCCAAAGGGGAGCACGGTGAACTGAAAATGCTCGGGGCCTACCGTGAACCGAAGGTAACGCCGGTGGGCCGGCAGGACGGGGATGTGGAAATACGCGTCCTGCAAGTCCAACGCTACCAACCAGTCTCCAGGGTCGAGGGCAGTCAAGACCTGAGCTAGGGTGAGCATCTTGAACTTCTCCTTCCGGAGGAAGCGATTGACGTTCCGGAGGTCCAAGATAGGACGCATGTCCTCCTTGTCCTTTTGGGCACCAGAAAGTAGTGGGAGTAGCAACCACGCCCTACTTCTGGGGTCGGAACATGCTCGATGGCCCTCTTGGCCAAGAGGGCCGTGACTTCCTTCCGTAGAAGCACCAAGTGATCCCCTGACATGCGGTGGAATAGAGGTGGCATGGCTGGGGGGTGGTCTCGAAGGGGAGGGAGTAGCCCCTTCGGACAATGTCCAAGACCCACCTGTCCGAGGTGATGGTGCGCCAGTGGGGAAGGTGATGGCGGACCCTGCCCCCTACTGGCGTGCCGTGCACCTGAAAGGAGGGACTAGGAGGGCTTGGAGGCCGCGGACGGGTTGGAGGTGGTGGCCTGACCCGCACGCTGGTTGCCCGATCCGCCACGGCGGAATCCACGTCCTCGGCCACGCGAAGACGCCTGCTGCGCGGGCCGGTGGCTGGGCTGCTGACGTGAAGGGGCGCCCCTACCGTGGCCACGATAGGGGCGAAAAGCAGAAGGCAGCGGAGGGCGTGTAGCAGAAAGGCCCAGGGACTTGGCAGTAGCCCGTGAGTCCTTAAAGCGCTCCAACGCATGGTCTGCTTTGGACCCAAAAAGACCGACTCCATCAAAGGGCATGTCCATGAGAGTATTCTGGACATCCCCTGAAAAACCAGTGGTTCTCAGCCAGGCGTGGCGCCGGAGCGCCACCGTCGTTGCAATTGACCTGCCCAGCGAGTCGGCGGTGTCAAGGCCACAACGGATAGTGTATTTGGCCGCATCCCTTCCTTCCGCAATGGCGCGGGAAAGCAGTGCCTGGACCTCCTCAGGGCACTGGGGCAAAACATCCGCCACCGAATCCCACAGGGAGTGGGTATATCGGCCCAAAAGACAAGCGGTGTTAACGGACCGCAAGCCAGCACTGGAGGAAGAAAAACCTTTCTTCCCAAACTGATCCAGGCGTTTGGATTCCCTATCCGGAGGAGCGGTAGGGAAGGCGGTTTGGGAAGCGGAGGCTTGGACAACCAAGCTCTCAGGAGTGGGGTGGACAGAAAGAAACAGGGGGTCGCCCGGAGCGGGGCGATGGCGTCGTGACACGTTCCGATCCACAGGAGCCCCTGTGTTGGGCTTGGACCAGGCGCCCAAAAGAACGTCAGTGAGGGCGTCGTTAAACGGCAGCACAGTCTCCGCAGAGGAGGCTGCCGGCTGAAGCACCTCTGTCAAGATGTTAGGCTTGACCGTCAAAGTAGGGAGCTGGAGACGTAAGGCCCCAGCAGCCCTACGCAACACCGTACCAAAATTGGCCCCCTCCTCCGTAGCCACGGGAGGAGACAGCATGCCAGTGTCAGGGGAAGTATCCAGACCACTGGCCTCCCCTAGACTCTCTGTCCAGTCCTCATCATACTGACAGTTGCGCGTCAGAGGGTCATCAGACCCCTCCCAGTCCTCCTGGTCCTCCTCTGGTTCAAAATAAGGAGGAGGAGGGACATTTGGGACCCAAGGTCCCATCGGCGCCGGAGCCGGCGTCGAGCGACGTCGCTCCGGGTCCATGTCCGGAGCCGGAAGGAACTGGGGGACGACGCCGCCCGGAGCCCAGGGCGGCGTCGAGAACGGCACCGGAGACATCGGCGCCGGCGGAGGTGTCGTGAGGTCGACCGGCGTCGATGGGGGTTGTGGAGCCGGGATCGAGGCCGGGGCCGAAGCCGGAGCCGGGATCGAGGCTGGAGGCTCGGGCGACGCCGGGGCCGGAGCCGCCGGCGACGCCGGAGCAACCCCATCAGGGCCCGCGGGGCCCGAAGGCGCACCGGAGGGGCCTGAAGGCCCGAAGAGGCGGGCCATGGCCGACAGGAACTCCTGTACCTTGGCCGGATCCGCCCCCGAACCCGGGAAGGGCGGGTATGACGGGGGCGACTCCACAGGCAAGTCCGGGGCCGCGGGGCGGGGACGGTGCCGGGAGGGGCCTCAGCCGAGTCGCGAGACCGGCGAGGCGAAGTCCGAGAGCGACGATGCTTCTTGGACTTCTTGTGCTTAGACTTACCGGACGAAGAAGACTTCGACGCCGACGACCGGTGTGCACTCCGCGATCGACCCCTGGACCTCTCACGCGACCGGGGCTTCCGTGGAGCCGAATGCCGGGCCTCGAGGAGCTTTCGAGACCGCTCTCGCAAAGCTTTCGGGTTGAGGGCCTGGCATTCGGGACAAGACTCGGTGTCGTGGCCTCGGCCGAGGCAGAAGAGACACTCCCAATGCGGGTCGGTGACGGACATCATCCGCGCACAGGCGCCGCATCGCTTGAAGCCGGGCATCCCTACGACACCTTAGAGTTGGAAAAAACAGTGAAAAAATCACCAAAAAGTATGGTCAAAAATTGACCAGGGCACTGCTCTTCCCGGATCTGCGCTTGCTGGCGCGGAAAAAGAAGAACTGACGTCAGCGCGCAGGGGCGGCGCCTAAGTGCTGCCCGCGACGTCATCCCGGCGATCACGACGCCGACGACGGACGCGGAGCCGCACGACGCCGCCTACCGACGCGCAAGGGTACTGCTACGCAAAACTTTCCGGATCCAGCCTGACGCCTGGGGATATTCTAAGGTAAGGAATCTATCACTAACGTGTCTCTTTCAGATACATGTCTGGTGGTGGCAGCTGAAAGCAGCCACTCAGCCTGGACACTAGTGGTGGGTTAGTTTTCAGGGGGCATCTCTAAGATGCCCTCTGTGTGCATTTTTCATTAAATCCCACACTGGCATCAGGGTGGGTTTAATGTGCTGAGAAGTTTACCAAACTTTCGTAATGAAAAACTCCCAGCACCATACACTCTTAATGGCAGCACTGCACTTACAATGTCTAAGAATGGACTTGGACACTGTAGGGGTACAGGGCTCATGCACCTGTACCCTCACCACTGGTATAGTGCACCCAGCTAGGGGGGTGACTGATCTATGCCAGGGCAGTGGGTTGTAGGCATGGCACACAGAGATGTGTGCCATGTCGACTCTTCACTTTGTTCTGCACCAAAACACGCAGCCTGCTAAGGCAGTGTGTGTGTGTGTAAGGGTACAGGACCTCTAAGGGTGGCACAATAAGTGCTGCAGCCCTTAGAGGCCTTCTCTGGTCACAGTGCCCTGGGTACCTGTGGTACCATTTACCAGGGGCGGACCTGTGGCCAGAGATGCCAATTGGGTTTAGGCTTCAATGCAGTTTTAGGGAAAGAACATAGGCCCTGAGTACCTGATTAGCAGGAGCCCAGGGCACACTCAGTCAAAGCACATCAGCAATTCCGCAAAAGGTGGGGGCAACCATGCAGAAAGAGGGCACTGTCTCACAACTAGCTCTAGGAAATTTAGCATAAATCAAATTGATTTTTTGTTTAAAGTAATTAGCGATCTCGTCGCAAAGTACTTGAGATGGGGGATGTCATTGATGCAAGCACTCTGGTTAGTGAAAGATTTAAGAGTTTTATATAGTTCTTTAGGAGAGTTCACTGCTTAGTTAAGTCGTGGGCTCTTCAAGCATTTTTTATATTCTTGTGGTAGCATGCTACGGAAGACTTATAGGTCTCTATAATTCAGTGTGAGTGACGCCAACGTCTCTCCAGTTTTTTGCAATGGGCCTTCTCCTTATGCAGTTCAGGAGAGTACCAGACTGCATGTGGTCTCTGTGTGTCGTTGAATTGTCGTTCCAAAGGGGCAATACTGTCTACAGCCAATTTTAACGTGTTATGATAGTCATCTAAACAAGTATTAATGCTCCTCGGTTCCCAATTTGTAGGCACCCTAAATTCTTTCATAAAAAGCGTCCGGAGTAATTTTGCGCCATTGTCTCCTGAAACTCTAAGAGGCGCTTGTGGGGGGAATAACCACCTTCGCCTCAAAAATTTGATAATCCGGGAATGATCAGACCATACTAAAAGGGGGGGCCCTCGGTAGGAATGTGAGGAGAGTTGGTCAAAATGAGATCCGTGTGTCCTGCCAAATGGGTAGGACCCTCAATCTTTCCAGACCTAGAGTAGCCAAGTCGGAAAGGAGCTGAGAAGCTTTTGTGTTAGATGTAATTTTGCAGTGTATATTAAAATCCACTAATAAAAACAAAATGTTTAGAGGAGATAGTATGGGTAGCAATCAGTTCCATCAATTTAAGGGTAAAATCACAGAGGGGTCAAGGGGGAGCGATACACAAGGTCACCTTTCCAACAGTTTTGGGGCGAGAGAACAATTCTGAAAATACAAATCTCCATCTTCTCTTCTGAGCTTTGTAGATCCCTTAACAGAGTCCTTATGAATAATGGCAATGCCTCCACCCACCCGGTCCTCCCTATCAATCCTTTGAATGCGATAATTCTCGTGGAGTGCCAAGGTAATGGAAGGAATGGAGGTAGGTCATGTCTCGGAAAGAAACCCAAGATTGGGTGTTTGAGGTAAGCAAGTCCCATATTTCTACAGCGTGCTCGGGCAAAGATCGAACATTGCCCAAGAAGCATTTTGACACCAGAGCAGGCTTAACCGGAGGGGGGAGGAGATGTAGCAAGAGTGTAATTCCTAACCGCCCGGTCAGGCATAGGCTGTATTACTGCCTTCTGCTTCACCTCAAAACTCTGATAGTGACAGAATCTGCAGGAAAATGGACCCTCGATATTAAAAGAGGCCCTAGACATGCCACAAGAGTTATTCAGGCAATGAGCCCTGCGCCAGAGAGCTCCATTAGGTGTAAAAATCTCAACAGGCCTGGTCTGGAGAACCACAGCTTATAGATCTTGGATGGGAAGAGAGAGGGACTTAAAGGACCATCAACCAGCATATAAATAGGAGTGTGAAAGAAAGTGTAAGCGTAAGGCCCACTTAAAATCACAGACTGGAATGCAGCCCAGAGTGATCGCCAGTGACTGAAATGAATTCAAGCATTCCAGCCATCACCCTATTGTTGGTTATAGTCGCCTCCCCAAGTTCAAAGAGTAGGCCCAGATGTGAGTCCTGTGCTCACAATGGCATAGGACTCAAGCAGCAACCTACTGAAAATAGGCAAAGCTGGTGTGGGGGTAGCTTGTGTTTCTTTCTGAGGGTGGCCTTGCATGGCAGTTCGAGATGGACTGTAACCCTGAGGAGCAGGATCAGTTCTGATTAGCATAAGGCAGGCCTTCGTCTACAGTGGCATGGTGGTTAAAAGATGATGAACTGAGAGTGGCCCAAGCAACTGTCAATGGCAGAGATGAATTCATGCATTCCATCCATCATCTTGTTTTTTGCAGTTGACACCCTAGGTGTGATAGGTTTGCCCAGCCATGGGTACTGTGCTCTCTACGACATAGGACTCAAGCTGCACTCTACTGACCAGGCCGAAATTGGTCTGGGGTTGCCTGTATTTCCTTCTAGAGGGGATCCTGGTCTGCTAGTTCAGGATGGACTTCTCACAGTGAGCAGAGTTAGTACTGATTTGCATGAGGCAAGCCTCTTTCTAGAGTGGCACAGTGGGTGAAAAACAATGGGTTGGAATGCGGCCTGAGCGATCACCAGTGGCTGAAATTAATTCCATCTATCTCCCAGGTTTGTTTTGACTTGCAAAATGAAGCTGGAATTTATCTTAACTATGCAAATCCAGTTATATAGTGTAAGCCTGCTTCTGAAGTGGCCATTTCCTGGCCAGGGTGTCTACTTTCTTCATGAGGATGGCAAGGAACAGAATCATTTTATGTTTTTACTCATGTAGAAAGGGTAACCCCATTTCAATAGGACCATTCATGAACGAGCAAGTAGAGCTCTGGAAACTTGAACAGTTGGCTGCCACACTGAAAAATAGAAATTGCAAATTCAGGGATTGTTTTTGACCAGATATTAGGAAAAAGGCTGCAGAGTTGGCAAGGGTCTAATGTGAGAGTTTAGGAGAGCAGGCCTAGAGCCACCCACCAACGTGGAGTTAATACTACTACTTCAATCTTCCTCACTTCCAAGTTAGAACACCACTGGAACAAGACAAAGAAGAAAGAAAATTAGCCTCCTACCTGCCTATGTGCCTGGGAGAAGATCAAGGCCTTGAACCTGCCCTCCCTTGTTCACAAGATTTTGGAAGTGATGCTTGCAAGAAATAAGAATACTTGAGTTTAGCGACTGCCCACCTCAAGGAATATTCCCAACTCTTGTCAGGGTGAATGCTAAAAGTCAATAAATTAACCTGAGCTCAACACCCTGGTAGCTATGGCACAGGGCAGATAGGCTTAACTTGGGCAATGTGTACAGTATTTATGCAGTACTAAAAACAGTAATTACATGAAAATGCCAGACAATGAAAATCCCAAACTAGACAAACAGAATAAAATGTAATTAACAAAATTACACCAAAATGACAAAAATCCAAAGGGAGGGACTGGAGATAGGAATGTGAAGTAGGAATAGCGCCAAAAAGCACTATGCGCTAATGATAGTCTACGGTCTTGGTAGACCGGGATCTAGGCACAATTTCAAGCTGAACATTTTAGAGCACGGGTGGGATACATCAACCAGAGTTGTCCCAGTCAAATATTTACCTTCTGACTTAGTTTTTAAACTTCCAAAGAACTACAGGAGAACTTCTCTAAAGCCCCTCGGGGTAGGAACTCAAGACACTCACAGGGTGTCAAACAGAAGCCAACAGGAGGGTCCAGTCCAGAATAATTTGCCACTGGTCAGCTGGGTACTTCCAGAAAAGGTCTCTTGCAGCTTGTTGTCTACCTGTAGCCACAGAGGTCAGTCAACTGACCCCTGGGTCACACTTCTTTGTACTGGGTACAAGAAGGAGCCGGTTCAGTACTTAAGGCCTCCTCCCAGGTCACAGACAAGAGGTCCAGTCCTCTTCTGATCATCCGGAGGTCCAGAAAGCATTCTTAAGAGGAGATCTGGGGTGCCACATTTAGGCCGGTCACCAACTTGTGGGTGGGAGTGACTCCTAGGCACTCCCTAACCAAAGGGGTAAAAGTTCCCGGGACCAGCCCTACCCACTTTTCCAGTTGTTCCTATGTGCCTTACAGTAAACAGGCCCAAAATACCTTGTGAGAGGGCATTTTCAAGATGGTCAAAGTCGTTCGGCCACATTAAACCTGGGCTGGGTGCGTGTGTGTGTGTGGAGAGCGAACAATGGTAATCCTAGTGTCTTCCCACATCTAACACAAAAATGTAGTTGGAAACAGCAACTTTAACACAAACAAGTGACCGGCGTCTGGCAGAAACAAATGCAGGGTTAATCAGCAACCAGATAGGAGATTCATGGAATGGTCTATGCATCCTGTTCTCTCTCTTTCAAGTGTGCCCCAAGTGTTAATTGTGGCTCAACACACCCGACAGGTAGGATTTGACAATGAGGTGTTACAGGATACCAGAGGCCCTATTCTGAATCTTCTGGGGCACACAAAAGTCATCTATGCCTATCAAGGTTCACGTATTGTTTGCTCCTGGGTGGCATTTCACACTTTGTTCACACCTATTCAAACTGAACACAGGCTGAGAGCTGACAGAAGCTTATGCTAATTAGCCTTCAGACAGTTCAGACAGGTAAAGGTTAACTTTCTAAAAGTTACTTTTCCTTAATATTTATTAAAATCGCAATAACCATTACAAATAGTGGTTTAATGATTTTTCTAGCTGGTATTTTTCCTGAGATACAGTATTAGTATTTTCTTCAAAATCTTTTTATTGGTTTTTAAAGACATTGAGATACACAAATATGCAGAGAAAAAGAACACATGTAGGGGAAGAAGACCCCAATGCACAACATCATCCGACCAGTTCAGATTGCTAATAGATCGTATACAGTTTGTGAACTAGGAATCGGTGATTACCGAACAACTTTAGCAGGCATCTTACGCCTCTCTCCCTACCCGCCCTCCCCAAAAAGAAAAAACCTGAGAACTTAAACTAAAGTGTCACGGTCAGTAAAGAAAATAATTCTAACAGTCGCTGCGAAAGGTTATTGCCTAGGGAGTGAGGAACCCGCCCCCCCCCCCGAATTAAATTTTCTGCTCATAACTCCAGGACGTTAGTGACGGATCTAGATGTAGAAGAGGTGCAAAGGTAGTAATCTCGGGCCGCATGCAAATAGAGGCAGTCCCTCAGACAAATATTCCACCAGGGGGGCCCACACATAGTCAAATCCCTTGCGGGTGTCCTCTACAATGTCTGCCATTCTCTCCATCGCCAGTGCCCGCCACAATCTGGCGTGCCATTGCGTGAGAGAAGGGGCTTCCGTTTTCTTCCAGGCTGCGGC
This sequence comes from Calotriton arnoldi, assembly GCA_963921515.1. Classification (NCBI taxonomy): domain Eukaryota; kingdom Metazoa; phylum Chordata; class Amphibia; order Caudata; family Salamandridae; genus Calotriton; species Calotriton arnoldi. The sequence continues at coordinate 1,340,383 of CAWUFW010003548.1, forward strand.
CACCGCCATCTTGGCCGCCCCAAGGCAGAGCCACATTACCGAGCGGTCCCCTTGCGTCTGGCGCTTCAACTTGGTGTCCCGGATCCCCAGGATTGTGTTCTATCGTGTCTGGAATCGGGTACCCCAAGATCTGCTTGATTTGTGCTAGAACCTCCTTCCAGAAGGGTTTGATGTGAGGGCAATCCCACCAGATATGCCTAAAGTCCCCCAGCAGGCCACAACCCCTCCAGCACCTGTCCGAGGAGTTAGGGAAGATGGCGTGCACCCTCTGAGGATGTAGATACCAGTCGTACATAATTTTGTAATGAGCCTCTCGCAAGAACATAGAACGGTTAAACTTGGGAATATCCCTATATAGTGAGGACCATTGTTTCTTCTGTAGTGGGGTATCTAGTAGTGTATCCCAGAACCCTTGGTGTCTAGGGGTGTGTGGGGAGCCCCGCGTTTGTAGAAGGGAGTAGAGAAAGGAGATGGTACCCTTCGAGGAGGCCCCGGATTGGGCAAATTTCTCAATGGGAAGTAACTCTCTGGTGGCGGCCCTCTGTACCTGCGGTTGCAGAGCCCAGTGTTTAAGCTGTAAATAACGAAATTCCTCAGTAGGTGAGAGCCGAAATGCCTTGGAGCATTCCGGGAAAGAGATCAGTTTCCCATCCTTCGAACAAATGGGAAAGCGCAAGGCAACCCCCCTCCCGCCAAGCGTCGAAGGGACCTTCCTTTAATGCCGGGGGGAATTCTGGATTGAAGTGTATGGGACTGTATGGGGAAGGGAAGGTGGTGAGAGAAGTGGTTCTATTCAAAGCGTCCCAGACCCCTAAGGTGGTCGCCGTAGGCGTGCTGATGTAAGCGTTACGTGGCCGGTGCTGTTTGGGTTTCCACAAGAGGTCCCAGATTGTTCTCCCAGTTACCGGTCTATCCATATGGAGCCAGAGTCTATCCGATTCACGCAGTGACCACTCCGTGATCACCCGCAGTTGGGCTGCTCTATAGTAGCCCAGGAAGTCCGGAAGGGCCAGCCCTCCTCCTCCCCTCGGCCGCATCAACACTCGGTTGGAGAGTCTAGCCCTCTGCCCCTGCCATATAAACTTGGTGATCATTGTTTTTAATTCAGTGAACAGCGCTCTATCCACCGGGATCGGGAGAACCTGGAAGAGAAAGCAAGCGCGGAAGGACATTCATTTTTATAGCGTTTATCTTGCCTATCCACGAAAGGTAGGCTGTCCGCCATCTGGCAAAGTCTGCTTTAAGTTGGCGCAACAGTAGGGGGAAGTTTGCCTTATAGAGATGTTCCAGCTTGGGGGTGAGTTTTATGCCCAGGTAAGTGATGTCCTTGTGGGCACTACGAAAGGGGGTCGTGCCCTCAATCGCCCGCATGGCGTCCCTTGGCACTGAGAGGTTCAAGAGGAAGGACTTCGAGAGGTTCACCTTGAAGCCTGAGGCCTGCTCATATGAGGTGAGCTCTGCCAGTATTGCCGGAAGGGAAGTGTGCGGTCTTGTGACAGGGAGGAGAACGACATCCGCAAAGAGGGATATTTTGTGTTCATCCGTGCCGAATGGAACTCCCCCAATGTCCGGGTTAGAACGGATGCGCTCCGCAAAGGGCTCAATGCTGAGCGCAAATAGGAGGGGCGACAGGGGGCAGCCCTGGCGGGTGCCCCGTGAAAGGTTGAAAGATTCCGAGGCCACTCCATTTACCAGAACCTTGGAACGCGGTGCATGATAATTCGCTTTGACCATCCCAATAAAGGAGTCGGCAAAGCCAAACCGATGGAGGGTGCGGGTCAGAAAGGACCAGTCCACCCGATCAAAGGCCTTCTCCGCGTCCAGCGCGAAAAGGACAGTGGGGATGGCCTTCCTCTGCGCCTTCTCAATGATATGGACCACCCGTCGCAGGTTGTCGTGGGTTTGTCTCCCCTTAATGAAGCCTGCTTGATCGGCCTGCACCAAGAAAGGCATAATGTTTTCCAGGCGGGTGGCCAGGATTTTAGTGTAGAGCTTGGCGTCCAAGTTTAGGAGCGCTATCGGTCTGTAGGAGGCACAGTGGGAGGGATCCTTCCCCGGTTTGGGGATGACAGATCAGGGCTTCGCCCATAGAGGGGGTCACCTGTCGTTTAATAGCGATATCATTGAAGAGCGTTACCAGGCGCGGGAAAGCTAATGCGCAAACGTGCGATAGAAGTGGGCATTGAGGCCTTCAGGACCAGGTGCTTTTTGGAGCTTAAGCGAGTCGATCGCCTTCTGAACCTCTTCAGCGGTGATGGGGCTACTCACCTCTTCGTTGGTGAGGGGGGGTACCCGGGGCAGGGTGTGGCCATCTAAATAGAAGTCTTGGGCTCGGGAGTCTGGTTGGTCCGCCATGTATAGGGTGTGGTAGAAGTCCCCAAATGCCTTCGCCTTACCAGGTTCGCTCTGGTGGAGGACCCCCTCTCTATCTTCTATACCCTGGATGTAGTTCCTCTCCTGCCGGATTCACAGCTGGCGTGCCAGTAGCGAGCCTACCTTGTTCCCTCCCTCATAGCCACGTGCTTGGGGGCGTAGGAGAGTCTTCTCGGCCCGTTAGTGTAGATTGCTTGAATTTTAACCTGGGTGACCTTACGGATGGTTTGCACCGAGGGGGCGGCCTTATGGTCAACTTCCGCAGCCCGAAGTTCGCTCTCGAGAAGGAGGCGTTCTCCCTTGCGTTGCGATTTAAGCGTGGCCTCTAATTCAATACACTTTCCTCTGATGACCGCCTTGAAGGCGTCCCAAGTGTTGGCTATGGAAGTGTGTTCCAGGTCATTAAGGTCAAAGTAGTCTGTGACTGCTTTTCGTAATTCGTCCCGGAGAAGTCTATATCTGCAGAGGTAATTGGGGAAGTACCACCGGGTGAATTTGGAGCGTGGTGCAGGCCAATCCACAGTCAGTTCTAGAGGCGCGTGGTCTGAGAGGCAGATTGAGTGAAACTGGGTACAAGTCACCGTATAGAGGAGGGATTGACTCAAAGGTATAGTCTATTTTGGAGTACGTCCTATGTGAGTGGGAGAAGGAGTAATCACAGGTTGAGGGATGCGCATTCCTCCAGGCATCTACCAGACCCAGCTCCCGTAATGTTGCCTGGAGCGGTTTGCTGAACAGCCCCCTGCCGCCCTATGGACGTGTGTGGTATCCAGAGACTGGTCCCATATCAGATTGAAGTCCCCGAGCAGTATAATGTCGCCTCTTGCAAATCCCCCTAGGGTCGATAAGGAGTGGAGGAAGTCGTGTTGCCCTGTGTTGGGTGCAGAGTGTCGCTATCGTACACGGTCTGCCCCGTACTTCCCCCCCTCACCATCACAAACCTCCATGTCAGGCAATTAACTCTCGCCATACATCAGCAATGACCGATCCACTCTGACCCCCCCTCCTACCCCTGTCTTGTGTTTCTCAAATTCCCTCCCCTGCCCTCTACCCTGTAGCAGCAACCTGAAATGAAACAAAGCACCAAGAAAGACAGTGACACCAAGGAACCCAAAAGAAAAAAGGAAGAAAAAGGCAGACCATGTCCAACTTGGATCAAACACTTGCTCTCGAAGGTCCTCGATCGTAGAGGAGAACCTCATTACGAGCAAAAAACTGGGGCGGACCAATTTCCGCCGCCGAGGCACTTTACCAGTTCCGTAGGTGTAAAGAGAGATATAAGCCAGTGGCCTACTGGCTCCTTGGGTTTTGAGGTCAGCATTGTCGACTCAAACTTTTCACCTCGTCACAGTGGTATAAGTGGCCAGACAGGTCTCTTTAGTTGCTGGGTAGTCCGGGATTCGGCACCCCCTAGAGATTTTGTTTGGTCGCCGCCGATGTCAGGGGCCTCACCCCTGTCTCTCCAGTCCCATCGCCGCCACAGCCCTCCTCTCACGTGCCGCGAGTGTTATGGTTGGCACCTCCGTGCCAAGGGTGGCCGTCGAAGATTCAATGTGCCCAACGGTGGATTAGCTTGATGCTCAAGACTCCACGACTGTCCTAAGGGCTGGTCAGACATCTCGTAAGAAACGCTGCATGCGTTTGACAGCTGCCATTGATCCTCTCGACCTGTAGTATTCCTACCGGCTCTCCGTTGTTGCTGCCAGGGACCCCCTCCCTGCTGCCTCAGCCCCGGAGCCGCCTCCAAGCCATTCGCAACAGCCATTGTCCCAGGGGCAGGCGCCTCGAAACCCAAAATAGACGCTGTCTCCTCCAAGGTCGTGCAGTGGTAGTTTTTGTTGTCGAGGGTAAAAGCCAGACCGAAGGAATAAGTCCATCTGTACTTTATCTTGCGGTCTCGTAGGGCAGTCGTGGCCGGTCGGAACAGCTGACGTCGGGCAAGGGTGGCCTGGGCGACGTCCTGGTAGAGAGTGCACGTTGCATCCTGGAAAGAGACCTTGTCGAGGGTCCGCGCCTTCTGAAGGACCAGTTCTTTAGTTTGGAAAGAGCTGAACTTGGCTAACACATCCCTGGGCCTCCGGGCATCTCCTGGAGCACGCGGCCCCACTTGGTGGACCCTCTCCAGATGAACTTCTGGTTCAGCGTCTCCCAGGACCGTCGAGAACAACCCCACCATGAAGGCCTCAAGATCCGGGCCCTCGCAGCCCTCCTCCAGGCCTCTCACACGTATGTTATCCCGGCGGGAGCGATTCTCAAGGTATTCGCACCAGAGGACCGTGGCGTTTAGCTGAGCACGTAAGTCACTAGAGTGGGCTTCCAGCGGCTTCACCCGGTCCTCCAATTCTTGATATTTTGCTTCGAGGTCTAGGGCACGTGCTCCAACCGAATCTACATCCGCCTGTAGGGCCACCAATCGGCCCCCCATCTCAGCCTTGAACACCTCCAAGGAGGCCCCCGTATCCGCCTTGAGATCAGCTCTGAGTTCTTGTTTGAATTCACGCAAGGAGGCCATGAGATCTTCTCGCGTGAGGGTCATGGCGTCCGGTCTCGTCGCTTCCTCACTGCCTGACCCCTTGGTAGCGTGGGCGAAGAAGTTGGTGACCTTTGCGGGCTGCGCCTTTTTGGGTGGCATGAAGAGACTGGCTTGAAGTGGATGGTAAGTATACAGTGGTAGTGGCAATAGGCACCTCCTGGTTACCAGGATGTCCCGCTGACCAGAAGCACTCCCGCTGCAGATGATCCGCCGACCCCCGCGAGAGGCCTCCTGTAGCACCGCCCGAGGGAGCGGCACGTTCCACCCTCAGCACCACGTGTAGACCCGAGCTGATCACCAATCCAGTGGAGCCCTTCACTGAATGGTCATCTCTCCAATAAGCCTGCTGTGCCTCCACCAGGGGCTTCCTTCAGCCCAGCTTCAGTGTGTCATAGGGCTTCTTGGGGACTCTCTTGGTTGGCACTCTACTCCGCAACTCTGGACCGCCACATTCAGAGGTGAGCCAAATGGGGGATTGATGGGCAGGAGCCAGCATTCAGGTGTCCACAGTCACTCCAGGTGGCCATCTGGCACCGGGGGCACCTGAGGGATTCAGTTACAGCCTCCAGCGGCCTCCTCATGCAGTCACATTGTGCCTGACCTCCGCCATCTTGAGGTCAGGCACTGCGTTGCCTCCAGCACTCCCAGGGAGCCACTACTTCATAGGGCGGCGCCTCCCCGCTTTCCTCCGTACCTGTCCCTGAGGGAGGTAGGCGGTGTTCACGGCCGTCTTCTGCTCCGGGGGCGCCCCCCCGCTAGCATGGAGCCCGTCAGGTGGAGTGGCCTGTCCGCCGTGATTAGCCCTCCCCGGGCGCCGTCAGCAATCAATCAGGAGCAGTCCCCTGGGCCGGGGGGCAAGGGCGACGAGATTTCCTTCTGCCCCAGCAGGTGCGCTGTTAATCCGTGGTCCTGGGGCCATCGCGACCGGCTCAGCGGTCCAGCTCCGTGTAATCCGCCATTTTGGGCCGCGCCGCCTGCAGCAATCGTAGGCGAGCCCTCCGCCAGCACGTATCTCCTGCAGCTCCCCACGCGGCACCGGAGGAATCTCACCTCTCCAGGTGACCCATAGGATCGGGCGGCCCGAATTTGGAGACCGCAAATGCTTGTGGAACAGAAGGTAAGTCTGGGCCTGGCGCTGAGCCGATCGGATTTTCGTCCGGTCGGCCATGATGGTTGGCCACGCCCCCAAGTATTAGTATTTTAATTTCAAGATAGGACAGCTAGGCCGGATACAGTGAAAATAACTTTTAGGCCTTTTCATTGTAGGGATATGGTAACAAATGTTTTACATGTCCCACTTTTAAAAACCATGCACCCTACGTTGTGAGCTGGAAGGCCTATACAAGGTTGACATAATATTAAAAAGGTTCTCTTCTCACAAAGGGAATTCTGCAGGGTTTGTACAGAGCAGCAGTCAGGCTACAAGTCTTATTTTGTCACACTAGTGGATGGCACAATAGTTGCTGCAGTCCACAGGTGACAGTTAACATTTCGGGCCATGGGTGTATTTCCACACCATATACTATGGGCTTATAGATGCTAAATATGCCAATTGGGGATTAGCCAATTCAGCCATGTTTAAAGGAAGAGCACAAGTACATTGACTCCTGGTTTACTCTAAAGCCAGCAAAAAAGTATGGTCCAAAAAAATGTGAAAATTCGGTGGAGGGGGATGGGGGGTTATGCAGAAATAGTGGATTGTCTACAGTTCTCAATGGGCATCCGAAGATGGAATAAACAGGCTAGGTAGGACTGGGCTTTGATCCTGATGAAGAAGGGGTACAGGAAACTCTTCAGCCTTTGAGCTGTGGTTCCATCACCCCTCCCTCAACCTCCGGTAGAAGTATTCCTGGCAGTGTGGGAGGTGCTGTGCATCGAAATTAACATGTGAAACCTGGCTTAGACAAAGTTTGAACTTGAATATTTTTTGACTGGCAGAGAATCACGGGGAGGTGACAAAGCTATGAGAGAAAGAGAATGTTGGCAGAGAAGATTTCATGGTTTGTCTGGCTTGGAGCTTTCTGTTGAGTAACAAACCGTCAGTTGAATCTTTCACAGAGGGCATCTAACCTGGTGAAGCCCTATCGAGCAGCAACTTTCACTCTTGGATCCCTGGAGGAACAAGTCTCAATGTAAAGTGTGAGAGGGGGTGAAGGCAGCAAGGTGACCCTGACAACAAGAAGACTTTACCAGCTTTTTATGTTCACTCCCCAACAGAGATTTTGGTGCCAACATTCAAGATTTAAGCGGAATTCTGAGACATACTTACGAAGCCTTGTGGAGGCCTCATTGGCCATTGTGCCTGGATTGCACCACTGGAGAATTTTGGTCTCAAGAAAAGTGAAGAACATATAGCATGTCAGGGGAAGAGATCAGCAAATGATCCTGGTGGCAAAAACTATAGATTTCAGGTTAATCCTGCTCAGAGTTTTTGGTGCCAAAATTGAAGGAATTAGCAGAGCCACAAATGTATCTTACCTGGAGTTGTGGAGCTCAAATCAACCAGTATTCTGCAATGGCCTGCAGGGGGATTTCAACTCCCACCTGAGAGACCAAGTCTGAAAGTAATACTGTTGAGTGGAGTGAAATGCTGGGCCTCAAAAATGGGGTATAACAGCATGCTACATACACTAGCATATGTGGCTCCACACTGAATGTAACTGCACAAGTGGTACCAGCAGACCAGGGCTTTATCAACTTTGAAAACCTATCACTAATATTCCACAATATTTTGTTCGCAGAGCTTCAGGGAGGGAATGATCAAGCTGAGGTGGATTAGAGTATGCTCTAATGTAATCACAAATGACAATCTGCTTCAAATCTGGCCACAGGTTGGTTAGGACCAAAACTGATCTGCAAACGAAAACTGCAAAGGTTGCACATAAGGAATACAGAAGTGCGTGTGCAGCAGATAAATATCATTTTTGTCCACATTACAACAAAAATGACCCAATATGGATCTTGGTAAAAAAACATATGCCTGGTTAAACGGAGGCTCAACACTTGAGAAAGTATTAGAGTTTTAAAATGTGAACTCTAATAAATCTAACAGTGATTTACAGAAGATAGAAGAGCAACATGCAACTATTTTGAATAAACAAAGCAGAACTTCTATAACTCTGCTAATTAGTATCAGGCAATACATGGCTTGCTTCAGTAATGCATTGACAGTGTATAGAATTAGTCACTGAACAAAAAATGTAGACTCACCCCGTAAGCATGGTATACAAAAGAACCCCTAGGCTCCATATATCACATGCAGCATCATACCCTTGCCTTTTTAATACCTGCAAAAATCAGGATAAATATTGGTGATGTAGAGACAGAAAGCAATGACATATATAAACAAACTTTGATTAATTTGAAAGGATAATGTTACTTACCCAGTAAACATCTGTTCTTGGCATGTACAGCTGTAGATTCACATGCTTTGCATACTCCTACCATCTAGTGTTGTGTCCGGATGTTTGCAGTTTGTTTTTCTTCGAAGAAGTCTTTTCCAGTCACGAGGTAGGTGACGACTCCTTTCGGTGATAGTGCGCATGGGCATCGACTCCATTGTTAGATTGTTTTCCCAGAGGGCGAGAATGGATTTAGTAAGAGTAGAATAGAGATGTCCATGCTTATGTATGTATACTAAAGAGAGAACTGCAGCAGCTACAGGTACCCGGGGAGGCGGGAGGGCGCATGTGAATCTACAGCTGAACATGCCAAGAACAGATGTTTACTGGGTAAGTAACATTATCCGTTCAAGGCATGTGAGCTGTAGATCACATGCTTTGCATAGACTATTTAGCAGTATTCTCCCAAAACGGTGGCTAACCTGTAGCTACTGGAGTTGTCTGAAACAGTGTTTTAAGTACTGCTTTGCCCACATTAGCTGTTGTCTCGCTAACACATCTACACAATAGTGTTCGGCGAATGTGTGGGGTGTAGACCATGTTGCAGCTTTACTAATGTCAACTATGGGGATGTTTCCTAAGAAAGCCATAGTAGCCCCTAACTTGCGAGTGGAATGTGCTCTAGGGGGTACAGTTAGAGTTCTTTTTGTTTTTGCATAACAAGTTTGAATGCATTTAACAATCCACCTTGCAATACCGGATTTGGAGATAGGATTGCCCTTGTGTGGTGGTGCAAAAGCAACAAAAGGTTGATTGGTCTTCCGAAATGATTTTGTTCTTTCGATGTAATATAAAAGTGCTCTTTTGACATCTAAGGTGTGTAGAGCTCGTTCTGCAACAGAATCAGGTTCACGGAAGCAAACAAGTAATTCTACCAACTGATTTATGTGAAATGCAGATACAACCTTAGGTAGAAATTTGGGGTTTGTATGAAGAACCACTTTGTCTCTGTGCAGTTGGAATAAAGGTTCTTCTATGGTTAGTGCCTGTAGTTCACCCACTCTCCTCAGTGAAGTGATTGCAACGAGAAAAGCGGTTTTCCAAGAGAGAAACTGTGGCTCGCATTTATACATGGGTTCAAAAGGTGGCCCAGATTAATCTTGTAAGGACTATGTTAAGATTCCACACTGGGGCAGGTGGGAGCCTTGGTGGTATTACTCTTTTTAGTCCTTCCATAAAAGCTTTAATTACGGGCACTCTGAAAAGCGATAAATGTTGCCTATTTTGTAGATACACAGCTGTTGGAGCGAGATGTAGCCGGATGGAGGTGTAAGCCAATCCGGACTGCTGCAACTGTAACAGATGATGTTTTGTATGGAAGCATCAAGAGGGTTGATGTGATTGTTATTGCAATAAATAACAAAGCGTTTCCATTTAGCTGCGTAAGAGGCTCTTGTGGTAGGCCTTCCGGCCTCCCTGATGATGTTCATGCAGTCTGGTGGAAGGTTCAGATAACCAAACTCTATGACTTCAGGAGCCAGATCGTAAGGTTCAGTTGTTTGGGATCTGGGTGTCGGATTTCTCCATGGCTCTGTGTGAGGAAACTGGATGTTAGGTGCAGCTTTTGATGCTGGACCAGAGACGGCTCCAACAGGGTTGTGAACCATGGTTGATGGGCCCATCTGGGCGCTACTAGGATTAGTGTGAGGGATGTTTGCCTGAGCTTCCGAACCACTAATGGGATGAGTGGGAGAGGCGGAAAAGCGTAAGCAAATATCACTGACCAGTTCATCCATAGTACATTGCCCTTGGAGAGCGGGTGTGGGTACCTGGAGGCGAAGCTTTGGCATTTTGTTGTGTGGCAAACAGATCTATCTGAGGGACTCCCCAACTTTGGAAGTATGGGAGGAGAACCTGAGGGTGAAGTTCCCATTCGTGTATTTGCTGCCTCTGTCTGCTGAGGAGGTCTGAAATCTGGTTGTTCACTCCTGGGAGGTGTTCCGCTAGGAGATCGATTTTGTGGTGAATGGCCCATCTCCAGATGTCTTGGGCTAAGTGGGACAGTTGGAGAGTGTCCCCCCCCTGTTTTTTGTATGTAATACATGGCTGTCATGTTGTTGGTACGAACTAAGACAGCTTTGCCAACTAGGTGAGTTTGAAATGCCTTGAGAGCTAGAAAGATTGCAAGCAGTTCTAGATGGTTGATGTGGAGCAACTTTTGGTGTTGGCTCCATAGGCCTTGCCCTGTGTGGTGCTGAAGATGAGCTCCCCAGCCAGTGACGGACGCATCCGCTGTTAGTACTGTCTGTGGAACCGGGTCTATGAAGGGCTGTCCTTTGATAAATTTTGTGTGTTCCACCACTGCAGAGAGCGATGAGTACGGCCGCTTACCAACACTAGATCGGTTAACAGATACCGTGATTGGTTCCACTGACTCGCTAAGCATTCCTGAAGGGGACGCATGTGCAGCCTGGCATGGGGAATGATGATGATGATGCAAGATGCCATCATTCTCAGTAGTTGCATATACACCCGAGCTGGAAGCGAGTGATTGGATTGAAACTGGAGAATTAAAGCCTGAATGTTGCAAATTCTGGCTGCGTTGGGAAAGGCCAGAGCCTTTTGAGTATTTAAGATGGCTCCTAGGTAGTTTTGAGTATTGGCAGGCTGGAGATGTGATTTTAGCACAATGACTGAACCCCAGTTGATGTAGTAACTGAATTGTTCTGTGAGTGTGCTGGAGACATTTTGGATACGTACTTGCTTTGATGAGCCAGTCATCCAAGTAGGGGAAGACATGAATGTATGGTCTTCTCAGGTGAGCAGTGACTACTGCCAGACACTGTGAAGACTCTGGGGGCAGTGGTGACTCCGAACGGGAGTACCTTGAACTGGTAATGTTGATCGGCTATCACAAATCTAAGAAATTTGCGATGAGCGGGATGGATTGGAATATGGAAATAGGCGTCCTTTAAGTCTAGAGTAGAGAAAAGTCACCCTTTTGCAGAAGTGGTAGTACTTGTTGAAGTGTTACCATGTGAAAATGGTCTGACTGTATGTAAAGATTTAGTTCAATGAGGTCCAATATTGGTCTGAGAGAACCATCTTTTTTGGGTATTAGAAAGTAAAAGAGTACACGTCCGACCCGTGGTGTTGTGGTGGTACAGGCTCTATAGCCCCTTTTAGAAGGAGAGACTGAACCTCTTGTTTGAGGAGGCGTAGGTGATCCAGTGAGAGTTTGTGTGACCTTGGGGGAATGTTTGGAGGATTGTTGGTGAACTCCAGGCAGTAACCAGAACGGATAATTTCCAGTACCCACTTGTGTGTTGTTATGGACTGCCAGACGGGTAGGAAATCTGAAAGTCGCCCAGACAGGTGTTAAATGGTCGGGGGCAGTGTAGGGAAGTCACTGCTTTGTGTTGGAGAGAGGGGGGTGCGTGTATTTGAGCCTCTAACTTTGCCGTTGTTGCCTCTGTAACCCCCCTCTGAAGTAACCCTTAGAGGGTTGGTTGTTGCCCTGGTACGTGGTGGTGATCTCTGAGGAGGTATTTTTGGACCCTCCGTGGTAGAAGGAGCGTCAAAAGGAACCGCGAGCTTGTGTTAGCTGAAGGGCTCCCATGGATTTGGCCACTTCAGGGTCTTTCTTCATTTTTTCCAGTGAGGAATCTACCACCTGGCCAAAGAGGTGTTCTTTGTCAAAGGGTGTGTTCAGTATGAAAGTCTGAACCTCAGGTTTGAAACCGGAGATACGTAGCCAGGCGTGCCTTCTTAAAAGGACACTGGTGTTTACAGCTCTAGCAGCAGTGTCTGCAGCATCTAGGGAGCACCAGATTGCATTATTTGAAATGAGCAGTCCCTCCCTTACTAGGTCTTGCGCTTTAGATTTATGTTCATTGGGCAGAAATTGGAGCAACTGCTCCATCTCGTCCCAATGCGCCCTTTCATACCTTTCGAGCAGCGCTTGCGTGTTAGAGCTGCGCCAGAAGTTGGCTGCCTGAGAGGCTACCCTTTTCCCCGAAGCGTCAATAAGCTTAAAATTCTTTATCTGGGGGTGGAGCATCTCCTGTAGTTTGGGAGTTGGCCCTTTTACGTGCATTGGACACCACTAGGGAGTCCAATGGTAATTGTCCTTTTATGTATGCTGGGTCAGATGGTGCTGGCTTGTACTTTTTATCTACCATAGGGGTAAGGATACGGGCCCGACGGGGTCATTAAATATGTCATCAACATGCCTGATCATACCCTTGAGCATGGGGAGTGTGTGCGATGACTTGTGTGCTGCTAACTGTTTAAAAAAGGAAATCCTCTTCAAGGGAGTCTTTGTGCAGCTGTACACCATGGTAGTTGGCAGCTCTACCAGCAGCTCTTTGTAACCTACACTGTCGTCAGGTAGAGAGGGCTTGGTAGGGTACAGGTCAGGATCATTTCCTGTGGAAGAGTCGGTATTATAATCTGCCCATGGGTCTGGGAGTAATGGTGCATTGTCCCCAGCCCCATCCCTATCCCCAGCCCCATCCTCATGATCTTCAGGTGTATGTGGTGGTGAGTGCTCAGGTGAAATCATTAAAGATTGAGGCTGAGGAGAAGGGGAGGAGGAGAAGGATTAGTCCCGACATTCTTCCTCTTTAAAGGAATGTGGTAGGTCTCCTCTGTGTCAGGTTTCCTTTTAAGGGTCACTTTTGTGGTGATATGCCCAGTAGTTGGATGGATGTACAACTGTCTGTTTCGGATCCGGTTTGGTAGGCGGAGCATCGAAACATTCTTGAGATGGAATCGGCACGTCCGGTTGTTTTGGTGCCGAAAGTTTCAGTGCAGATGGTTTTGTTGCCAAGGTTTTGGATCCTGATTATTTCGGATCCGAAAGTGTTTTCGGCGTCTAAGGGGGCGGGTGGGAGCCTGGCTTTGACGGTTTCAGATCGGAGCCCGTTTTTGGGCGGCTCGGAGCCGAAAGGCTTCTGGGTGTGTTTCGGTGCCGAGCCTGAGCGTCGGGAACATGTTCTCGGTGCCGACCGTGGCCCGGAGGCGGGGGTTGGACCGGAGCCTTCTTCTTGAACTGAGGTGGACTTTTGGGCAAGGGAGGTTCTGTACTCATGGTACGCTGCCCTTGCGGGATATCGTCGTCTCCCTCTGAGCCGTAGTCGGAGATGGAGATGGAGATGGGATCCTGTTCTTCTTCGGCTCCCATGGCATCTCCGGCTTCTTGTTCCGGATCCTCTCCAAAGAGGTTCGGAATGGAACTTGCGTGTTGGCTCTGCATGTCGCGACGTCGAGCCTGACAGTCGTGAAGTGTCTTCTTGGAGCGAAAAGCCTTGCACGCGTTGCAGACCTGTTCTCTGTGCTCCGGAGACAAGCAAAGGTTGCACACTTCGTGCGAGTGGGTGCGTGGAAACTTCGCGTGGCACCGAGGGCAGAATTTGAATGGAGTCCGTTCCATCGACTGCGAGGCGGACCGACGCGCGTAGGCCCGACGGCCTTCCACGAGCTTCCCGATCGAAAGAGGGTTTTTTTTAGAAGTAAATAAGATACGCGGAAAATGGGATACGCGATCGAAAACAATACCGTTGAGTGCGAGTGTCTTGCGCACCGAGGGAAACCGAAGAAACTGTCGAACTGGAGCGCAGCAATTTACGTCCGAACCCGATGGCGGAAAAAAACCAACAATGGAGTTGATGCCCATGCGCACTATCACCGAAAGGAGGAGTCACCTACCTCGTGACTTGAAAAGGCTTTTTCGAAGAAAAACAAACTGCAAATACCCAGACCCAACACTAGATGGCAGGAGTATGTAAAGCATGTGACATACAGCTCACATGCCTCGAACATGTAGCTACACTCTGCACACAGCAATTCACTAGGTTTAATTTCCCTGTGACAGGTCAGAGGGCTCAAATCTGTGTGAACACTCGAGAGAGGTTGGAAGGCTGACATCACTGCATTACACCGAACATGCAATGGAAAACTGTTTCAACCCTTCCCACGCTTGTCATGCTTATTTTTGGTATTCACAATTTAACAGCTCAAAGAAAAAGACCAAACAAAGTTTACATGTCTAATGTCAGACTAAAGTGGCTCAGATGAAAAAAACAAAGTCTACCTTTAACATCACTTTCAAGTAAATATTTATTCAGGGTAACTTTTGGTAAGGGACTCCCAGATCAGGTATGGTTCCTACAAATCTTCACATCAATCCTTTTTAAATGTCTGCAGAAGTAGCAGAATCGCACACCACTACGAGTGTGGCTATAGTAATAAGCGGGAAACACCCTTTACAACGTAATGCACAAACCACGCATCCATTTCTATGCACTGCCATTACCATGAATATGCCTTTACATAGCAAGGTAAGTATATACAAGGTAAATGTGTGTATGTATATATCGATCTATATCTCTACCTAAATATCTCTATCTCTCTCCCCATCTCTATATATCTATACATATTACCTACTGGCTAGGTAGTTATAGTTAGGACCCATTTTCCATAGGAAAAGCATTTTTTGACTTGCCTATATCTTTGGTGGCGTTTGACGAATCGCCACCAAATTTTCCCAAAAATGTGCCCGGTGATTCTTGTGGTGCATGGAAAGTTTCGGGGTGATCCGTCAAGCGGGGGCGAGAAAAGGAGTGCGTCAAAACATGGTTTCCCCATGTTAATTCCCATAGGACCTTTAGACATGGCTACAGCTCGAACTGCTGAATGGAATTATACCAAATTTGGCAAGAAAGGTAGATGTTGGTTCAGGGAAGTGCCTTTTTGTGATTTGATGTAAATCCGTTCAGTAGTTTTAGAAATATTAACCAAAATCCAAATTTGTATATATAGGGAAGCAAAGGCTCCGTGACCCCTCCCCCTCGCATGCTGAGATCTGACTGGCTGCCAACACTTCAAACCAGGAACTGTTGGCACCCATTTTGGGACTCGCTTGCGCAGAGTCCCAGAAAAAATGTTAAAAAGAAGAAAAAAAAGAAAAGGGCGAAGGGTTTGAAATAGCCTGACCCCCTAGGCCTCTTGGAAGGGGGGTCCCCATAAGGACCCTGCATGGCCAAAAAATCATAATAAAATAAAAATATTTCAGCGGGAGTCGCGTTGAATCCGCATATCCCGCCAAAAATAAAAAACAAAGGGCAGGTTCCCGAGCTTTGTTAATAATCCACCCCTGGGTGAGCTAGGTCCCGGGGACACGTTGTTGTTAAAGGGGAGGGGGCGGCGCAAGGGACCCCTCTCCTAGGGCTTATTAATGCCCTTGGGACCACCACCTCCCCAGGGCTTATTTATTTTAAGAGGGGTGTAGGAGAGTAGGATCTGCTTCTTATGGTTTCCCCCACTTTTTGCTGATGTTTCACTGTTTTTCGACTTTAGTCTGGCTGGGGCCCTGCTATCCAGGACCCCAGCCTAGCTGCTTCCTCTCTAAATTGATTCCTAGTACCTTAGGTACACCACAGATTGGATTCTGGGGTGCCCTTATAAGTCCCTAGTATATGGTATGCTATGTACCCAGGGCATAGGTACCCCAGAGGCCTACCAGGGGCTGCAGCATGTATTATGCCACCCCTGGGAAGCCTTCCAAAATGACACCACAGGAATGCTACAGCAGCCTGAGTGAGGTGGTGTATGTACCCCTTACTGAGATATAGGTTCACTATATCTCACCCTATCACTGCACATATACACCTATCAGTCACCCCTATGGCAGGCCCTATCAATCCTGAAGGCAGGGTGCTTGGTTTTATGTGAGAGGGTGCCCATGCATGAGCAGAGCCCCTCTGCAGCCTTATATATTATCTACTGGCGGTCGCCAGTAGATAGTTATAGTTAGGACCTATTTTCCATAGGAAATCCGCGACATTCTATTTGAAATAACTCTTGCGTCGGTTGACGAATCTTCGCGAAATTTTCAAACTTTATGGCCCGCTCCGGTCCGCTCCTACCCTGAAAGTCTCAGGGTGATTCGTCAAGCGGGGGCCGAGAAAAAGGGGGGTCCCAAAACGTGTTTTCCCATTCATTTTCCCATAGGAAACTTTAGACACGGCTACAGCCTGAACTGCTGAACGGAATTACACCAAATTTGGCAAAGAGGTAGTTCTTGGTTCAGAAAGAACCCTTTTGTTAAATGGTGTAAATCCGTTCAGTAGTTGCGGAGAAATTAAAAAATAAGAGTCAAAAATCAATTTTCCATAGGAAACTTTATGCAAGGCTACAGCCCGAACTGCTGAACGGAATTACACCAAATTTGGCAAAGAGGTAGTTCTTGGTTCAAAAAGAACCCTTTTTGTTAAATGGTGTGAATCAGTTCAGTAGTTGCTGAGAAAATCAAAAGTAATAACACATATATCTGGGCGGAGCCTAACCACACATGTCATCGTGAGATCTGATTGGCTGTCAGCACTTCATCCTGGAATTGCTGGCAGCCATCTTGGGACCAATATAAATGATAGTACCCTATTGAAATGCATTGTAGTGAATCGAAGATTTTGAGGGTTACCAAAAGGAGAACTATAAAGGGTGATAACAGACTTTAGTTACATTAGAATTCATTTGTTGATGGTACCATACTAATTTCAGGAATTGTGGTGTGTTCTAATGTGATTTTACCCTGTGAAAAACCTTCTGCTGGGATATCATGAATCATGTTTGAGAGAAAACTATTTTCACATGCTTGTCCCATACAGTTTTGGAAGGTGCCCCAGAAGCTAAAATGAGCATATTTTCTGTAAATTCACATTATCTTTCTCAGTCATGTGAGAATGAAGTCTGACATTCTCAGTAAAACATGTACATCCAACAAGGGCAGAGACTGTCAGTTGATTCCTTTGTGTTCTACTGCAGCTTCCCAGAGTGTTCTAAAGAACAACTAGAGTGCTAACAGCCTTACTTATGACAAAAGTATGGCACACCTGAAGCCATCTTGATTGGAATAAACTGGTAACACTTAAAACATTTAATTTAAAAAGGAACAAAATTAGGGGGTTCATTTTGCCATAGAAATTATGGTTAGTGCTGTAGAAAGAAAAATTAGGACATGTTTTAAGTGAGATCTCAAATAGCTTCCTGTTATATTTCAACAGGAGCAGCCTGTCAGTTGATGCCTTTGTGTTCTACTGCAGCTTCCCAGAGTGTTCTAAAGAACAACTAGAGTGCTAACAGCCTTACTTATGACAAAAGTATGGCACACCTGAAGCCATCTTGATTGGAATAAACTGGTAACACTTAAAACATTTAATTTAAAAAGGAACAAAATGAGGGGGTTCATTTTGCCATAGAAATTATGGTTAGTGCTGCAAAAAGAAAATTTAGTGCATGTTTTAAGTGAGATCTCAAATCCTCTTCTATTTCATTAGAAAATTCTGACATGCAGACTGAAACAATCACTTTCAATACCAGCAGTAGACTTCCAGTTAACTCCTTGGTGAGCAGTAGCTTTACTACAGTGATCTAATGAACAACTAGAGTAATAACATTCTGAATTTATGGCAAATGTGTGACACATCTGAATGCCTTCTTGATGGAATCAAAGTAAAAACTGAAAGCATTTCCTACTGAGGAGACTGCAGTAAATGAGGAAATTTGGAAACTTCATAACAAAGAAGTCTTCCAAGATGGCCACCAGTGAAAAAAGAGCCCAAATGTCGCACAAATATTACCCAGATGTAGCCCACATATAGCCCAATGACAAAAGTGTGCAAAACACTTTTTATTTTTAGTTTTTTTGCAGTTTTATGTAGTGCAGACTGGTCAGGTATTGGAGCGTTGCATCTTAAAACATGACCCCCTACACTACAAAAACACCACTGCACTACCCTAAACCCTAAAACACTACCCCAGCACGACCCCCTACACTACACAAGCACCACTGCACTACCCTAAACCCTAAAACACTACCCCAACACCACTGCACTAACCTAAATCCTAAAACACTACCCCCAGCACGACCCCCTACACTACCCAAACACCACTGCACTACCCTAAAACAGGACCCCCTACACTACACAAACACCACTGCACTACCCTAAACCCTAAAACACTACCCCCAGCACGACCCCCTACACTACACAAGCACCACTGCACTACCCTAAACCCTAAAACACTGCCCCCAGCACGACCCCCTACACTACACAAACACCATTGCACTACCTTAAACCCTAAAACACTACCCCCAGCACGACCCCCTACACTACCCAAACACCACTGCACTAACCTAAATCCTAAAACACTACCCAAACACCACTGCACTACCCTAAAACATGACCCCCTACACTACACAAACACCACTGCACTACCCTAAACCCTAAAACACTACCCCCAGCACGACCCCCTACACTACACAAGCACCACTGCACTACCCTAAACCCTAAAACACTATCCCCAGCACAACCCCCTACACTGCCCGAACACCACTGCACTGCCCTAAACCCTGAAACACATACCCTAGCACGACCCCCTACACTGCCCGAACACCACTGCACTGCCCTAAACCCTGAAACACCACCCCTTCACGACCCCTACACTGCCCGAACACCACTGCACTGCCCTAAACCCTGAAACACCACCCCCAGCATGACCCCTACACTGCCCGAACACCACTGCACTGCCCTAAACCCTGAAACACTACCCCCAGCAAGACCTCCTACACTGCCCGAACACCACTGAACTGCCCTAAACCCTGAAACATCACCCCCAGCAAGACCCCCTACACTGCCCGAACACCACTGCCCTAAACCCTGAAACTCCACCCCCAGCACGACCCCCTACACTGCCCGAACACCAATGCACTGCCCTAAACCCTGAAACACCACCCCCAGCACGACCCCCTACACTGCCCGAACACCACATCACTGCCCTAAACCCTAAAACACCACCCCCTGCACGACCCCTACACTGCCCGAACACTACTGCACTGCCCTAAACCCTGAAACACCATCCCCAGCACGACCCCCTACACTGCACGAACACCACTGCACTGCCCTAAACCCTGAAACACTACCCCCAGCAAGACCCCCTACACTGCCCGAACACCACTGCACTGCCCTAAACCCTGAAACACCACCCCCAGCAAGACCGCCTACACTGCCCGAACACCACTGCCCTAAACCCTGAAACACCACCCCCAGCAAGACCCCCTACACTGCCCGAACACCACTGCACTGCCCTAAACCCTGAAACACCAGCCCCAGCACGACCCCTACACTGCCCGAACACCACTGCACTGCCCTAAACCCTGAAACACCACCCCCTGCACGACCCCCTACACTGCCCGAACACCACTGCACTGCCCTAAACCCTGAAACACCACCCCCAGCACGACCCCCTACACTGCCCGAACACAACTGCACTGCCCTAAACCCTGAAACACCACCCCCTGCACGACCCCCTACACTGCCCGAACACCACTGCCCTAAACCCTGAAACACCACCCCCAGCACGACCCCCTACACTGCACGAACACCACTGCACTGCCCTAAACCCCGAAACACTACCCCAGCAAGACCGCCTACACTGCCCGAACACCACTGCCCTAAACCCTGAAACACCACCCCCAGCAAGACCCCCTACACTGCCCGTACACCACTGCACTGCCCTAAACCCTGAAACACCACCCCCAGCATGACCCCCTACACTGCCCGAACACCACTGCACTGCCCTAAATCATGAAACACCACCCCCAGCACGACCCCTACACTGCCCGAACACCACTGCACTGCCCTAAACCCTGAAAACCACCCCCAGCACGACCCCCTACACTGCCCGAACACCACTGCACTGCCCTAAACCCTGAAACACCAGCCCCAGCACAACCCCGTACACTGCCCGAACACCACTGCACTGCCCTAAACCCTGAAACACCAGCCCCAGCACGACCGCCTACACTGCCTGAAAACCACTGCACTGCCCTAAACCCTGAAACACCAGCCCCAGCACGACCCCCTACACTGCCCGAACACCACTGCACTGCCCTAAACCCTGAAACACCAGCCCCAGCAAGACCCCCTACACTGCCCGAACACCACTGCACTGCCCTAAACCCTGAAACACCACCCCCAGCAAGACCCCCTACACTGCCCGAACACCACTGCACTAAAGCCTGAAACACCACCCCCAGCAAGACCACCTACACTGGCCGAACACCACTGCACTGCCCTAAACCCTGAAACACCACCCCCTGCACGACCCCCTACACTGCCCAAACACCACTGCACTGCCCTAAACCCTGAAACACCACCCCTCAGCACGACACCCTACACTGCCCAAACACCACTGCACTGCCCTAAACCCTGAAACACCACCCCCAGCACGACCCCCTACACTGCCTGAACACCACTGCACTGCCCTAAACCCTGAAACACCACCCCTGCACGACCTCCTACACTGCCGGAATACCACTGCACTGCCCTAAACCCTGAAACACCACCCCCAGCACGACCCCCTACACTGCCTGAACACCACTGCCCTAAACCCTGAAACACCACCCCCTACACTGCACGAACACCACTGCACTGCCCTAAACCCTGAAACACCACCTCCAGCAAAACCCCCTACACTGCCTGAACACCATTGCTCTGCCCTAAATCCTGAAACACTAGCCCCAGCATGACCCCCTACTCTGCCCAAACACCACTGCACTGCCCTAAACCCTGAAACACCACCCCCAGCACGACCCCCTACACTGCCCGAACACCACTGCACTGCTCTAAACCCTGAAACACCAGCCCCAGCAAGATCCCCTACACTGCCTGAACACCACTGCACTGCCCTAGACCCTGAAAGACCAGCCCCAGCATGACCCCCTACACTGCCCGAACACCACTGCACTGCCCTAAACCCTGAAACACCACCCCCTGCACGACCCCCTACACTGCCCGAACACCACTGCACTGCCCTAAACCCTGAAACAGCCCCAGCACGACCCCCTACACTGCCCGAACACCACTGCACTGCCCTAAACCCTGAAACACCAGCCCCAGCACGACCCCCTACACTGCCCGAACACCACTGCACTGCCCTAAACCCTGAAACACCACCCCCTGCACGACCCCCTACACTGCCCGAACACCACTGCACTGCCCTAAACCCTGAAACACCACCCCCTGCAGCACCCCCTACACTGCCCGAACACCACTGCACTGCCCTAAACCCTTAAACACCACCCCCTGCACCGCCCCCTACACTGCCCGAACACCACTGCACTGCCCTAAACCCTGAAACACCACCCCCAGCACGACCCCCTTTACTGCTCGAACACCACTGCACTGCCCCAAACCCTGAAACACCACCCCCAGCACGACCCCCTACACTGCCCGAACACCACTGCCCTAAACCCTGAAACACCACCCCCTGCACAACCCCCTACACTGCCCGAACACCACTGCACTGCCCTAAACCCTGAAACACCACCCCCTACACTGCCCGAACACCACTGCACTGAACCCTGAAACACCCCCCAGCATGACCCCCTACACTGCCCGAACACCACTGCACTGCCCTAAACCCTAAAACACCACCCCCAGCATTACCCCCTACACTGCCCAAACACCACTGTACTGCCCTAAACCCTAGAACACTTCCCCCAGCACGACCCCCTACACTGCCCGAACACCACTGCCCTAAACCCTGAAACACCACCCCCTGCACAACCCCCTACACTGCCCGAACACCACTGCACTGCCCTAAACCCTGAAACACCACCCCCTACACTACCCGAACACGACTGCACTGCCCTAAACCCTCAAACACTCCCCCAGCACGACCCCCTACACTACCCGAACACCACTGCACTGCCCTAAACCCTAAAACACTCCCCCAGCACGACCCCCTACACTACCCGAACACCACTGCACTGCCCTAAACCCTAAAACACTCCCCCAGCACGACCCCCTACACTACCCAAACACCACTGCACTGCCCTAATCCCTAAAACACTACCCCCCGCATGACCCCCTACACTACCCTAAACCACTACCCCCGCACGACTCCCTACACTACCCAAAGACCACTGCACTACCCTAAACCCTAAAACACGACCTCCTACACTACACAAACACCACTGCAGTACCCTAAACCCTAAAACACTACCCCCTACACTACACAAACACCACTGCACTACCCTAAACCCTAAAACCCTACCCTCAGCAGTACCCCTACTCTACCCAAACACCACTGCACTAACCTAAACCCTAAAACACTACCCCCAGCAGTACCCCTACACTACCCAAACACCACTGCACTACCCTAAATCACTACCCCCAGCACGACCCCCTACACTACCCAAACACCACTGCACTACCCTAAACCCTAAAACACTACCCCCAGCACGACCCCCTACACTACCCAAACACCACTGCACTACCCTAAACCCTAAAACACTCCCCCAGCACGACTCCCTACACTACCCAAACACCACTGCACTACCCTAAACCCTAAATCTACCCCCAGCATGACCCCCTACACTACACAAACACCACTGCACTACCCTAAACCCTAAAACACTACCCCCAGCACGACCCTCTTCACTACCTAAACACAACTGCACAATTTGTTACAGGCGTTGCAACGCAGGCCTGTGGTGCTTACTGGAAGTACCTAGTGGGCTAGTTGGGCCCCAGGGACCCTCAGGATTCAAGGTGACCTAATCCCCCAACTTAAAACGCACCACGGGGCGCGTTTGCACAGTGGTGAAGGGAGGGGCGGGGCCTCAGGTGACATGTGCGCAAACACGCCCTGTGGTGCGTTTTAAGTTGGGGAATTAATCCCTTTGAATCCTGAGGGACCCTGGGGGCCAACTAGCCCACCAGGTACCTTCAGTAAGCACAACAGAGTTGCGTTGCAGAGAGGTGAAAAAGGTTCGTGGCCTCGGAACGCCTCTCTGCAACTCAGCTCTGTGGTCCTAACTGTAGGTACCTGGGGGCTAGTTGGGCCCCAGGGACCTCAGAATTCAAGGGGACTTAATCCCGCAACTTAAAACGCGCCACGGGGTGCGTTTGCACACATGTCACCTCAGGCTCCCCTCCCTTCACCACTGTGCAAACGCGCCCTGTAGCGCGTTTTAAGAGGTAGTTTTAATCCCCTGCCCTATTATGTACTAGGGACTTGCAGAGGAGGTCATGCTAATCACAGGGGTACCCCAACGCATAGTGTTCCCTAGTGTATGTAGGTGTTTTCACTGTATTCTAAGTGTCTTTTAGCATAGCACTGGCTCTGGTTAGTCAGAGTTAGTTACCACCAGTACCCGTCTGAAAACGTTGTGGGCACAGGATGATTTTGCAACAAGGCCTCTTTCTGCTCCTCTGTTGGTTCTTTCTGCACATCTTTTGCTTCTTTCTGTGCGTTTTTTCTTCTTTCTTCACATGTCCTACCTCTGTAGGCATAGTTAGAAACTAGCATTTAAAAAACCTTTGAAATTCACTTAAAAAATCATAGGTTTCAGGCACGTTATAGTTAGAAATTAGCATTTAAAAACCTTTGAAATTCACTGAAAAAACCATAGGTTTCAGACACGTTATAGTTAGAAATTAGCATTTAAAAAACCTTTGAAATTCACTGAAAAAACCATAGGTTTTAGGGACAGTTATAGTTAGTTGGACATTTCACTCGTACAAAACCATAGAAATTCCCCCGTTATAGTTAGTTCAGCTAACTATAACTCGCGCCCCGCAATGCACTGCTGATGACGTCACATATTACATCACTCATGACATGGTCAGTGACATCACTGATGACATCACTGATGACATCTCAAATGACATCACTGATGACATCATCCATGTGATAATTTCATGCATCTTCTCACACCCTAATATAACTTTTGATACACCCACTCTAAATTACAGACTGCCATTCTCAAAACCATAGACACTCCAACACCAAAAACTACATACCCACTCACTGATTCTTAGGTCTACACACACATCCACTCACTCACCCGTACAGTCACTCATACTTAGTCACTCAGTACAGGACTATCATATGCACTCATACACCTATATAAACACTCACACACCGCCACTCATCCATAGAGGTACTCACACACCTAGTCAGTCATGCAAAAACGTAATCACACTCCCATTTACTCACCTATACAGTTATACACACACCAGCTCACTTACTCATACAAATACTAGCACATTCTTACGCTCTTATACAATCACTGATACAAGTACACACTCATCCATACAGCCACTCTCACAATCACACACTCACTTATAGCCATTTATATACTCCAACACATATATACTGCCTTTCACATTTGTAGTTACTCACACATGTACCACTGAGATATACATTCAATCACTAACACACCCATACACACACTCACCCACCCATACAGTCCATCACAGATGCACTCTTGAAACCATGCACCCAGTGAATCACCAACTCACACATCTATGCACAGAGTCACACACACCCCACCCACACAAACACTCAGGCACCCATACAGATACTCAGACAATCAATCAATAACCCATGTAGACACTCATGTAGGTATTCAGAAAGCTCATGCAGCCGCTTACAAACCAACAGACAGACTGATACAGACATTCACACAGTTTAGTCACTAACCCATGCATTCAGTAAGATACATTTAATCACTCACTTGTAGAGTCAGTCACTCACGTACTAAATCATCCATTCAGACACTTATACACCCACTCATTCTTCAATACGCCTTTCCCTATATATATTAAACATATTTAAACTTTACAGAAACACACAGTCACTGGATGATGTCATCAGTGATGTCATTTGAGATGTCATCAGTGATGTCATCAGTGATGTCACTGACCATGTCATGAGTGATGTAATATGTGACGTCATCAGCAGTGCATTGCGGGGCGCGAGTTATAGTTAGCTGAACTAACTATAACGGGGGAATTTCTATGGTTTTGTACGAGTGAAATGTCCAACTAACTATAACTGTCCCTAAAACCTATGGTTTTTTCAGTGAATATATATATATATATATATATATACACACACACACATAAACAAATATATACATATGTGTCCATAATTTCTTCCTGCTATCCTCAACGCAGTAAAAGTATCAAGTGGCACCACAGGGCTCAATTTTAATTTTATTTCACCATTCGTGCAGTTTTACAGGGACAGTCCACGCGGTTCGGCGTTAGCCTTCTACAGGACCATAGAGTCTTGTCATCCAGATCGTCTCTTTTTAAAGTGCCCATAGCCTATTTTTCTTTTTTTTTTTCCTTTCTACTTTTCTTTATAAACAAAAAACAACTAGACCACATATTGTTAATCCTTTGTCAAGTGTTGTAAAGTACACAGCTATTTTTTTTCTTTTTTTGACATTTCATAGACTATGCTATGCTTTGCACTAATCACAGTAAAGTACTTTTTACTCTAGTTTCTTTAAGAGAAAGGAAATTTTTGAATGTATTTACATATTTCTTAAATTTACGATGTTTCTTAAATTCAGCATTTGACCACAAAAAGTGGAACAGTAACGTATGATAAAACAAGAAAGAACAGACAGAAGCGCAAGTGCAGGCACAACCATATAAATACATAGGAATATTGGGAACATTTAAATTTTCAAATTGTAAAGTACACAAATTTCCCAAATTGTTTCTATATTTCTATATATCAGCAGCCATATACCAACAGCATTATAATGATATAAAGTGCAAGCGCTTACTTGGTTGCTGATTAACAGCCTTGTTATATAAATTTATATTTGACAAATGGAGCAGTCTATTATGGCACAAAGTACAATTCTAAATGGGAGGATAAACCCTCAGCATATACATATATATACCATTTGACGAATCTTCACAAAATGTTACCAAAAAAGTGCCCTGGTGATTCTAGCTGTGCATGGAAAGTTTCGGGGTGGTCAGTCAGGCGGGGGTCGAGAAAAAGAGGGGGGGTCAGAAAGTGCGTTTTCCATGGTAATTCCCATAGGGGCTCTTAACAGGACTGCAGTCCAAACCGTTGACGGAATTACACTGAAGTTGGGAGAAATGTAGCTGTTGGTTTGCAGATCACGCTTTCAGTTATTTGGTGTAAATCCATTCAGTAGTTTGCTAGAAACTAAAGGAAATCCAAAATTGTATATCTACGACCGCAAACCCTTCGCGAATAATGACGAGCTCATGCAGAGCTCGGACTGGCTTCCAACACTTTAACCAGGAAGTGTTTGCAGCCATCAATGTAAAAAGAAAAAGAAAAGAAAAGGGGGAAGGATATGAATACCTTAACCCCCTAGATTTGGTGTCCTGGGATGACAGAGGGCCCATGGCAGGGCAAAAAAGCGAATTATTTTTAATTTATGGCAAAATTCGCAAATATTCACCAATATCGATGTGAATTAAGAAGAAAAAAAACCACAAGAGTGCTCTCCCGCGCTTGTTTTTAATATTGGCCCCCCACCATGTGGGTCAGGTCCCCGGCGCATGTGTAGATTTAAAAAGCAGAGGGCACACAGGGCCCCCTTCTAGGGCTTATTTACGCCCTGGTGACCACCACATTCCCGGGGCACATGCTTTTATTATTGTAGGGGGGCTGCGTGGACCTCCCCAGTGCCCCGGGGACCACCACCTCCCTTGGGGCTTTCGTACACATTAGGCGAGGTTGCACGGACCCCCACCACAGCCCCCCGGGGACCACCACCTTCCCGGGCTATAAAAAAAAAAAAATTATATAGGGGGGCCGCATGGAACTTTAAAGAGGGGTCCGTGTGGAACCTTGGCCCCAGGGACCACCACCTTGCCAGAGCCAAATGCAAAATGTAAACAGGGACCGGGGCCCCTCCCGGGCCGGTAATAGCCCCCGGGGACCACCACCTCCCCAGGGCCAGCCCATGCACCAGAAAGGGCTGGACCCATATATGGCCATGGGGACTGCCACACCCCCAGGGATGGCTCCTGCTATGTCCCGGGGTGCCCACCCCTGGGGTATAGCGGTCTGCTTTTGCTTGGGAGCTGTGAAAGCTCCCGCCAAGGAAAAGCAAACTGTCTGCTTCCACCAATCGGGAGCTGTCAAACCGCTTCCGCTTGGTGGAAGCAGAGTTTATCACGTCTGCGGTCAGGGAAACCGATGAAAATATTGCTCTGACACGCAGGGAGATGCATTTCCAGCAGCTCCTTGCATGCAAGAGCAATGCTGGCTGGGACGGCAGGGGCCTTTAGGCTCCCTCCGCGCTTCCATAGCACACTAGATGCCCTGAGTGGGAGGCTCCAGGGCGCCCAGGGAGAAGTGGACAGGCCCCGGGTTGAAAAGGGCCCGTGGATATGGTGGCGCACAACCCCTCATCCCCCATTGATTGGTGGCCAGGGGATGGGGTCCGCGGGGCCAAAACTGGCCTAGGGAGGGGGGCCACGCTGCCCCCGCCACCATTAAAATTAATCTGGGCCCCGTGGGATTGGGTCACCGGGGTTGAAATCAGCCCAGGGATGGGGATCGCGCAGCCCCCTACCTCAATAAGTCATGGACGGGCCATGGGGGATGTGGTACCCGGGGCCATTCTGTCCCTGATGCTCATTTCACAGAAATTAAACCTCAATAGGAAACACACAGCAGGTGCCCCAGTTGAAGCTCCACTTCTGTAAAGGACAAATGAATGTAACTCCTGGGTTGGTGAAGGCAAAGCAAGTGTGTTTTTGCTGCAATTCCTAACTGGAAGACTATCTGAAATGCTTCATGGAGGTGAATGCATTGTTGAGCTATTAGAGGCAGTCTGTATTGACAGAGATGAGTGGATTCTTTCTTGTCCTTACCTGGTGAGAGCAGAGTCCATGGTTCTCCTTTTAAATTGCTACAAGTATTCAAATGTACAGATCACTTGAAAGCTTAGCCGTTTGGCCCGGTCTACCTTAGTAGTATGCAAAGGTCTTCCTCTCTTTTGCCAGGAGGATGGACAACTTATTTGCGCTTCCCTACTATTCTGGTGAGGCCTTGTTGATGCCGAGGAATACGAGGACTAAACAAGGAAGCACTTGCATCACGTAGTTAAGAAAAAAGATCCTTGTTTGATGGAGATTTACCTCTTTGTTGTCTTCTCTATAGGAGGATTTAGGTTATCACATATATGTGGATAAAGACGCACCAGGAACAATCACATTGCCAAAACACACACAAGGTCACTACTGACATTTCCTCGTGCTCCATTATGCAACTGTATTGTAGAATACGTACTGGACATTTACTCAAGGAGATAGCACTTAGTAATAGAGCACTAGAAAGTACTCTATGTGGGTAAATAGTTTGTGTAAAACTGTGTAGTCTTGTTGGATTAAGTGGCAGGTATGTTTCATTGGTGGCCCAGTCACTCACACAGCTACTGACACATCCACTCACACACTCGGGCACATACACACCCACTGACAGACCCAGTCAGACATTAATGCACTCACTCATAGACCCACTCATACATACACATACACACACACACACCTACTCAAACGCACTAATAGACCTACTTTGACACCCATGCACCCACTGACAGACCCACTGAGACACTCTCCAGACCCACTGAGACACTCATGCACTCACACACTCTCTCAAAGGTTACAGTTAGGAAATGAAATTTAAAAAACTTTAGAAATTCACTTAAAAAACCAAAGGTTACAGGGACGTTATAGTTGGGGGAAAAACATTAAAATCATAGCAATTCACAAAACAACCCAAAGGTTACAGGGACGTTATAGTTGGGCTCAGATTTCACTTGTACAAAACCAGTAAAATTCAGCAGTTATTGTTACCCGAGCTAACCATAACTTATGCACCCCACAATGCACTGCTTATGACCTCACATATTACATCACTCATGACACAGCCAGTGACATCACATGACTAGACGAGGGAAAGGAGCAGGGCTTGTTGACCATTTTCGCCAGGGCTGCTTTTGTTCCCCAGTCCAGCACTGTCTGGCTTGACAGCACAGGGCTGACTTGGTCAAGGTGTCCAGTCCTCTAACTTTCTGCATATCCAAGAAAAGGACAGAAACAGAGAAGAGAGGATTAACTGCCTTCTCCTTGTCATTTGCTTCCTCACCATTTGGAGTAGTCCGAGGCATCTGAACAGGATCTCAAAATCAAAAATGTCTTCCAACCTGGCAAATCACCGACTCTGCAAAAGGGGACTTTAAAAAGGTCACTGTCAAGGCAAAATTGCATTTTGTTATGGAGTGCCATGACACAGGGTTGACAGTACCTGAGGGAGGGTCAAAAAGCATAGGCACCATTGGAGTTAGGCACACCTCGTTACAGGAAAGATTACAGCCAAGGACAACGCTGATGTGATGACAACTGGTATGCACCTAGGCAAGGGAGAAGTAAGACATGGTGTCTAAAGCGGGTGAGGTTGACTGAGGGACAATTAGCCAGTAGCAAGGCCAAAGTTGCAGGTGGATGTGCAGTTGGGGCCAGCCGGTGCTGCAGAGGTACTCGGATCCATACTGAAAAACTGCAACATTTAATCTCTGAAGGCAGCAACCTGCTGCGCATCTGAAGAAGCCACTGATCGCTGGTACATCTTTTTAAGGATTTGAAAGGGTTCAGAAGAGGAAGCTGGTGACAGATCACAATCAAAAACTATGTGGCCTGGCCTGTGACTTGGAATGCCTGTTGGCTGAGAAGCCCAGTTTGTGATGCTTCCTGTGCTTTTACCTCAAAGACTAATCCCTCAACTTTCCAAAGGAAGATGACCTGCAGCAGAATGACCCCATTTCTTTCAGGCTTTCGCCAGGTAAAATATGACCTCCCATGCCCAATTATCTAGGAAATTTGGTTGTAAATCTAACAGACACACCTCTGACGGAGAACCAACTAAAAGTGCTGAATAAAGGAAATGGCTTCATCCCATCCCCACAGGTGGACAAGTGTGGTCTTTGCGGTGAGCTATCTGAATTATTATATCTTTTTTTAAATGCAGGGTGTGGAGGATCTGAAACCTATTGTGATAAGGACACCAATAATGTACTCCGCAAAAAATTGTTTTTTCTAATCCCATCCCGTAATAATCTCATAATTAGATGAAAATCCCTGGATGAGTTATGCAACAATACAACATTTGTTATAAAACCTGCATATAAGAGTGGTGCCTCAAACTTCTAAGTCTCACTAGGAACTATTCCATTTTGCAGAAAGATCCTACTGTGAATGTAACCACTAAAATAAAACTGCTAGTTGAAGAAGCCAAACAGGCTAACTGGATCACACAACACAAGGCAGTTTTTTTATAACAAAAAATCCCAAAATACAATACTTTTATACACTGGCCAAAATTGTTCAAACAATGGAGGTCACCACCCAGATGCCCCATTGCTTCAGGTATTGGGTTTGCCCGAGAGCCACTGTCAAGGTTCTGAGACTTGTTCCTTCATCCCTTGTTACTAAAACCGCCTCCTTGAAAGACACAAAGATTGGTGACTTTGCTTTCACACATCATTTGATCTGGAAAAAACTTCTGATGAGCCTTTACACTGAGGTCTTGTATACTTCATACCACAAGAGGAGACCTTAAATGGCATTGAGAAACTAAAATAATTACCACTGGTATTACATGCCACACCTTCGCACCTTGTGGTCCAATGCGCTTGTTTTGTTATTTTGTATTTGAAGGGATTATATGCCCACAAACTCCTGGTAAATCTGTGGGCTGCACCACTGCTCCCAGGGTAGCAAGCCTTTATGTATATCTGTTTGAGGTAGAACACATTTTCGCAACAATCTCCATATAGTAATCTGTGATTGTGTGATCAATACACTTATGGCGTGTTCATTATTTGGAGTGGTGGAACCGATTCAGCCATGGATTTCACTGAAAGGGTTAACACCCATAGAAGGTTTTTAAACCCACACACTACAAGTCACACAGAACTGGCCTACCTTGAGATAAAAATATTACCTAAGAATGCAAGACTGAGAAAGGACGTTTATTTTAAGTCCATAGATAGGAACAGCAGTTTTCATCCACGATCACTATGGGAGAACCTATTTTGGCCACTTTTAAGACTACAACAGCTCTGTTGTACCAGAGTTGATTTCAATACACAGGCGGATGTCCTATCCCAAAATTTTGTCAAATCAGTATTACCCTCCAAAGACGGTTCAAACGGCTTAAATAAAAAAATAAAAAAAGCTAGTCAATAATAGTTGTGAAGCATTGTTAGAAACCTATCCACGGACAGAGAACAATAGACTGATCTATGAAACTACTTACTGCACCGTTTCTAATAAAATCAAGAAGGCCATAAATCAAAATA
This sequence comes from Calotriton arnoldi, assembly GCA_963921515.1. Taxonomy (NCBI): domain Eukaryota; kingdom Metazoa; phylum Chordata; class Amphibia; order Caudata; family Salamandridae; genus Calotriton; species Calotriton arnoldi. Next base: position 1,371,848 of record CAWUFW010003548.1, read on the forward strand.
GGCTCATACTAAACTGATAGGGCGACATTTGAGAAACTGATGTTTTCCCTTAAAAGACACATGAGGTTAGAGACTTATTATAGTCCAAACCACACCACCAAACTAAAATTTGATTCAGCAGCAGCTACATTTTGGACTGCTATCGGGCATATGCCTCTTCCTGTGTGGCATGTGTAGTCCATGCCATTTTACTAGTACCACAAAATCAACCAATTACGGCCTGGAAAACAAACTGAAATTCCCAAAAAGTAATCTATATTACATAACCATGTCACCTAAAGAACGCAGGCATGACAACGCAGGTAATTTAAATTGGGATATGAAAATATAGGAGTAATATTAGATATAAAGCGAATAAAACACGTATGACTATTCATTTTCTTGACACTGCCAGGTGCAAGGACTTCGAATGAGAAGTCACAAAGAAATTTCAGTAACCTATCCAAATCACATTACAGAGTTTTGATTAGAAAGAGAATGGAGAAAGGTGTATATATAGACTAAGCACACGCCTGTTTGGGATGAATGATGAGATGCCTTGGTAACGTAAGAATATTGGAAGAAGTCTGTGGTTTAATAAATTTAGTTTTTCTAAGGAATCTGACTGAAATGTTAACAACCAGCCCTAACACAATCTCTGTGAGCACAGATCCTGAGAGCTAAAGACCAAAATAGTCCCTCCAATGCGCTTAGGCTGTAATTTACGGACACACATTTATTATACAATTAAACTTTATGCGACTTTGGAAGGGGAACTTTCCTTGCACCCTTATGTATGTCGTTCTATATATGAAAATATTTCCAACCCTTTCCTATCACAATGCTTCGTCCTATTTAGTGCTACCCATTTCCCTTTTTAGTAGATTTATGAAACAGACCGGATCCCCCTTGGGTGGTACTAGAATTCAACAACAAATGATTTCTTGAGAAGCTATAGGGAATATACATATATATATATTCACTGAAAAAACCATAGGTTTTAGGGACAGTTATAGTTAGTTGGACATTTCACTCGTACAAAACCATAGAAATTCCCCGTTATAGTTAGTTCAGCTAACTATAACTCGCACCCCGCAATGCACTGCTGATGACGTCACATATTAAATCACTCATGACATGGTCAGTGACATCACTGATGACATCACTGATGACATCTCAAATGACATCACTGATGACATCATCCAGTGACTGTTTCTGTAAAGTTTAAATATGTTTAATATATATAGGGAAAGGCGTATTGAAGAATGAGTGGGTGTATAAGTGTCTGAATGGATGATTTAGTACGTGAGTGACTGACTCTACAAGTGAGTGATTAAATGTATCTTACTGAATGCATGAGTTAGTGACTAAACTGTGTGAATGTCTGTATCCGTCTGTCTGTTGGTTTGTAAGCGGCTGCATGGCTTTCTGAATAGCTACATGAGTGTCTACATGGGTTATTGATTGATTGTCTGAGTATCTGTATGGGTGCCTGAGTGTTTGTGTGGGTGGGGTGTGTGTGACTCTGTGCATAGATGTGTGAGTTGGTGATTCACTGGGTGCATGGCTTCAAGAGTGCATCTGTGATGGACTGTATGGGTGAGTGAGTGTGTGTATGGGTGTGTTAGTGATTGAATGTATATCTCAGTGGTACATGTGTGAGTAACTACATATGTGAAAGGCAGTATATATGTGTGTTGGAGTATATAAATGGCTATAAGTGAGAGTGTGTGATTGTGAGAGTGGCTGTATGGATGAGTGTGTACTTGTATCAGTGATTGTATAAGAGTGTAAGAATGTGCTAGTATTTGTATGAGTAAGTGAGCTGGTGTGTGTATAACTGTATAGGTGAGTAAATGGGTGTGTGATTACGTTTTTGCATGACTGACTAGGTGTGTGAGTACCTCTATGGATGAGTGGCGGTGTGTGAGTGTTTATATATGTGTATGAGTGCATATCATAGTCCTGTACTGAGTGACTATAAGTATGAGTGACTGTACAGGTGAGTGAGTGGATGTGTGTGTAGACCTAAGAATCAGTGAGTGGGTATGTAGTTTTTGGTGTTGGAGTGTCTATGGTTTTGAGAATGGCAGTCTGTAATTTAGAGTGGGTGTATCAAAAGTTATAATAGGGTGTGAGAAGATGCATGAAATTATCACATGGATGATGTCATCAGTGATGTCATTTGAGATGTCATCAGTGATGTCACTGACCATGTCATGAGTGATGTAATATGTGACGTCATCAGCAGTGCATTGTGGGGCGCGAGTTATAGTTAGGTGAACTAACTATAACGGGGGAATTTCTATGGTTTTGTACGAGTGAAATGTCCAACTAACTATAACTGTCCCTAAAACCTATGGTTTTTTCAGTGAATTTCAAAGGTTTTTTAAATGCTAATTTCTAACTATAACGTGTCTGAAACCTATGGTTTTTTCAGTGAATTTCAAAGGTTTTTTAAATGCTAATTTCTAACTATAACGTGCCTGAAACCTATGATTTTTTAAAGTGAATTTCAAAGGTTTTTTAAATGCTAGTTTCTAACTATGCCTACAGAGGTAGGACATGTGAAGAAAGAAGAAAAAACGCACAGAAAGAAGCCAAAGATGTGCAGAAAGAACCAACAGAGGAGCAGAAAGAGGCCTTGTTGCAAAATCATCCTGTGCCCACAACTTTTTCAGACGGGTACTGGTGGTAACTGACTGACTAACCAGAGCCAGTGCTATGCTAAAAGACACTTAGAATACAGTGAAAACACCTACATACACTAGGGAACACTATGCGTTGGGGTACCCCTGTGATTAGCATGACCTCCTCTGAAAGTCCCTAGTACATAATAGGGCAGGGGGATTAAAACTACCTCTTAAAATGCGCTACAGGGCGCGTTTGCACAGTGGTGAAGGGAGGGGGGGGGCCTGAGGTGACGTGTGCAAACGCACCCCGTGGCGCATTTTAAGTTGCGGGATTAAGTCCCCTTGAATTCTGAGGGTCCCTGGGGCCCAACTAGCCCCCCAGGTACCTACAGTTAGGACCAGAGAGCTGAGTTGCAGAGAGGCGTTCCGAGGCCACTCACCTTTTTTCACCTCTCTGCAACGCAACTCTGTTGTGCTTACTGAAGGTACCTGGTGGGCTAGTTGGCCCCCAGGGTCCCTCAGGATTCAAAGGGAATTAATTCCCCAACTTAAAACGCACCACAGGGCGTGTTTGCGCACATGTCACCTGAGGCCCCGCCCCTCCCTTCACCACTGTGCAAACGCGCCCCGTGGTGCGTTTTAAGTTGGGGGATTAGGTCACCTTGAATCCTGAGGGTCCCTGGGGCCCAACTAGCCCACTAGGTACTTCCAGTAAGCACCACAGGCCTGCGTTGAAACGCCTGTAACAAATTGTGCAGTTGTGTTTAGGTAGTGAAGAGGGTCGTGCTGGGGGTAGTGTTTTAGGGTTTAGGGTAGTGCAGTGGTGTTTGTGTAGTGTAGGGGGTCATGCTGGGGGTAGATTTAGGGTTTAGGGTAGTGCAGTGGTGTTTGGGTAGTGTAGGGAGTCGTGCTGGGGGAGTGTTTTAGGGTTTAGGGTAGTGCAGTGGTGTTTGGGTAGTGTAGGGGGTCGTGCTGGGGGTAGTGTTTTAGGGTTTAGGGTAGTGCAGTGGTGTTTGGGTAGTGTAGGGGTCGTGCTGGGGGTAGTGATTTAGGGTAGTGCAGTGGTGTTTGGGTAGTGTAGGGGTACTGCTAGGGGTAGTGTTGCTGGTGTTTCAGGGTTTAGGGCAGTACAGTGGTGTTCGGGCAGTGTAGGGGGTCGTGCTGGGGCTGGTGTTTCAGGGTTTAGGGCAGTGCAGTGGTGTTCGGGCAGTGTAGGGGGTTGTGCTGTGTCTGGTGTTTCAGGGTTTAGGGCAGTGCAGTGGTGTTCGGGCAGTGTAGGTGGTCATGCTGGGGCTGGTGTTTCAGGGATTAGGGCAGTGCAGTGGTGTTCGGGCAGTGTAGGGGGTTGTGCTGTGGCTGGTGTTTCAGGGTTTAGGGCAGTGCAGTGGTGTTCGGGCAGTGTAGGTGGTCATGCTGGGGCTGGTGTTTCAGGGTTTAGGGCAGTGCAGTGGTGTTCGGGCAGTGTAGGGGGTCATGCTGGGGCTGGTGTTTCAGGGTTTAGGGCAGTGCAGTGGTGTTCGGGCAGTGTAGGGGGTCTTGCTGGGGCTGGTGTTTCAGGGCAGTGCAGTGGTGTTCGGGCAGTGTAGGGGGTCGTGCTGGGGGTGGTGTTTCAGGGTTTAGGGCAGTGCAGTGGTGTTTGGGCAGTGTAGGGGGTCATGCTGGGGCTAGTGTTTCAGGATTTAGGGCAGAGCAATGGTGTTCAGGCAGTGTAGGGGTTTTGCTGGAGGTGGTGTTTCAGGGTTTAGGGCAGTGCAGTGGTGTTCGTGCAGTGTAGGGGTGGTGTTTCAGGCTTTAGTGCAGTGGTGTTCGGGCAGTGTAGGGGGTCTTGCTGGGTGTGGTGTTTCAGGGTTTAGGGCAGTGCAGTGATGTTCGGGCAGTGTAGGGGGTCTTGCTGGGGCTGGTGTTTCAGGGTTTAGGGCAGTGCAGTGGTTTTCGGGCAGTGTAGACGGTCGTGCTGGGGCTGGTGTTTCAGGGTTTAGGGCAGTGCAGTGGTGTTCGGGCAGTGTAGGGGTCGTGCTGGGGGTGGTGTTTCAGGGTTTAGGGCAGTGCAGTGGTGTTTGGGCAGTGTAGGGGGTCGTGCTGGGGCTGGTGTTTCATGGTTTAGGGCAGTGCAGTGGTGTTCGGGCAGTGTAGGGGTCGTGCTGGGGGTGGTGTTTCAGGGTTTAGGGCAGTGCAGTGGTGTTCGGGCAGTGTAGGGGGTCATGCTGTGGGTGGTGTTTCAGGGTTTAGGGCAGTGCAGTGGTGTACGGGCAGTGTAGGGGGTCTTGCTGGGGGTGGTGTTTCAGTGTTTAGGGCAGTGGTGTTCAGGCAGTGTAGGGGGTCTTGCTGGGGGTGGGGTTTCAGGGTTTAGGGCAGTGCAGTGGTGTTCGTGCAGTGTAGGGGGTCGTGCTGGGGATGGTGTTTCAGGGTTTAGGGCAGTGCAGTAGTGTTCGGGCAGTGTAGGGGGTCGTGCAGGGGGTGGTGTTTCAGGGTTTAGGGCAGTGGTGTTCAGGCAGTGTAGGGGGTCTTGCTGGGGGTGGGGTTTCAGGGTTTAGGGCAGTGCAGTGGTGTTCGTGCAGTGTAGGGGGTCGTGCTGGGGATGGTGTTTCAGGGTTTAGGGCAGTGCAGTAGTGTTCGGGCAGTGTAGGGGGTCGTGCAGGGGGTGGTGTTTCAGGGTTTAGGGCAGTGCAGTAGTGTTCGTGCAGTGTAGGGGGTCGTGCTGGGGATGGTGTTTCAGGGTTTAGGGCAGTGCAGTGGTGTTCGGGCAGTGTAGGGGGTCGTGCTGGGGGTGGTGTTTCAGGGTTTAGGGCAGTGCAGTGGTGTTTGAGGGTTTAGGGCAGTGGTGTTCGGGCAGTGTAGGGGTCTTGCTGGGGGTGATGTTTCAGGGTTTAGGGCAGTGCAGTGGTGTTCGGGCAGTGTAGGAGGTCTAGCTGGGGGTAGTGTTTCAGGGTTTAGGGCAGTGCAGTGGTGTTCGGGCAGTGTAGGGGTCATGCTGGGGGTGGTGTTTTAGGGTTTAGGGCAGTGCAGTGGTGTTCGGGCAGTGTAGGGGTCGTGAAGGGGGTGGTGTTTCAGGGTTTAGGGCAGTGCAGTTGTGTTCGGGCAGTGTAGGGGTCGTGCTAGGGTATGTGTTTCAGGGTTTAGGGCAGTGCAGTGGTGTTCGGGCAGTGTAGGGGGTCGTGCTGGGGGTAGTGTTTTAGGGTTTAAGGTAGTGCAGTGGTGTTTGTGTAGTGTAGGGGTCGTGCTGGGGCAGTGTTTTAGGGTTTAGGGTAGTGCAGTGCTGCTTGTGTAGTGTAGGGGGTCGTGCTGGGGGTAGTGTTTTAGGGTTTAGGGTAGTGCAGTGGTGTTTGTGTAGTGTAGGGGGTCATGTTTTAGGGTAGTGCAGTGGTGTTTGGGTAGTGTAGGGGTCATGCTGGGGGTAGTGTTTTAGGGTTTAGGTTAGTGCAGTGGTGTTGGGGTAGTGTTTTAGGGTTTAGGGTAGTGCAGTGGTGTTTTGTGTAGTGTAGGGGGTCATGCTGGGGGTTGTGTTTTAGGGTTTAGGATAGTGCAGTGGTGCTTGTGTAGTGTAGGTGGTCGTGCTGGGGTAGTGTTTTAGGGTTTAGGGTAGTGCAGTGTTGTTTTTGTAGTGTAGGGGGTCATGTTTTAAGATGCAACGCTCCAATACCTGACCAGTCTGCACTACATAAAACTGCAAAAAAACTAAAAATAAAAGTGTTTTGCACACTTTTGTCATTGGGCTATATGTGGGCTACATCTGGGTAATATTTGTGCTACATTTGGGCTATTTTTTCACTGGTGGCCATCTTGGAAGACTTCTTTGTTATGAAGTTTCCTAATTTCCTCATTTACTGCAGTCTCCTCAGTAGGAAATGCTTTGTTTTTTACATTGATTCCATCAAGAAGGCATTCAGATGTGTCACACATTTGCCATAAATTCAGAATGTTATTTCTCTAGTTGTTCATTAGATCACTGTAGTAAAGCTACTGCTCACCAAGGAGTTAACTGGAAGTCTACTGCTGGTATTCTATGTCAGGACCGGAGGCTCCGATTATGCTTCTCATTTCTTTGCTTTTATTATACAGCAGCCAATAAAAAAACACTTTTTTATTCATAAAACTACAAATCCCATGAGCACTAGGTGCCCTATAACCATAGAGAGTACCCTATATAAGGGCTCGCCGAGGAAGTCACCTCCTCTTTCTTTGCTGCTCCGCAGCCAGTTAAGTGCCTCTTCCCTTACTACTTCATTGATAGTGTATGGGTTTTAGGGGTTGTGCTTGAGAGCGCGATTGCGCATTTACAATTGCCTTCATTGTGTAATTACCGGCTTAATCATTGTATGCGCGTTATTGCAGAGTTGTTGTTTTGGCCGGGTTGCCGTTTCCTGACATACTTGTCGCCTCAGCGCTCCTGTGAGCGAGCGCGGAGTTTTCGCAAATTCTGGGAGCGCGATAGCCTCCCTCTGCCGGGCGCTGGGTGCCCGTTGCAGACCTGAGGTGGAGAGGGAGTGCAGGGCGAGGACCGCGCGTCGCTCGATCGCGCGAGTCCTCTTTTCATTCTTACGGAGGGGCTGGACCGCGCATGCGCGGCGGCCATCTTTGATGTTTCCCGACGCTGCAATTGACGCGGTGATCGGAGCGGGAGATTTCCCGAGTTCGAAATTAAAGTGCTGTACCTCCGTGTTTGCCCTGCGGACGCCTGACGCTGTTGAGAGGCGGAAGGCTGTATAAAGTGCATAGGCATTGCCTAGAGAGGTTGGCAAGCCTCCCTCCACCACACAATTTGAAGGTTTTAACCTTTGCTTGCCTGGGGCTCCTCTCCCCCTGATCCCCACGTCTGTGGACAGATACTCCTCCTAGTGCCATAAACTACTGCCAGGCACTGCGGTCCATTCATTATGGCCGAATTCTTCTACGAGGAAGAATACTGTGAGGAAGAGCCGTCCGGCTCTCTAGAATATGACCTCGTTGAGGCTTTGGACGCCGGAGTGCAGCACTCCGTGAATACAGCACTCGTCAAGGCCATTGCGCCTCTCAAACGCCACTTGAATAAGTATGCAATTCAGCAGGGGTGGATTCCTGCAACTGGCGCTAAACCTCCTACCGGGGACAAGATGAGGGCTAATCCCCACACAGATGACTTCGCCCGGCTCGCAAAGCTCTGGCGAACGACCACGCGTATACTGCGGTACAAGAGATCACTGAATCCGTTCAAGGAGAGACTGGGGATTCCTCATCGGATAAGCCATCTGAGGACGAAGAAGCTCCCCAACCGGCAAAAAAGGCCAGAAAGGAGCGACACCTTGAGGTACCCACCCAACCTAAAGTCCTGACCTTTGACCCGGCGGACATTGTCCACCCGAATTCCACCGCATGGCTTCCGTCGCAGGAAGTGGCGGAGTACGTACAATCCAACCTTCATCGCCCCTTCGACAAGGATGTTAGGGCCCGGCTGCGGTCGGAGTGCCCAAGACCGGAGTTGGCGGCTAAAGTGGCGGACACGCCAGAAGTGGATCCTACCATGATAACATACTTAAAGAAATACGCTAAGGATCCCAAGAAAGGCATTGACCGCGCCTGGCGGTCATGCCAAGATAAATTGTTAGATTTATCCGGCCCGCTTACCAAAATCCTAGAGCTAGGATATCGGGCAAAGGAGTCCAGATCCATGATTGATCCGGATGATCTCATCGAATGGGCTCAGAGGGCGGTGTGCCAGTTGGGCAACGCCAATTGCGCCATGTCAAGTGAGCGTAGACGCTCGATCCTCCTTAAGTTAGATCCGAAGCTGGCGGAATTGTCCTCCTCGGAGGCGGGTCCTGTGGCCCAAGGCCTCCTTTTTGGCCAGCCATTTTTAAAGGAACTGACAAAATTTGTAGCCACCTTCAGTGGTTTGGACAAGGCGCAGGAATCATTAAAGCGTGCCTTCCGCCCGGTTTTCGCCAGGGCCGGACGAAACCGGGGGCGGTCGTTCGGCCGTGGATATCATCAAGGCGCCCCTCGGGGACAACAGCACCAACGAGGAGGTTACCATGAACATAACGCCGGAAACTCCTCCTTCTACCCCTCTCGGCGCGGCAGGAATCGCTTCCGAAGAGGCCGTGGTGGTGGCTATCAGGGAACCCAGCAAGGCACAGGAAATGCAGGTGAGTCTCATTCTGTGTTCAGAGGTGGTGCTGGGGGGTCGCATTCAGTTTTTCCTTCCGGCTTGGCAAGCGATCTCTCAGGATGCTTGGGTTTTAGAGACAGTGCAAGGGTACAAACTGGAATTGTACGGCACTCCCTCCCAGGTTTTCCTTTCCCCGTCCCATTCTTTTTTCCCTTCAAGAGCAAGATTTCATTACAACAGAAATCTACGCCCTTCTTCAACAAGCATTTGCAATGCAATAGGTCTCGCATTTGCGAGATTTTGAGCTATTGGCATTGTAAATGACAATGCTTTTATTTACGTGTTGGTTTTCAAAACAGATAAATAAAAGGAATTGTCATTTACAATGACAATAGCCTAAACTCTCGCAAATGCGAGACCTATTGCATTGCAAATGCTTGTTAAATTATCGAAGTGTAAATTGCATAGATGCAGAAAGGTCTTGACATTGCGTTGGGCATGTAAAGATTTATGGAGCTGCTGAGTGGCAACCTTCTTGCCTGAAAGAAGTACACAGGAATCTTCTTAAACCCTTAAGTAGGCAGGAATTTCAGTCAATCTCTCCATTTACTCCACAGGCACAACAGCTGAGGCATGAAGCCCTGCTTCTAAACCAATCCAGCACTTTCACAGACATTTTGCCTCGAGTGTCATGCACTTTAGATTCCTCATACAAATATAAGAAATAGAGGCAGTTGGCAGTTTGCCGTTTTCCTAAAGCAGTGAAAACGCCCACAAAATAGAGAGAAAGGCCCAAACACTGTAATTGGGTTGCACTGTAAGGTTGTTCGATGGAGATATCATTAGTACATATAAGGTCCTGCTTCATACCTATGACTCGCTCTCGTAGCACTATAATACACAACTCACTATTACCCACTGCACCAACCTGGATTCAACTATGTGACTTTTCGTTCATACACAGACAGCTGCAGTGATCAGATTAACCAGCTGAGGTCATAATTTTAAAGAGTGGATTTCCCACTAAATAGTTTAAAAACTTGCTGTTATTTTACATGCAGTAAGTAACCTTAAGGTGCAAAAACAGCAATATATTTACACAATATTGTGTTCTCTGTAGACATGTCTTTGACCAGGCCACCACACTTGCTGACACTTGCCCCGCAGCACTCCGGATCAGTTCCCATGCCCTTTATGTACTTTTATCACTATAAATGAAGACAGACTGGAAACCCGACAAATAAATAATGTCTTGCCATCTTCATTTACAAATTCTTGGAGGCTTTTCATCCCCTGGGAATGCAGCCACAAACCCCAAGGAGGGTGACTAGGTGTAGGAGACACGCCCCACAGTTTGAAGACCTTCACTCCAAGGGATAAGTGGTGGATTAAAAAATATATATATATATTTGTATGCCAGGTATTATATTGATTTATTGTTCATGACAGAAATGTGGCTCAGGGATGACAGGGTTCGTGATACCACAGGACGAGTACACATCACTTCTGTGCTTATGTCCTACATTTGTTGCCCATCCACTCTAGAGGCCCCTTTAAGGCACTAACCATCGTCTATAAAGTCTTATGTGATAAACAAACAGTCTTTCTGGCCTCAAAGTGCTTAATTTGGGTCCTGAGTAGTCTCATTTGTGACGATCAGAGGCCGACAAACTTCAATTAAGCCCAAATAAAAAATTAGATGCGGAAGGAAACCATTACTCCCTACATAACTGCAACATCAAGGAATACAAGCACGGAATAGAAACCTGGTGCGCGCGCACCACAGAGGAGCCGAACGCGAAACCAGTGGTGCGCGCGCACCACAGAGGAGCGGGGGCCAGGGAGCGCGGCAGCGAGGCGAACGCGCGCTGCTGCGCGTTCTGGCCATGGTCGGGAATGGGAGGAGCGAAGGCGGGACATGCGCCCGCCTTTGCCCAATCCCGTGCCGTTTTTTTGAAAAAAACGCACGCTACAGCCAATGTGGGCTTCTGAAAACAAAACCACACGCACGAGCGTGTGGGTCGTTTTCAGAAGCCCTTTCTAAAGGTCTCGCGCTGCGCGAGCAGTGCTGCGCACTGCAACGCTAGGCGCGAGACCTAAAAAGGGGCTATTGTGGTCACGCAGGCCCACCCTCGAGGTTTCCTCAGTACGGTTTTCCTAGTGGAAAAGAAAGGGGGCGGGTCCAGATTGGTCCTCAATCTGAAAGAGTTCAATGGGTGGATCACCTACCGACATTTCAAAATGGAGGGCATCCACTTGTTACAGGACCTCCTTCAAGAGGAAGATTGGATGGTACGGCTCGATTTAAAAGACGCCTATCTGTCGGTTCCCATTTACGCTCCACATCGCAGGTTTCTTCAATTTCTCTGGCAGGGCGTCTGCTACGAGTACAAGGTCCTTCCCTTCGGACTTTCATCGGCACCTTGGTGCTTCACGAAACTCCTACGCCCAGTCATGGAGTCGTTGCGAGCTCGGGGGGTTCGCTTGATAGTCTACTTAGACGACGTCATTATCATGGCCCGTTGCCCTCGTCTGGTACTCAGGCACCTAGAGTGGGCAATAAACTTACTTCAGAGCCTGGATTTCTTGATAAACCCTCAGAAATCCATTTTGTCCCCCACGCAATCTATAGAATTCCTGGGGTTTCAGGTCGACTCTCGGAGCTGCCAGCTTCTCCTTCCGCGCAAAAGATCAGGACAATCAAGAAAGAATTGAGGTTGATTGTGAACAGGCAGACTGTATCCTTGAGGACAGTGGCCCGTGTGGTAGGTCTGTTAGCCTCCTCGATCCAGGCCATATTTCCGGGACCTCTGCATTATCGAGGCTCTCCAACGCCTGAAGATCCACCATCTCCGCAAAGGCCTCGGATATGCAGAACTGATTCCTCTTTCCGAGGAAGCGAGGTGGGAGATGGCTTGGTGGTTAGATCACATGGAGTCATGGAATGGCAGAGCCATATTTGGAGCGAGTCCCGAGATAGTGATCGAATCGGACGCCAGCCGCTGGGGCTGGGGAGCCCGCTGCGGTCCGATTTCGACAGGGGGCGGTGGTCCCCGGAGGAACTCTCACTGCACATCAACTGCCTGGAACTCCTGGCAGGCTCATTTGCAATTCGCAGTCTTTCTCCCCGGAAGACGGATTTCTGCATCCTTTTGCGGATGGACAACGTATCGGCAGTTCGATACGTGAACAAGCTAGGAGGGACGAGATCACGGATTCTTGCGGAGATCGCCAAGGATTTTTGGCACTATTGCCTACACAACAGAATTTCAGTGGTGGCAGAATATCTCACGGGCGCAACAACGAGGTGGCGGATTGGCACTCTCGATACCTGCGCGATTACAGCGATTGGAGGCTTCATCCTCGTATTTTTCGCTTCCTGAATCAGATATGGGGTCCGTGTCAATTGGACTTGTTCGCATCTCGCCTGAACAAACAACTCCCAAAATTTTTCAGTTGGCGTCCAGACCCGGAGGCGTTGGCCTCAGATGCGTTTCTGCAGGTCTGGCCTCCCGGCCTTTGTTATGCCTTCCCGCCTTTGTAATGATACCCAGGGTATTAACGCAGGTCAGACGTCAGAAATCGGAGCTTCTTCTGGTCACTCCGTTTTGGAGAGCACAAGCTTGGTTCCCAGTAGTTCTGGAGATGTCTTGTGCGGTACCAATTTTACTTCCGCAGAAATGGAACCTGTTGCTGGACCCTCACAAGCAACCCCATCCTTTAGTCTTAGCAGGACAACTACCGCTGGTAGCATGGCGAGTTTCAGGGATAGATGGGAGATCCCTGGCCTTTCGGGAGACGCTACCGCGTTCGTTAAACAGGCTTGGTCAGATAATACCCACAAACGATATTCATCAGCATGGAGCAAATGGTGTAGCTGGTGTGCTCAACGGGATACCGATCCCACTACAACAAATGTCTCCATGATCATGAATTATTTGGCTTCCCTGGCCTCCTCAGGTCTTGCGTACAGAACGGTTAACACCTTCAGATCTGATATTTCAGCAGGACATAGTCAGATTGATGGCAGACCCGTGGGAGAGCATCCCTTGGTCTGCAAGTTGTTAAGAGGGATTCGGATGGTCAACATTCCATGCCCAAAATATTCGATCCTGTGGGACGTCACAGTGGTTCTACGATTTTTAGAGTCCTGGCCTGCTAACAAATATCTATCACGCAAGCAGATCTCAGCAAAATTAGCCATGCTGTTATGTTTGGTCTCTTGCAGGAGAGTGTCCGATATCAGGGCCTTGGATTTGGCGGGTCGCCATTTCTCTCCAGAAGGGGTTACTTTCAATGTTTCCAGGCGTACTAAGTGTAATACCACCTCGGTTTCATATCCTTGTTTTCCGCATAATCCGAAGTTATGCGTGGTGCAGTGTCTTAAAGCGTATGAGGTAAGTACGGCTGAATTTCGTTCTAATATGCAAGGTCAACTGTTTATTGCTCTACAAAAACCGTTTCGCCCAGTGACCCCAGCCACTTTAGCTCGTTGGGTCCGGTGGCTCATGAGTGAGGCAGGTATTGATGTTTCTAAGTTTGGGGCTCACTCTGTTCGAGGAGCTATGGCCTCTAAGTCGCATGCCTTGGGAGTAACACTTGCCGATATAATGACGGCAGCTGATTGGTCGACTGAGTCCACCTTTAAAACTTTTTATTATAAACCGATTGTGGATGTGGCATCAGTAGTGGTGGCTAAGCTTTGAACAAGCATAATCGGAGCCTCCGGTCCCGACATAGAATTAAAAATTTGCGAACAGTCGTGACAAGAATTTTCAATTCTATTAAGGACACGGAGGCGAGGATTATCCCACCCAAGTCTATACGATATATTTAATCATATGTCATGCACTGCAATGTTATGTTCTACTTAATCATAGGTTATGATTAACAGTTTTACTATCAATGCTATTGGATCATATTATTGACTTGTTTCCCACCCTGATTAATTGGTATTCCTACATATATAAGACAATTCTTGGATGAACGTTATTACTGGAAATTTCTCCTTGTTTTCAGATAACACTGACAAGTAAGGACTTATGCCTTCACCTTCCTGGGTGCGTTGGAGTGTTCTTCCTCCTTGTTGGATACGAGCGTCAGCTACCCGTTGGTTCAAGACGCGGAGTTTTTCCTCCTCGAGAGCTGGAATGTCCCGGTTGGACTTTGGAACATTGGTTACCGTATGGATGTTTTTCCGTTAAAGACTGTGTTCAAAATAGAATGGTTGTCTCAAAAAGTTGAGCTTAACGTTTCTACTGGATCATGCAAAGAAAGAGGAGGTGACTTCCTCGGCGAGCCCTTATATAGGGTACTCTCTATGGTTATAGGGCACCTAGTGCTCATGGGATTTGTAGTTTTATGAATAAAAAGTGTTTTTTTATTGGCTGCTGTATAATAAAAGCAAAGAAATGAGAAGCATAATCCTCGCCTCCGTGTCCTTAATAGAATTGAAAATTCTTGTCACGACTGTTCGCAAATTTTTAATTGAAAGTGATTGTTTCAGTCTGCATGTCAGAATTTTCTAATGAAATAGAAGAGGATTTGAGATCTCACTTAAAACATGCACTAAATTTTCTTTTGCAGCACTAACCATAATTTCTATGGCAAAATGAACCCCTCATTTTGTTCCTTTTTAAATTAAATGTTTTAAGTGTTACCAGTTTATTCCAATCAAGATGGCTTCAGGTGTGCCATACTTTTGTCATAAGTAAGGCTGTTAGCACTCTAGTTGTTCTTTAGAACACTCTGGGAAGCTGCAGTAGAACACAAAGGCATCAACTGACAGGCTGCTCCTGTTGAAATATAACAGGAAGATATTGGAGATCTCACTTAAAACATGTCCTAATTTTTCTTTCTACAGCACTAACCATAATTTCTATGGCAAAATGAACCCCCTCATTTTGTTCCTTTTTAAATTAAATGTTTTAAGTGTTACCAGTTTATTCCAATCAAGATGGCTTCAGGTGTGCCATACTTTTGTCATAAGTAAGACTGTTAGCGCTCTAGTTGTTCTTTAGAACACTCTGGGAAGCTGCAGTAGAACACAAAGGCATCAACTGACAGGCTGCTCCTGTTGAAATATAACAGGAAGATATTTGAGATCACACTTGAAACATGTCCTAATTTTTCTTTCCAGAGCACTAACCATAATTTCTATGACAAGATGAACCCCATCATTTTGTTCCTTTTTAAATTAAATGTTTTAAGTGTTACCAGTTTATTCCAATCAAGATGGCTTCAGGTGTGCCATACTTTTGTCATAAGTAAGGCTGTTAGCACTCTAGTTGTTCTTTAGAACACTCTGGGAAGCTGCAGTAGAACACAAAGGAATCAACTGACAGTCTCTGCCCTTGTTGGATGTACATGTTTTACTGAGAATGTCAGACTTCATTCTCACATGACTGAGAAAGATAATGTGAATTTACAGAAAATATGCTCTCATTTTAGCTTCTGGGGCACCTTCCAAAACTGTATGAGACAAGCATGTGAAAATAGTTTTCTCTCAAACATGATTCATGATATCCCAGCAGAAGGTTTTTCACAGGGTAAAATCACCTTAGAACACACCACAATTCCTGAAATTAGTATGGTACCATCAACAAATGAATTCTAATGTAACTAAAGTCTGTTATCACCCTTTATAGTTCTCCTTTTGGTAACCCTCAAAATCTTCGATTCACTACAATGCATTTCAATGGGGTACTATCATTTATATTGGTCTCAAGATGGCTGCCAGCAATTCCAGGATGAAGTGCTGACAGCCAATCAGATCTCACGATGACATGTGTGGTTAGGCTCCGCCCAGATATATATGCGTTTTTACTTTTGATTTTCTCTGCAACTACTGAACGGATTTACACCATTTAACAAAAGGGTTCTTTCTGAACCAAGAACTACCTCTTTGCCAAATTTGGTGTAATTCCGTTCAGCAGTTCGGGCTGTAGCCGTGTCTAAAGTTTCCTATGGGAAAATGAATGGGGAAAACACGTTTTGGGACCCCTCTTTTCTCGGCCCCCGCTTGACGAATCACCCCGAGACTTTCAGGGTAGGAGCGGACCGGAGCGGGCCATAAAGTTTGAAAATTTCGCGAAGATTCGTCAACCGACGCAAGAGTTATTTCAAATAGAATGTAGCGGATTTCCTATGGAAAATAGGTCCTAACTATAACTATCTACTGGCACCCTCGCCCACGTCGCCCGACAAGCACAACCTCAACATCATCTCCTACGCCGACGACACCCAGCTGATCCTCTCCTTCACCAAAGACCCTCACACCGCCAAAGCCCACCTCCACGAAGGAATGAAGGCCGTCGCCGAATGGATGAGGACCAGCCGCCTGAAGCTGAACTCGGACAAGACGGAGGTCCTCATCCTTGGTTCCAACCCTTCAGCCTGGGACGACTCCTGGTGGCCAACATCACTGGGAACAGCCCCGCCACCCACCAACCACGTACGCAACCTAGGGGTCATCCTCTACCCCACCCTCTCCATGACTAAGCAGGTCAACGCCGTTTCCTCATCCTGCTTCAACATCCTCCGAATGCTCCGCAGATCTTCAAGTGGATCCCCACCGAAACAAGAAAAACAGTCACCCAGGCCCTCGTCACCGGCAGGCTGGACTACGGAAACGCCCTCTACGCAGGAACGACGGCTAAGCTCCTAGAGACGGCTGCAACGTATCCAGAACGCCTCTGCACGTCTTATCCTCGACATCCCCGACGCAGCCACATCACACCCCACCTGAGAGACCTCCACTGGCTCCCTGTCAACAAGAGGATAACCTTCAAGCTCCTCACCCACGCACACAAAGCACTCCACAACTCCGGACCAGCCTACCTCAACAGACGACTCAGCTTCTACACCCCACCCGCCAGCTCCGCTCGACCAGCCTCGCCCTCGCCACAGTCCCCCGCATCCGGAAACGACCGCCGGCGGCAGATCCTTCTCCCACCTCGCCGCCAAGACCTGGAACACCCTCCCCACCAACCTCCGACAGACCCAAGACCTACTGGCCTTCAGAAGACTCCTCAAGACCTGGCTCTTCGATCAGTAGCAGCACCACCCCCCTCTTCCCCCAGCGCCTTGAGACCCTCGCGGGTATGTAGTGCGCTTTATAAGTGACATGATTGATTGATAATATATATATATATACACATACACACAGACATATATATACACATACACATACATAGGAAGAGCGAAGTACACGGGCAAGATGGCGGCTGTGTGAGTGCTGTGAGCGTTTCTCCCCGATCACTCCGCTTTGAAGGGTATATTTGTATAATGCTCTTTTTTATTCTTCAGGGCTGTTTGGTTCTAGTTTAAAAATGGCAAGCTATCCGGATTTTGCTCTTGCTTGGTTTGGTTTCTCTTCCTCAATATTTAATGGGGGCCCTTAGGATCGCGTCTATTAACATATGCGGGTTAAACGATCCTGCTAAAAGGCGCAGGATTAACTATGATCTTCGAATTTTAAAAGCTGATATAATTTGTCTCCAAGAGACTCACATAGAAGCAGGACGAAGTAGACTTTTGAGCCTTGATGGGTATAAACTGATTTCATGGACTAGGCAAGATGTTAGGACTAGGGCGTCGCCATATTTGCTCGACGGGGGCTCACTGAGTTCCCACGATCACTTACAGACAAACATGGCAGATGGGCAATTGTTCAATGTGTAATTGATAACTGTGGGTTTACTTTATGCTCGGTCTATGGACCGGTGCTGGACGACCCTGAGATGCTTAATTGGTTACATTCTGAACTGGTTGGTTGGCCACTCCCTATCATACTATGTGGAGATTTTAATATTAATGTGAACTGCCCAATTTCTAATCATCCTGACATGATTTATCAGGGTAGGAAACCTAAAGTCTACAAAGCACTATGTCAACTAAAAGATCTTCATGGGTTAACTGATGTATGGGCTCGACAAGAGAAAGATGACCCTGGGTTTACTTACTTTTCCGCCCCACACAGAACTCACGCCAGGTTGGACTATTTTTTTATTTCCCAGTGCTTGGTTCAGGGCTGTAGGATCACCAAATTCCCAAGAGTAATGTCCGACCATAACCCTTTGGTATTGGAAGCCAATTTTAAACGGAAATCCCAAACTAGGCATTGGACTTTCAACAGAGCCTTGTTAAGCGATCATTTTTATATTCAGCATATGGGAAAATGGATTCCTCGGTTTATAGAGGAAAATTTGGGTAGTACCGGTATCCAAAATGTATGGGACTCATTGAAAGCTGGGATTCGGGGAGAAACAATTAAGTATGGTTGGGAGTCCCAAAAGAGGAGAAGAAAAAATAATGAATTATATGACACATTGAGGAAGGCAGAGATTAATTTGGCCAAGGTTGTATCTCAGAGGCGGGGACATAGAAACCGCACAATCCAAGGTTACTATTGCCAAATCTGCCATAGTGGAGATCTCTGTGACCAAGGCCGCAGGTAGATACTTGGCCTGGCGGTCCAATCTCTATGAGAGTAGTGAGAAGGTAGGACATATGTTAGCGGTACAGGCTAGGGACAAGGAGGTTCAATCGCGAATTACTGAAATCTTGGACCCGGATATTGGCCTAGTTAACGATCCGGCTGCTGTACTATTGGCATTTCAAAAATACTACCAAAAACTATATACGGAAGACATTAAGGATAATAATGGGGTACAAAGAGACATTGAGCAGTATCTCCAAGAGTCAAACATAGGGAAGCTTTCCTTCAGGATAAAAATATGTTGGACGCCCCAATCAGACTGGAGGAAGTGCAATCAGTTATTACATTTCTTCCATCCGGTAAAGCCGCTGGAACTGATTATCTTCCTGGCGAATTTTATAAACTATTCGCTTTGCAATTGACCCCAATGCTCTTTGAGATATGTAGTAAAGTACAAGCTGGAGAAATATCTCCTGATTCATGGCAGACGGCCAGGATTGCGGTATTTTGAAGAAGGGTAAAACTGCCATGGATCCGGGGTCATATAGGCCCATTACACTAATTAATAGTGACACGAAAATTTATTCTAAAATTTTCGCAAATAGACTAGCATCGGTAATTAAAAAGATATTATCTCCCCAGCAGCATGGTTTCGTGCCCGGACAGGAAACGATTGATCATATACGACGGATAATCGCTCTTTTTGATTACACCAAGGTTACAGGAGACCCTATGGCTGTAATTTTATTAGATGCAGAAAAGGCATTTGACAGGGTCTCCTGGCCGTTTTTATGGGCAGCTATGTACAAAAGTGGAATTGGGGAAGATTTCGTAAGGGCTATTCAAGGTATGTATCGAGACCCTACGGCTGGAATAGCAATGAAGGGAGCAGTGTCAGGGTTAATTAAGATAACACGCGGCACGAGACAAGGATGTCCGTGTTCCCCATTATTATTTGCCATTTATATCGATCCCTTGATCGGGCAAATTCTAAATAACCCAAAAATAAATCCTGTATCTGCCAAAGGGGGGCTGTGAAAATTTTAGCATATGCCGACGATTTGGCCATTATAACAGCTACTCCCAGGATCGCTATGGAAGAAATAAAAAGCTTAACTTCACAGTTTAGTATAGTCTCGGGATATCATTTAAATGAGCATAAAACTCAAATTGTCATAAATGAGAAAATTATTTTTCGGATCATAGAGTAGTACCAACTGCCAGATACTTGGGTATTGAGATTAGCTCCAAAGTAGAAGTCATTGTTGAAAGTAATCTTAAACCTCTGCTACAGAAACTCAAGGCCGACTCCCAAAGGATAAATAATCTTCATTTGACCCTGATTGGGAGATGCAACGTAATTAAAATGATATTTTTACCTAAGGTCCTTTATTATTTTAGAGCAATCCCGCTAGAGATCAATAAATCTTGGTTCCTTAAGCTAAATCAAATAGTCTCTTGGTTTTTGTGGGCCGGACAACGCCCTCGCAGGGCTCTTCGATATAGGACGTTAACCAGAGACCGGGGAGGGTGGTCTGTACCAAATTTTCAAATCTATTATTGGGCTTCCGCCTTGCAGCAAATGGTGGAATTACTGAGGGGTGAGAACCTTGGACTCGGGGGAATTTCCATCTACCGCTTAATCTATGGGGCTGAATCTAAAGGGCTCCTAATGCGCCAGATAGACTATGCCTATTTTAAGAGGGTTAAATTCAAGGTCTTACTGGGGGCATTCCGGGTCTGGACGGCTGTACGGAAAAAGTTTTCGATAGGGAGGATACATAGGTATTCCCCTCTTGATAATAATAAATTACTTCCCGCAATATTTCAAGATGCATATTTTAAAGACTGGAATGTGAAAGGAATTTTGTTCATTGATAACTTAATTTCTGAAACTGGAATACTCCCTTTTGATGAAATTAAGGAGAAATATGATATTGGCAATAACCATTTCTTTAAATATCTTCAGGTAAGGGATTTCCTAACTAAAAAGATAATCTCTTGTAATAGAATCCCTCTTTTAGATTTGACTCTAGGGGGCAAATCTACCATGGCTGTACTTTATAAACTCATTAATGCAGGGATGGGGGATGATATGGCTAAACACCTTGCGAGGTGGCAAACGTCGCTACAAGCAGAGCAGGGAGAATGTCAAGATTCTCTCTTGTATAGCCAGACATCATGTATAACAGCAAGCTTGCAAGCCCAATGCTTTAAGACATGGTGTAATCTTTATATTATCCCGGCTCGAATTTATAGGTGGGGCGGGACCTCTGGGGTACATTGCTCCCAATGTGGGACATTGGCGGCTGATAGTATACATATGTTTGCGACCTGTCCAAATCTTTCCCAACTTTTGTCCCAAATCGAACATTGTATTGAGTCTATATTAGGATATTCTGTTATACTTTCCCCCCAGTTAATTTTATTAGGAATAAACAATCAAGAAATGGCAGAACCCAAGAGGAAATTTTTGTATATATCAATGGCTGTATTCAGGCTCAGTTTGGCTAGTGCCTGGCTCGACTCTAACCCTCCCACTGTACATGTATGGTTTGGCAAATTACTTGCTACTTATAAATGGGAGACCTCGGTATTTAAAAGAAGGGGAAGCCGGGCTAGCACAAAGGGGCTAAAGATTTGGGAGCCACTAACCAGGTGGTTAGGTGATGAGGGGGACTAAGCGACATTTTGATTGGCAAGCCCAGGGGAATTCAGGATTTAAACTAAGCGGTTTTTTTAGTTTTTGCTTTTCTCTTTTTCCCTTTTTTTTTTTTTTTTGGGTTGGATCCACCAGGGGAGGGGGCGGGGGAAGCTTTAAAGCGGATATCAGTTATTTTCATGTTTGCCATATGTGATTTATGTTTGTTCTGATTCCTTAATAAAAAATATAAAAAAAAAAAAAAAGGAAGAGCGAAGTACACATTTATTAAGCTCAATTAACTCAGGACAGTAAAAACAAAACAGTTTCTATTCTATGTCATTTGTAGTACTCTCTCTCTATACACCAACTGTAGACCTTACAAATTAAAGCGATCGGGGATATAAGAGCCTGTTTGCAGACTAGGAATGTCTGGACACAACGCCATGTCACAACATCAGACGTCCGGCACAATGCTCACCTGGAAGCGGCATCCAGGAGAAGCCACACACTGCACTTCACAGTGCTTAAAAGATGGGACCTTTCCCCAAGGCAATACAACATGCAGGGGCTGGAGAGCAATAGGTGTATTCACAGCATTTCTCCCTTGAAGAATTAAGTTACAGGGGACCGCAACCCAGTGCCTTGATATTGAAGTACAATTGATGTACCATTTTCTGACTATTACTAATTTATTTTTATTCCTTACCTACTAAAGTATATAGGAAGTTGGGTCGTCCTTCGACCTACGGGGCAAAGGGCAATTTCCCTTTTTTCACTGAGAAATTTGCTGAAATTGATCATAAAAACAGCGAGTATTCTCGTGTCATATGTACTGAGTGTTATAATACCCCTACATGAGGCACACTGCATACATCAATTGTGGTGGATTAGACTTGTGAAATCCAAGTCACGAGAAAAGCCACTGACTCTTCCCCCCCCCCCCCCAAAGGGCTTAAAAATTGTCTGAAACAACGCGATGCGAGTAATTGCTATTCCTGTAAGTATACTTTTAATCTAATCCGAAGCACCCAGAGTAATTCTGTCTTGTGTACATATTAAATCATTTTATTTTTATTATGGATCCATACGACTATATGCTATCAATATACAAGAGCTCCCTAGAGAAGTCAAGACTATTCCAAATATGTACAGGCTCCTAGTATGAAGCATGCCACGAATTGTGGATGGGGGTTCTTAGTCCAATAATAATTTTCTTTCAAGGAACAGGTTATACTCTTAGCCTCGTTCATTATTTGCTAAACCTTTTTTGTGTAGTGCATTTCTGATGCCACTGAAAGGAACACTTGCTGATGGTTCTGAAGGACACCCATGGACTTTAGCGTGTATCTTTTTGAATCTTTTCTAGCATATGATCCAAGCAGACGATCACCACTGAATTGGAAACCTATGAGGTGTTGATGTACTTCTAGACAAAATTCAGAAATTTACAACATAGGACAGCAATGGTGTTTACCTGCCTGTAGGCTCTATCTGCCATGTCCTAGGCACACAATACTGGCATTAAATATAATTTTGCCGTACTGCACAATGTTTTCTGCTCTCTTCCTATGAGTTTCAGGCAGATGAGCTAACCAATTTTCCATCGACTTTCACTAGTGTATAAAGTACTGGACTAGCAGTGCCATTGAATTTGCAGCCCCGATCCCTACCCGCTTATGAGGAGCGTCCATTGCTCTCCAAAAGGGTGCCAGGTATATCCTGTGCCCTGCATGAAAGCACTTTTCCTGGCTATGGGAAGGAAAGTGAGTCTGAAGGCACCTGTCATGGGAAGAATAAAGGATCCTATGGTGCCGGTTTGAATATTTTCTCTACCCATGATATAACCATCCTTACTTTGACAGGGTCTTTAAAGTTATTGTCTTGAGCATACTCTTCAGTACAGGCAATTACTGACTGGTGCTCTTGAAGAGTGTTCCAAGAGGGAAATCAAACTCCATTTGTAATGAGACAACATTTTGTTGTGCAGCCCTCACTATTACTATGTGCTAAGTGTTGTCTGGTGGAGAAGTCTTTACTGGTATAGCTCTACTTGGACGGTCACCCTTTAATCTGGTCATACATCATCTTTCTGCATTGCTGTCCGTGGATCTTGAAAGGGAGTCCATCTGATAAGGTATCTCAAATCTGAATGTGAATGGTGAGATGGTCGAGGTAACAGGAGAGGTGGTGTTTCAACGGTGGTCTATTACGAAATGGTTACTTACCAGAAGGAGTAGTTTTGCAGCTTGAAGAATTTTCTGGATTCACATGCTGTGCATTATTCCGCCATCTAGTGGTTGGGTCCGGAATTGTCTGTTTTTTTGTTTTGGTCGCTGTCGACCACCATTTGGTGCCAGGTAAGTCCCCTGTGTGACGTCAGACGGTATCCTGGAGGTCGACGTGCGTGTTGGCCATCTTTGGATTCTTTTTTCTGCTCTTATTTCCATTTTGTAGTCCTTGAGATGGTTATTAAATAACTGATGTAATCATTTGCTTCCCCACCTGTTTTCCTTGAAGGGAAGGCCGAGTGGGTCGCATGTGAATCCAGAAAATTCTTCAAGCTGCTAAACTACTCCTACTGGTAAGTAACCATTTCGTTTTGCAGCGTGAATCCTTTTCTGGATTCACGTGCTGTGCATTACATTACGTAGCGGTTTCTCCCATGCTTGGGAGGCTGTGGTGCGAGGAAGACCTTGCAAACAGGTGTTGAAGCACCTTTTGTCCAATTTGAGCTTCCTTACTCATTTGTATGTCCACACAGTAATGTTTTGTAAAAGTGTGTGGTGATGCCCATGTTGCTGCTGCACAAATAGTGTCAGTGGGTACATTGGCCATGAAAGCTAGGGTTCCTCCTTTCTTTCTAGTGGAGTGAGATGTTGGTTGCATTGTTAGTATTTTTTTGGCATTTGCATAACATGATTGGATGGTTTGTACTATACACCGTGCAATTGTAGCCTTTGTGACCAGTGATCCTGTGTTGGTATGTGCGTAGGCGACAAACAAATGTTTTGTGGATTTGTTCTATTTTTTGCAGATAATACAGCAACGCCCTTCTTACATCTAGGGTATGGAGGCTTCTCTCTACTTTAGTTTTTGGATTCTTGAAGAAAACCGGCAGGAGGATATTCTGATGTAAGTGATATTTTGATACCACCTTTGGTAAGAAGTGTGGGTTTGTTCTTCAGATTACTTTATCTTTGTGGATTTGCAAGTATGGTTCTTGTATTGTTAAAGCTTGTAGCTCACTTACTCTCCGTAGGGAAGTAATAGCGATGAGAAAGCCTGTTTTTAGAGTAATGTGTTTGAGGTCCGCTGCATGCATGGGCTCAAAGGGTTTTGCCATTAGTTGAGCAAGTACTGTATTTAGGCTCCATGTGGGTAATGGGGCTGCTCTAGGTGGGGCAATTATTTTTGATCCTTCTAAAAACCTTTTAATTGCAGGTCTTGTGAAGAAGCTTTTGCATGCTTTTCCTCTTGTGTATGCTACTATGGCAGCAAGATGCACCTTTCTGCTTGAGTAGTTGATGTGGCTATCCAAGAGGTCAGTTAGGTATGTGATTACTGTTTCTTGTGTGTTGATTGAACTGATTTTATTGTTAGCGGTGCACCAGGCTGTATATCACTTCCATTTTGCTGCATAGAATCGTCTTGTTGATTGTTTCCTTGCCTCTTTTAGAATTTCCATTGTTCGTAGAGGCAGATTGAGGTGGCCAAATTCTATGTATTCAGGTGCCAAGCTGCCAGATGCAGCGTTGCTGGTTCCGGGTGAAAGATATGGCCTTGTTGCATTGTTAGCAGGTCCTAGTCTGCTTTGATTTTGATCATTTTCCCCTTGGATAGTTGCAGCAGGGTGGAGTACCATGTTTGCCTTGGCCATTGAGGGGCAATGAGAATCATGTTTGCTCCTGGGTGCTTTGCTTTTTTTAACACTCTTTGCATCAGGGGTATTGGTGGAAAGGCGTAAGCAAATGTCTGATCAGTTGAGTGAAAGTGCATTCCCCTTTGACAGGTGGTGTAGAAATCGGGGCAAAGAGCTGGCATTTCTTGTTCTGCACTGTTGCAAACAGGTATATCACTGGTGTTCTCCAGAGGTTGAAAGGGTATTGTACTGTATCCTGCTTCAACTGCCATTCGTGGGAGCAGTTGTTCTGTCTGCTCAGCTGGTCCGCTATAATGTTGTCTACTCTTGGTAGATGTATTGTTTGTAGGTTGGTTCCTTGAGCTATTGCCCACTGCCAGATTTCCTGCGCAAGTTTGCTCCGGGGAAAGGACTTTGTACCTCCCTGCTTGTTCAGATAGAACATTGTTGTTGTATTGTCTGTTTGGATTAGGATAGTCTTCCCCTGGATGTGCTTCTGGAATGCTTTCAGTGCAAGAAAGACAGTTTATCTCCAGGTAGTTGATGTGTTTTATGGAATCCTGTTGGTTCCATTGACCACGTAGTTTCAGCTGGTTGTAGTGTGCTCCCCAACCATTGAGGGATGCGTCAGTAGTGATTGTCACAGATTGAGTTGGTTTCCTGAAAGGTCTCCCCTGTGCTATGTTGTTGGATGCCCACCATTGCATCTCTGCTTGCACCTTGTGTAACAACCACTAGATCCTCCCAACTTCCTGTGGCTTGAGACCAGCTGTTGGTAAGCCATTCTTGGAATGGGCGCAGGCGGGCGTGAGGGATAAGTAATGCATGATGCCATCATGCCCATCAGTTTAATGAACTTCCTCACTGTCAGATTGTCCCCTCAGGTAGAGGGTCGCTTCTTGATGGATAGCCTGTATCCTTTTTTGCGTGGGATACGCTCTTGCACTCCTTGAGATTAATCTTGCTCCCAGGAAGCTTTTTTCCCTTTCTGGTTTTGTTGATGATTTTTTGTGGTTTATTGAGAAACCCAGTTCCTGCAGCGTTTGGATAGCTGTTTGAACAGGATTGTGGCATGGTTGCTTTGAGTGTGCCCTTATGAGCCAGTCATCCAGATAGGGATAGAAGTGGATTCCTTCCCTTCTTAGGTGTGCCGCCGCTGCGGCTAGCACTTTGTGAAAACACGTGGAGCTGATTTTATCCCGAAGGGAAGGACCTTGAATTGGTAATGTGTTCCGTTGTGTAGGAACCGCAGGTACTTTTTGTGTCTTTTGTTCATAGGGATATGCAAGTAGGCGTCCTTGAGGTCTATTGTTGCCATGTAGTCTCCCTTTTGAATTTGTGGAATTATTTCTTGGAGTACACATTTTGAAGCGTTGTGTTAGAAAGAACCTGTTTATGAACCTTAGGTCCAGGATTGGCCTTAGAGTCAGGTCCTGTTTCGGAACTAGGAGGTATGGGGAGTAGTTTCCTTTGAACCATTCTTGCTTTGGTACTATTTCTATTGCTTGTTTTTGGATTAGTTCCTTGATCTCTGAATTTAGCTGTCTCAGTTCTGATTTCAGGAATTTTCTTGTTTTTGGTGGGTTTGCAGGGGCGTTTTTGTCAGCTCTATGCAATACCTGTACTTTACCAAATTTAATATCCAATTGTCCATTGTGATATTTTTCCGCTGTTTGAGGTAAAAGGATATTCTTCTCCCAC
Source organism: Calotriton arnoldi (assembly GCA_963921515.1). Taxonomy (NCBI): domain Eukaryota; kingdom Metazoa; phylum Chordata; class Amphibia; order Caudata; family Salamandridae; genus Calotriton; species Calotriton arnoldi. The sequence goes on from CAWUFW010003548.1 coordinate 1,398,188, forward strand.
TGGTTGTGTGGGTTCTTTTTTGTGAGTGAGTCAGTTAGAGCCATTTCCTCTTCCTCTGGAGGTTTGGCCTCTGCCTCTCCCCCGAAAGGGCTGCTTCTGCTGTGAACCTTGATAGCTAGCCTGGTGACTTGTTTGTCGCACATGGCTTTGACCCTGCGGTTGCTTTGACATTTGCTGTCCCTGACCAAATGTACCTCTTCCTGTGGGCTTTCTGTTGTTGAAACCACTTCTTTTAAAGGAACCTCTCTGCTGTAGGGCTCCCATCGCCCTCGCAGTCTCATTGTCCTTTTTAATCGGCTGAAGGGATTCATCCACTTCTTTTCCAAAAAGTGCGTCCCCAGTGAATGGTCTATTGATGATGGAGGTTTGAACCTCCTGTTTGAAACCTGATATTATGAGCCAAGCATGTCTTCTGAGGATGGTGCCTGTGCACATTTGCCTACTGGCAGTGTCTGCTGCATAAAGAGCTGACTTAAGGCATGTATTTGCCATGTTTTTGCCTTCCTGGACAATAGACCTTGCTCTTTTCTTGTCCTCTTCGGGGAGTTTGTAAAGAAGCTCCTCTATGTCGTCCCAATGTTGGTGGCCGTACCTGTTTAGTAGGGAGTTGGAATTCACGATGTGCCACTGTGTTGCCGCTTCCTTTTCCATTCTTCTCCCCACCATGTCAATTCTCGTACTCTCCTTTTCTGGTAGAGGCTGCATTAGCTCTCCTTCTGGCTGTGGTGACAATAATTGAATCTGGCACTGTTTCCCTGAATAGATTTAGGGTCTTTTGAGGAGGCCTTGTATTTATTCTCTACCCTGGGTGTTACACCCTTGCTTGAAGCTGGTTCCTTGAAGGCTTCTTTGCCTTGAGCTAGAATGCTAGGAAGCATTGGTAGGTATTGAGTCCCCTTGATGGCAGGGGCTAGAGTTTCCAGGAGGAAACATGTGTCTCCTCTTTCTTCCTCGAGGGTGACTCCGATATGGTCTGCTGCCCTTTTGATTAAGCCATTGTTGAAAGCTATGTCGTCTGGTGGTGCTGCTTTCGAAGGATAACTGCATACCTTTTCCTCGTGGCTTTCGGTGTCGAGATCGTTCCAAGAATCCTCAACATTTTCGGAGACTTCCTCATCAGGTAAGTCCCCGTATTCCTCGGGCTCTTCATCGCGAGGTTCTGGGGTTGGGGGTGATTCGAAGATTCCTTCTTCTCCCCCCTCGGCGTCTTCGACATTTTCTGGTTCGGCAACCATGGCTTTGGGGATTCGAAAATACTTCAAAGATGCGAACTCCTCCTTTTGGAGGAGCGTTGCCATTTCGTCCTCGATTCTTTTTCTTTTCGACTTCGAGAGCCCTCTTGGCGTCGGAGGCCAGAGATTTCCTCTTCTTACTAGCACCTATGTCCGATTTTGACGCCGTAGTGCTTTTCTTTGTGGGTTCGTGTTCGACCCTTGGCTTCGGCGTCTTCTGCGATTTTTCCTCCTCGTTAACCTTTGGTTTGGTTCCACGGGGTTCTTTTAATCGCGACTGACCCTCGATCGCCTTTTTGCTTGGCATTGGGGCTGGCTCGATTGTGCCTTATGTTCGTGGACCTTCGGTCCCGACGGATGTATATGGTGTCTTACCTTATCTGTCTTCTTCGTTGCTTCGCTCGCCTTCTTCTGGGCGTGGATTTTTTCTGAGTCCCCTTCTAGAATTTCGACGTCCGATCCCTTGTGGGTCGATTCTGCTAGTACTCCATATTCTTCCCCGTCGCTGGAGAAACCCAGGTCTCTGAGGGAAGTTTTCTTTGCGGTCTGCGACATCGTGGCATAGTGGGCCTCTCTTTGTTTTTGGCGGGTTCTGAGTGTTTTCGACAGGAACGCCGCGCAGGCCTCACAGTCCTTGTCCTGATGGACCTTGGGCAGGCAGAGGTTGCAGACGTCGTGTGGGTCGCATTGAGCGTACTTGTGGTGGCACTTGGGACAAAACTTGAAGGGGGTATTTTCCATATCCCCTACCTCGCCATTTGTCGACCGACGAGGTCCTCTGTGGTGTCGTAGCCGGAGCTCTAATCTTGTCCCCGGTTACGGCATCGATGAACAATGAGATTCGCGGTAACCTTTTTTCGGCTTTCTTGATGTTTTTTGGGAAAAATCTGAAAAATCTTCAGAGCTTCCAGTCTTGCTTCCAGACCCAACAGCGAAAAAAAGAATCTGAAGAAGGCCACCACGCAAATCTACCTCTAGGATACTATCTGACGTCACACAGGCAACATACCTGGCACCAAATGGTGGTCGACAGCGACCAAAACAAAAAAAACAAAAAAAAACACTAAGACAATTCCGGACCCAACCACTAGATGGCGGAATAATGCACAGCATGTGAAGCCAGAAAAGGATTCACGCTGCAAAACTTCTTCATAGGGAGTACTTTTTATGACACTGAAAGGCTTCTTCAAAGGTAAGCCTACTTTATTGCGCAAAGGCTGTGAGGGTTTTGGAGGCCCGGTAATAGGACAGCCGGTGTCATGATCTACATAAATAGTACGATGCCCTACATCCAGTTTTTGTGTGAGGGTCATCACTTCCAGCCCATTCAAGAGTCTATCTGTACTAGGAGTCAATGACCTTGTGAGTTTGGAAGCAGATTTTGGTTCAAAGGGTTGGTCTGGGTCATTTCAGTGTCAAGACTCTTCCAGAGTGGAGTGCTGGTTTTAGTGCTGAGCAGCGTCAAGTAGAACAGTTGGCACAGACTGAGGAGGTTAAGCTTTCTAATGAGCTGGTTCCTTAATCAAAGCATGATGGAAGATCCCCAAGGTGATGATCCTCTGCATGCTTGACGGCAGCTGTCAAAGGCCAGGGGTTTAGCGATCAGTCTTCAGGGTTAAGGCCTGAAATCATAGGTTTTGTCTTAGATTTGGGTGTAGGTTTTACTGGGGGTGCTGAAGAACCATGATGTCTGGTGTCTTTTGGCCCTAAAATTCTCACTGGATACAAATATTTTGAACCACTGGGGACCCCGTGGAGTCGTGGTGGTGCACAACTTCATAGTGTGCCCACTTTGTCTTTTCAGCATTGCAAATTGTCTTTTTGCAAAGGTAGGCACTGCATGCCAAACAGGTGCTTTTATAGCAGACTCTCTGTAGGCAGAGGCTACAGACTCGGTTTGTCTGACCACTGGAACTTGCTATTGGAAGTGGGGCAAAATTTTAAAGGAGTATTTTACAGAACATACATTCAAACAAGTCCTGCTCATACAACCTGGCTGCACACTCTTTCGCATAATTCCTTCTTGGTTGATGCCAGTCAATGTGCTCATACAGCAGTCACTTTTCGGTTTCCACGTCATTGGATGTTGAAATACCTTTTGATGTGCAATTTTATCAGGTTGCTATAGACATGTCCAAACCTGATGATGGGAAAAGAAAAACAATCGTGGAGTCTGTGTCCTGGGACATTGTGAATCGCCACTGAAATTCAGGTATTCCAAAATCCTTTGTTGCAGTCTATCTGTGATCAGGCCAATGCCTTTAACTGCAGAATGCAAGTCTGTTATCAGTTATCTATGCGTTCAACATTGGATTGAAATACTGTGGGAAGCCCCTTTTTCAAACATCCAGGATAGGTTCAGCACATTTCTTTTTGCAGGATCTATACTTTTCTCACCATGTTCTCTGAAAATTTACAACACGTTAAGAAAGGGCTCTCCAACTTATGGTCCAGGAAGCCGGGATATAGAACAGATTTTCTGCATAACAGCTAGGTAAATGAGGTTTATTTAGGTTTATTATACATGGAGATCCTGAAAATATGGCACCAAAAAGGCACAGGGGACCAGTTTGAAATTCTTCAACTATATTTTGGCTAGAAAGATTAACTTTAGTCTTCTGCAGTGTGTTGTTAGGAGAATGAAAATGTATTGTTGAATTTCAGGAAATACAATAAAAATCTTTCTATTTTCAGAAAACAGATTAGCTTAAAACATTTGAAATGAAGAGCAAAATAATCAAACTATTAGTTCAAGTCTGGGAACTGCATACCTATGGTGAATTGCTAATGAAATGCAACCATTTCAAAATGGTCCCTGTTCTTGCAGTCTTTCTACATACATCTTTGGTTGTGTTGTACACAACACTGTATACAATACTATGAAGAGTGGGCTTTGGGGCAGCACCTTGCTCATGATTGAAAGAATTGCTTGTCCATTCCAATCCATGCTCCTGATTTGATTTAGTTTCCTCCATACTACTGGGTGTGCCCTGTCCTTGCAGCATTTCTGCTTTACGTTGGTTTTAGACTGGATGATTGAATCCTTTTACTGTTGTTGTGCAGGAACTATTTGTTTTCTCCTATCATTTGTGATTTAGCACTTCATAAAAGTGCATGGCCTGTTCCTTTATCGGTCTCATTTTCGAGCATGCTTTCTTTTCTCCACTCCCCAGCTCTCCCCACCACTTCCAACCATCCAATCATCCTTCTGTAGCCCCTCCGATAACCACTGTAGTGGCTCATTGTCTAATTCACTCCTCTCCTCTCCCATCCCTCACCTCTCTCTCTCTCCCTGCCTCTTTCTATCCTGCAATTAAATGCTACTGGCTTAGCCCATGTCGATTTCTTTATAAATTGCACCTCGTCAGCAAGTCAAAATCAGCACTGTGACGTTTATTTATATACTTCCAAGATGGCGGTCATGTTGCAATCAAACGCAACATGGCAACCACCTAGAAAGTATAGAAAGGAAAATGCTACTTACCAGTATGCATCTGTTCTTGGCATGTAGAGCTGCAGATCCACACACTATGCATAGATCGCCATCTGGTGTTGGGCCCGGATGTTTGCACATTGTTGTTGTATTGGAATAAGTCTTTGGAAGTCACGAGATAAGCGACTCCTCCTTTGGACAATAGTGCGCATGGGCATCGACTCCATCTTCAGATTGTTTTTTCGCCAAGAAGGGAAATGATGGAGTTTTGTGAGAAACAGAAAGAGATGTCCATGTATGTTGTATCTAATTAAGATAATACTGGAACAGATAAAAGGTAGCCGAGGAGGTGGGTGGGTGTAGTGGATCTGCAGCTCTACATGCCAAGAACAGATGCATACTGGTAAGTAGCATTTTCCGTTCGAGGCATATGAGCTGCAGATCACACACTATGCATAGATTGCATAGCAGTACCTCCCTTTAGCGGCGACCACCAGTATCTGTTGCAGTAGTCTGAAATAGTGTTTTGAGTACAGCCTGGCCCACACTAGCTTGTTGTTTTGCCTGCACATCTACACAATAGTGTTTTGTGAATGTGTGCGGTGTAGACCATGTAACTGCTTTGCAGATGTCATCTAAGGGAATGTTCCCTAAAAATGCCATGGAAGCCCCTATTTTGCGGGTAGGGCTTTAGGGGGAATAGATAGTGTACGTTTTGCTTTGTGGTAGCAAATTTGTATACATTTGACAATCCACCTTGCAATCCCAGACGTTGATATAGGATTGCCTTTATGTGGTGGTGAGAAGGATACAAAAAGTTGTTTTGCGAAAAGGTTTTGTTCTGTCAATGTAGTAAAGGAGGGCTCTTTTCACGTCTAGTGTATGAAGAGCTTTTTCTGCTACTGTTTGTGGTTGCGAGAAGAATACTGGCAACTCCACAGATTGGTTGAGATGGAAGGGAGAAATAACTTTAGGAAGGAATTTAGGATTTGTCCTGAGAACTACTTTGTTATGATGGAGTTGTAAAAATGGTTCTTGAATAGTTAGTGCCTGTAACTTACTGACTCTTCTGAGAGATGTGATAGCTACAAGGAAAGCAACTTTCCATGTAAGAAATTGGAGTTCACATTTATGTAGAGGTTCGAATGGAGGGCCCATTAATCTAGTGAGGACGATGTTTAGATTCCACACTGGAGAGGTTGGTACCCTGGGAGGGATTATTCTTTTGAGACCTTCCATAAATGCTTTAATGGCTGGTACCCTAAATAATGACAAATGTCTATTTTGCAGGTAAGCTGCTATGACAGCGAGATGCAATCTAATGGATGTGTATGCTAGATTACATCTTTGAAGATGCAGCAGGTAACATATGGTGTGTTGAATGGACGCATCTAGAGGATTGATTGTGTTATTGGTACAGTATATAACAAATCTTTTCCACTTAGCTGCATAGCAGGCTCTAGTGGTGGGGCGCCTAGCCTCTTTGATAACGCTCATGCAATCAGGTGGAAGATTGAGGTAACCGAATTCTAGGACTTCAGGAGCCAGATCGCTAGATTGAGCTGTGCTGGATCTGGATGTCTGATCTCTCCAAGGTTCTGTGTTAAAAGATGTGGGGAGAGGTGTAGTTTTTGGTGCGGGACTACGGATAGTTCCAGCAATGTTGTGTACCATGGTTGTCTGGCCCATGTTGGAGCAAATAGAATCAGTGTTAGTGACTGCTGTTGCATCTTGCGGACCACTAATGGAATGAGTGGGAGAGGCGGAAAAGCGTACGCAAATCTGCCCGACCAATTCATCCATATCGCATTGCCTTTGGACAATGGGTGTGGATATCTGGCGGCAAAGCTTGGGCATTTTGTGTTGTAATGTGTGGCGAAGAGATCTATCTCTGGATGCCCCTACATTTGGAAAAACGGTTGAAGAACTTGTGGGTGAAGTTCACACTCGTGAATCTGTTGTGTTTGACGACTTAACAGATCTGCCATCTGATTCTGAATTCCTGGAAGGTGTTGGGCTAAAAGGAATATGTTTTGAGGAATAGCCCACCTCCATATGGTCTGAGCTAGTTGAGAGAGCTGCAGAAAGTGCGTCCCCCCCCCCTGTTTTTGTAAATAATACATTGCTGTGATATTGTCCATCCGGACTAACACAGCTTTGCCTGATATGTGTTTCTGGAATGATTTTAATGCCAGAAAGATTGCTAGTAACTCCAAATGATTGATGTGGAGTAGCTTTTGTTGAGGTGTCCATGTGCCCTGTATGGTGTGATGTAGTAGATGAGCTCCCCATCTGGTGAGCGATGCGCCTGCTGTTAATACAATCTGTGGAACTGGCTCTAGGAACGGTCGCCCCTTGGAAAGGTTTTGGGTGTTCCACCACTGCAGAGAGCGATGTGTGCGGCCGTCCACCAACACCAGATCTGTTAGCTGACCTAGAGCTTGGTTCCACTGACGTTCAAAGCATTCTTGCAAGGGGCGCATCTGGAGTCTTGCATGCGGGACTATGAATATGCCAGAGGCCATCATCCCTATCAGTTGCATAAACACCCGAGCTGGAAGGGAGTGTTGCGGCTGGAATTTTGTTATAAGGGCTTGCATGCTTGCTATCCTGGCTGGATTGGGGTATGCAAGGCCTCTTAAGGTGTCTATTGTGGCACCTAGATATTGCTGGATGTGGGACGGTTGGAGGTGAGACTTTGTGAGGTTTATTGTGAACCCCAAGTCTTGAAGTAGTTGGATTGTGGTGTGTGTGTGTGATTTGAACACTGGGTATGCAACTTGGCTTTTATGAGCCAGTCGTCCAAGTATGGGAAAACGTGAATTTGTTGTGTTCTTAAGTGGGCTGCTACGACTGCCAGACATTTTGTGAAGACTCTGGGTGCTGTGGTGACTCCGAATGGGAGCACCTTGAACTAATAATGTTGACGGTCCACTACAAATCGAAGATATTTTTTGTGAGCAGGGTGAATGGGAATGTGGAAGTAGGCGTCCTTGAGATCTAAGGTGGCAAGGAAATCGCCTCGTTTGAGTAGAGGAAGGAGTTGTTGAAGAGTGACCATATGAAAATGGTCTGACTGTATGTAGAGGTTTAATGGTCTGAGGTCGAGGATGGGCCTCAGGGTTCTGTCCTTCTTTGGAATGAGAAAATACAGTGAGTAGACCCCTGTGTTTTGCTGATGCAGGGGAACTGGTTCTATCGCATGTTTTTGTAGGAGGGAAAGTACCTCTGGTTTGAGAAGCGTTAAATGGTCTGCTGACATTGGACGCTGTTTGGTTGGTATGTTTGGAGGAGTTGAAGTGAGTTCCAGGCAATAACCGGATTGGATGATTTGTCTCACCCACCTGTCCGTGGTAATGGTGTTCCAGACAGGTAGGAACTGTAGTAATCTTCCCCCGACCGGAGTGGAATGGTCTGGGGGGAGTGGAGGGAAGTCATTGTTTGGAGGTGGAAGCAGCACGGGTATTGACGGTTTTGCCTCTACACTTATTACCCCTGTAGCCTCCTCTGTAATAACCTCTGGTAGAGGAGGCCTGGGTGGGACTTTTATAGGACGTGGAGGAGTTCTGTGGGAAAGTCTCTAGAGGCGCCCCTATAAGAGGAGCGACGAAAGGAACTTCTGGGAGTTTGGGATTGCAAAGCTCCCATTGATTTGGCTGTGTCGATGACTTTTTTCATCTTTTCTAAAGATGAATCCACACTAGGGCCAAATAAATGTTCTTGGTCAAACGGCTGATTTAGTATGGCAGTTTGAACCTCAGGTTTGAACCCTGAAATACGGAGCCATGCATGTCTACGCAAAAGGACACTGGTATTAATGGCTCGTGAGGCTGTGTCTGCAGCATCCAGAGCACATCGAATGGAGGTATTTGTTATAGTCTTGCCTTCCTGTATGAGATCATTGGCTCTTGTTTTGTATTGATCTGGAAGGTGTTGTAGTAGGGTCTCCAGTTCATCATAGTGTGCCCTATCGTACCTAGCCAGCAACGCCTGTGTGTTGGCAATTCGCCAAATGTTAGCTGCCTGGGACGCTGTTCTTTTACCAGATGCGTCCAAGAGTTTTGACTCCTTATCAGAAGGTGGAGCATCGCCTGAGCTTTGGGAGTTAGCCCTTTTCCTGGCGTTAGAAACTACTAAGGAATCTAAGGGAAGTTGCCCTTTAATGTAAACAGGGTCAGCTGGGGCAGACTTATATTTCTTTTCTACCCTGGGGTTAATGACTCTAGCCCTTACAGGATCTTTAAAGACTTCAGGAGCGTGTTTGATTACCCCTTTCAACATTGGGAGAATAGAAGTGGACCTTTGAGATGGTGCGAAAGTGTCCATAAGGAAGTCTTCTTCTATAGGTTCTGTGTGTAAATCTACACCGTGGTATTCTGCGGCTCTGTGTATGAGCTGAGTTAACCCTATAGTGTCCTCTGGCGGGGATGGTCTAGATGGGTAGACATCATCCTGTGGCGTGTCAGGAACATCTGGTGTGCCATAATTGTCCCATGGGTCAGTTGGGATATTAGGATGGCTAGGTTCTCCTAAGGGTTGATCATCACACTCGTACTCAGAAGGGTCCTCATCATTCAGAGGTGGAGGAGATTGTGAGGGTACTGGAGATGGAATAGGAGAGATGTGGTGTGGAGGAGGGGGTGGAGAAGGGATCCTGAAAGGAGAAGTGGCAATGTCTCTTTTCTTGAGAGGGAGTGGAGCTGGTGCAGGTTTGTCCAATTTCCTCTTCCTGGAAGGCCTAACCACAATGCGACCTGTATTTGGGTTTATTTCCAGGATTTGTTGGGTTGGATCGGGTTAGAAAAGTTCCTCCTGTGAAGTGTGGTGTTTCGGCGCCGATTTTTTCGGGTCCGAATATTTGTGTGGCACCAATTTTGGAGTTGTTTTGTACTCCCTAGGTTTGGAAACGGGAGTTTTTGTCGGTTCCGTTGGGGTCTTTGGAACCAGTACCAGTAACTTTTTCGGCTCCGAAGGTTGCGTTCCAGCGGTTCTGGGAACTGGTTGTTTGCTCGATTCCGATGGTTTTTTCGGAGTCGAAGGCTGAGTGCCGGTGGGTTTCAGTGCCGAATGCGCCGATGTGGATCCCGGCTTTGGTGCGGGCGTAGACAGTGGCTTGTCTTTTGGTCTCGGTGCCGGGGATAGGGTTTCGGCACAGAGGGTAGGCTGGCTCGAGCCCGACCGGCCTGAAGGCTTATTTGTCGACTTCTTGGCCGAGCCGGAAGGCGGGGCGTGGGAAGTTTTGTCCCGGTGTGCACCTAGGCCTGAAGGTGAAGGTGTTACTGAAGCCTTTGGCGGAATGGATGGTGGGGAGGAGTCGACGTAAGTACTTATGAACCGTTGCCTAGGAGTGATGTCTTCGACGTCGGAATTATCTGCTTCGGAGGCGCTGATGAGGCCCTCTTCGAGTTGTTCCTGTTCCGGTACATCAACGCCTTCCTGGAAGATATCGTCTGGTATGGATGTCGACGATCGAGCCATGTTTCTTTGAGCTAGACGATCCCGTTTGGTTTTCTTGGAGCGAAAAGAGGTGCAAGCTGGACAGTCTTTGGCCTCGTGCTCGGGCGAAAGGCAGAGGTTACACACCTCGTGAAGATCGGCGTGGGGAAACTTGGATCCACATTGAGGATTCTTTTTGAAGGGAGTAATTTCCATGAGCCAAGAAGGCCTGATGGCGCAGTTAGGCCCGAAGGCATGCGTCGACGACCGGAATCGAAGGATTGGAGTTGTAGAGATGCGTGTCGAAAAGGGAAACGCGATCGAAAACAATACCGACGAAAGGGTGAAGGATTGCGCGTCGAAAGTTAGAACGGTGGTGGCACCGAACTGGAGCACGACGAACACATCCGAGCCCGATGGCGGAAAAAACAATCTGAAGATGGAGTCGATGCCCATGCGCACTATTGTCCAAAGGAGGAGTCACCTATCTCGTGACTTCCAAAGACTTATTCCAATACAACAACAAAGTGCAAACATCCGGGCCCAAAACCAGATGGCGATCTATGCATAGTGTGTGATCTGCAGCTCATATGCCTCGAACATAACATTCCAAGATGGCCTAATATTTCCTATACTGCCAAGATGACCGCCAAATTGGGTATATAAGCAACGTATTAAAAAAAAGTAGAAGTATAAAAACTATTTCGAGATAGCCAGCCACTGCTAATGGCTTTGTTAATGCGGGCACAATTTTAAAAGTATTGGCAATGCCAACAGCAGCAAATGAGAATAACTGGATTTTCCAAGGCTTGTTTTCTGTTGCTTCCTGCTGTTTCACTGTGCTCCTGGAAGTGTTGTCTTATTTATCCCATTAAACAAATAAGTGTCTCTCTTTAGGGGGCTTATTCTTCAAAAAAGCAGGATCCAATCCGCTTTAAATATCCACTGCATTGCGGTCAGTCAGACTCGGCAACAAACCTCTGTTTGCGGAGGTATACAAGGCACAACATTTAAAACCACCAATAAGAAAGGCAATACATAGAAGGCTAAATGAAAAGCCCAACTGGCTTCACTGGGCTGTAGAGTTCAGAGGTTCTTACAAATGCATTTGCTCTGCTCAAGTGAGGAAAGGATATGTTTTCTAGCTAGACCTATTATAACGGTCGCTGGAGCAAGACAGCTGTGTTTCTTTGAGGTATTGGGCCAGTCTCAAACTTCAGGACTCACCTGACAATTATTCGGGCATAGAATACCCCCCCAAAAATTATCAGCACACAAATTTTACGCTACAAATTGCATTTTCCGATAACTAGTGTTATTTATTACCATACTGAATGGTGCACATTTTATTGACCTTAAAAGAATGAGAAGCTGAGTGGACCTTCGAGGATTCAAACCTTTGACCTTCAGGTTACACTAAAGACCTCTTTATAGATGCAATTTTCCACTGAGCTATCTTACCGTAGTTTCAAGCGAGATCTGGAGAATTCAGTTTTAGAAACAAAGGTGGATTTAGAGTATTGCTAACTAAGTGTTATCATACTGGCAAAACTAGATTCTTGAATGACTATAAAAACTGTACAAAAAATGAAACAAACAATAGACTAAGATACTAAAATAAATGGCGACAAACCCTGGGCAGCAAAAAGGAGTCTGGAAAAAGAATGACATTGCTGTGGTAATGCAATCGATAAGAAGGGACTTTCAAATATTTCTCTAAATCAGCACTTCAAGGATTTGCTGATGGATAGGGTTTACAAGGAAACAAGTAGGATGGAAGCATAATCTGCATACCCTTTCTACTCAATCTCATTAATTTCCTAGTTCTTCCGCCAGGGGTTGGATGGGATAGAAGAATATCGCGAATGTGTCAGATTTTGTACTTTCAAAAGACATTTAAACCCAAGTGGTGACGTAGCATGGGGGACTAAGGGATTTAGGAGTATTTGGAGAAAGATAAAGCATTCAACCCACAAGGTATACTGTTCATAAAGTAATATACATTGAAACAAAAATATGAATAATAAAGTGTTAAAATAACCTCAGGTGCAACAAAGTTCGCTGTATAACATGGAGTCATTAGAAGACCATTCTCTGCTCGGAGTTGCTTTGCAAACCCAAAATCACATATTCTAATGGACTCTGGATTCCCAGATTCATCCACGTATAGAATGTTGCTGGGCTTCAAATCCCTGTGTACAACCTAATATAAAAGGGAAAAAAAAGGAACATGATTTCAAAGCGCACATTTAGTTCGACGTTAGAAGGCAATGTGTATTGTCAATCGGATTTTAAGAGAGGCTAAATACAATACTTAGTAGGTACTCCACCTCGGTAATCCTGGTAAATTAGTGTCTACCCGAAGTCACTATTTTCTATTGTTTGCATTTATATACGGCTGAACCCCTAAATCGGGCACCAAGGACTAAACACTGTGGATGTTGTTCACAAAATGTAGAAAAGACTTTTCAGCATGTTTCAGAGCTTTTACAACTGTTGGAAAGTTCTGATATTCTACGGCAGTGCGTGGTACCATTTGGCTTGTAAAGTAAAACCGGTGCTTACAAAGTCAACTAGTTTGCCTTGTGTATTTATTTAGATTACTTTGATAAAGCACCAATTGCATTATTACCATACTGAACATACACCGATACAACATCAAGGAACAAAGTAACCACAGATGCAGATACTGCAACATACCGACAGACATTCATGCACACACCAACACCTTTAGACAACCAGGCTAACAAACAAGTATCCTTGCACATGCACACCACTACACATGAAGCTGCCTATTTACAGAGACCAACAGACAAAGGTACCACTGCAGAGAGATCAACAGGGCTGCTTCCTCACATACACGCATAAAGTTCAACACTATTGTATGCCTCTGCAGTGTAATGAGTTATCCTTTTTGTAAAGCTGCTTCACTATTTACAGGCTCTTTCTGGAATTACTAATTCGGTCTTTTGTGAGAGACATTAACATTGGCCACATTGGCAACTTCCATTCTGGCAGAATCTACCCTGCTTTTTGACATGCCATATTTAGTCTGAGGTCATAGGAAAAGCAATATCTATATGAATCTCCAAACTGTTGTGTCCACCCAATGGCTGTAAGTCATTATGCTTATTCCTTTTACAAACTTTACAAAACAATGCTTAACAAACAAGGTACTTGCATTCGGCTTTCTGGCGGGTACTATTTTCTAACCCCAGATTCCTCATGCTTTGAATATATTCCCCAGGCGTCAGACTGAATTCGGAAAATTTGAAGCAGGACTCCTGCGTGCCGGTAGGTGGCATTGTGTTGCTCCGCGCTAATATCATTATGCTCCAGAAGTGACTAGCTGAGCTGCATATAATCTCCATCCATATGCCCTGACGTCAGTTGGTTTCTTAGGCTGTCCCCACATTCAGACGTAGAGCCTATCAGCAGACTGGCATAGCCAGTGTACAGATCTCTCAATTTGGACCTTTTTAGATGGAAAAGAGTCCGATTCACAGACTGGAGAGACAGGAGGGTCAGTGAGGAATCTGCGGTTAGATAGAGTTTCTACTAGAAAGATAGTTACTGAAGGTAAGTAACTTGTTCCTTTGATGGATAATTCTAACCAGATTCCTCACCTTGTCCATAGACACAATAACAGACCGTGGGTCTGTGAGCTACTCAGACTGAAAAGCCCTACAAAACCGAGCAAGCCAAATGCCCCCTTCGACAAACCAGATTGTTGAGGCACTAATACTTTGTGAATGTGTGTACTGATTGCCAAATAGCAGCCTGACAAATATTTGGGATGGGCATTCCACATGCCAGCGCATTAGTAGAAGTTTTGTCTCTGGGGAATGAGCCTGCAAGCCATCTAGAGCCACATAGCAGATCTTTATGCAGAGAACAATCCATCAGGAGGGTGATAGTCTATTTTTTGTACAGCCTTGAACCAGGGAACTCCACTAAGAGCTGATCATCCACTCGATGTTCTTTGGTGTGATTTATATAAAAGCTTAGTGCCCTCTTACGGTTTAATCCATGGAGTCTCTCTTCCTCCTTGGTGGGGTAAAAAATGCAAGAAGGGTGAAAGCCTGCCCAACATGAAATGCAGTTACCGCTTTAGGGAGAAAGGAAGCAAGAGTCCTCAACACTAACTTATCTGGGAAGAATGTTGTACAAGGTGGGTTGACAGAAAGAGCCTGCAGCTTGCTCACAGGCCTAATCATCTTTATGATAATGAGAAAGACAGTTGTTAATGTCAGAAGTCTCAAGGGACACTGGGTAGCAGCTTAAAAGGCATGCACATCAGAACACCGAGTACTAAACTAAAGTCCCTCTGTGGCATCATAAAGGGTGTTGGTGGAAATAGATGTTACAAACCCATCAAAAATCTCACCACAACAGGTGATTTAAACAAAGGCGTCGGGTCCGGCAACTGCAAAAAAGCCAAAAGGGACAACAAATAGCCTTTAAGAGTACCCAAAGCAAGTCCTTGCTGGGCCAGGGACAAAACTAAAGAAAACTTCAGACACCTTGTCTTGCAGTGGCTCAATTTGGCGAGTGCTGCACCAAGCCACAAATTACTCACAATGACAGGTGTACACCTATTTCATAGAGGGATGCCTCACTGCCAAAATGACATCGACTTCAGGAGGAAGGTCAAAGGAGGTCAACTGTCACCGCTCAATCTCAAAGACTGGAGATGTAAATTGTGCTGGGCTGGGTGCAGCACCCTGTCCATCTGCTGCAAAGGAAGATTCTGCCAAAGCAGCAGCTTGAAGGGAGGGCAGATGCTTATGCCCAGAAGTTCTGTGAACCACACTATCCTGGCCCAATCCAGTGCCACTAAGATGACTTGGGCCCAGTAGTTCCTATTCTTCAGACCTTGGGGCAGGAGAGCCAGTGGCTAGAAGGCAAGCTGGAGTCCCAAGCTCCACTCTTGGCGAATGCATTTCAGAGAAAAAAGCAGTCTAGTGAACTCCAATACACAGTCCGGTTCGGCCTTCAGATTCATCTGAGCACAATCGTCACATGCTTTGGAGATGTGCTCCAAACCTAGGCACTGAAAAGCGTACTTAGTGAGGATCTATGATAGACATCTGTTTGCGATAGTCCCTGCACAGCCTGAACCCAGTTTTTTATGGGGTGACATTTACCCTTGTACACGATTGTAAGAATTTTGAAAAAACAACAAAAAAAAGTAGTAGCTCCTGATCCGTGTCTGAAGGCGCAGAAAGAAAGGAACTGACGTTCGTGCGTACGGGTGTCACTTATATGAGACTGTTTGTAACTTATGGAGTGAAACGACGATGGTGCACAGCTGCACGCTATCTACTGGAGCAGAGGAGTACTCCTTTGAAATTTCCAGATCCGGTCTGAGGCCTGGGGAAATATTCACAAGGTGAGGAATCTGCAGCAAGAAAAAAATCCATAAGACTTTTACAAAAGGCAAATGTCCCCCCCAAAAAAAAAAACACATTTACCATCTAATTTTCTTCAAATTCCTTTTCATTTTAGCCATATACAAAACTTTAGAAAGGAAAATGCTACTTACTCAGTATGCATCTGTTCTTGGCATGTAGAGCTGTAGAGTCACATGCTGTGCATAGCCTGCCATCTAGCGTTGGGTCCGGATGTTTGCACTTTGTTTTTGTTCGAAGAAGTCTTTTCCAGTCACGAGGTAGGTGACTCCTCCTTTCGGTGATAGTGCGCATGGGCACCAACTCCATTGTTAAGATTGTTGTTTGCCGCAGAGGGTGATAATGGAGTTAGTAAGAGATGTCCATGTATGTATGTATCTAAGTAAGATGCAACTGCAACAGGTATAGATACCCGGAGAGGCAGGTGGGCGCATGTGACTACAGCTATACATGCCAATAACAAATGCATACTGGGTAAGTAGCATTTTCCGTTCGAGGCATGTGAACTGTAGATCACATGCTGTGCATAGACTAAAAAGCAGTTATCTCCCAAAGCGGTGGCTAACCTGTAGCTGTTGCAGTGGTCTGAAATAGTGTACGTAAAACTGCTTGGCCCACACTAGCTTGCTGTCTTGCTAACACATCTACACAATAGTGTTTTGTGAATGTGTGCGGTGTAGACCATGTTGCAGATTTGCAGATATCATCTATGGGTATGTTTCCTAGAAATGCCATAGAAGCCCCTAGTTTGCGAGTGGAGTTCTTCTTGCTTTTGCATAGCATATCTGAATGCATTTTACTATCCAAACACAAGGAGATGATGGACGGAGCGCTGAAACTTTTCAGACACTCACCCCCAGTCACAGATCTGGGTTGAATCCATCATCATTCTGTAGCTCACTTCGCCACCTCAGTTCAGACCCAGCTATATGCAAATCAGTCTTGACCCTGTGCCTCACGGGAACAGTCCAGCCCGAACTGCCACCTTGCAATGCCCGACTTGGATATTGGATTGCCTTTATGTGGTGGAGCAAAAGCGACAAATAGTTGTTTTGTTTTGCGAAAAGGTTTTGTCCTTTCTATATAGTAAAGAATTGCTCTTTTCACATTTAAAGTGTGTAAAGCACGTTCTGCCACAGAATCTGGTTGAGGGAAGAACACAGGCAACTCAACAGATTGGTTGATGTGAAAGGCAGATATGACCTTTGGTAAGAATTTTGGATTGGTCCGAAGAACCACTTTGTTTTGATGTATTTGTAAGAATGGTTCTTCTATGGTTAGTGCCTGGATCTCACCCACTCTCCTCAGAGATGTGATCGCTATGAGGAAAGCTACCTTCCAGGTAAGAAATTGTATTTCACATTCATGCAATGGCTCAAAGGGTGGGCCCATTAGCCTTGTGAGGACGATGTTGAGATTCCACACTGGAGCAGGTGGAAGTCTTGGAGGAATGATTCTTAAAAGTCCTTCAATGAATGCCTTGACGACAGGCACTCTAAAAAGAGACAGATGTTGTCTGTTTGGTAGGTATGCAGCTATTGCAGCAAGATGTAAGCGTATGGAAGAATACGCCAAATTGGAATGCTGTAGATGTAATAAATAGCAGATGATATTTTGAACTGACGCGTCCAGTGGATCTATGAGATTGCTATTGCAGTATATCACAAATCGCTTCCACTTTGCTGCATAGCATGCTCTTGTGGTAGGACGTCTAGCCTCTGATAATGTTCACGCAGTCTGGAGGAAGATTGAGGTAACCAAACTCTAGGATTTCAGGTGTAAGAACGCAAGCTTGAGATGGCTGGGATCTGGGTGTCTTATCTCTCCATGGCTCTGAGTGAGCAGATTGGGAGTGAGGTGAGGAACTACGGAGAGCTCTAACAGGGTTGTCGGGCCCATGTGGGAGCAACTAGGATTAATGTCAGGGACGCTTGTCTGGGCTTCCGAACCACTAATGGAATGAGTGGGAGAGGCGGAAAAGCGTAGGCAAATATCCCTGACTAACTCATCCATAGTGCATTGCCCTTGGACAATGGGTGTGGATGTCTGGATGCGAAGTTTGGGCATTTTGCGTATATGTTTGTGGCAAACAGATCTATGTCTGGAAATCCCCACATTTGGAAGAATGGGAGGAGAGCTTGAGGGTGGAGTTCCCATTCGTGGATCTGTTGTCTTTAACGACTGAGCAGATCTGCAATCTGATTGTTTACTCCTGGAAGGTGTTCTGCAAGGAGAAACATTTTGTGATGTATGGCCCATCTCCAGATGGTCTGTGCAAGTTGTGATTGGAGAGAGTGTGTCCCCCCCCTGTTTTTGTATGTAGTACATTGCGGTCATGTTGTCTGTACGTATCAGGACAGTTTTGCCTACTAGATGAACTTGAAACGCTTTGAGCGCTAGAAAATTCACTAGCAGCTCTAGCTGATTTATGTGAAGCTGCTTTTGCTGCAAGCTCCACATGCCCTGAATCGTATGCGTCTGGAGAGGAGTTCCCCAACCAGTGAGCGATGCGTCTGCTGTTAGCACTATCTGTGGAACCGGGTCGATTAAGGGCCGCCCTTTTGAAAGATTTTGTGTATTCCACCACTGCAGAGAGCGATGGGTGCGGCGTCCACCAACACTAGATTTGATAACAGACCCTGAGCCTGGTTCCACTGACGTGCTAAGCACTCCTGAAGGGGACGCATGTGAAGTCTTGCATAAGGGACTATTAGTATGCAAGACGCCATCATCCCCAGTAACTGCATGAACACTCGAGCTGGTAATGAGTGTTGAGGTTGGAACTGGCAGAGTAGAGTCTGCATGTTGCGGATTCTGGCCGAATTGGATAGGCCAAAGCCTTGTGTGTCTATTGCGGCTCCCAGATACGCCTGTGTGTTGGATGGCTGTAGATGAGATTTGGACAGATTCACTGTGAACCCAAGATCGTGGAGCAACTGCACTGTTTTGAGAGTGTGTTGGAGACAGCTTTCTTGCGAGTTGGCTTTTATGAGCCAATCGTCCAGATATGGGAAAACGTGCATGTGTTTTCTTCGAAGATGAGCTGCGACTACTGCTAAACACATGGTGAAAACTCTGGGTGCGGTAGTTACTCCGAATGGGAGCACCTTGAACTGATAATGTTGTCCTGCTACTACGAACCTTCGTTATTTGCGATGAGCAGGATGTATTGGGATATGGAAATAGGCGTCCTTTAAGTCTAGAGTGGACAGAAAGTCGCCTTGTTGAAGGAGCGGACGTACTTGCTGGAGAGTGACCATGTGAAAGTGGTCTGATTGAATGTATAGATTTAGCTCTCTGAGGTCTAGTATAGGCCTGAGAGAACTGTCTTTCTTGGGAATTAAGAAGTTTAGGGAGTATACTCCGGCCCCTTGATGTCTTAATGGGACTGGCTCTATTGCTCCTTTTTCTAACAGAGATTGAACTTTTTTTTTTTTTTTTTTTAGAAGAGTAAGATGTTCCTGTGACATTGCATGTGATTTTGGAAGAATGTTTGGGGGAGTGTCTAAGTTCCAGGCAATAACCATATTGGATAATTTGTAGAACCCATTTGTCTGAGGTGATGGTGTTCCAGACAGGGAGAAATTGAGAGAGACGTGCCCAGACAGGAGTGGAATGATCAGAGGGTAGCGGAAGGAAGTCACTGTTTGTTATTAGCGGGGGAAGTGCGTGTGGAGTTGCCTCTGCCTCTTCCCTTACCATTGTTTCCTCTAAAATATCCTCTTGATGAGGGCGATTGGTTGTTGCCCTTGTAAGAGGAGGAGGGATTCTCTGTAGTAACAGTTTTGGAACCACCCCTGTAAAAGGAACGGCGAAAGGAACCTCTATTAGCAGGTAATTGTAAAGCCCCCAAGGACTTTGAGACCTCCGTGTCCTTTTTCATTTTCTCCAGCGAGGTGTCAACTGCTGGACCAAAGAGGTGTTCCTTGTCAAAAGGTCGATTAAGAATGGAGGCCTGTACCTCAGGTTTGAAACCTGATATTCTTAACCATGCGTGTCTGCCTAACAACACATTTGTGTTTACTGTGTGTGCTGCTGTGTCTGCATCTAATGCACATTTGATGGAGGTATTGGTAATGAGTTTTCCTTCTTGTATAAGATCATTTGCCCTAGATTGATGCTCATCAGGCAGATATTGGTTAAGTTTTTCTAACTCATCATAATGCGCTCTATCATATCTGGCTAGCAAAGCCTGAGCATTGGCAATGCGCCAGTGATTAGCTGTCTGAGAAGCTACCCTTTTACCAGAGGCATCAATTAACTTGGACTCTATCAGGAGGCGGGGCCTCGCCTGTTTGTGAATTTGCTCTTTTACGAGCATTAGAAACCACCAAGAGTCTAAGGACAGCTGACCCTTGATGTAAGCAGGGTCAGTAGGTGCTGGTTTATATTTCTTCTCAACCCTGGGCGTGATGATTCTTGCCCTGACAGGGTCTTAGAAAACCTCATCTTCATGCTTAAGCATTCCCTTAAGCATTGGTAATGTGTGTGTTGTTTTTTGAGTGGAGCTTAAGGTCTCAAATAAGAAGTCTTCCTCTAAAGTCTCTTTCTGTAGTTCCACCCCATGATAGTGAGCAGCCCTATTAAGAAGCTCAATATAACCTATATTGTCATCAGGAGGTGATGGCCTGGATAGATACAAGTCAGTGTCTGTGTGTGGATCAGTATTATAATCCTCCCATGGGTCAACATCTTGTGCCTGTTGTCATCCCCATCCCTATCCCCCTCATCCTGTGGATCAGTTGATAGTGGTGGTGGCGAATTATAGGGGGTAATGAGTAGTTGAGGATTAGTAGGCTAAGTGGGTGGAACATAAGGTGGTGATGGGTTTGTACTCGCATTCCTTTTCTTCAGGGGTATATGATGCTCATCCTGATGGGCCAATTTCCTTTTTTCAGGCAATTTGGCATGGATATGTCCAGTATCTGGGTTGATAACCAGTTCTTTTTGTTTCGGATCCGGAGGTGGAACATCGGACCGAAACTTTTGTTGGAGTCTTTTTCTCTTTACTTGTAGTTTTCGGCATCAAACGGTTCGGCACCGAAGTTTTAGGCTTGGACAAGGATGGAGGATGGACATGCTTGGTTTTCGGCACAGAGGATTTCGGCTCGGTGCCGGTAGGGTGCCGACTCGATCCTGAGCCGGAAGGCTTTTCTTTGTGTTTCAGCGCTGGGCCCGCGGGCGGGGTGCTCGAAACTTTCTTGGTGACGACCTTGGCCCGCAGGCAGAGGAAGGACCGGAGCCTTTTTCTGTTTTGGTTGTTGGGGCAAGGGGGTTTCTGTACTCACGGTACGTTGACCGGGTGTAACTTGCTACTCTTCTTCCATGTCGGAGTCGGCTTCGGACACGGAGACCTGTTCTTCCTCGGCTCCTTGAGCCTGTTATTGGTCAGAATCTTCTCCGAAGATGTCCGGTACGGAGCCGCCTTTGTGTCGTATTTCATGACGTCGAGCCAGACTGTCACGGAGTGTCTTCTTCGATCAAAACGATCGGCACGCGTCGCAGTCTTTCTCGTTGTGTTCCGGGGACAAACAGATTGCACACTTCGTGCAGGTCGGTGCGCGGAAACTTGGCACAACACCCGGGACAGAGCTTGAATGGAGTCCGTTCCATCGACTGCTAGCGAGCCCGGCGCAGGTATGCCCAACGGCTCTCCACGAGTTTCCCGATCGAAGATTCTTGGCTTGAAATGATACGCAGAGAACGGAAACGCGACCGAGAAACAATACCGTCGAGGGTGGTGGATTGCGCGTTGAAGGGAACCCGAGAAACTGTGCCGAACCAGAGCGCAGCAATTCACATCCGAACCCGATGGCCGAAAAAAACAATCTAACAATGGAGCCCATGCGCACTATCACCGAAAGGAGGAGTCACCTACCTCATGACTGGAAAAGACTTCTAACAAACACAAAGTGCAAACATCCGGACCCAACACTACATGGCAGGCTATGCGCAGCATGTGATCTACAGCTCACATGCCTCGAACACACAATTTAATTTCACCAACATTAACATGCCCACTAGATGCCTCATGAATATACAAAGTCATATCTAAAAAGTGAAATAATCTCAAACCCTGTAGCCTATTTACAACATAATTTTCAACATTCACCTCTACATACAACAACACAACAGCGTGATCACAGATGGAAATCAAGCTAGATTTAATGTGTCATTTTTTCTGGTAGCTTCATCCACCTATCCTTCGTAGTGGCCCAGATAATCTTCGATTTGCTTGGGTATCTCAGACCCTCGTATACTGCCTCTTCAAATGCCCATATACCAATCCATCCCATGCTGCACTTCATCCAAGCTTGGCATTTGTGCAGTACCACAATGTTTATTCGTAGCCCGCCTTGCTAGCACGAGACCCATAACACCCAACATTTTCTTACATTTAATGTCTTCCCACATTCCTAGTAGGGTTAATGGTAGGCCTAGCTCTATTTTCAAGTTAGTACCCATCATAAGGTATTAGTTTCCTCTCAGCTCACTCAACACAACCCCCATCCACCTAAAATCACGTATGGTAGGACACATGTATTGAAATGTACCCAACTTGCAACTCACACACACTACAAGTTGGTGCATTAATTAAACTGCTTCAAAACTAAATGGATCCATGGAAATATATGCTATACAATTTGGAGCTTAACCAATGAAAGTGGAGACTGGAAGGTCACCGCCCTGTGTAAGAATAGGTTACCTACCCTGTAAGCATCTGTTCGCAGCATGTAGTGCTGTAGATTCACATGCTTTGCATACTCCTGCCATCTAGTGTAGGGTCCGGATGTGTGCAAGTTGTTTTTCTTCGAAGAAGTCTTTCAAGTCACGAGATAGTGACTATTTTTCTTGGTGATAATGCTTATGGGCATCGACTCCTTTGTAAGATTATTTTCCTGCAGGCGGGTGAGAATGGAGTGTAAAGTGCAAGTAAAGAGATGTTCATGTGCATACGAAGTAAACTGCAATGGCGACAAGTGTCTGGGGAGGAGGGTGGGCGCATGTGAATCTACAGCATTACATGCCACGATCAGATGCTTACTGGGTGAGTAACATACTCCGTTAGAGGAATGTGTAGCTGTAGGTACACATGCTTTACATAGACCTCAGAAGAGGTGGATAACCTGTGGGTGTTGCAGTGGTTTGGAAAAGTGTACGTAGTACTGACTGTCCTACATTAGCTTGCTAGTATGCTAGAACATCTACAAAATAATGTTTAGTGAAAGTGTGTGGTGCAGACAATGTAGCAGCTTTGTATATGTCAGCTATTGGAATATTTCCTAGGAAAGCCATGGATGGTCCTTTCTTCCAAGTCGAGTGTGCTCTAGAAGGTGCAGTTACAGTTCTTTTGGCTTTAGCATAACCTGTTTGAATGCACTTGACCATCCATCTGGCAATACCCGATTTGTACATAGGTTTTCCTTTATGAGAATGTGAAAAAAAAAAAAAAATAGTTACTTAAGTGTTTCTAGAGGTTTTAGCTCCATTAATGTAGAACATAAGAGCTCTTTTGACATCTAATGTGTGGAGAGCCCTTTCAGCAGCAGAGTCTGGTTGAGGAGAAAAAAAAGGCAACTATATTGATGGAGGTGAAAACGAGAGACAACTTTTGGGAGGAATTTAGGGTTGGTGTGGAGGACCGCCCTGTCTCTGTGGAGCTGGAAGAATGGTTCTTCCAAGGTTAATGCCTGGAGCTCACTAACACATCTAACTGAGGTAATAATTAAAAATGCCACCTTCCCAGAGAGAAATTGGAGGAGGCAGGTATGCAGGAGGTCAAATGGAGGGCCCATGACTCGTTTAAGAACAATGTTAAGATTCCATGAGGGTGCATTTGGAACCAGTGATGAAATTACTCTTAAGCCCCTCCATGAAGCTTTAATGACTGGTATTTTGAATAGAGACGTGTTGCCTATTTTGTAGAAAGGCAGCTACTACAGCGAGATGTAACCTTATGGAGGTGAATGCTAGCCCAGAGAGTTGTAAATGAAGCAGGTAAAAGACAATGTCCTGTTTAGTGGCATTGAAGGGATCAATTGGTTTTTAATGACAACATACAAACCTCTACCATTTAGCCACGTAGCATGCTCAAGTGGTAGGCCTACGGGCTTCCTTAAGAATGGTCATACATTCAGTTGGTAGATTCAGGTAACCAAATTCTATGACCTCAGGAGCCAGATCACCAGGTTGAGACCCTTGGGATCTGGGTGCCTGATTTCTCCATGGTCCTGAGTGAGAAGGTTCAGCTTATTGGGAAGCTTCTCGTGGAGAACTTCAGAGAGGTCCAGTCATTTTGTGAACCAGGGCTGATGGGCCCATGTGGGAGCAACTAGTATTAGGGCGAGATGTTGTCTGAGCTTCTGAACCACAAATGGAAGAGGAGGAAAAGCATAGGCAAATATCCCTGACCAACTCATCCATAGTGCATTGTCCTTTGATAGTGGGGGTGGGAATCTGGACGCAAAGTTTGGGCATTTGGCATTGTCTGCGGCTGCAAACAGATCTATTTGAGGGAACCTCCATTTGTGAAAGAATGGGAGGACGACTTGAGGGTAGAGTTCTATGTAGCTGATGTGGAGACCCAGGTGTTTGGTGTCCCAGAGGCACTGAACTGTGAGATCTTGCAAGTGTGCACCCCATCCTATGAGTGATGCATCCGTTGCAACAGTGATGTGGGGAACAGGGTTGAGGAAAGGCCAGCGTTGTAATAGGTTGTTGGTATTCCACCACTGCAGAGTGATGAGTTCGGCGGTCTATCAACACTAGATCTTCTAACTGACCCTGTGACTGAGAGCACTGTTGAGCTTGGCATTCCTGGAACGGGCGCATGTGCAGTCGTACATGAGGTACTATGACAATGCAGGAGGCCATCATACCCAAGAGATGCACAAGTGTTCTCGCTGAGAGTTGCTGGTTTGTCTGGAATTGGGGTATTAGCACTTGGAAATTCTGGATT
This sequence comes from Calotriton arnoldi, assembly GCA_963921515.1. NCBI lineage: Eukaryota > Metazoa > Chordata > Amphibia > Caudata > Salamandridae > Calotriton > Calotriton arnoldi. Next base: position 1,422,659 of record CAWUFW010003548.1, read on the forward strand.
CTTGCAGCATTGGGATAGGCTAATCCAACTTGTGTGTTCAGAATAGACCGTAGTCCTGGTTGAACTTGCAGAGGTTGAAGGTGAGACTTGGAGATATCGATGGTGAACCCTGAGCGATGGAGCAGATCGATTGTAACCTGAGTATGTTGTTGACACTGCTGATGAGTGTTGGCTTTGATAAGCCAATTGCCCAGACATGGAAATACATGAACTTTGTCTCCATAGATGGGCTGCTACCACTGATAGGCACTTGGTGAATACCGAAGTGCAGTAGTCACCCCGAAAGGGAGGACTTTGAACCGACAACGTTTGCCGCCCACTACAAACCAGAGATATTTGCGATGTGCTGAGTGCATTGGTATGTGAAAATAGGCATCCTTTAGATCTAGTGTAGCCATAAAGTCACCTTGTTGGAGAAGTGGGATTATGTCTTGTAAGGTGACCATATGAAAGTACTCGGACAGGATGTATGTACTCGTTTATGGGCCTGAAGTCTAGAATTGTCCGTAAAGGTCTGTCCTTTTTGGGTATTAGGAAGTATAGAGACTATACCCCCCTGAACCCTTATGATGTATAGGGACGGGTTCTATAGCTCCTTTGAGAAGAGCTTGGACTTCCTGTTTGAGCAATGTTTGGTGTTCCAGTGATAGCCTGTGAGTGCGAGGTGGAATGATGGGAGGTGTGGTAATGAGCTCCAGACAATAGCCATGTTGGATAATGTCCAACACCTACTGGTATGATGTACCTCTGCTACGTGGGTAGGAAATCTTGTAAACAACCTCATACATGTGTTATATGGTCGGGGGTAGGAGAGGGAAGTCACTACTTGGCAGAGAGTATTTCTCTGTGTGGGGAAGCACCCTTACCTCTGCCTTTGACATTGTTACCCCTGTAGGAGCCTTGGAAATACCTTTCGGGGAGTTATGTTGACTTTGATTACAGTTGTAGGAGGTGGAGGTGTCTGAAGAGGCTACCTTGGAACCTTTACAATAGTTGGGGAGGTGAAAAGGGCCATGGGGAGTAGGTGTTTGGAGGGCACCCGTTGCTTTCGCCGACTAAGTACCTTTTTTAATGTTTTCTAGTGTTTGTTCTACCTCGGGACCAAAGAGATGTACCGTATCAAATTGCATATTAAGGGCATTCTGCTTCAACTCTGGTTTGAAACCAGAAATACGGAGCCACGCATGGAGTCTGAGCAAGATGCTGGTGCTGATACCCCTAGCTTCAGAGTCAGTAGAGTCGAAGGTACAGCGTTTTGAGGGATTTGATATAAGTTTGCCTTCAGAGACAAGTACTTGTCCTCGTTTTTCGTGTTACTCTAGGAGAATTAGAGCAGATCCTCCATTTCACCCCAGTGACACAATCGTAACGAGTAAGTAGGCCGATTTAATTGGCAATACGCCAATGATTGGCGAATTGTGCCACAACAGTCTTTCCTGCGCATCAATATGCCTGCTTTCTTTGCCTCCTGGCGAGGCATCTTCGCTAGCTTGTGAGTTGGCACACTTGCAAGCGTGGTGATAACAAGCGAGTCTGGTGGTAATTGGCCCCTGATGTAGATGGGATCAGATGGGGAGGCTTTATACTTCTTACTTACCCAGGGCGTTATAACCCTAGCTCTAATAGGGTCTTTAAAGATTTCCTCTGTGTGTCTTAGCATGTCCTTTAGCATAAAGAGATACTGTGTAGCCATATGAGTGGTGAAAAGGGTTTCAAAGAGAAAGTCTTTTTCTAACAGCTCTTTATGGAGTTGTGCGTCGTGGAACACAGCAGCTCTGCCTATAAGCTCCTCATATTATGTTGAGTCATCAGGAGGGGAGAGACGGGCAGGATATAGACCGGGGCATGTGTCCCCTGGAGGGTCGATATAAGTATCCCAGGGATCGATATGTGGTGGTGTCCGAGAAGTGTCTTGCCCCCGATATCGCCAGCTGTATCATATTGTGGAGACTCCCGAGGTGAAATATCTAGTGGGTCGTCTATAGGCTGTGAAGGTGAAGTTGGTGGAGCTGGTGAGGGTGACAGAAGAGGCAAAGGGCTTGTAGCTTTGTATGACTTCTTCCGGTGTTTTGTTGGTACCGGTAAATCCAGAGCCTCCTGGAAAGAAAGACATCTTCTTGGTGTTGGAGATATGGGAGTCGAAGATGTAGCAAGGATTCAGCTGGTGTGAAAAATGGATGTCGATTTGGTTTTGAGTGGTATCCAGTTGCTTTTGGAGTCCATGCAGAAAGGGCTCCACGTGCTTGCTGGAATCAGGTTTGGAAGTCTGCTTCCTAAGGTTTCAGGTCCAATCTAGGTTTTGGTAACAAAGCGCTGCTGAGCGTCGTAGCAGTGGATGTCGCCAGTGATGGTCGGCTTAGCACCGAGGGTTGGGTAGGCGCCAAAGCGCTTGATGCAGAAGGCTTTGGCTTGTTTTGTTGCCGAGCCAGAGAGCAGGGCATCCGAACCAGTCGCTCCATGCCGACCGTCGCCAAAAGGCAGAGGTGGACAGACAGCCTCTAAATATATTGTTCCAGAGGGGCCAAGTGTCTTTTAGAGTAAACAACATGGTGTTGAGGAACACTCACGGACTGCGGAGCAGGTGTAATGTCCTCCAGGTCGATCTCTAGGTCAGAGCCGAAACCGCCCTGAATGGATAACCCCTCTTCCTCTACAACTGACGGCTGAGGGTGTTCTTCCTGTTCTTAGTCGTCTTCATGACTGAAGAGGTCTGGAGTATCCTCTATTCTCCTCCGCAACATTTCGAGCCGACGTGCTCGACTGTCTCGAAGGTTTTTGTTTGGAGAAGGAGTGGCAGGCATCACAATCTGCTTTCCTGTGTTCTGGAGACAAACACAGATTACAGACCTGGTGTAGATCTGTCCAGGGATACATCGCGTGGCAGCGAGGGCAGCAACAGAATGGTGTCTGTTCCATCACCAGCAAGGCATTCTCTGAAGAACTTGGAGCCTGAAGAAAGGCCCAAAGGGCGAGGCCCTGTAGGGACCGCTGTTGAAGCGAATCAATGAGTGATATACATATAACTCGATAGGAAGAATGGAAAACACGATTGAAACAATACCGACGAGGGGAACAGTGTTGTACAAATCGAAAACAGCACTGTGACTGAGTCGAAATGGAGAGCAGGCACATACGTCCAAACCAGACAGCAGAAAGAAAACAATCCAACAATGGAGTTGCTGTCCATGTGCATTATCGCCAAGAGGAGGAGTCACAAACTCTTGACTTAAAAGACTTTGTCGAAAAAAAACAACTTGCACACATCCAGACCAAACACTAGATGGCAGAAGTATGCAAAGCATGCATATCTACAGCCACACTTGCCTCGAACCTTGTTTTTCTGATGGATATTTCTTACCAAGATTCCTCACCTTTAGAATAGATACCAAAGCAGTACCTCTCCGGTGGCAAGTCTGTGGAATGACTCAAACCAAAATGACCTGCAGGGCCCAACAGCCAAAATTGCCTTCATGTTGGACTGGGCTGTCAACGCAATAATTCTTCGTGAATGTGTGCACTGATGCCTGCAATGCGGCCTGACAAATATCCATGACAGGCATTTTGCATGCCAGTGCAGTGCTAGCAGGGTTGGTTCTGGTGGAGTGGCCCCTCACTTCTGTAGGCTGCTCCTTGGTCAAAAAGTAGCAGATCTTAATGTAGAAGACTACACTTGGAAAAGGTCATCTTCTGCACTGTTGCCTTTCTTGCCCCAGAGAACCCCGCAAACAGCTGATCATCCACTAAAAGGTCTTTGGTACCGTCAATATAAAAGCAGAGCACTTTTTTGGGCGGTCCAAGCAATAGAGCCTCTTTTGAACGGTGAAGTGGGGCTAATATGCCTAGAAGCCTCAGACACCCCCTCACTGATACCCAGGATTAAGGCTGAAACATCGGCATCAGAGAAGGTACGCTGCAACCGATGCCATCACCTTCATGAACACACAAGTGGCACTATGGGCCACAGGACAGGGATATGGAAATCAGCGTCCTGCAGGTCCAACACTACCATGAAGTCTCCTGGATCCGGGACAGATGGAACCTTAGCAAGTGTAAGCATTTTGAATTTGTCCTTTATGAGGAAGAACTTGAGCGGTAGAAGATCTAAAATAGTATGAATGCCTCCTCCCTTTTTTGGAACTAAGAATTAACAGGGCCAGGCTGCGAGGCTGGACCCACAATGATTACTTTCTCAAAGAGTCTGAACGTCCTGCAGTAAATGGAAAACTGGTGAAAGCCACTCAGATATGGGTAAAAGACAGCACAATGGAATGGCAGAATGTAGCTCTGATGAACTATCAACAGGACCCACCAGTCAAATGTTATGGCTTGCCACCCGCGGAGAAAATGACTTGCTGTCTCCCACGTGGGGGCTGTGTACGTGATCTACCGACTCCCACTGGAGCGCCTTTGGGCAGAACAGAGCCGCAAGGTGCTGAGGCTGGGTTACCACTGGCAGTTTTCCCCCAAATGCCAGCTGGCCCTCTGGATCCATCCCAGGATCTGGACCAATACCACCACAGGTCCCTCCCTTCCGGCACAGTCCCCGGTACTGCTTGACAGTGATCCTATCTTCTGTGACTGAGTCCGCGCCGTTCAACGCCACTGCCGTGCCATCTAGGCCTTATCAACCCCTGGACTTCGATCCACTTGATAGTCCCTTCCTCTCTGAAGGGGGAGACGAGGAGGAAGGGTTTGGTCCTTTTGAGAAGGACCTGATCCAGCTGAAAACTGGTACGAGGAGCTGGGTGACACCAATGGTTTGGATACTTCCCCAGACTTTGGCATGCTTCCCCCTCCAGGCCTCGTCTTGGAGGAAGGTGCATCCTTTGCCACCATGATGCGCAGGGCTCCTTGACCTGCAGCTGCCAGTAGTCGAGATCAAGAACAACGTCCTCACAGGTGCTTCACCAGGAGAGGGCTGGGCTGAGCCCTTACTTCCCTTCAATGAAGCCCTCACCAACGTTCTATTGGGAGCCTGGGCTAAACCTTGCACAGGGGCCCCTGTATACTGCATGATGGCCGGACACCCCCAGGAGACCGAGCCATCCTCTCCCAGCATCCCTCCCCCGAGAGCCTGGATATGCAGGCCTTTACCTCTAAGGTCAACCCAATTGAGTTCCCTTCCACCCCACTGGACAGGGAATCTAAGAGGCTGGACGGCTTTGGGAAGTGTATTTTCTCTTCCACCAGCCTAGCGGCTCGGTTGAACACCTGCTTCCATGTTTCCGCACAACAGGCTCCATAGGCAGGGCCATGGCTTCTATGGTGGAGCTGTGACGACATCCCTGGATGCAGTTCACGGGGTTCTCAGGGGAAGTCAATGTGTACACTGATGTACATGCCCTTTGATGGCTCCAGTCCATTTAGCGAAAAAAGGTGACAGGCTTGAGTGCTTTTTTTTTGATAAACAAATTTTTATTGTTTTACATCGTATGAAACAACTCAGCAAGTACACGATGGACCCAAAATCAGTGACATTTTGATAGTGAACGTATCCCACACTCCCGCACTCCATGAAACCTGCACAGATAACAATGACGAAACAAATCATTCCGAGCCTTCTACCGTACCCAGCCATTTCCCCCACACCCGTCGATATTTCTTCGGGCACCCTCTTGCCATGTAAAGGGCCCTCTCCTGGGTCGCACACCAGTCCACCCCCGTCGCCACCTCCCTATGTCCGGCGGTTCAGGATTTATCCATGCCGCCGCTATGTCCCGCTTTGCCACCATCATGGCTGTATTGAAAAATAATTTGTCGTTCCGGGACCCATCCAGCCCATCCAGGATTCCCAGTATGGAGTGCCGCGGGGTCATGAGGAACCTCCCAACCCAGGACCTCCGTTAGCTCCCCCTCAATTGCCCCCCAAAATCTCTCCAGCCAGGGGCAGGACCAAACCACATGGAAGAAGTCAGCCGGGGCATGGGTGCATCTCGCACATGACGCATCAGGACGCATCAGGACGCAGGCCCGCTCGATGCAAGCGTAGGGGAGTAAGGTAAGCGGCGTGTAAGTAGTAAAGTTGGATCAGCTTAAGTTTAGCAGAAGTGGTGACCGTCTTGGGTGCCATAAGTGCATCGCGCCAGTCCACCTCGTCGAGGGGGCCCACCCATTCCACCCACTGGTCCTTCAGCTTGTCCAGGGAGGGGGAAGTATTGTTGACTAGGGTGCGGTATATGCGGGAAATGGCCCCTTTACCTAAATCTCCCAGCATTGTCTGCGCCTCTGTATGGCTGTGTTCGGGGAGCCGTGTGTCGTCCGCAATGTGCATCCGGAGTGCATGTCTCAGCTGCAAATACTTGTAGAATTGAGAGGAGTGTAAGGAGTAACGGGCTTGGAGCTCCGGAAAGGAAAGCAGGTGGCTTGTAGCCCATACATCCCCCAGCTGTGTAATTCCAATGAGATCCCACGATTTAAACCCCTGCAACCCACTAACTTCCCGGAGCCAAGCCCCCTGCCAAAGGGTTGTACACCGAGTGAACCTACGCGTCCACCCAGTATGACGCAGCGAGGCCCGCCAGGCCAGGAACACGGAACGTGTGACCTCCGGTAGCTGGGTTGGGATTGTCTTCCCGTACAGCATTGATTGAATGGCAGGTAGACCCAGCTCGCTCAGCTCGAGCCTGTAGGCCGGATCGGACCAGCCCCCGTTGAACCAGTCGTGAACCACCAGGAGACGCGCAGCCAGGAAGTAAAGGTATAGGTTCGTCATCCCCATTCCCCGAAGAGAGGATCCGACAAGTAGACAGAGCCAGGCGTGCCTCTACCCCCGTTCCAAAGGAACTTGGTGGTTATACTGTCCAATTCCCGGAACCAAGGCCTGGGGAAGCAGAAAGGAGTATTCTGGAGGACGTAAAGAAATCTGGGGAGGATCATCATTTTAAACAGGGCGACCCTCCCCAATGGGTTGAGGGGAAGAGTCTTCCACTTATGGAGATCTTCTTTGGCCTTTTTAACAACTGGGGCCACATTGAGCGCCCAACTCAGTTCGGGAAGGAGAGTGATCCACAGCCTCAAGTACTTAAAGGATTGTCTCCGCAGCGGTATGGTGGATTGCCAGTCATAGCATTCCCTAGAGAGGTGCAGAGGAACCAGGACGGACTTCCCAGGGTTCAGTCTAAGCCCGGAGGCCTGCCCAAAGTGTTCTAGGGTCTGGAGACATCGTGGCCCCGAGGAGGCCGGATCGGCCAGGAAAATCAGAACGTCGTCCGCATAAAGTGCGATCTTGTCTGCCTCTGCACTCGGCCACTCCCATCCACGAATACCTTCCTCGGCCCGCACCAGAGCGGCCAGGGGCTCCATAACCAGGGCGAATAGCAATGGAGAGAGAGGACATCCCTGTCTAGTGCCTCTGTGAATAGGGAAGGCTTCTGACAGTACACCGTTGACCAGCACACGCGCTCGCGGGTGGGCGTAAAGGACCTGAACTGACGCTCTAAATCGAGGCCCAAAACCCAATTCGGTCGGCACATCCTGCAAATACGTCCAATCCACCGAATCAAACGCCTTTTCGAAATCGATGGACAGGAGAGCCAAGTACGGAGTTAGCAAGTGCCTGTGGGCTAGAGCCAGTTGCAGCCTCCGGAGGCAGTGACGGGTCCCGCGTTGAGGCATGAAGCCACATTGATCTACGTGGACCAGGGAAGCCAAGTAGGGCTTCAAACGCTGAGCCAGAATGGCGGCGTACAGCTTAATCTCCGTATTGAGGAGCGAGATAGGACGATAGTCCGCACAATGACGCTGAAGGGGGCTGGGATTTCGGGAGGACCACAATGGTGGCAATGTCAGTTTCTGGCGGGAAGGAGCCCTCTCCACCGCCTCCTGAAACAAAGCGGCCAGACGGGGCACTAAAATTCCGCGGTACGCCGCGTAATACTCCTGGGGAAGGCCATCGGGGCCCGGAGTCTTGCCCGAGCGGCAGAGGAGATGGCCCCTCGATTTCTTTCAAAGAAATGGGCCGTTCCAAATCCTTCTGGGCAGCCGTCTCCAGGTAGGGAAGACGCACCTTACCCCGGTCAAGGAGATCAGAGAGCGAGAGGGCCGGGACACGTGCTGCATATAAACATCGGTAATAGGTGGCAAAGGTGTTGGCCATTGCCGTAGGGGCGCAGTGTACCATTCCTGCCTCATCCGACACTTCTGAAATAATGCGGCTCGCCCTGGGGTAGGTGGCTAGCCTGTGCAGGATCGTGCCATTCTTATCCCCCCAGCCATAGATTCGCGCTACCGACGACCTCCATAGGAGCTTGGCAGCGTCCAAAGATAGCTGTTTAATTTCATCCCGCAGATGAGCAAGTTGTCGGGCCTGGGCGGCATCATTAGACAAGGATACTATTTGTTCCAAGCGAAGCGCCTGCGCTTCTCTTGAGGAAATTTCTTGCAGTTGCACCTGCCTTTGGTTCTTGAAGCTGTCCCTTCGCGACCCCCCGGATAGTCGCCTTTCCGGCCTCCCACAAGATACCCGGCGAGGCCACGGATCCGTCGTTGGTGCCGAAGTAATGCCCGAGTTCCGTCCCCACCACCTGTTTAAAATCTTTGTCTTGGAGGAACCAAGCGTTCATTCTCCATGTTTGACGGGCTGAAGGAGGGGGAGTCCCTGTACTAAGAAGCACTGGAGAATGGTCAGAGATACCTCGCGGTAGGATGCGGACATCTACAACCCCTGAGCACTCAGGTGCAGAGACAAAGACCGCATCTATGCGTGCCTGTGTTCGGTGGGCCGCGGAGGTGTGTGTAAATTGCAGGGTGTGGGGATGCCATATACGCCATGTATCGCAGAGTCCCAGCGATTCGGACCAGTTCTGGAGTTGCTTCGCCTGCGTTTGCGGGAGATGGAAGGAGGACCTGTGGTGTCTAGGGCCGGGGAGGAAACAGCGTTAAAATCGCCTCCCACAATCATGGTGCCCAATGGCATATTGTTCATCAGAGCGGCGGTCTGGGTGAGCGTAGGTGTGAGCATCGATGGGGGGCATAAACAGAGATCAGATTGATGGGGGAGCCAGCCAGGGAGTCGCAAACTGCTACAAAGGACCCCTGCGGGTCGTGAGTCACCTGGGAAAGGACAAGGGGCAGATTGCGCCTCAGGAGAATTGCCACCCGCGGAACCCCTAGAGAAGCCGGAATGCCATATTCTATCGTATCCATAACGCGCCAGGAAGGGACACTGATTCCCAAGGAGGTGTGTTTCCTGAAGCATGAGTATGTCTATATGGAGGCGTTGTGCATACCGCAAGACCGCCGTGCGCTTATGTCGATCAAGAAGACCATTAACGTTCCACGACAGCACGTGGAGAGATGCCCTAGGCGTAGTGTTAGCAGTCATGTCGGGAGGTCACTACTGTGGAGTGCATAGTCAAACCGGGGTGCGTGAGCGTGTGTGAGAGTCCGCTAATATAGGGGCCGTCGCATGCAGTAGGGGCATGCGCGTTTCTTGCATAGGAAACATATGTCATTTCGTGGTTGCTGAAACAAAAGACAAACAAAATAGAAACATAACAGGAAAAACTTCCCCAAACCTCCCCCTCCCCCCCACCCTACACTTCGAGAACGGAAGCATCTGTCGACCCCCCATATGAACAATACCAAACTACAACGTTCGTATTTGGGTGCGTGGAGGACCCCTCCAGAAGATCGGATCAGCAATGTATCGGCATTAGAACTGAATGTTACACTTGTAAGTCTACCAGTGGCAGCGAGCCTCAGCGCGGCGGCGACCCGCCCCAGCAGTCAATGGACGGCACACTAAGCCCACCAGGCCTTCAAAGAGTCGGAGTGCGAGAAAGGTCCGAGTCTGGTTTGGGTGAGCCCACCCGGGACGGCGATGAGGTCGGTCCAGGCCGGTCCTCGGGCGGAGCAGTGCCTGCCGCGTGGCGGAGAGCCCGACCCGCTGGAGGAGTCCCGGGACCCCGGGCCGCCATGCTCAGGGATCTAGGTATTGTCTGCGATTGGCGCCCTTTACGAGATTGTGTTCGGGCGCCGGCGCCTGCGTCCCGGCAACCCAGGCCCCGGGGCTGGGAGCCCCCAGGCCCCGCGGCAGGGGCATCCCCCGGTCGGAGAGGGCGTTCCTCCGTCAGCCATGTCCATGCTGCCTGAGGTGACTCAAAGAACTGAATTTGGCCTTGGAAGATAACACGTAGGCGCGCAGGAAATTGGAGCTGATATTGTAGGCCTAGGGCCCGCAACTTTTGTTTTACATTTGTGTAGGAGCGCCGAAGTTCCTGCACCTCCCTGGTGTAGTCTGGGAATACCATAATGTTATGATTTTGGAACTGGAGGGGCCCCTTCTCTCGTGCCGCCCGCAGGATAGCGTCCCGGTCTTTAAAATTAAGGACTTTTAGGATGAGAGGCGCGGCGGAGCCCCTGGAGGAGGCCTGGGCGCCAGGGACCTGTGGGCTCTCTCCACCACGAACCAGGACGAGAGGGCGTCCTTGGGCATCCAGGATGTAAACCAATCTTCGACGAAGGTGGCCGCCAGTCCCTCTCCGCCCCTTCGGGAAACCCCACCAGGCGGAGGTTATCACGGCGGGCACGATTGCCAGCGTCCTCGGCCCGCCGGTGGATCTCCTTAGTGTGAGTGCTGAGGTGGGCCACTTGTTCTTTCAGCTGGGAAATGTCGTCTTCCGCGGTGGATATGCGGGATTCAGCCTCAGTCAGCCTCGCCGTAGCATTACGGAGGTCCTGCCGGAGAAGGGACACGTCCACCTTGACCTCTCCAATCTTCCCTCAACGGACGCCTGTGAGGTACTGATGGCCTGAAGGATGGTGGCAAGGTCCCTCTCTTGGGAGGGGAAGGCCCCCATCAGCCCCTCCAGGGGAACCTGTTCCGAGGTAGTGAAGCGGTCCATTTTGGTCTGCGTAGGAGCTGGCGCGGATTTCGCGGCCCTGTCTTTCCCCATGGCCGGCGGTAACTCCACTCGCCAGTGGAGTAACAAAGTTTAGATGTATGGAAGGAACCCACCACCGGCTCGGAGATCCTGCCAGGGAGCCGGGTCCCACCGCCGCACGGGAGAACCAGGTAATCAATCCGGGATCACGCGGGGGGCCCCGGAGCGCCACCCGAAGAGATGGCCGAATACGTTGGCTCCACCCCAGAGGCGCAGATCACGACAGGCCCTGTCCCGTTAACCCTCCAGGCCGCGCTCCCGGCCCCGCAGACCCCACACCACACGTCCGAGGACGGGACACCCCAAGGGACCGGATCAGTAGGTGGCAGTGGGGGCGCCCAATGCCAGCTCCACCCGCCTCGCTGCCCGAGACGACAGCCGGTCACCCACTCCACACACCAGCGGGTTGATAGATCTTCCGGCCCAGCAGGAGGGCCTCACAAGAGCACAGGTTGCAGGCTTCCGGGGAGAAATGGCCCAGCTCTGCCCCGCAGGCCGCCCCCCAGCCTCGCAGCCTCAAGAGCGGTAGGGATGTCCGGACTTGCCCGGGGGGGCAAGGGCACAGACCCCGACACCCGCGCCGCTGCCCGACCCGACAGCCGAATCCCCGGCCCCCACCTACCGGATGACTCTGTCGCCTCCACTAGCACCGCTCAGCAGGGATGGTTCTCGCCACGGCCGACAGGTCGGTCCAGGCCGCCAGCGTCACCACGAGGCAGGCCCCAGCCCACCACCTCAGAGGCAGCCGGAGAAGTCGGGCCAGGCACCGCAAAGTCCATGTGCCAGAGGCGGAGAACTCAGCGCCGGCGAACCCTCCAGGACAGAGGCGTCACTCCCGCCGATGGGCCGTAACAAAGGCCTCAGGTGGGGGATGGCGAAGCAGGCCTCCCACGCCTGCTCCCCGAGTGCAGGAGGCGGCCAGCAGGGCCGCGCCGGGGCTGCAGCGCAGACTAGAGCAGCGCAGGCCGGCGCTGGGGGGGCCCGGAGCACCAGTATCAGCCCCTCGCACCGCTACCCGACAAGGTAGCCGAACCCCCGGTCTTCCCCACTCACCGGCACCTCTCCACAGGTCTCAGGGCGGTCCCCGTCGGAAGGATCAGTGGGACTGCCTCAGCTAGGGCGCTCCGGCTCCGGACGGTGTTCCCTGAGCGCCGGTTTCCCACGGGTGTCAGGCAGGCGTCCGGGTCTCCCCAGCCTCGTCCACGGACTGCGTCGTAGCTGGCGCAAAGGGCGCGGGGCCGAAGGCTCAACCCTCGAGCAACGCCATTCGGGCAGGGCAACACACCGGAGCCAAGCCGGCCACCGCAGAGAGTCGCAGGCAGACAGTGGTGCAGCACCGGTGGCCTCACGAGGCGATGGCGCCGCAGTTATTGCTGGGCTTTGGTGGCGGCCGCCATCTTGCAGCCTCGGAGCCGCGAGAGGAGAAGGTCCGGAACCGGGCACCGGGGGCTCAGAATCGCCCGCCAAACAGACCGGAGTGGCCCCCTCCGCACAGGAACCCACCACAGGCAGGTAGAAGGAGCGGATAACTGCCGCTGACAAGAGGATGCGAGGCGGATGACGGAGGGGTCCGGAGCACTCTTAGAGTGCGACCGCCATCTTGACGCCTCAAGCCACGCCCCCCCAGGCTTGAGTGCTTTTAAGGGAGCCGGGTCACCACCAGATCTCTCGGGCCGTCTCTATCTGCCCAATTTCAGCAGCAGTCCTTTCGCCCTTACTGTGGTTGGGGCACTTATGGGCCACCCACTATACCAGTCATGTCTGCCGGTAAAACAACCAGCCCAGTCCTTTTGTGAACAGGGCTGCAGATCCCATAAAGGATTCAGGAGCCAGGCCCAGCGAACTGTCCAGTCCTCTACCCCTGCATCAGCTGCAACCTCTAAGCTCTTTAGTACATGCTCCATCCAGCACAGCTATCTGATTGGTGACAGGTTCAGGCATCACTTGTCCCAGTGGTCTGCAATTACTTCCGACAAGTGGGTGATTCAGATTGTGCGGAAGCCCTCCCATTCGTAGAAACCTTTCTGCCTTTGCCCCCGTCCCAAGAATGGATGATGGAGGATCACCTCTCCTTGCTTCGTCAGGAAGTGAAGTCTATTTTGGCCAAAGGAGCCACTAGGAGGATGCCTGCTCCAGATGTAGGCTGTGGTTGCTACTCCCGCTACTTTCTGGTGCCGAAAATAACGGACGACTTAGTCCTATCCTAGATCTGCACCCTCTCAACGCCTTTTTGTAGAAATAGAAATTCAAAATGCTCACCCTGGCTCAGGTGTCCTGGCCTCTGGATGGTACCGTTGGATTTGCAGGATGCTTATTTTTACATAACTGTCCTGCGAGACAACAGGCGTAACTTGTAGTTCATGGTGGGACACAAGCATTTTCAGTTTGCTGTGCTCCCTTTCGGCATCACCAGTGCTCCTCGGGTCTTCATGAAAGGGATGGCAGGAGTTGCAGCTCATCTTCGGAGGATGGGGGTTCCAGTCTACCCTACCTAGACTGGCTGCTGAATGTGGGCTCGCCCTAGGCAATCGCCACCCACCTCCAGACTAAAGCATACCTTTTGCACTCACTGGAGTTCACTATCTACATGCCGAAGTCACACCAGACTCCTTTTTAGATGCTCCCATTCATATGAATCATTTTGGATACTCTTCGGAGCGGAGAGTCCAGGATATTCAGGCTATGATCCTGATGTTTAGTCCTCAGTCCTGGATTTTGGTGAGACAGACTCAAAGGCTGCTGGGTCGAATGGCATCCTGGTGGAATAGCACGAAAGAGGACATATGCTGGCTCTGCAGTGGGATCTGAAGTCCCAGGGGAATCTCTACAACCTAGTCCATATTTGGAAGAAGACTACAAAAGAACTGCAGTGATGGCTGACGAACCGCAATTGGCCAAGAAAGGGGTCTGCCACTGACCCAATCAGAGCAGACAGAGGTTACTGATGCATTACTTCTGGGTTGGGGTGACCATCTGGGAGAGGTGGAGATCAAAGGACTCTGGTCGCAGGCATAATCTGAGTTTCATAGCAATCTTCCGGAACCGAGAGCCATCAGCTTGGCATTGAAAGCCACCCTTCCATCCATCAAAGGGAGGCTTGTTCAGGTGGTCATGGACAACACCACTGCCATGTGGTATGGCAATGAACAGGGTGGGGTGGGGTTGTGGACGCTGTGCCAGAAGGCTCTGCACCTCTGGACTGGGCTGAAGCACCAGGATATTTTCCTGGTGGTACAGCACCTGGTAGGCTCCTTGAACGCCAAGGTGCAGAAACTCAGCCGTTCATGCCTTGTGGATCACAAAAGGCAACTACACCTCGAGGTGGCGTGAGGTCTCTTGTCTAGAGTGGAACTTGGGATTCCTGTATGCCTTTCAGTCTATACCACTCCTGCCCAGAGTTCTCAAGAAGATCAGGACTAACCAGGAGCAAGACATACTAAGCGCTCTGGATTGGGCATGGAAAGTATTGTATCCCAAACTCCTGAGCACTGGTCCTCCGATCAGGCTGCCTCTCCAGGAGGATCTCCTGCCGCAGCAAGGTAGGACCCTGCACCCAAACCTGCGCACACTCCAACTTCATGCATGGAGAATGAGTGGCAGGAGTTGAGGGGTTTTGATCTTCCTCCTGGGTCTGCAATGCCATCCTGGAAGTCAGGAGTCCCGCCACCAAAACTGTACACACCTGCCGTTGGGGTATGTTTGCGCCTGGTGCTCCTGACACCCTTTCCGCACCACTGAGGTGTTGCCGTTTGTTTTATCTTTAGCCTGGCAAGGCCTTGCTCTGGGCACTGTTAAGAGTCTTGCCAGCTTCAGTTTCAGCATTCTTGATGTTGCCGGATCAATCTTCCATGTTTGAGTCACCTGTTGACTCTTTACCGGAAAAGTTTATAGCACTTGTTCCTTCCAACCCCCTTTGTGATGGCCCAGTAGGATCTCAATTTGGGCCTCACGTTCTTGATGTGTTCTCCCTTCAAGTCACTACACAGCTGTCCTCGGTCTCTACACTCTTAAAACAGTCTTTTTAGTGACCATTAGATCTGCCAGAAAGGTCAGCAAACTTCAAGCTTTTTCAGTCCACCTTCCTTACTCCAGCTTTTTTCCTGACAAACTGATATTTTGGACCTCGTGCCGAAGGTTGTAACTCACTTCCATATTGGCCAGAGTATCACTCTGGGCTACCTTTTTCGAACCACCTCATCATTCCAAGGAGGAGGAGAGACTCCATCACCGGGATCCCAAGACAGCTCTTTAGTTTTACATTGATCACTCCAAAAACCATTGGGTGTACAATCAGCGCCTCATCAGGTTAACTGGAGCGAAAAAAAGGGAGAGGCTGGGCAGAAGGGGAACATCTCTTGATCGATTGTACTCTGCATTAAGATCTGCTATGCGCTAGCTAAAAAGCAGCCTCCTGAGGGCTTGGGGGTCCATTCCACCAAGGCCAAGGATGCTATTGGCATGTGGGGTACTCGTCCTGGACATCTGCCAGCCGCTAAGTGGAAGTCACTCCACACGTTCATGAAGCACTACTGCTTGGATAGTCAGGTCTGTTAATACAGGCATTTTGCCTGTTCGGTCCTCCGGAACATTTTGGTTTGAACCAGTTCACAGATCCACAGCCAGAGGGGTATTGCCTGGGTATCTATTCTAGGGTGAGGAATCTGTACTTGGAAATCTCAATAAGAAGAACAAGTTATTTACTTTCTGTAACACTTTTCTGGCTGAGACTCTAACCGCTGATTCCTTACTAACCCTCACGTCCTCTGCACCTGCAAAATGGGCTCTTTACCCAATAGATCCATTAGACTATGCACAATGGTCACCCACTGGTTTTTACGTGACTGAGTTTTTGAAGCGGAAAAAGTCAAAAGAAATATGAGCACTGCGACGTCACTTCCAACATGGATGATGCTGAGCTGATCAATGCCACCTACCTGTGCACAGAGGTACTGCTCAAGACTTACCACATCCAGTCTGACACCTAAGGAAAATTCTACGGTGAGAAATCTGCAGTCAAAAGAGTCTCTACCGGAAAAAGCCTTACTGAAGGTAAGCATTTGTTGGTAGATATGGTTCACTTAGACATTTCCCAAGAAAATGATGGAGTGCCTACAAGTGTGGCAGGGGATGGCGATGGAGGAGATTTTGGACTGCACCACTCAATCTACCATGTCCAAGGCAGATGGGCAAGATTTGTTTCATGGCATTCTGCCCATAACACGCAACTGCTTCAAAATGGTCATAAAGGAGACTGGGGAGGTTTGGAATTACCATTAGCATCATTTCCCACAAGGAGAGAGAGTAACGGGCTAGAAGGCAAGCTGCTTTTGTGTAGTGACCATCAAGGTTCCTGAAGAAAAATACTTTCCTCTCCAGGGTATCTTTTTTTGGACTTCTAACTGGAGGAGAACTAGGCAAAGAATATGTACTCTGGTTAGAGGAAGGAAATGTCTGAAACACAAAACTCTCCAAGGAAAAGTGAGCCATCAGGAACATTGGGACCAGGCAATGGTGGCGAGCAATCTGGTAATTTATAGCTGGAGTAAATGTCGGCTTGTCCCATGCGACTAAGAAGAGGTCCATCAGTGCCTCATTTAAGGGGAGCAAGGGCTTGACCACTGAAAGAGCCTGCAATATTTCAGTGACGTTAACCTTGTTCTCTTCCACAGGCAATGGCTGCTCAATGCCTTGCACAGGGTTGTGCAAGAGAGCAATGAATAAAGAAACGTCTTCACAGACAGACCTCTGGGCACTCCAGATCCACCTTGGAGGAGGAATCCAGGCCACTAGCATTCTTCAGGGCCAGATAGTCCCCAGCATCCGTATTAGTGAGGGGATGGAAAAGACAATGCCCCCTTCTCTGCTAACATCCTTTTTGTGTTAAACAATGCTGGGTATCTGAAAGGGGTCCAAATCGGACTCAAAGAGCTCCTAAGTTAGCCTTGTTGTTCAGAACATTCACCAATCGTTGTAGCGGCTACGAGATCGGGCCAGTGCCTTAAGTTGGAAGCCAACTCTAAGGCCTTCAGAGGAAGAAGAGCATCGACTGGCCAGCGATGAATCAGGGTCGACCTGTGCACCGGATCGAGCTGGCAGGGGAAGCCCCGTTAGGGGCCCAAAAGTCTTCTGTGGGTCTGCAAATACACCATAGAGAGCCGGAGTGGAATGGAAAAGGGAAATTACTGCCTGGGGGAAGGCTGTGATTTGCACTGGATCAGCATCAGTGGCTTGGAACTAGAGCCCTGCGTCTACCAGATAAACCTCTGAAGTTAAGGCCAAGGTCGAGGAAGAAAGGCAAGCAACTGGAAGACCTACCCCTTGAACTCATGTAACATCAAAAAGGTTAACAGTCCCTCCTGTGACATTTCTTCTAGGACTTCTTTCCTTTGGAGGAGACACTTCAAGGACTTATTAGCTGTATCTGAGCTGCAGCATGCATGGGACCTGGACCTTGAATGACGCTGCTTCCCTTGATGTTTATCTCGAGCCTGCACAATGAAGAGCTTGGCCTCCATCTCAGCACGTGCATGCATGTGGTAACATTTCTAGCTCAATTTGGGAGTAGTGTTTGGGTGTCAGGCTCCAGATACGCATTGAAAGGCACAGAAAAACAAAACCCAAAAAACAAAACAACTGACGTCAATAGACTGGGGTGGTGCCTTATAGGTCTTCATTATATGCCACAACTAGAGGAAACCCAAATCAGAGACTTAACTAAGGCACAATCTATCTGCATCACTTACTGGAGGCGGGGAGCTACTTCAGGATTTTGGATCCAGTTGGAGACATGGTGGTGATTGAAAACGCAAGGAACCTGTGGGCAGAAATATGCATCAGAAGGCAAGCTGCATGTGCTGCATGCAGAGCCAAATTGCTGGAGTCAAAAACCTTGCAACTCAATGCATCCAGTTTTTGTGAATCCCTATCTGGGTGAGCTGAAGGAAAGGCATTTGGTTTCTAATTAGCAGGCATCTGACCAACCAGACTCTGGTGACAGATGGGAAAACAAAATGAAGTATTCGATAGTGCCGTCCGTGGGCTCATCCGTAGCATCCACTGACATGCCTTGATGCATTCCACTAGTTTTTCAGATGAAGTCCAAGCCAGCCTTATGAACATGCTCTTTGATGGAGCTAGTCTCTTTGGTTTGAACAAAGACTCTACAATAGAGCTCTTCAAACAGGGTCTGGCTACAGCCCACTCCCTTGTATAAGCTTCTCCAGCGCACCAGCTTCACCAGCAGTACAGAAAGTTCAGGGATATTTCAGAGGCTGTTTTTCAGCAGCGCCCGCCCTAACATCCCATGAAACAGTCCAACATATGTATTTGCAGCTACAGAGGGTGTGGGAGCTCTATAGGCAGTTGAGGACAGCAGCAACAGTACTCTTTCTCCCACTACCTTGGAACCCTCATAGGGCAGGCCTGTGGAGGGGGTTTCCTTATATTTACAATGCCAACAGCCCATCATCACAAACCATTTGGAGTTATAGATTGTTTTCCCTCGTTATTGAACAAGGTCACATATTCCCACCCCCCCCTTACAGAACCTGCCTTCTCGGATTTGTCCTATTCTCTCGGTCATGTCAGATGACCATCTACTCATTCTGTAGAAGGCCCATGTATTTGGTTCCAAACAACGAGATTGTGCAGGAATGCTACTTCTATTTTCTTGTTCCCAAAAAGATGGTGGCCTCACTCCATTCAGCACCTCCATATTCTGAATGCCTCTCTCTGCAAGGAGAGGTATAATATGCTGTTGCATGACCTTTTGGCTCAGGAGCTTAGAGACTGAATGTTGTCCCTTGATTTACAGGATGCGTATTTTCATATGATGCAGCAGTTCCGTTGGAGGTTTGTGGTGGGCACCTCTAATTACCCATTGTGGTTCTACATTTTGGGATAACTTCTGCCCCAACTCTTCACAAAAGTTATGTCTGGTTGTGGCACATCTTTTCAGGTTGAGGATCACTGTATTGCACATCTTAACAACTGTTTGCTGAAGGCAGGATCACCACACCTACGTCCGGTATCAATCTCATAGCTCTACAGCTTAGGATTTTCAATCAACTGTTCTCAAGTCCCACTTTCAGCCTTCCCAGCGTCTTCTCTTCATTGCGGTGGAGTAGGGCGCGGTCTCCCTCAAAGCCTTCTCATCTCCACAGTAAATTCAGGACATTCAGGCTATGATTTTCAAAGGTTTCCGCTCGCACAGTTTTCCTACAGCATCCTGTTGCAGGAAACCCCTTGGTGATGCATTCTGCCTGAGGTGGGATTTTTATCTCCTCTAAGCCTTTCCTCCCATCCCCTCATCCTAAGGTAAATACATCTGGATAGTGTACATTAGATCTTATTAGCACCGGGCTGGCCAAGGATGGTGTTGTTCTCTGATCTGCCCTTTCACTGTGCTCTTCTTTCTCTTCTAGTCAAGGTGGAACTCCTCATGTGTGGGACGGGTTTGGCATTCGAACCTCCAGAGCCTCCACCTTCATACTTGGAAATTTAACTGGGCAATTTGGGTGGATGTCAGCTGTTGACCCTCTACCAAATTTGCTTATTCTGGTTGTTGGTTCTGCTGTCATTCTTGGTGCGCCAAAGATGAAGTTAGCCACCTCAAGGTGTGCTTATCTGACATGTTGCACTTTGTGCTCTACTTGACCCGGCAAGGGTTTGCTGTGGGCACTATTTTTCCATGTCTCATAAATTAGGTTAGCTACTAAGTCAGATGTCTCCATAAATGGCCTCAGATAATTTAAGCATGGTACAAGGTACCGCAAGAGGATTTCCTTTTGAGACCTCCACGACAATTGTATGAGGTGTCTGGGGCAGGCCATGATGCCATGGACCTGCGACCCTTTCTTCTCCATGCACCTGAAGACCATCACGAAGCAGGAAGCCAAATTATTTTTGGTTAAGGCCCACAAGGGAGTCTCTCAAGTGGACTCCCTCTGCCCAGGATAAGTCACCCTCCAGGAAATGGTCTCATAAGAAATCTTCCCACCAAAAAACCCAAGACGTGCAATCGGAAGGAGACGTCCGATCTTCCTTAAGGAATTGGCCCAATTACCATGACTATTCAAAGTCAAAGTCATTCCCAGATGCCATATTGTTGACGTTTCTGGGGTGGGGCAGACGACGGACTCCAGGAGCCTAAGAATTCAAGACCAGAGTTTTCTGGCTGTTTGGCTAAACCCCACCTAGTTTGAAGCCTTCTGGCAAGCAATGTTGGACATTTTCAAGGCGGCTCTATAACCTCTCTGGGTCAGTGTTTCCCAAACTGTGGGACGCAAACCGATTTTTGGTGGGTTGCGCTAGTCCAAGCAATAAATGAAAATGCCTTTAAATTCTGTACTTGTTTGTTACATTTGCTGCGCTTCAAAGACAGAGGTCAAATATCATTCAATATCTTCTGACGATTTCCTTTTTTTTCTTCCTAATATGGGGATTGGGGTTTACAAACTCCCCTCACTTTGCAGTCAGAGAAAGGAAAGGAAAGTGAATAACTTAAAATCTTGCTCGGGTACAGAGTGTGACAGGAAAGGCTGTCGGATGTAATTTTTGGTAACACAAAAAAATGCAAATACCTGTAAATGAACTGTACACATTCAGCAGTGCAGTTAGGAAAGGAAAGATTAGGCACATTTAACAAATTATTTAATAGGATCAAAATAAATCAAAACACTTTACTAGGTGATGCACAAATCATAACTATTTACTGGAACCTGATTTCCACACATTTTTGTGCAATATAGTTTTATGAGTAAAGCGGTCGTAAAGATTTAGTGGCCATTTCAATGGAAAATGTGCTGTCTAGAAATGACAATGCGCTACCATAGGATGCTTTAGTTACATAAAAAAAAAAAAAATTCCCACCTTATGTCCATTTAAGCTAAGTTGGTCACGAAAGTTTGTCATTCTAAAAATTGGGTCCTCGTTCTAAAAAGTTTGGGAAGCACAGCTTTAGATATTTCCACAAGACATTTTTCTCTTTGCGGAGTGCATTTAAACATCTCCTGCAGAAGGAAAGCAACTCTAGTGATTGTGAAATAACTTTACTTTCCAGATCAACTAAATTTCAGAGAAGGAAAACGTTTAAAAAGCTTCAAAATTTTAGCCCGAATATTCTCATCTTCTCAATTATTGATTTCTTTCAGGAAACATGTCCCAGTGTGCTCCCCAACTTTGACTCATTGACGTTTGCTGATTATGAGTCATTCTGATAGAGATACAAAGTCTTTTGTGGTTCATACAGCAAGTTGAGCTACGGCTTTCAAAGACTTTTGAGCAAGTGCCAGCCTTATTGAAATTCTCAGATAAGCAGGCTGGACTAATGACACTATTTTCCTAATCATTTATTGGAAGCTGGGTTCCAGTGCTTCTTTGACAGCTGTCTACAGCCTTTAAACAAACAGAATAGGAGCCTCTGATATTGCCATCAAGTATGGGTTTTTCCAACCTGTAGTGTTAGAAAATCCTAATTTTATTAAAAACACGGAGGATAGTATTATTCCTCTGCAATGATTTCTGCATTTCAGCATATATCAGCCCCTTATCCCGCTGCCGTTAAAAATGTTTAAGAGAAGCTTTGTGGATACTTCATGAGGTTTTCAGCTCTCTTCTGGCATTGTTGATTATCTTGTTCATCATTCCCCTCTTTCATCACCCTTGACTCTCAAGCAAGAGAAGAGGACCTCCTGCTCCCTATCAAGAGTTTTCTGAGGGCCTATGTGCTGTGATTGGTGTTTTTTCTCTACTGTTGATCACTGGTTGCCCATTCCTCTAAGGCTGCTAGGAACTGTAATGTTTGTATTTTTTTCTTGCCAGCATTGTAGTTACAAGCGGTAAAAAAAAAAAAAAAAAAAAAGGCAACAGGAGGGCAGGGTGGAAAAAGCACGAGGAGCCAGTGGGGGGTTGGGAGGAAGCAAAACGGAGGGGGGAAGCAACATAGGGGGATTGGGTGGGGGGGAAGGAAGCAGCTACTGGGGAATGGGTGGGGAGCAACATGAAGGACACTGGGAGGGAAGCAAATTAACGGTGAGAGAGAGCAACTTGGAGCACGAGAAAGTAAACTAACGAGAGAGCAATGGGAGTGGGCAGTGAGAAGCACACTGGCAAGAGAGCACAACACGAAGTTGGAAGACCTGCACTCTGGTGGAGTTCTTAAAAAAACCAAAACTAAAACGTAGCACCGGAAAAATGATCAGTGGAAGGAAGGACACAAGTAATGAGTCTATGCTCCAGGTGAAGCACAAGCACAAGAGAAAGGAAAGCAGACAAGCTAACAAAAAAGCAAATGAGCATGACATTGAAGCCAACCAATGGTAAGCAATTGGTGGACTCTAAGCCCACTGCAAGTTAACAATATGTGTAGCAACAGACAGCACATGTGCGGCTTCATAGGCAAGACCTAAAAATCGGCCTTTCCCTATGTGAAATTCATAACTTCTCTCTAAATAAAAAGCAACTGAAGATGAAAAACTAACTAAAAGGCAGCTCATTGTAATAACCAACAGCTGATAAATGTGGGCTGATTAATGATCAAAAGAAAAGTACAATAACCACTGGCTAATGGGGCTGACCTTTTTGCCCTTGCCAGCCACCCACTAGATAGTATATGTTCGAGAGGCAGCAAAGCTATCTTCAAATAAACATATAAACCTAAAGCACAAGTTACTAACTTGTGTAACGATATATCTGTAAGAGACAGTAGTTAGTGATAGATTCCTTACCTTAGAATATCCCCAGGCGTCAGGCTGGATCCGGAAAGTTTTGCGTAGCAGTACCCTTGCGCGTCGGTAGGCGGCGCCGTGCGGCTCCGCGTCCGTCGTCGGCGTCGTGATCGCCGGGATGACGTTGCGGGCAGTACTTAGACGCCGCCCTGCGCGCTGACGTCAGTTCTGTACACGACTTTCCGCGCCAGGAACGCAGAGCCATGCAAGAAGCTGACACAGGTGTCTGAAAAATACTAGGGCCCTGAAAGGGATGTCCTTAACCCTAGAAATCAGTTCGCAGAACGGGAGGATGGGTGGGCGGTAGGAATCTATCACTAACTACTGTCTCTTACAGATATATCGTTACACAAGTTAGTAACTTGTGCATCTGAAAGAGACACGTTAGTGATAGATTCCTTACCTTAGAATAGATACCCCAGCAATACCAACCCCGGTGGTGGGTCTGCGAACAAAGATCAGACAAGGAAGTCCTGGAGGACAGAACGGCCAAAGAAGCCGTCCCTCCGGACCTGACTGTCAAGGCAGTAATGCTTAGTAAACGTGTGCAGCGAGGCCCACGTAGCTGCCTGACAGATAACCGGCAGCGGAACACCGCGGCCCAAGGCCGTGGTAGCAGCCGTTGCCCTGGTGGAATGGGCACGCAGCCCAACAGGAGGCTCCTTCTTAGCCAAAGAATAGCAGGTCTTGATGCACAAGGTAACCCAGCGGGAGATCGTCCTCTTGTGCACCGCCCGACCTTTTTGGCGCCCACGTAGCCAACAAAGAGCTGGTCATCCACCCGGAAGTGTTTTGTGCGGTCGATATAGAAGGAGAGCGCACGTTTTGGGTCCAGACGGTGGAGCCTCTCTTCCTCTCTGGAAGGATGCGGAGGCGGAAAGAAGGTGGGCAAAGTGATGGTCTGCCCAATGTGGAAAGCAGTAACCACCTTTGGCAAGAAGGACGGACGCGTCCGAAGAACAACCTTGTCTGGATGAACAGACAGAAAGGGAGGTTTGCAAGAAAGAGCCTGGAGCTCACTCACCCGCCGAGCGGAGGTGATGGCCACCAGAAAGGCTGCCTTTAGAGTCAGAAGACGAAGAGGACAGTTATGCAGAGGCTCAAAGGGAGCGCACATTAAAAAGGTAAGAACCAAGTTCAAGTCCCACTGAGGCATTACAAACGGAACAGGAGGGAAGAGGTGAGTAAGGCCTTTTAAGAACCTGTTAACAACAGGGGACTTGAAAAGGGAGGGCTGATCAGGGAGCCTGAGGAAGGCCGAGATAGCACAAAGATAACCCTTGATGGTACCCAGGGCAGAACCCTGTTGGGCCAGAGAGAGAAGGAACAGAAGGACCTCAGAAAGAGGGGCAGAAAGGGGATCCACAGCCTTTGCTGTGCACCATGCCACAAATTTGTTCCACCTGCAGGCGTATACCACCTTAGTGGAGGGACGCCTGGCTGCCAGAATCACATCACAAACTCCGGGAGGCAAGTCGAAAGGAATCAACTGCCGCCGCTCAATCTCCACGCAAGCAGGTGTAGACTGGACAGGTTCGGGTGGAGGACCGTCCCCTGCTGCTGCGACAGAAGATCCTCCCGAAGAGGCAGACGGATCGGGGGATCTATGCTCATATTGAGTAGCTCGGGATACCAAACTCTTCGAGCCCAGTCCGGAGCCACAAGAATGACTTGGGCCCGGTCGTGCCGAATCTTCTTCAACACTCTGGGTAGAAGTGGTATAGGCGGAAAGGCGTACAACAGACCGCAACTCCACTCGCGACGAAAGCGCCGCCGAGCGAGTGCCGCCTTGGAAATTCCAACGCGCAGAACTGATGACATTGCGCGTTCTCTTCGGTGGCGAATAGATCTAACCAAGGCTCTCCCCACTGTAGAAAGAGTCCTTGCGCCACTTCCGAGTGAAGACGCCATTCGTGATCCATCATGCACCTGCGGCTGAGTTCGTCCGCCCTGGCGTTCAGAGAACCTGCCAGGTGTTGAACCATCAGGAACATGCCCTGATGTTCCAGCCATGTCCAGAGGCGCAGAGCCTCCTGACAAAGGGTCCAAGACCCCACCCCGCCCTGTTTGTTGCAGTACCACATGGCGGTGGTGTTGTCTGTGAACACCTGCACTACCTTCCCTTTGACAGAGGGAAGGAATGCCTTGAGTGCAAGCCGGATCGCCCGGAGCTCCAGAAGGTTGATATGGAGCCGGGACTCCGCCGGAGACCAGAGGCCTCTGATCTCCGCCTCTCCCAAGTGACCGCCCCATCCCAGAAGGGACGCGTCCGTCACAACTGTATGCTCTGGCTGGGGAAGGGAGAGGGATCTGCCCATGACCCATTGCCGGTTCGAGAGCCACCACTGCAACTGTTTTGCAGTCCCCTCCGAGATCTGGACGTGATCGGACAGGTTGCCCTGGTGCTGCGCCCACTGGAACTTCAGGTCCCACTGCAGAGCCCGCATATGCCATCTGGCATGATTGACCAGCAGGATGCAGGAGGCCATGAGGCCCAGCAGCCTCAGGGTCATCCTTACCGAAACCCAGGATAAAGGCCGAAAGATCGGAATCATAGCCTGAATATCCCGGACTCGCCGTTCGGGAGGATAGGCCCGAAACTGCGTCGTGTCCAGAACTGCTCCGATGAAAAGGAGCTGTGGAGAAGGAATCAGATGCGACTTCGGCACATTGATGGAGAACCCCAGCGAGTGCAGGAGTTCGGCCGTAGTCTGGAGGTGGGAGACGACTGCCTGGGACGAGCCCGCCTTCAGCAGCCAGTCGCCGAGGTAGGGGAAGACTGAAACCCCTGCCCGGCGCAGATGAGCTGCGACCACCGCCATCACTTTCGTGAACACCCGAGGGGCACTTGTAAGGCCAAAGGGGAGCACGGTGAACTGAAAATGCTCGTGGCCTACCGTGAACCGAAGGTAACGCCGGTGGGCCGGCAGGACGGGGATGTGGAAATATGCGTCCTGCAAGTCCAACGCTACTAACCAGTCTCCAGGGTCGAGGGCAGTCAAGACCTGAGCTAGGGTGAGCATCTTGAACTTCTCCTTCCGGAGGAAGCGATTGACGTTCCGGAGGTCCAAGATAGGACGCATGTCCTCCTTGTCCTTTTTGGGCACCAGAAAGTAGTGGGAGTAGCAACCACGCCCTACTTCTGGGGTCGGAACATGCTCGATGGCCCTCTTGGTCAAGAGGGCCGTGACTTCCTTCTGTAGAAGCACCAAGTGATCCCCTGACATGCGGTGGAGTTGAGGTGGCATGGCTGGGGGTGGTCTCGAAGGGGAGGGAGTAGCCCCTTCGGACAATGTCCAAGACCCACCTGTCCGAGGTGATGGTGCGCCAGTGGGGAAGGTGATGGCGGACCCTGCCCCTACTGGCGTGCCGTGCACCTGAAAGGAGGGACTAGGAGGGCTTGGAGGCCGCGGACGGGTTGGAGGTGGTGGCCTGACCCGCACGCTGGTTGCCCGATCCGCCACGGCGGAATCCACGTCCTCGGCCACGCGAAGACGCCTGCTGCGCGGGCCGGTGGCTGGGCTGCTGACGTGAAGGGGCGCCCCTACCGTGGCCACGATAGGGGCGAAAAGCAGAAGGCAGCGGAGGGCGTGTAGCAGAAAGGCCCAGGGACTTGGCAGTAGCCCGTGAGTCCTTAAAGCGCTCCAACGCATGGTCTGCTTTGGACCCAAAAAGACCGACTCCATCAAAGGGCATGTCCATGAGAGTATTCTGGACATCCCCTGAAAACCAGTGGTTCTCAGCCAGGCGTGGCGGCGGAGCGCCACCGTCGTTGCAATCGACCTGCCCAGCGAGTCGGCGGTGTCAAGGCCACAACGGATAGTGTATTTGGCCGCATCCCTTCCTTCCGCAATGGCGCGGGAAAGCAGTGCCTGGACCTCCTCAGGGCACTGGGGCAAAACATCCGCCACCGAATCCCACAGAGAGTGGGTATAGCGGCCCAAAAGACAAGCGGTGTTAACGGACCGCAAGCCAGCACTGGAGGAAGAAAACCTTTCTTCCCAAACTGATCCAGGCGTTTGGATTCCCTATCCGGAGGAGCGGTAGGGAAGGCGGTTTGGGAAGCGGAGGCTTGGACAACCAAGCTCTCAGGAGTGGGGTGGACAGAAAGAAACAGGGGGTCGCCCGGAGCTGGGCGATGGCGTCGTGACACGTTCCGATCCACAGGAGCCCCTGTGTTGGGCTTGGACCAGGCGCCCAAAAGAACGTCTGTGAGGGCGTCGTTAAACGGCAGCACAGTCTCCGCAGAGGAGGCTGCCGGCTGAAGCACCTCTGTCAAGATGTTAGGCTTGACCGTCAAAGTAGGGAGCTGGAGACGTAAGGCCCCAGCAGCCCTACGCAACACCGTACCAAAATTGGCCCCCTCCTCCGTAGCCACGGGAGGAGACAGCATGCCAGTGTC
Organism: Calotriton arnoldi; assembly: GCA_963921515.1. Lineage (NCBI taxonomy): Eukaryota > Metazoa > Chordata > Amphibia > Caudata > Salamandridae > Calotriton > Calotriton arnoldi. The sequence continues at coordinate 1,449,670 of CAWUFW010003548.1, forward strand.
AGGAGAAGTATCCAGACCACTGGCCTCCCCTAGACTCTCTGTCCAGTCCTCATCATACTGACAGTTGCGAGTCAGAGGGTCATCAGACCCCTCCCAGTCCTCCTGGTCCTCCTCTGGTTCAAAATAAGGAGGAGGAGGGACATTTGGGACCCAAGGGCCCATCGGCGCCGGAGCCGGCGTCGAGCGACGTCGCTCCGGGTCCATGTCCGGAGCCGGAAGGAACTGGGGGACGACGCCGCCCGGAGCCCAGGGCGGCGTCGAGAACGGCACCGGAGACATCGGCGCCGGCGGAGGTGTCGTGAGGTCGACCGGCGTCGATGGGGGTTGTGGAGCCGGGATCGAGGCCGGGGCCGAAGCCGGAGCCGGGATCGAGGCTGGAGTCCCGGGCGACGCCGGGGCCGGAGCCGCCGGAGCAACCCCATCAGGGCCCGCGGGGCCCGAAGGCGCACCGGAGGGGCCTGAAGGCCCGAAGAGGCGGGCCATGGCCGACAGGAACTCCTGTACCTTGGCCGGATCCGCCCCCGAACCCGGGAAGGGCGGGTAGGACGGGGCGACTCCACAGGCAAGTCCGGGGCCGCGGGGGCGGGGACGGTGCCGGGAGGGGCCTCAGCCGAGTCGCGAGACCGGCGAGGCGAAGTCCGAGAGCGACGATGCTTCTTGGACTTCTTGTGCTTAGACTTACCGGACGAAGAAGACTTCGACGCCGACGACCGGTGTGCACTCCGCGAGCGACCCCTGGACCTCTCACGCGACCGGGGCCTCCGTGGAGCCGAATGCCGGGCCTCGAGGAGCTTTCGAGACCGCTCTCGCAAAGCTTTCGGGTTGAGGGCCTGGCATTCGGGACAAGACTCGGTGTCGTGGCCTCGGCCGAGGCAGAAGAGACACTCCCAATGCGGGTCGGTGACGGACATCATCCGCGCACAGGCGCCGCATCGCTTGAAGCCGGGCATCCCTACGACACCTTAAAGATGGAAAAAACAGTGAAAAAATCACCAAAAAGTATGGTCAAAAATTGACCAGGGCACTGCTCTTCCCGGATCTGCGCTTGCTGGCGCGGAAAAGAAGAACTGACGTCAGCGCGCAGGGGCGGCGTCTAAGTACTGCCCGCGACGTCATCCCGGCGATCACGACGCCGACGACGGACGCGGAGCCGCACGACGCCGCCTACCGACGCGCAAGGGTACTGCTACGCAAAACTTTCCGGATCCAGCCTGACGCCTGGGGATATTCTAAGGTAAGGAATCTATCACTAACGTGTCTCTTTCAGATACAACATGACAAGATTAACTATGTGATTTAATCCAATTTGGGTTTGACTACCGGCAAAACCGTGGCTAGATTACTTATCAATATTCTCCCCATGGCTCAAACCATAACCAAATGAAAAAGGATTTAGCGATCTTCACTACCTATATTTCTCAGTGGGCTGAAGAAAGGCAGGGTTTAAAGCCTAACACAATAAATATAGTAGGACCCTTGAAACAGGAAAACAGACATTTTTGTACAGTGTTTAGCAACAGAAGTGGACACACTTTGTCATATCAACCTCCTCAAAATGTCCTATTTGTAATCAACTACCCAGGGGAGTGTGCTATTTTAACAACTAATTCACACAGATATTTTCCTAGAAAAAAACTGCGCACCACCTATTTTGCTACAAATTATGTTATGTAGGCATATTTGAAGACTAAAAAGACTCAAAACAAATTCTGGAAAATATAGTTCAAAACTGCATCAACATATCTAAATACTTGCCCCTCATAAATAAACTGAAAAAAAGTTTAGGCATAAATGAAAATTACTTTTACAAATAAAAAAGCTGCATAGCACATCAACTACTGCACTCCAACACCACTTAATAGCACTAATACTGAAAGGTGCACTTACATTGAAGTGCAACCTGTTAATAGTATTTTGCTTAAATGAATTATCAATCTGTAGGAGTTAAATATGCATTTGACGGTGGAATAAGCATTGTTAGCTTCCTCTAAATTTGTAAGAGTTTAATGCAACAATCAGTATGTGGCATGGTCACAGTAAGATGTTCTATTGAGAAACACCGCATTTTCAGAATGTTTTTTGACAACACAAAAAGCATTATCAAGTACATTTGTAGAAGACATCCCCAACAATGGATACTTACTCCTTGTGCATGCAGATACTGTACAGTTTTTGTTATTGTGTGAAGGACAGCACTGGCTTCTCGTTCAGAGAAAAATTTCTGCCTAAGAATTTTGTCTAGAAGCTCTCCTCCTTTCATGAGTTCTGTTACAACGTACACATACTTCCCATCGTCATACACCTGAAAAAGTAACCAAATTATTGGCTGAAACAAATGCTTAATGCTGGAGGTATTTCAGGTAAACGCATTTCAAGTTCAAGAAACATCTAACAGCAGAAGGACATTCCTTCCCTTCAAATGATGACATTTCTGCTCATAAACATGCTGTTAGAAGATGAATACATCGAAGAACTCTTAAAAGTAACAGAACTTATAAACAGGCAAATCTAAAATAGGAAGTACTCCAGACCTCAATTTCAGGAACAGTTTACAGGAACTCCAATCACACTGGGGTTAATCAAATGACAGATCAGCAATGTTATCAGCTACGCATTAAAAAATAAAATGGAAATCAGATTAAGTGTGATAATTCATGGTGGGCTATAAAAAAATTGGCAGCAGCTTAAGACCGGGGCCTCGTACTCCGGGCATAAGTCCTTAATCCGATGTGCGAAAGGAGTGCCGCCATCCAATCAGCAAGCCAATTTGAACAGTTTACACCCAGTAAAGTACAACCACCCATTTGCTGTTCATGTGAGCCTTCACCTAACAGAACAAACAGGTGCAGTGCAGGGGCCAAGCCACTGAAGTTTGTGTAGCCTGGCCTGCCGCGGTGAGTAGCAAGGTCGGGTGCAGTAGGATTTGTGGATGGTTCAACCAACAGCCAATATATCTTACAGGTGTGCCAATACTTCTTTTACTAGTATGGGGAATACTATTAAGGTTAATCCCCGGAGAACTAGAAAGATGACCTTTGATCAAATCCCTGCTGCTTACTGTTTTCAGTTTAGGCATAATTGTGCTTGATGACCATGCTTACTATTGAAGGAAGTGCATTTTATACAGTAGTGCTTGTATTACTAATCAACAGGCTCCCTTTCCAAACAAATTACCCCAAATTGTTGCTTTAGCTGTTGAAAAATAATAAGTGAAACAGCCATTCAATCAAATTATTCTTTCATGCATGCGCCGATTCAACACTAGCATTTTTGCACACAAAGATAAACAAGCCTCATCAGTTTGTGGTCAACAATGCGAGCCAAGTACTGGCTACGGGAGATGTGTGTATAATTTATAATCACCTGTTGGCTAATGAAGACTGTCAGATCCAACTAGAAAGGCTGCAATTTTCATAAGTTCAAATGCTCCCTCAACCACTGGAGCGCATGGTTCTTCTTGTTGCTAGCCAAATTTACAAACTTCCTGTTTCCATATTGATAGCAGTGTGGGCTAATTTGGGTACAGTGTACTGGCCTCCTGTGTGTCTGCAGGCAATTCCTATGATGATGGCCACAACCCAGGGAGAAGAGATTATTCCACTATAGCTGGGTACACCTGGGCTAAGACAAAGGGGAATGGGCTGGCTACCTCACCTACCCTACACTACCAGGTACAACAGTGTGGAGAGGGGTTTTAACGGTGGGTACATGGTGATTGGAGTGTATGGAAAAGACTGTCAGCCAAGTGCATATACACGGAGTCCCATGGATTCCCTCACCCATCAGTCCATTCACAAAATACAAGCCTACACACAAACCATTCTTCGTACATGTGTCAGATATGGAGGCCAACAACCCCAGTTACAGGGGACTGCATGCAACTTTTCCAGGGGAGAGCCAACAGGCCATCTCCTGAGAGAACTGTATGACTTTACAACGAATGCCATTTTCACATAACCTTTACCAAGCATGGTAAGTATATGTACGGTAAGTATACACCTTTTTATTTTTTGTAGGTAACTTAACCTCCCATGTTTGTAATTTAAGTCTAGCCTCCCTTTACAACTAACCACCTCACAACCCTAACACTACCTTTACCACTACCCCGGTAAACTCTAAAATTACTTTTTACCTCCATTTAACTCCAACCCATCCCTTAATCCTAAAATTAACCCTACCTTCCTTTGCACTGCCCACCCCAAACCCAAAACGTACAAACACCTCCCTTTACCACTACCCACCCCATAAACCCTAAAATCACACCTTTTATCTCTACCCACCCATAAACCCCAAAATGTCCCTCATCTCCCTTTACCACTACCCACACCTAAACCCCATTTTATTTTTTAAAATATAAAAATTATGCCATTTAAAAATATATACTTACCTGTGTGGTAAAGGCAAACGTGGTAAAGGCCATTTCCATCCTGAGCGGGCTACAAATAAAACACACAGCCACCACCACCAGTCACATCATAGCCTGGCCTGGGAGAGCAGTAACCACGCTCACTCAAAAAGAGGGTCTAATCTGGTCTCCCCTGGATTTTGTGCACAGCTCAGATGTTGACAAATTTACATTAAAGGGTTAACCTCCAGTTGGTTTGCAAGATTGTCAAGCACACAAGGGGAAAAACACAGGGCTGCCAAGAATTACACCTGGGCAGGACAGTCCGGCTTTAAAACAGCCACATAAAGGAATGCTAATGCTCCAAGATTTGAATGACACTATGCAGGACAATCATGCACCAGCTCTGGAGGGGGACACAATAGCAAAGGACAGGAGTAAGAGAAGTTTGTTGATTATAGAAAGGTACACCATAAAAATATTCTTTAATCACCACTTATGCATTGCATTTCTTGAACTCTTTACCAGTGAGGATTGCAATTTAACAATCAGGTAAGGCCATCTACATATTTCTCTTCGGGATGAGTAAGCAGAAAACTTAACAAAACTCCAAACTGCACTTGATGCACAAGTTACTAACTTGTGTAACGATATATCTGTAAGAGACAGTAGTTAGTGACAGATTCCTTACCTTAGAATATCCCCAGGCGTCAGGCTGGATCCGGAAAGTTTTTTGCGTAGCAGTACCCTTGCGCGTCGGTAGGCGGCGTCGTGCGGCTCCGCGTCCGTCGTCGGCGTCGTGATCGCCGGGATGACGTCGCGGGCAGTACTTAGGCGCCGCCCTGCGCGCTGACGTCAGTTCTGTACACGACTTTCCGCGCCAGGAACGCAGAGCCATGCAAGAAGCTGACATAGGTGTCTGAAAAATACTAGGGCCCTGAAAGGGATGTCCTTAACCCTAGAAATCAGTTCGCAGAACGGGGAGGATGGGTGGGGCGGTAGGAATCTGTCACTAACTACTGTCTCTTACAGATATATCGTTACACAAGTTAGTAACTTGTGCATCTGAAAGAGACACGTTAGTGACAGATTCCTTACCTTAGAATAGATACCCCAGCAATACCAACCCCGGTGGTGGGTCTGCGAACAAAGATCAGACAAGGAAGTCCTGGAGGACAGAACGGCCAAAGAAGCCGTCCCTCCGGACCTGACTGTCAAGGCAGTAATGCTTTGTAAACGTGTGCAGCGAGGCCCACGTAGCTGCCTGACAGATAACCGGCAGCGGAACACCGCGGCCCAAGGCCGTGGTAGCAGCCGTTGCCCTGGTGGAATGGGCACGCAGCCCAACAGGAGGCTCCTTTTAGCCAAAGAATAGCAGGTCTTGATGCACAAGGTAACCCAGCGGGAGATGGTCCTCTTGTGCACCGCCCGACCTTTTTGGCGCCCACGTAGCCAATAAAGAGCTGGTCATCCACCCGGAAGTGTTTTGTGCGGTCAATATAGAAGGAGAGCGCACGTTTTGGGTCCAGACGGTGGAGCCTCTCTTCCTCTCTGGAAGGATGCGGAGGCGGAAAGAAGGTGGGCAAAGTGATGGTCTGCCCAATGTGGAAAGCAGTAACCACCTTTGGCAAGAAGGACGGACGCGTCCGAAGAACAACCTTGTCTGGATGAACAGACAGAAAGGGAGGTTTGCAAGATAGAGCCTGGAGCTCACTCACCCGCCGAGCGGAGGTGATGGCCACCAGAAAGGCTGTCTTCAGAGTCAGAAGACGAAGAGGACAGTTATGTAGAGGCTCAAAGGGAGCGCACATTAAAAAGGTAAGAACCAAGTTTAAGTCCCACTGAGGCATCACAAACGGAACAGGAGGGAAGAGGTGAGTAATGCCTTTTAAGAACCTGTTAACAACAGGGGACTTGAAAAGGGAGGGCTGATCAGGGAGCCTGAGGAAGGCCGAGATAGCACAAAGATAACCCTTGATGGTACCCAGGGCAGAACCCTGTTGGGCCAGAGAGAGAAGGAACAGAAGGACCTCAGAAAGAGGGGCAGAAAGGGGATCCACAGCCTTTGCTGTGCACCATGCCACAAATTTGTTCCACCTGCAGGCGTATACCACCTTAGTGGAGGGACGCCTGGCTGCCAGAATCACATCACAAACTTCGGGAGGCAAGTCGAAAGGAATCAACTGCCGCCGCTCAATCTCCACGCAAGCAGGTGTAGACTGGACAGGTTCGGGTGGAGGACCGTCCCCTGCTGCTGCGACAGAAGATCCTCCCGAAGAGGCAGACGGATCGGGGGATCTACGCTCATATTGAGTAGCTCGGGATACCAAACTCTTCGAGCCCAGTCCGGAGCCACAAGAATGACTTGGGCCCGGTCGTGCCGAATCTTCTTCAACACTCTGGGTAGAAGTGGTATAGGCGGAAAGGCGTACAATAGACCGCAACTCCACTCGTGACGAAAAGCGTCGCCGAGCGAGTGCCGCCTTGGAAATTCCAACGCGCAGAACTGATGACATTGCGCGTTCTCTTCGGTGGCGAATAGATCTAACCAAGGCTCTCCCCACTGTAGAAAGAGTCCTTGCGCCACTTCCGAGTGAAGACGCCATTCGTGATCCATCATGCACCTGCGGCTGAGTTCGTCCGCCCTGGCGTTCAGGGAACCTGCCAGGTGTTGAACCACCAGGAACATGCCCTGGTGTTCCAGCCATGTCCAGAGGCGCAGAGCCTCCTGACAAAGGGTCCACGACCCCACCCCGCCTTGTTTGTTGCAGTACCACATGGCAGTGGTGTTGTCTGTGAACACCTGCACTACCTTCCCTTTGACAGAGGGAAGGAATGCCTTGAGTGCAAGTCGGATCGCCCGGAGCTCCAGAAGGTTGATATGGAGCCGGGACTCCGCCGGAGACCAGAGGCCTCTGATCTCCGCCTCTCCCATGTGACCGCCCCATCCCAGAAGGGACGCGTCCGTCACAACTGTGTGCTCTGGCTGGGGAAGGGAGAGGGATCTGCCCATGACCCATTGCCGGTTCGAGAGCCACCACTGCAACTGTTTTGCAGTCCCCTCCGAGATCTGGACGTGATCGGACAGGTCGCCCTGGTGCTGCGCCCACTGGAACTTCAGGTCCCACTGCAGAGCCCGCATATGCCATCTGGCATGAGTGACCAGCAGGATGCAGGAGGCCATGAGGCCCAGCAGCCTCAGGGTCATCCGTACCGAAACCCAGGATAAGGGCTGAAAGATCGGAATCATAGCCTGAATATCCCGGACTCGCCGTTCGGGAGGATAGGCCCGAAACTGCGTCGTGTCCAGAACTGCTCCGATGAAAAGGAGCTGTGGAGAAGGAATCAGATGCGACTTTGGCACATTGATGGAGAACCCCAGCGAGTGCAGGAGTTCGGCCGTAGTCTGGAGGTGGGAGACAACTGCCTGGGACGAGCCCGCCTTCAGCAGCCAGTCGTCGAGGTAGGGGAAGACTGAAACCCCTGCCCGGCGCAGATGAGCTGCGACCACCGCCATCACTTTCGTGAACACCCGAGGGGCACTGGTAAGGCCAAAGGGGAGCACGGTGAACTGAAAATGCTCGAGGCCTACCGTGAACCGAAGGTAACGCCGGTGGGCCGGCAGGACGGGGATGTGGAAATAGGCGTCCTGCAAGTCCAACGCTACCAACCAGTCTCCGGGGTCGAGGGCAGTCAAGACCTGAGCTAGGGTGAGCATCTTGAACTTCTCCTTCCGGAGGAAGCGATTGACGTTCCGGAGGTCCAAGATAGGACGCATGTCCTCCTTGTCCTTTTTGGGCACCAGAAAGTAGTGGGAGTAGCAACCACGCCCTACTTCTGGGGTCGGAACATGCTCGATGGCCCTCTTGGCCAAGAGGGCCGTGACTTCCTTCTGTAGAAGCACCAAGTGATCCCCTGACATGCGGTGGAATTGAGGTGGCATGGCTGGGGGGTGGTCTCGAAGGGGAGGGAGTAGCCCCTTCGGACAATGTCCAAGACCCACTTGTCCGAGGTGATGGGACGCCAGTGGTGAAGGTGATGGCGGACCCTGCCCCCGACTGGCGTGCTGTGCACCTGAAAGGAGGGACTAGGAGGGCTTGGAGGCCGCGGACGGGTTGGAGGTGGTGGCCTGACCCGCACGCTGGTTGCCCGAACCGCCACGGCGGTATCCACGTCCTCGGCCACGCGAAGGCGCTTGCTGCGCGGGCCGTTGGCCGGGCTGTGGACGTGACTGGGCGCCCCTTCCGTGGCCACGAAAGGGGCGAAAAGCAGACGTTTGCGGAGGGCGCACAACAGCAAGGCCCAGGGACTTAGCAGTAGCCCGTGAATCCTTGAAACGCTCCAGCGCATGGTCCGCCTTTGAACCAAAGAGACCGACTCCATCAAAGGGCATGTCCATGAGAGTATTCTGGACATCCCCTGAAAAACCAGTGGTTCTCAGCCAGGCGTGGCGACGCAGCGCCACCGTCGTTGCAAGCGATCTGCCCAGCGAGTCGGCGGTATCAAGGCCACAGCGGATGGTATACTTAGCCGCATCACGCCCTTCCGCAATAGCGCGGGTAAGCAGTGTCTGGACCTCCTCAGAACACTGCGGCAAAACATCAGCCACCGAATCCCACAGGGAGTGGGTGTATCGGCCCAAGAGGCAAGCGGTATTAACAGACCGCAAGCCAGCACTGGAGGAAGAGAAAGCCTTCTTCCCAAAGTGATCCAGGCGCTTGGATTCCCTATCCGGAGGGGCGGTAGGGAAGGCTGTTTGGGAGGCAGAGGCTTGGACAACCAAGCTCTCAGGGGTGGGGTGTTGGGAGAGAAACAGGGGGTCGCCCGGAGCCGGGCGATGGCGTCGGGCCACGTTCCTATCCACAGGAGCCCCTGTGGTGGGTTTGGACCAGGCACCCAAAAGAACGTCAGTGAGTGCATCGTTGAACGGCAGCACAGGCTCCGAAGAGGAGGCCGCCGGCTGAAGCACTTCAGTCAGGAGGTTAGTCCTGACGGCCACTGTAGGCAACTGGAGATTTAAGGCTCCAGCAGCTCTACGCAACACCGTTGCAAAATTAGCCCCCTCCTCCGTTGCCACGGGAGGAGACAGCATGCCAGAGTCGGGGGAGGTATCCAGCCCACTGGCATCCCCAAGTTCCTCAACCCAGTCCGGGTCAAACTCGCACTGTTGTGTGAGAGGGTCGTCAGACCCCTCCCAGCTCTCCTGGTCCTCCTCAGGTTGAAAAGATGGAGGAGGAGGGACATAAGGGACCCAAGGCCTCATCGGCGCCGGAACCGGCGTCGGGCGACGCCGGTCCGGCTCCATGTCCGGACCCGGGGAGAACCGGGGAACGACGCCGCCCGGAGCCCCGGACGGCGTCGGAAACGGCACCGGGGACATCGGCGTCGGCGGAGGCGTGGTTAGGTCAACCGGCGTCGATGGAGGTTGCGGCACCACCGGAACCGGGGTCGAGGCCGGGGCCGGAGCCGAGGCCGGGACGAAGGCTGGTGGGACAGGCGACGCCGGGACCGGAGTCGACGGCGACGCCGGAGCAACCCCATCTGGGCCCGCGGGGCCCGAAGGCGCACCGGAGGGACCTTGAGGCCCGAAGAGGCGGGCCATGGCCGACAGGAATTTCTGTACTTCGGCCGGAGTCGCCCCGAACCCGGGAAGGACGGGTAATGCGGGGGCAACTCGACAGGCACGTCCGGGGCCGCGGGGGCGGGGACGGTGCCGACAGGGACCTCAGCCGAGTCGCGCGACCGGCGAGGCGAAGTCTTAGAGCGATGACGCCGCTTAGACTTCTTGTGCTTCGACTTACCGGAGGAGCGCGAAGACTTGGATTCCGACGAACGGCGGGGACTCCGCGTCCGGCCCCTCGACCTCTCCCGGGACCGGGGCTTGCTGCGGCGCGGAGCCGACTGCCGGACTTCAAGGAGCTTTCGAGACCGCTCTCGCAAAGCCTTCGGATGAAGTTTCCGGCAGTCAGGGCACGACTTCGTGTCGTGGCCTCGGCCGAGGCAGAAGAGACACTCGAGGTGGGGGTCCGTGATGGACATCATACGACCACATACCTCGCAGGGCTTAAAGCCGGGCATCCCTACGACACCTTAGGAGTCGTGAAGACTCGTTGAAGAGAACAGTGAAAAATTTCACAAAAAGATAGTCAAAAAGTGACTAGGGCACTGCTCTTCCCGGATCTGCGCTTACTGGCGCGGAAAAAGAAGAACTGACGTCAGCGCGCAGGGGCGGCGCCTAAGTACTGCCCGCGACGTCATCCCGGCGATCACGACGCCGACGACGGACGCGGAGCCGCACGACGCCGCCTACCGACCCGCAAGGGTACTGCTACGCAAAAAACTTTCCGGATCCAGCCTGACGCCTGGGGATATTCTAAGGTAAGGAATCTGTCACTAACGTGTCTCTTTCAGATAAAGAACAGATGGCATAGGTTTAGCAAATGTGATATTTTTTTTTATTACAGCAGCAGTTTTGCAACAGATTACAGTAACCTACCGGGCTGAGTGAGCTCCAAAGAAAATTTCACTAACCAATTTTACCCGTTTTGGAACTAGCAACAATGTCTCAAAGGAGAGAAAGGGTCAAGACAAGCCTCCCTCTATAAAGTTAACGCGGGATGGATGGATACAGAAAAGTGTGAAACCATGTTAATTAACCTAAGTGTATGCAAATTAGCAGCTTTAGATATACTATGGAAAAGTGCCCCGGAATTCTCTGACTGTGGGTAGAACTATTCAGTCCTTACGACTATCAATGGAGACCCCCTAAGAGAGAAGTATGGTTTGCCTCTGTTCGATAGTTCCAGGAATTTGACCTTGCTTTCTTCAGACAGGGCAAACAGATAATCAATTTGTTACTTCGACATTTTGTTGCATCCTGCTGGGGTAGCTTTGGAAAAGCCGGGCAAAAGTGCAGTGAGGAGTTCCCATTGCCAATCCAGTCAAGATTCTTAGCGGACAGTGAATGCTGAGCTCTTGCTCAGGTTAACGGCCTCTAAAAGAACAAAGTATTGAGCTGGAAGGCCCTATGGACCGTTTAAGAAGGTACAAGCTTATTTTGTGTGTCCATTTTTCTGCAATATTTTGCATACCTCTTCCAGAGTTTCTGCCTATGGGTCTCCTAAGAGAACCCCACTCTAATTGAGAGAAGTATGAGGCAGAGGAATTACATGCTGTAGAGCATTCACTATCAATGCAGGAGCAGCACAAAATGTGTGCGCGTGCACAGGGGTTAGGAGAGGAAAACAAGGAACAAAAACTGGTATTGAAAGGGTTGGATTGGTTGCCAGAACAACATTTACTTCCTAGGGAGGGAGGTAAAAAGTCCGCTGTCTGTGTTCAATCACTAACAATGAAGGTATCAGTTGGGCAGGTTTGGGCGCAGGACCCTCCCCAGCAACAGGAAATACTCCCGAAGAGGTAGCTGGACCGGACGAGAAATGCTCATGGCCAGAAAGTCTGGTTGCCACTCTTACAAGGCTTAATCCAGAGTCACTAGGGTGACTTGGGCCTGGTCGTTTCTGATCTTCAGAACTTTGGCCAGGCAGGAGAGGTAAAGGCGGGAAGAAATACAGCTGCCCAGAGCTTCAGTCCAACAGAAAGGCATCTATGAGGGAGAATTGCTTTGGGAACTCTATTGCTCAAAAGTTTGGACAATGCACATTCTTGGCAGTGCGAAAAAAATTGGGACATAGTTCTCCCCATTGCTGAAAGACACCATGTGGCACTTTGGAATGCAGTTGCTATTCGTGATTTGCTAGGCAATGCCAGCGGAGTTTGTTCGCCTTGGAGTTTAAAAATCCTGCCAGATGCTGAACCACCAGGGAATTGCCCCAACGACTCAGTCAGTTCAACAGGCGTAATGACCCCACCCCACCTGTTGCATTACATTATGGTGGTGATTATGTCTGTAAGAATCTGCACCCGTTTCTCCTTGATGGAAGGGAGAAAAGCCATTAGCGCCAAACGAATCACCCGTAGGTACATCAGGTTGATGTGGAGACGAGTTTCCATTGCAAACCAGACCCTCCACCTCTCCCACATGGCCCCCCAACCCAGAAATGATGCATTAGTCACAACCATCTGTTCTGTGAGAGGGTCTGCCACTCGTCCAATTTCAGTCTGCCAACTACTACTGCAGAGTTTTTGCAGTCTCCTCTGACAGCCAGATGGGATTAGACAGGTTCTCTTGGTGCTGAGCCCATTGGGACATTAGGCCCCACTGCAGAGCCCGCATCTGTCACCTGGCGTGTCCCCTAGCAGGATGCACGAGGCCAAGAAGCGGGAGAGCTGATCTTACTGAGACCCAGGTCAAAGGTTAAAACATCAGGATCATAGCAAAAGAAAACAAGCACCTTGGTTGAACGCAGAAATAAAGATAAAACAAGAAATTGTGGAGCTGCAATGCACCTGGCTCAAAACAAATGAAAATCAAGACATACTTTACCTACACAAACTTAATATGTACAAGTCAACAATCAAAAAGCTAAAAAAAAAATTAAAAGGTATATTCAAACAGAGTTCAAAATGCTAAATGTGCAAATAAAGAATTTTATAAAATTCTCACCGACTTTCGTAAACCTAAATGCACAGAAGGGACTCATCCCATTTCTCAAGAATTTGTTGACTATCAGTCAAATCATTACAAAACCAAAGTAGACATGTTGGACTACTATTTAAAATAATGGAAAACCACCAGCACCAACCCATTTCCAACAATCCACTCTAAAGGTAGGCTAACCCGGTCTCTGCATTCCTTCAAACAATTATTAAAAAGTGAATTTATGGATCTTGTCACAACAAGCAAGCCAGTCTGTTGCCCTTCTGACCCCTGCCCACCACAAATCTTCAAGAACATTCTTTTAACTTATTCTGCCACACTAGTCAGAACAATCATCAATAATTCTTTAACTACAGGAGTCTTTCCATAAGACTTAAAAAAGCATACATAAGCCCATTATTAAAGAAAACAAACCTGGACCCACAAGACCCAAACTACATACCATTTACAAATGGACCTTTCCTAGGCAAAAGGTTAGAAAGAACAGCATTCACTCAGATGTCACAATTCACTATAGATAACTCCATACTTTGATTTCCAAACAGGATTTCATCCAGGAAGAGGCACGGAATAAGCCCTCATTGCCATTTGGGATGACCTGAAAAACACAGTAGAGCGGAACGGGGTGGCTGCACTACTTCTATTAGAGCTTTCAGCTGCTTTCCACACAGTTCATCATGATGCACTAATCCAAAGACTCTACGAAGCCAGCATAGAGGGGACTGCTCTCGATTGGGCCACATCCTACCTTCAAAACAGGACACACATAATCCATACTCCCCCCCCGCCCCTTAGCCTCTAAACCATACCTCACAAAAGCAGGGGTTCCTCAAGGCTCTATGATCTCAACCATGCTTTTCAACATCTAGATGAAGTAATTTCCACCAGTCAATGAATTTCAGCTTGCATGCTAAAACTGTGCAGATGACACACAAATGCATCTTAAACTGGAAAGCCCCAAAGTCAATGGAAACTCCAACATCTTCAGTTGCCTCAGAGCTGTTGATTAGTGGATGACATGCAGCCATCTCAAACTCACTGGGCCCAAAACTGAAATACTCCCATTTGGAAAAATGATGACCCACTTTGCGCCTCGCTGGACTATCTGGCCCCACCTCCTAAAGTACCCAAGGAAGTAAGAAACCCTGGAATTAACATGGACTCCAAGCAATCAATTAATTCCCAAACGGGTAGGTTAGCAAGATCAAGCTTCATTACTATGAAAACTCTGCGACGCATATTCCCCCACCTAGGATTTCCACACAAGATACAAGCTACCATCTTCTCTTGTACTGTCACTGTCTAAAGTACGAGTTACTTACCTTCGGTGATCGATGTATCTGGTAGAGACGATGTCTAGCCGCAGATTCCTTAACTTAGAATATCCCCAGGCGTCAGACTGGATCCGGAAATTTTTTGCGCAGCAGTACCTCTACGCGCCGGGGGGCGGCGCCGCCTGGCTCCGCCCTGACGTCGTCTCCGGACAGGACGTCAGTGGAGCTACATAGGACCCCCCCGGCGCGCTGACGTCAGTTTTCTTCGGAGGAACTTTTCCGCGCCACAACGCGGAGCCCCCAGCAAAACTGTGAGAGTATGGGAACAGTGTGCGAATAAAAAAGAAAATGGGTGAGAAAGCACCATGAACAACAGTGAGAAGCACTGTTGACTGAAAGGTGTTGAAAAGGAAAGAGCAGAGCAATACATGGAGAAGCTATTTCGCAAAAACAAAGTGAATATCACCCTGAGGGAAATAGAGGTATAAAAGAAGACCGAGGCAGACGACAGAAAGTCTGCACTTGATGAAGGGAATGAAAAACAACCCCACAAAAGCGAGAGAATGCTCTCTCCTGAGGCAAAGGGAGTAATGAATGAGCCAACAGCGACAGACAAGAAAGCCCCAACCCACAGGATTAAAGAAAGAAATAGGGAGACTCTGTCCCCTATGATAGAACCATTGGACTGAGGAACAGGCCAGAAAGACCTCAAAACTAATGGACTGTAGGAGTGGCAACGGAGAAGGTGGGTGGGAGGGTAGAGAACACGGGTAGGCCCCATACTGGAGGAAACTGATGTGAAAAAACGCAGAAGGACAACTGAACCTTTCGCCCAAGCATGAGATTGGGAGAAGCAGAACAAGTAAATCCAAAGAATAAGCCTGACGGGGAGGGTGGCGAAAGATACCGCCCCGTAGAAGGATAAACCACTCCAAGGGAGGCGAATGCAGAAACCCCACCTGAACAGGTCCTCGCAGATCGGGGAGGATGGGTGGGTGTTAAGGAATCTGCGGCTAGACAACGTCTCTACCAGATACATCGTTACCGAAGGTAAGTAACTCGTACATCTGACAGAGACATCTAGCAGCAGATTCCTTAACTTAGAATAGATACCAAAGCCATACCTTATAGGAGGTGGGTCTGCGAGAGAACCCCACTAAGTGGTTAGGGGAACAGAAGTGTCAACCAGCCGGCTAAACACAGTGGGGGCAGAACTACCAGAGTGGCCAACACCGGACTAGGATACTCCATAGGGAGTGGCCAACAATGAGAGGTAATTTTATTAAAGCTGCTGAGGGCGGCAGGAAATCCTTGTTGGTGAAACAGAGGAGAAAGTGAGCACAGAACCAGAAGGGCAGTGCGGAAGAAAAGTGGATACCTTCCGAAAAAGGGGGAGGAACCAATTGTATAATATGAGGGATCCACAGGATCTGATGGACTTTCAAAAGAGAAAGGTGTAGCTAGGGTACAAGAATGGACCGAGTCCGAGCAGGCAGGACGGACATGCAGAAGCACCGTGGAAGTGAGAGCAGCAGCGGAAGGATGCTGATGACTCCCAGGATGAGGCAGTGTTAAAGGAAACACAAGACCTGCTAATGCACTGTGGCCCATGCACCGGACATGTGAAAGGGCGGGCATGAAAAGGCAGAAGGGCAAAGAAGAATGGCAACAACTAGTGCCACGAATGTGGGGAACAGAAGTACACAAGAGAAACCGTATGTACCGCCAGAACCACACCATGGAAAGGAGAAGGCCCCATAAAGCGCCACGAGCAAAAGCTGAGACACGAGAGACGCACTAATAGGTGTATCGTGTGAAAGAGAGCCGGCAAAACTAACACACGTGGAAGACTTGCGCTCACGAAAGTGAGGAACAAGACCACAGCCACCGCAAGGAAGAGTACGCCTGCGGGAGGTCTGAGTGTGTGTAGTACGCCGGACAGGACTAAAGAAGACAGGGCCCAGCCCGGTGGATGAGTTGAGAAAGAAAAAACACCATAGCACCAACAGCTACGTAGCAGTGGTACTGGCCCAGAGCCAGACACAACAGCCACAGGTGGTAGGAAAGATCCACTGGCTACAGTGAGACAGACAGGGAGGCCGAGCAGTACTGGAAGGAGACACCACGAAACGTTGCGGAGGAACAAGAGTGGATATACACACAATACTCCACCAGAGAAAACACTGCTCGGAGGAGAACACTCCCGCTGAGAGCAGCAACCGCAGCTGGAAGGCAAAACAGTACAACACCTGCGCGGAATGCAGCAGGGAAATGGAAAGGCACAAGACAATGACAGCATCAACGTCTGGGGCCAGAATGCCACCACAGAGAGCGAAGTCCAAACATGAAAGGACTACTCAGCACGGGTATAGGAGAGTAGAACTGTGCAACGGAAAGGTGCCGGAAAATGCACCAGCCTGTGAGGGCGAGCATACTAGGGAGCAGTCACTGTACGTAATAGAACACAGCGACAGGGCCCTGTGATAGGCAGTCCACAGATGGAACGGCCGTAGCGAAAGAACCAAGACGAGACGGCATGGACCTGAAAGCCCTTCCGGCCTTAAGAAATGGATTAGTGAGATGCAGGGGAGTGCCACAGACCAGCAGCAGCCACTATGAGAGAGCCCAACAAATGGACCGCAAGAAGGCCCCGGGAGGGCATGCAACAGCAGTAAAAGTGCACAGGCACAGCCGCCGAACAACCTAGTAAAAAGGGCCCCACAGAAGCGTACAAAGACTGCTGTGGGAAGAAGGCAGCTATACAATAGCTAAAAAATACCCCACATAGGGTAAGCATCAACCCGAACAAGGGGCACCTCTTGAGGGTGAGCTCATAGACAGAGGACGTAAATTGGGAACACAGAAACCACAGGTTCCGAACACACAACACTTGGGGTAAGGGCGTGCAACCTGAACCACTAGGCCATAGTGATTCAGAAAAATAAGCAGCTGACCTGCTGCATGAAAGAAACCAAATACGGCGAGAAGCCGCTTAGGCCGTTCAGGTATTACAGCATGAACCCAGGGCCAACATGAAGCAAGACACTACGGAAGGGTAGACAGAAGGCGGTGAACCGCAGAGTCCGCATGTGCGTCAAACAGGGACACACCATCAAATGGTAAGTCCTGGAGACTGTCACGGACATTTTTGGGGAAACCCCTGTCGCGCAGCCAAGCATGGCGGCGCAAAGCAACGGATCTCGCCATTGCCCGACCCACCGAATCGGTAGTGTCAACGGCGGACCGAACGGTAAAGCGCGCCATGTCTCGGCCTTCGTGAAGAAGACGAGCTACGTCTGCGCGAGTACACTCAGGGAGGGCAGGCAAAAGACACTCCACCGAGTCCCATAGGGCAGAAGAAGCCCGGGCAAAGACGCAAGCCGTGTTTAGAGCACGTAAGGCTGAACTAGAGGACGCAAAAATGCAGCGTCCACATGCCTCCAACCAACGAGACTCCCTAGTAGGAGGCTGCATAAGGGGTGGAGAGGAAGGTTGCGTGGCCAAACACACCTGCACTACGAGGCCGTAAGCCCCAGGCTGAAGGGACAAACAGGCTGGGCTCTCAGGGGCCGGACAGTGCCGATGCGCCACAGCCCCATCGACAGCATCTCCGGAAGAGGGCCGTGCCCATGTCCCGAGAAGGGCGTTGAACAATAAGCCGCTAAAAGGCAGCAAAGGCTCAATATCTACCGCACCCTGGTGGAGGAGATCCAATAAAGGGTCGGAAGACAAGGAGACAGAAGGAGGGTGCAAATGTAAAACAGCTGCAGCCCTACGAACACCCCTCAAAAACAAAGCACCAGCTTCAGTGGGCGTGGTGGGGGGTGAAAATAGCCCATCTGTAGGGGACGGTTGCAAGCTGACACGTCCCACAGGAGGAGGAACAAGGGCCCACTGCCCCCATGGCATTGGAGGCAACTAGTGTGGAGACAAGTCCGGGCATACCCGGCCTGTGTCCTCCGGAAGCGGAGAACCGACAGGTGCCGGCGACCGCTGTGGCGTCGAACGACGTCGCTCCGACGCCGCAAAGGCGTCGAACCCACCATGGAGAGGCCTCGGAGACAGAGCCTGAGGACCAGGTGGCGACAGGCACGGCGTGGGGCTGAAACGCCCATCGGGGTTGGTACCCGACGCCGGCACAGCTCCGGAGCCGAGGCACTCGGCTGCCGGCGCCGATGATGCCGATGTCGACGCAGGGAGCCGCCAGGGGCTATGCGGAGACAAGGCAGAATGGCACGGTGTGGGGCTGAAACGCCCATCGGGGTTGGTACCCGACGCCGGCACGGCTCCGGAGTCGAGGCACTCTGCCGCCGGCGCCGATGATGACGCCGGCACGGCTCCGGAGCCGGAGGCGAGGCACTCGGTCGGCGCCGAGGGCGAACCCGCCGGCGGAGATCCGACTTGAATGCCTACCTCCACTGTGGGACCCGAAGGTGCGCCAGGGAGAGGAGGTGACCCGAAGATGGAGTGCAGAGCCTTGTAGTAGGCTTCCATCTGGGGCCGAGTCGCACGAGTACCCGGAAAGGGCGGGTAAAGGGAGGCTGACTCCGGGGCGCACGGCTCCGTGAGGGAACGGGAACCATGGCCCCCATCGTCACGTGGAGGCGAGGACTTCGACTTCCGTGACTTTTTCTTCAACTTACCTGTAGAGCGACGTTCGCGGGATCGACTCCGGGAGCAGACGCGGAGAGAAGAACAAACTGGAGAACGTCGGGGAGACGCCGTGCGGGAAATCCGGGCGGCCAAGAGCTTCATCCGACGCTCCCGTAGGGACTTCGGGTGCATCTGCCGGCAGGCGGCACACTCCACGGAGTCGTGGTGCGACCCAAGACACCACATTCAAATGGCGTGCGGGTCCGACGCCGACATCTGACGCGAACAAGTCTCGCACAATTTAAAGCCCGAAGGCATTGCACACTGTTCCCAGACGCCAAAGGACGTCGAAAAAGGGCCTGAAGAAAAACAGGCCAGAGGAACAGCTGAATCCCGGATCCGCGTTGGAACGCGGAAAAGAAGGAAACTGACGTCAGCGCGCCGGAGGGGTCCTATGTAGCTCCACTGATGTCATGTCCGGGGACGACGTCAGGGCGGAGCCAGGCGGCGCCGCCCCCCGGCGCGCAGAGGTACTGCTGCGCAAAATGTTTCCGGATCCAGTCTGACGCCTGGGGATATTCTAAGTTAAGGAATCTGCGGCTAGATGTCAATAGCCTCTTCCACAGATCATCTTTATCAATTATGAAAAGACTACAATGATTTAAGAACTCTACTGCCAGACTACTCCTACATATAAATCCACAAGCCCACATCTCCCCTGCCTTGGGGGCCCCTATGTTGGCTACCGGTTGCCAGAAGATTCACCTTCAAGATGCTTTGTATCACCCACAAAGCAATACATTGAACAGGACCACTTTTCATCAGGAATAAAATCGCAAAACATACAAAGGAACCTCAGCTCCAGTCTGGCACCTCACCTCAAAACTCCACCGTTCAAGAAAAACCATATCCTGTTCAAACAGCCAAACTATGGAATTCATTAACCTCAAAACATAAGATCCACAGATAAACATGTTATCTTCAGAAGACTACTCAAGAGTTGTCTCTTTCCTACATGACCTCCATACTCAAATCACAAACGTACAGCATATGCCTGTGCAGGTAAGAGTGTATAATTTGATTATATGTATATATTTAGATATGCACAGTTTTGTACAAATATACATACTACTTATGCTACTACAAATATATATATATTCTTATAAGTCTGCTTAACAAATGTATATATTACTGATGGTTAGAATACATATATTATTTTATGCATAACATGTGTCACAGTATAGTTTACATAGAAGTTATTTGATTGCATGCTTATGGATCTCTTATTTTTTATACATCACAATGTGTGATAAGTTATACAAGTTATTGAATTATATGGTTATGGGTCTATGTCTTATTTTATCTATCACAATGTGTAAATATGATCATAATTGTACCTACTACTGAAATATTGGAGAAAAATATAAAATAAAACATATCAAACAAAGAATTTGAAAGATTAATAAAAATACATAAATTAGCTTTATGTACTGCAACACTTGAAAGTTGGAGTGTCTATTTATCCATACATGAACATATGAGACTTTATATAATACATTAGATCTCATTATTTTACATATACATTTATACCTTTCTATGTTGTTATATATCTATATATGAATTACTTTACTCTCACTGTGGGGGAGGGGGGCGAAACCATTCAACTCTATCCTATTCATACTCTATATCTCATCATAAACCTCTTTCAATATATCCTCCATCTCTATTCTGACTCATCCCAAACCTCACTGTAGAACCATTAGTGAAATAAGATGTGAACTACAAATCACTCGCAACCTTGAACACAAGACACTCCTCTTGTTTACTTAACATGAAACATCTTTGGAAACCATTTTGTTTTTACAAGCAAGAAACGAGGCACAAGTAGCAAGTGTGAACATCCAAATTCTTTTTTTTTTTCTTAATTCAAGACTATTTATTGAGTTTTGGTATAAACAAGATAAAACACTGCAATGAGAACCCATATGTAAGAGTAATATGCAAATATTACCAATACAGTTAATAGACCAGCACTGAATATAATTACGATCATATGGAATAATATCAGGATAGAAACTATGTCACTTGGTATGAAATGGTACGAGGACATGCATAACTCTGGAGGTGACAATAATATGTAGTGGCAACAATTGAAGTTAATAAGAGAGCAACAGACCCACTTATAGATGGAGAGTGAACATCCAAGTTCTTAATTTCAAATAGCCACTTTTTAGATTGTACTATTTCGAGCAAAAAAAAAAAGCACAAAATACTTTGCAGAGTTCACAGTCTTTACAAAGAATGATTTTAAAGTCTCGAACCCCATTCACTCATTTAGATAAAATGACTACTCCATCGATTATAAAATACTGTTATAATTCGATTGTCATTCTGTGGTAACAAAGCTAGCTATGACATGGTGTAGCATCTATAATTCCTCTCCTATGACAGGAAATATACCTACTGAGTTTAAAGAGACTACTCTTCCTCATTGGTTGAAGAAACCCTGTCAATTTGGCAATAGACCTTTCTTGTTACAATCAGCTCCTGCAAAACATGTTGCTTAACATCTATCCATTATTTGGATGAAAATCGTATTTTAGATGACACTGATGCTGGCTTCCAGCAGAGTGCGCAGTAACAATACTAGTTTCGGCCATTGAAGATCTATGGAATGAATAATAACTCACTGTCCGTGCCCTGATACTTTTAGGCTCTTCAGTTGTGTTTGCCACTGATGACCACAGACTTATATTAGACAGACTAATCCAAAATGGCTCGTAAATCACATATATAACATGATAAAAACCTTCTTGAACTGAATGGGAAGTCCATGCCTACAGCTCAACAAGATGAAGAAAGAATTTCTCCCGTTCAACAACACCACAAACTAGGGAACTTAACACTGTTTCACCTCAAACTGCAATTAACACGAAATCACTTGGATTCAACCTAGAAAAAAAAAGTTACAAATGTCGATAACTATATAGATGGTGAGTAAATCATCTTTGTGCTGATTTCTCATCTTATGAATTAACCTACCAGGTGTCAGACTGGTCTGGATCCAGTGTTGCCAGATTGCTCCAAGTGGCTTTAGATACTACTCTGACTCTTGGCATGATGACACAGAGTATATTAGGCAAAGTCCAGCATGCTGCCATCAGTTCTGTTTTTCTGCGCCTCATCTATAGGATTCAGGTCCATCAAAAACAGACCTCTCCTTCAAGAATCACTAAGAAAACAAAAACCACATGGCATCTCCTCACTCTCTTGAAACCAGTGAAACCCTTCTACCTGAAACTAACTTCAGAACAAAAGTGAAGTCCAGGTCCTCTTCCACCAGGATGGAGACAATGCCCTGCTTAACTGCTACCAACATTGCTTTCAAACGAACTTTAAGTGATCTAAAACAATGCAGCAAGACTAGCTTCTAATTCTCAGTTTTAGCCATGCTAAACTGTTGATCGAAATCGTACAGAGGCTACTTAGAAAGTATCTAGAGGACTTTCAAGTTACTGAAAGTGACAAAATAATCTAACAGGCAAATAACTCTTCAAAGCTGTAAAACACTGCACAGACAATTCCCAGAACCTCCATTTCCATAATCATTTGACAAGAGAAATGCCAATCAATCAATCAATTCTCACCAACACACACAATCAAATATCACACACAAAATGAAATGGAGCCATGCTAACACAAATCCCCCCCGAAAACCAAACCCAAGTGGATAATCTTCAATCAACTCACATGACAAACTCCTGTGTTCTAAATTCACTCAAGGCCACAACCTTCGATGACTATCTTCTACCAACAAGAAAATCTTTCCATGGTAACACCCGGTCTCCCATCGATGCCTCCCTGAGTCAAAGCACTTTCTGGGATGATCCTGAAGCAGGACAGATTGTCCCCTGCTCACGAAACCTACTTTGCAACCAGAAAAGCTTGTCAATTAGAGCCCCATCACTCAGCTAAGGTTCTTGGGGGAGAAAAAGAGAAAGAAAGCAGTCTCCAACCTACTACAAGATCGGATTAAGAATAATAATCTTCTGCAGGACAATCAATCTGGCTCTTGAGCACAGTGCAGCACAGTGTGGTGTACTCTTAAAGTAACAGACTATACCCATCTCATTGGCAATGACCACTGCATTCTGATTCTACTCTACCTCTATACAGCCTGTAACAATATCAACCACCAAACATTGAGTCACCCTCTGGGCTTATCTGGCACAAGTCAATACAAAATCACTTACAACCCTGGAAAAAGACCTCTCCTTCAAGAAGCACATTACCAAAAAACAAAGACCATATGGTACCAGCTCTCTAGCGTGAAAATGGTGAATCTCCCATCTGAAACAGACTTCAGTACAACTTTGAAAGCCACCTTATACTAGTCCCCAAAATCTGGTGGCCGTCTCATTATGAGGATGCAGCCAGAAAAAATAACTACCAAAGGCTCTCTCAGCCCTATCATGAAGAGAGAAGACAAGATCTACAGAGAGGAATATTTATGGTGAGTAAGAGAAGAAGATGGAGGTTCTCACACATGGCTATGCAGTAAAAGGCTTGAAACTGGAATTAAAGTGAGAGTAAACACTACAAATGATGCATTCTACTATAGATCAAACACTCAAGAAAGGATGTATTTTTAACCTTAACCTAGTGTTATGGCTACACTTTGAAATTACTTACTCTAGTATTACAAAGTCATTTTTTAGGAATTATTAAGAAGTGTATTGTTTGCTAAAATGCATTAAGGCTCTAATCAAGCTACCTTAAAAGAATATTCATTACTCATGTACTCACATCTCTTAACGTGATGATATTGGGATGCTGTCCATACCGTAGCAAGATTTCAATTTCCTCAGTAGGGTCACGTTTGCTCTTATCAATTATCTAAAAAAAATAAACAAAGAAATAGCAGTTATGTTTTATAATACTGATGTAAGCAAAAACATAGCATTTAATACTCATAATTACGAGCACAGCAAATCTGGGGTCGATTAGATGGCCAAAGACAATTTAGATGCAGGAAACAATGTAATGTTTGGTATGTGGTGTAAAATACTCAAGTAAACACTGAGCTTTCATTTAATATTCAGAATATATAAAACAAACACTTGGTATTTGTTTTTCTTTACTAACAGCTGCTATGCAAGCTAAGTAGATTGCAACACTATGTTCATTACATAAAAAATACATATGGAATAAACTTGAATCATTTCCATCCAACGCTCCAGCAAAAGGATCTTATAATAAACTCAGGTACGTATTTCCTTTGGTTAACGGTTGTCATTGTCACATTGGGCTCCCATTCGCACCCCATATTCTAAAGCTTTTCTTCATACATCCAGAGATTTTCTAGGCTTTTTTCGTGGATAAATATATGTCCGTACCTTGTAACCAATCTAACACTGATGGACACTTCAAGGCAATGTCTCGTTTAGCAACCAGGAACCCAATCACCACAATGGTCTTCGTACTGGCCGCCTCCTCCCACCCATCCACAAGCCCCAGGATAGCTACTTTCAGATTCATGCACCAGGTGGCCCACCACCTCATCAGCTCTTTGGATGTGTTACCAATAGGTCATGATTTTGGGACATGTCCATATTACATGTAGTAAAGTACCCAGGGCATCCGTGAAACGTGGGCTGTGTTGCGAGGGCGCTCTCCCCATCTGCCATAATCTGGCAGGGTGATAAAACACCATAACAAGATATTTAAATTGTATTTACTGGAGGCAGCGGCCAGAGTAAGTAGGGCCGTCTTAGCATCCACCCACTCTTCTACAAGCATTCCCAAATCCTCCTCCCACTTCCCTAAGCACAGGAAGGAGTCTGGCACATGAAGAACAAGGGATACACTACTCCGGGATATAACTTTTGTACCTAGTTGCTCCATTGTTATTTTGATCTCCAGGGAATTGAACAACCTCTAATTTGTCTTTATATGCTTCCAGGGCATGGCGCATTTGTAAAAATTGTGAGTTACTGAATTTTAATTCATCCACTAGTTATCCAAATGATTTAAACTGACTCTGCACCCATACATCTCCCAATGTAGAGATGCCAATGAGGTCCGACGTGCAGAAGTCCTGCAAGACTTAACTGTGGGAACAGTGTTCCACACCATAATGGGCGTCTCAACAATTTCCCACACCATTGAGTTTTCCTAAGAGCTGTGTTCCAGCATTTCACAGGGGTCTTTGTAATTATTGGAAGAGCGCATAGGGTGGGGGAGTTCCAAACAACAGTGTGCAAATCATATGACTAATAACTCTAGTTCAAGTCTCATGGCAGAGATCTAGCCTATCGCAGATGAGCGGGTCAATAAGTTTGACCAATTGCGAAGCCCAGTAGTATTGTTGCAGATCAGGTACACCCAAACCCCTGCCAAAAGTGGACTGTATAGAATTCTCAAAGGAGACTCTAGGGGTGCCCCCGGCCCATAGGAATTGGTTACTTTTTGAACTAAGGGATGGAAAAAATTGGGTTTTAAGTGGGTAGGGATAGTTTTGGGTGATGTAGAGAGAGCGCTGAAGCATGGCCATCTTGAAAAGGGCTTCTCTTCCTATGATGGGGAGAGTCACCCATTCCCATCAGAGAGGTATTTTGAATGGTACTGTGGACAGCACTGGAAAGGGGTCCCTTCCAGCACAGAATCTCCATTATTGATTAAAGAGGAGGAGGAGAAAGCCCCGCAAGAGGGCAAGTGCCCCGAGAGGGGGGGGGGGGGGTGATGGAAGAAACTGTCGTTGAGGCTGATGGAGGTTACCGTGGTTGAAAAAAGGAAGTAGAAGGATGACTGTTCACATGAACCAGTGTGGAAGAGCAGAGAGTTACCGGCGACAAAGCACAATGTGCCATTCCTGCCTCGCAGGATGGGCATCCAAACCAGACGGCAACAAGAAAACAATGGAGCAGATATCCATGTGCATTACAGTAATGGGTGGGTTTATCATACCTAGTGACTCGAAGAAAAAGTTGCACACATCTGTGCCCAACACTACATGGCAGGAGTATGCAGAGCATGTGTACCTACAGCTACACATGCCACAAACAAAACTTTGTCCACACTGAATTTTAGATCTTTCATATAGCCATAAAAACAGCTCAAAAGAAGTTGCTTGCAAAGGAGCACCCCAAGATGAAGCATGCCACTGTGTGTGTGTGTATATGAGGGAGTTGCATCACGTATCAAAATCCTAAGAGCAAAACGTGAGACAAAAAGCGCCCATTTAAAATATCACCCTAGCCTAGCGCTAATTAGCCTTTGGCAGTAGTATATCTTCAGGTAAGGAAGAGGCTCTTGGATAGCTCTTTAAAATCTTCCCTCCCCCACTTCCTGGTTACCTATTACAGAAACACCATGATTAAACACTGACTTTTGTTTATACTTATACAAGAATATCACTATGATTCTGGGCAGTACTTTTACATGGGTTGACAGAGCTAAAAACAAAAATCTATAACCAAATATTTGCTGTAAGATATTTGGAAAGAGACTGCATGATGGTTAAGGTAAACCAAAACCAGGTTTATGTGGAAATCTAGTCAAACTTTGTGAATCATTTAAACTGAATTACATTACTAACTTGAGGTTTAACATCTATTGTAATTCAAGTCAAACTATCCAGACACAGGTTGTGAATTAATGTGCAAACGCATTAAGATAGAATAGAAGTCATACCTTAACTGCATATTCCATATTTGAAGCCTTGTGGATACACCTTTTGCAGATGGAGTAGGAGCCAACACCAATGTCTTCCTTTACATCATATCCATCAGCGAACTGGATGCTGTTTCTATGTAACTGCTATCAGTCAAGTTCAATTGATGAATAAAATTAAGCATAAAATGAATGAAATAACTGGCTTTGTTTGAAGCAGTCTATGTTAATATTAACATCTATTTGCAAACACCAATTGAAAATTTAAAACATTTACAAATAATCAATATTCAATGAAAAAAACAACATACTTAACTTGATAGATGTACACACTGCTTAACTGATTTGCTTGAACAATACCAAACATTCTTACACATCAAATTTTGTTATCAATTACAAAAAAAATATTACATTTTAAAAATTGAATTCACAGACGACGGAAGTCTGAACACTATGCAATCTTTGAAATTTAGCAGCCATCAGAAAAACAAGTGCTTCAGTTATACAAAGTCAGAGTTGAGAAGGAAAATGCTACTTACCAGTATGCATCTGTTCTTGGCATCTAGAGCTGTAGATTCCTATACTTGTGCATAGATCGCCATCTGGTGTTGGGCTCGGATGTTTGCACTTTGTTTTTGTTTTGGAAGAAGTCTTTGTAGTCACGAGGTAGGTGACTCCTCCTTAGGACGATAGTGCGCATGGGCAGCGACTCCATCTGCAGATTGTTTTTGCCATGAAGGGTTATGATGGAGTTAGTAAGAAATAGATGTCCATGTGCAATGTATCTAAGTAAGATAGTACTGGAACAGATAGAGGTATCCGGGGAGGCGGGTGGGCGTATACGAATCTACAGCTTTACATGCCAAGAACAGATGCATACTGGTAAGTAGCATTTTCCGTTCGAGGCATATGAGCTGTAGATCGTATACTTGTGCATGGACTATACAGCAGTTACCTCTTTAGCGATGGCTACCTGTATCTGTTGCAGTGGTTTGAAAAAGTGTTCTTAATACAGCCTGGCCAACATTAGCTTGTTGTTTTGCTTGCACATCTACAGAATAGTGTTTTGTGAAAGTGTGCGGTGTAGACCAAGTTGCTGCTTTGCAGATGTCATCTAGGGGAATGTTCCCTAAGAATGCCATAGAAGCCCCTAGTTTGCTTGTGGAATGAGCTCTAGGGGGAATGGTTAATGTGCGTTTGCCTTTAAGATAGCATATTTGGATGCATTTAACAATCCACCTTGCAATCCCCGTTTTTGAAATGGGATTGCCCTTATGAGGTGGGGAAAAAGCCACAAAGTTGTTTAGTTTTTCTAAAGGATTTTGTCCTTACAATGTAGTAAAGTATTGCTCTTTTAACGTCTAGCGTGTGAAAAGCCCGTTCTGCCACTGAGTCTGGTTGAGGGGAAAAAAACTGGGAGTTCAACAGACTGGTTAAGATGGAAGGCAGAAACGACTTTAGGGAAAAATGTTGGGTTAGGCCTAAGAACCACTTTGTTATGATGGATTTGCAAAAATGGTTCTTGTATGGTTAATGCCTGGAGTTCACTAACTCTTCTAAGAGATGTGATAGCGACTAGGAAGGCTACTTTCCAAGTGAGGAACTGTAGTTTGCATTTGTGCAGAGGTTCAAATGGGGGACCCATGAGTCTGGAAAGAACAATATTTAAATTCCATACTGGAGAGGGTGGAGCTCTGGGTGGAATTATTCTTTTAAGTCCTTACATAAATGCTTTGATAGCGGGTACTCTAAACAAAGACAAGTGTTGTCTGTTTTGGAGATGAGCTGCTATTGCAGCGAGATGTAGTCTTATGGATGTATATGCTAGGTTACATTGTTGTAGGTGTAAGAGATAGCATATAATGTTTTGAATAGAAGCATCTAGTGGATTGAGTGTTATTTGTACAGTAAATTACAAATTGTTTCCACTTTGTGGCGTAACATGCTCTGGTGGTAGGACGTCTAGCCTCTTTAATGATGTTCATGCAGTCTGGCGGGAGATCGAGGTAGCCAAACTCGAAGACTTCAGGTGCCAGATCACAAGGTTGAGTTGATTGGGATCTGGATGTCTTATCTCTCCATGGTTCTGCGTGAGAAGCTTGGGTGAGAGGCGTAGCTTTTGATGGGGAACTACTGATAGTTCCAAGAGGGTTGTGAACCATGGTTGTCGGGCCCATGTTGGAGCAACCAGGATCATTGTGAGGGAATGCTGTTTGAGCTTCCGAACCCCTAACGGAATTAGTGGGAGAGGTGGAAAAGAGTAAGCAAATTTGCCTGACCAGTTCATCCATAGCGCATTGCCTTTGGACAATGGGTGTGGATACCTGGACGCGAAGCTTGGGCATTTTGCGTTTTGATGTGTGGCGAACAGATTTATTTCTGGGTGGCCCCACATGTGAAAGAATGGAAGAACTTGAGGATGAAGTTCCCATTCGTGGATCTGCTGTGTTTGACGACTGAGCAGACCTGCAATCTGATTGTGTACCCCTGGGAGGTGTTCTGCAAGGAGATATATGTTTTGCGGAATGGCCCATGTCCATATGCTTTGAGCTAGGTGTGAAAGCTGTAGAGAGTGTGTCCCCCCCCCTGCTTCTGTATGTAGTACATTGCTGTGATGTTGTCTGTACGGACCAGGACAGCTTTGCCTACCAGATGTAGTTGAAAGGATTTTAATGCCAGAAAAATTGCCAGTAATTCCAGGTAATTTATGTGGCGTTGTTTTTCCTGAGGGGTCCATATGCCCAGAATGGTATGGTTTTGAAGATGAGCTCCCCAGCCGGTGAGCGATGCGTCTGCTGTTAGCACCATCTGTGGAACCGGGTTGAGGAACGGCCGCCCTTTGGAAAGGTTTTGTGTGTTCCACCACTGCAGAGAGCAATGTGTGCGGCTGTCCACCAACACCAGATCTGTTAGTTGACCTTGAGCCTGGTTCTACTGACGTGCCAAACACTCCTGTAAGGGACGCATTTGGAGTCTTGCTTAAGGGACGATGAGAATGCAAGAGGCCATCATCCCGATCAACTGCATGAACACTCGAGCTAGTAATGAGTGTTGAGGCTAAAATTTGGATATTAGAGCTTGCATAGTGCTTATCCTGAGAGGGTTGGGGTATGCTAAAGCTTTTGAAGTGTTTATCGTAGCTCCTAGGTATTGTTGTGTGTTGGACGTGGGATTTGGTGAGGTTCACCGTGAATCCCAAGTCGTGAAGCAACTGGATTGTTTTGTGTGTGTGTTGCACACAGCTGCTGTGTGACTTGGCTTTTATGCGCCAGTCGTCCAGATAAGGGAACACATGAATGTGTTGTCTTCGTAAGTGAGCCGCCACTACTGCAAGGCACTTGGTGAAGACTCTGGGTGCTGTAGTCACCCCGAATGGAAGGACTTTGAATTGGTAGTGTTGACCGTCCACCATGAACCTGAGATATTTCCTGTGAACGGGGTGAATGGGAATATGAAAGTAGGCATCCTTTAGATCTAGTGTGGAGAGAAAGTTGCCTTCTTGAAGCAGTGGGAGCACCTGTTGGAGAGTGACCATGTGGAATTGGTCTGACTGAATGTAGAGGTTTAACGGTCTGAGGTCCAGTATTGGCCTGAGAGAGTCGTCCTTTTTTGGGATTAGAAAGTAGAGGGAGTAAACCCCTGTGCCTTGATGAGGTAAGGGGACTGGTTCTATTGCATGTTTTTGTAATAGAGAGAGAACCTCTTGTTTCAGAAGAGTCAGATATTCCGGGGACATAGGACGTTGTCTGGGAGGAATATTTGGGGGAGTGGAGGTGAGTTCCAGGCAATAACCATACTGGATAATTTGTCTTACCCAGTTTTCTGTTGTGATAGAATTCCAGACAGGTAGGAACTGTGAGAGGCGTCCCCCGACAGGAGTGGGATGATCGGGGGGGAAGTGAAGGGAAGTCACTGCTTGGTGGTAGGGGAGTTGCGGGTATTGTTACCGCGACCTCTTCCCTTACCATTGTTGCCTCTGTACCCTCCACGAAAGTATCCTCTGGAGGAATTAGTTTGATTGGGGCTTTTATAGGAAGATGGATGCTCCGAGCCAATAGTTTTGGAGCCAGCCCTGTAAAAGGAACGACGAAATGAACCTCTAGGGGAAGGTAACTGCAAGGCCCCCATGAACTTGGCGCGTATCCTTTTTCATCTTCTCTAAAGATGTATCGACTGTGGGCCCAAAAAGATGCTCTTGGTCAAAATGCTGTTTAAGAATAGCGGACTGCACTTCCTGCTTGAATCCGGCGATTCGGAGCCAAGCGTGCCTCCGTAGCAAAACGCTTGTATTAATAGCACGAGATGCCGTATCAGCCGCATCAAGCGCACATTTGATAGATTATTTGTTATTAATTTTCCCTCCTGTATAAGGTCATTAGCTTTGTCTTTATATTGGTCAGGAAGATGTTGCATAAGCTTTTCAAGCTCATCATAGTGATCTCTGTCATATCTGGCCAACAAAGCTTGGGCATTGGCAATCTGCCAATGATTTGCCGCCTGTGACGCGATACTTTTTCCAGATGCGTCTATGAGTTTGGATTCCTTATCAGGAGGAGGGGTGTCGCCTGTGCCTTGTGAATTTGCCCTCTTGCGTGCATTAGACACCACAAGAGAATCTAAAGGGACCTGACCTTTAATGTACACTGGGTCATTGGGAGCTGCCTTATATTTTTTGTCTACCCTGGTGTTAAGAATCCTGGCTCTGACGGGGTCCTTAAAAACTTCTGGTGCATGTTTTAGCATGCCTTTTAACATTGGCAGGGTGTGCGTGGACTTGTGTGGGTGCAAATGTTTCCAATAAAAAGTCTTCCTCTAAAGGGTCAGAGTGTAATTGTACCCCGTGGTATTGAGCAGCTCTATTAATTAGTTGCGCAAACCCAATATTGTCATCTGGTGGTGATGGCCTAGAGGGATAGAGCTCCAGGTCATTGTGTAGGTCGGGATTTGTGTTGTAATCATCCCAAGGATCTGTATTGTGTGGAATAGTATGTGCATGGAGATCCTTATCTGGATCTCCATGCCCACCCCTCATCAGTATAATCATCTTCATTATCCGGTGGTTGAGGTGAAAATGTATGTTGTGGGGAGTGTGCTGGAGAAATTAGCAGATTTGGATCAGCTGGAGAAGGAGAGAGAGGTGGAGAAGTATTAGTGCCTATCTCCTTCCGCTTCATGGGTATTTCAGGGTTTTCTGAAGTGTCCAATTTTCTCTTTTTAGGAGACTTGGCGAGAACTTTGCCAGTTTCCGGGTCAATGTAGAGAGTTTTTTGCTTTGGATCCAAAAAATCTGGTAGAGGCTGTTGTGTGGGTACAATGTCCTTTTTCGGTGCCGAAGACTTAGGGTCAGAATGTTGTTTAGACTGTCTCTGAAGCTTTTTGTGGGGTCTTGGACTCCTTAGCTTTTGGTATAGGAGTTTGTGGCTCCAAGACTTTTTTCAGCTCCGAAGGTTTGGTTTGTTCGGCTCCGAAGGTTTGGTTTGTTCGGCTCCGAAGGTAAGATTTTTTCGGCTCCGAAGGTAAGATTTTTTCGGCTCCGAAGGTAAGATTTTTTCGGCTCCGAATGCTTGTCCTTTGTTTGTTTCAACGCAGAGGGCTTCGACGTCGAGGCTGTTTTCGGTGCCGAGGAAGAAGGGCGTGGCACCTCGTTGGTTTTGGACTTCGGTGTCGAAGGTGATTTTTCGGCACCGGAATGGGGTTGGCTCGATCCCGAGCCGGAAGGCTTTTCTTTTGGTTTCATAGCTGGGCCCGAGGGCGGTGCGTCTGAAATGTGTTGCCGGTGTCGAACTGAGCCCGAGGGCGAAGGTGTTACCGGAGCCTTAGGTTTGGTTTTGGTTGGGAGAGGGGTTTCGGTACTCACGGACCGCTGAGCCGGGGTGACTGTCTCGTCTTCGACGTCGGAGACGCAAATGCCGCCTTCATCAGCTTGTTGCTCCGGCTGGAGATTGGGATCTGCTCCCAAGATGTCCGGAATCGAGCTGCTTCCGCGAGACATTTCGTGACGTTGAGCCCGACGGTCACGGATTGTTTTCTTCGACCTGAAACATGCACAGGCTTCGCAGTTCTGGTCTTCGTGCTCCGGGGAGAGGCTACAACCCTCGTGTAAGTCCGTGTGTGGGAACTTAGCACCACACCCGGGGCTTTTTTTGAAAGGAGTAGTTTCCATTGACTGCTGGTGTGGTTGGCGCGGATAGGCCCAACAGCCCGCGTCGAAGATCGAGGATTTTATATTTCCAGAAGATACACGTCGAAAAGGAAATGCGATCGAGACAATACCGTCGAGTTGAGGGATTGCGCGTCGAAGGGGGTTCGAGAACGACACCGAACCGGAGCGCAACAAATCACATCCGAACCCGATGGCGGGAAAAAACACAATCTGAAGATGGAGTCGATGCCCATGCGCACTATCATCCTAAGGAGGAGTCACCTACCTCGTGACTACAAAGACTTCTTCCAAAACAAAAACAAAGTGCAAACATCCGAGCCCAACACCAGATGGCGATCTATGCACAAGTATACGATCTACAGCTCATATGCCTCGAACAGGAATGTTTCCATTGCAGATAATGCTTAAAGTAATATCCAGCTCACCCTTAATTGAAAGAGACGCTGTCATCTCAGACATAGGTCCTCTTTCATTCCCATTCTTTACACAAAGTTCCTTTGAGCTGCTGGTTCTTTATCTTACCAAGTCCAAGGTTAACAGCCTAACTATCCTAATTGTATCTGCAGAACCGTTGCATCTATTCATGGTTCGTTTTATGAGCAACACCGATTCAGAGCATTTTATCCCATATACAACAAAGATATTCGGCTTTAAAGTCTCTAATGCCAATCTAATGATGAAGTAATAGCATTCCTATCAAAACATCATCCGAAATTAAAGATGGGAAAATAAATCCTCTTTCACGATTTGATTTTCTCACTGTTAAAATAAATGTCTAGTGTTCTTCCAATTCTTTAACCAGTTCTTCAATCTCCAGAAAACAAAACCACAAGGCTATGGGGAGGATGGAAAAATAAAATTTTCGGGCAGTGATATTTTACACAATAAGTCTGTTCATAGATTTTCTGGAAAAGAAAGGCAGTTGTCCTAATAATCATGAACTTTGACAAAGATTCCCAAACATCTATGTCGGGGGTCTCCAACAAGTAGCTTAGGAGCTACTGGTAGCTCACAAGCACCTTCTTAATAGCCCCCAGAGGGAAAACCAAGCTCAGTACCTCATTAACAGAGTCTGCACATATTAAATGAGGCAGCACTGCTTATCTTAAGACCCTTTGAGTGACAGCTAGCCAAACCACTGCCATGGCCACATGAGAACATTCAAACACACCATTCGTCAGCCTCTGAAGTCATATGCCTATCAGTCTCTACTCTCAAGCTAGCTAAGTCACAAGGTGATTGGCTCTGCTCGGTCAGTCACACCATGAAAGAAGAGTGCCAATTCTAGACTGAGCAATACCAAACACCTACCAACTGAAGTGTGGGACTGCAGGAGCCACAGTGAAAATGTGTTAGTTTGGGTGCATGATCAGTCAAAGAGCTGAGGAGAGCAGAATGTGGATCCAGAGCCTCATGTGCATTAATTTGTGTATGCATATTTATCTTTGAGCTTGTAACATGTCCCTGCCTAAAGACCAGTGTCACTCTCTAGAAGCTATACCTGGTGTCAAGGACCACCAAAGGTATATGCTACAAACACCACATAAAAAGGGGTTAATCTCTGGTACAACTGTGTCAGTGTCTGGCATAATAATAACAGTCACATAATAATGATGGCCATGCAGGACTATTTTCGGCAATCATGGTCTAGTTGTAGCATAATGTCAACTACCATCGATATACTAAGAGCTTGAAAGGACTACTTTTAGCAATCTGTGACATTAATGGTGGCCGCCCCTTGCATAATAATGGCCATGACAGATATATGGTGGACATCCTGGATGTTATGGTAAATTGACACAATGGTGGCACTGGCATAAAGGTGGGCGTTATTGGCATATTACAGCCATAACTGGTATTATGGTGAGCCTCAACAGCTTATGGTTGTAATACCTGTGCATTTCAAGCAGAATCTGTCCATGCGAGGCGTTTGTACATACGAGTACTCAATGAAAATAACATGTTTGGAGATTGAGTATTTACTGAAAATGGAAACTGATATTTTGAAGGCAACAAATGGTTTTATCAGAAAATATTTTTCTTCTGGAAAACTTAGTTTGCTTGCCCTAAATGTAAAGTGGTATTTGATAGAAAATTATGTGCATATTCAGAAACGTATATGCTGAGAAAAACAAAAGGTTGCAGTTCCAAAAACATGTAAAGCAGGAGGATTTTCCTAGCCAGGAGTAGCTCTTACTACAGAAAAGGTTGGAGACTCTTGATCTGAATGCTATGTTATAACTATAGTAAACATTTTCATCTAATCACCGATTCTCTGCTGTAGGTACAGTATAGTTTCCTAATTAATCTCAAAGTCTGAAGGCACCACAATATTCAATGTGTCCATAATACAGGATGTAGGACACCAACCCTGCCTAAAGAGATTTAAATATCATCAGCATTAACAAAAGAGTTTCTTTACTTTTCCACCTTAAGTCATAGCACTTCAATTTCTATAATCCATGTCACGAACGCCAATGGGATAGCAGGCAATATTTATCACATCCATTTACATCTGAAACAGTGCAGTTTTAACTCTGGATGTTAAAGAAACGTGCTTTCCTTCAGAAAAGCTAACTTAACCACCCTATTCCACAAACTGAACACGATTTAGTTCATGATCATTGTGCTTAGAGCTCAAGAAGTGTTCAAGTCACTGGGTGAGCTCCAAAAGCGGCTACATATTTTTAGTGATACAGAAAATACATTGGGACATCTGGCTCTGTAAGCAGCAGCTAGCTCAGGAGGTAGTTTACAACAATGCAATGTCAAATGACCTAGTGAGCAATTGTTGAAAAATTAGGATCCATTATGGTGCTTGGGGATATTCATAAGGTGAGGAATCTTCAGTTTGAAGTAGCCATCCCAATGGTGCATTCCCTTTACCCGATCCTCAAAAAAGTGATTCTCATACGGCCTGGTGGGAGCTTGTTAAACCATTCAGTTCTGAAGCAGACGATGTTTGTGAGATGTCCTCGGTGTCTTGAAGGATGGGTGCGCCCAAGGTCTCCCAGGTTGAAACCTGGACCACAGTGCACGGTGGTAAAAGAACACTGAAATCTGTCTGAACGCATTGGTGGAAAAAATCTAATATGGGATCTGTGGTCATTGTGGGTTTCATAGGAGGTATCATGAGTCATCTCAAAACTGAAACCCCTTCTACCATGAAAAAAAAATTCCACCTTCTAACATGATTGCAGGAGTGTGAACAATGAACTAGTAAGTTACGTTTAGTAATGCTCTTACTGTCCGAGACTCTTCCTAACCACAGATTCCTCATCTTTAGAATATTCCCCAGTTGCCTGATTGGATTTGGAAGTTTTCGTAGCAGTGCTCCCACCCAACACTAAGGGGTGTCTTGCAGCTCAACATTTTCCTTGTTCAACCACAGAAACCACAGAGCTGAGCCTCATAAAAGCGCCATCCCCTTCATGCTGACATCAGTTTCCTGCATGACTCTTACTACGCTCTCAGACACAAAACGCGAAAAACAATCAGAAGTACCAGTGTGCAAATCTCGAATTTGGAACCTTGGAAGATAACAAAAGGAGACCACACCACAGAATGTCCAGATGAGAGGGCAGTGAGGAATCTGCAGTTAGATTGTCCACCAGAAAGAGCGTAACCAAAGGCAAGTAACAGATTCCCCACCTTAGAATAGATACCATAGTACTTCCCAAAAGTGGTCTGTGGATTCGTTCAGACCAAAACGTCGTATAGGACCCAACGGGCGAAATGCCCTTCCTGATGCACCTGGTTGTCAAGGCAGCAGTGGTTTGTGAATGAGTGCTCAGACGCCCACTTCGCTGCCTGGCAGTTGTTGAGAACCAGCACTCCAAGAACCTGGGGTTCATCCTGGACTCAACGCTCTCTATGACCCAGCAAGTCAACGCTGTCTCCTCCTCCTGCTTCAACACCCTCCGCATGCTCCGCAAGATCTACAGATGGATCCCCACTGAAACCAGAAGAACGGTCACCCAAGCCCTCGTCAGCAGCAGGCTGGACTACGGCAACGCCCTCTACGCGGGAACCACGGCCAAACTCCAGAAAAGACTCCAACGCATACAAAACGCCTCCGCACGCCTCATCCTCGGAATCCCTCGCCACAGCCACATCACCGCCCACCTGAGAGACCTGCACTGGCTCCCGGTCAACAAGAGGATCACCTTCAAGCTCCTCACCCACGCTCACACGGCACCCCACAACGCCGGACCAGCATACCTCAACGAACGACTCACCTTCTACACCCCAAACTGCCAGCTTCGCTCCGCTGACCTCACCACCATCCCACGCATCCGCCGAACGACCACCGGCGGCAGCAGCTTTCTCTCCCACCTAGCCGCCAAGACATGGAACACCCTCCCCATCCACCTGCGACAGACCCAAGACCTGCTGACCTTCAGGAGACTTCTCAAGACCTGGCTGTTCGATCAGTAGCTGCTTCATCCCCCACCCCCTCTAGCGCCTTGAGACCCTCACGGGTGAGTAGCGCGCTCTACAAATGTCTGATTGATTGATTGAGTGGAGTGGAGTGGAGTGGTAGCACTCTTGGCTCGCGTGGAGTGACTCTCCTTCCTAAAACCCCCCAAGACCTTTTGGTGGCCGCATCCTGGCCAATGCATAGCAGGTCTTAATGCAGAGGATTATCTACAGTGACAGTAAATTTCTCCAAAGCCTTGCATTTCTTTGCTCCGTAGAATCCCATAAAGACCCAATGGTCTTTGGTGCGATCAACATAAAAGCTCAGAGCTCTTTGGATTCAGCTGATGGAGTCTCTCTGAACTTTAGGAGGGAGATGGATTGCACCACGAGAAATGGCCATTTAACAAAAAAGAAAAAGAAAAAAAAAAAAGGAGGGCATTGTTAGTTGTTGAGTCATTTCATCTAACCCAGATAGTCAGTATAATCTTTTTATCAAAAAAGAGCAACTCCAATATAATTTTTGGGTCCTTATTTCCACCTTCGAATTAGAGAGTTATACCCTTTATTTTAAGGGACTCTCACCTACACAAATTTGTACAGCCTGCTTCATCCCAGAGTCCTCATCTTGTCATCTTTATACCCCCAGTTGGACTTAACCCATACCCTCTGAAACGTATCAAGGGTAGGTCTTTGATCTTGTTTTTATGGATCCTACTTAAGGAGTTAAAACAGCCTTAAGGTCCTCTTTTACCACCTTTAATCTCCAGGG
Source organism: Calotriton arnoldi (assembly GCA_963921515.1). Taxonomy (NCBI): domain Eukaryota; kingdom Metazoa; phylum Chordata; class Amphibia; order Caudata; family Salamandridae; genus Calotriton; species Calotriton arnoldi. The sequence continues at coordinate 1,487,467 of CAWUFW010003548.1, forward strand.
GGTTTACACTGTGTTAAAACAGACTTAAATGCTCAGAGACTTCCATATCTGTTTAGGCCAACATGTTTCAGATGGCCTTATTACCCAGTGGGTCGCCAGACTTTCTTCAGGACAAATCAGATCTGCATGAAGTTCTCACTCAGATTCATTTGGGATCAGTGTTTTAGCTAAGTTGTTTCACACTCCGGCATCAGTGAGCAAGTAAAGAACGGCAGAAGAAAGTAGGCATCCTGGATTTTCAGGGACACCAGACTCCATGTTTAGAGCCAACAGAACCTGGCCCAGGGACAGCTGTTTGAACTTTTCTTGCTGAATGAACAGATTCATCTGGCAAAGGTCCAGGTTGGGTCTGAGGCCTATGTTTTTTGGGGGGAGCAAGAAGTAAAGTAACCATGCTTCACTTTCGCCAAGAACACCCGTCTCAAAGATCAAGCAATGTATCAGAGAGCATGATCTGGTAGAAGGAAGGTGGTCCAGATGGGAAGACAGGAAGGATAGGGCGCAGCTCCTGTGGGTAAGCTGGATGGCCAACAATCCATTGTGATTGTGTTACAATTGGCGGAGAAAGGGGATACCCCTTCACTAATAGTTGGTAGAGTAAAGGAGCAAGAAATGTTTGAGACCACAGAGCCAGTGGAGCGTCAAAAGAACAGTATTCCCTAGATTCAACCCTGTCCCAAAAGAAGCAATACATCTGCTGGGGAGGTTTGTTTAGGTGTGACTGCTATTGATGACCAGGTTATTGCACCATGGGGAAGTCCCAAAACTTCTGGACTGTTAGTGGCACTGCTTTGCCGGGGAGGCCAGAACCAGTGAATTCCCAGTTTCATGATAGTTTCTGAATTCCTCTTGGAAGTATGGTTTGTTTATTTTTACCAGCGTGGTTCACAGTCAAAGGATTTGTCCATTAGTGTTGTGCAGACATCTTCTAAAAAAACTTGAAGTGCATCCAGGAGTGGCAACATAAGGTAAGGACTGTGCCACAGAGTGACCCACCATGTCGGCAGAGTTCAAGGCGCACTTCAGTATTTCTCTTGAAGCACCTATGCAATCACTGGTCAGATCTGAAAACTGCTTTTTCATGTTGTCAGGTAGACTGACAATGGTAATTGTTTTCCTATAATTCAAAGAACATGAACGTAAAGGCCAAAAAGACAAGTGACAGTCATGTGAAGAGCTAAACTGCACGAGGGGAAGATTTTTTGGGAAGGCATTATGGTTCAGTTAAGTGGAAGATGCTTGACTCGCAGCACTTTCCAGAGATAGGTGAGAGGGCAAACTTTTGGTCTGAAAGTACTGGTCGGTCACTGCAATTTGTCAGTGAGCTGTAGAAACCCAAAAGTTTTTTGTTTTTTTACCAGGCAACCAAAATCTGCTCCAAGTGTGCTTCATTCATGGGACGCAGTAGCTCTGACTCCATACAAAATCCAAGGTTCCAGTTAAAGCAACGGCTTTGCCTTGGTGATGGGCAAAGATAATTCCTTGGCCTCTGTAGTTTTCAGTACCACGGAGGTGAATTAAACAACTTCCTCTGAATGATGCCAAGAGGAGAAGTTTCAAGGTCACTATCAATTTGTAAGTCCCCCCCAAAAAGCCCACCTCAGTATTATAGAGGAGGATGGGGTAAGAAGTTACAGGTCTCCAGACACCATCCTATGTGGCCACAGTCATTTTCCAGCATAGCTAGAGCATCAAAGTCTGAACTGAAAAGTTCCTGCATTTGGACAAATCCTTGGGCTCTGTGATGGTGCTCTGGCAGTGGTCATCAAAATTGCAACAAATTGTTTTTTGCTTTCAGGAAAAGGTATGCTGACTTAGATGGTGGAAGCAGCGTCAACGTCTACCCAAAGGATAGTGCTGGAGATGCCAGGTAGCTTGGCACAGAGCAGTCAGGCTTAACTTAGAGGCAATAAGTAAATTATTTGTGCAACACTTCAAACCGTACAACAGTGAAAACACCACAAAATAAAAAGATCCCCACACCAGGTTAGAAAAAAATATCTTAATTTAATAAATAAAACCAGACAAATGACAAACAACTGATCAGTAGAACCAGAGTAATGAATTTTTAAAGAATAAACTGTAAAATAGTGCTTGAAAGCATAAAGCACTGGACCGTGTCAATGTCAAAAGTTCAAGCCAAAAGCGATGAAGTGCAGGTCAGATACAGTCCCAGATTGGTCTCAGTGAGGGTTTACCTTCTTAGGTTTTGTGCCAAGAATCCCGTTTGCGTTGGAGGGGTCATGAGCAGCAGGTCAGTCGTCGCAGTCGGTCCGGCTGGTGCTTCGCGCTGGTGGTCCCCAGCGAGCGGTCAATGCTGCTGTGCGAAGAGATGTGCTGGCGGTGGTTTGCGATGATGCTCTGTGTGAGTGGCACGGTTCCGGTGTGAACAAGCCCATTCTCAGTTGCGAACAGCCCAAAAGCTTACATTTAAGAGCTCAAAAGCCACACCAAGGGTTCAGGATTTGAGAGGCACCTCTTGGGGGTAAGGAAACCACTGAAGACACGTCCAGGATTGTTGAGGAGCCTGTTATGCCCCTGAGGCACAGATCAGGGGGCCAGCAGACTAGCCCTTTGAGTCACTTTGGGGTATGGGTTCAAGATGGGTTGCAAGTCCTGTTCTTCCTCCCAGGCAAGAGCACACAGCAGGTCAGCACAGCAAGGCAGCAGCTCCTTCAGAGTAGCAGTCCAGCAGCTTCGGTCCTTTCAGCAGCATAGCAGTCCTCCTTCCTGGTAGTGTCTCCATAGGTCCAGAAGTGTACCGAAGGGGGTCCTGAGGTCCCTCTTTTGTACATTGGTGCCCAGGTTCTGGAATATGGGAGACGCTTCTCGACAGTGTTTAAAGTGCAGGGGATTCCCCACCTCCCCAGCGCTGGCTCCCAGCTGGCTGAAGTGACAATGCAGGGTCATGAAGCCCTTTGTGTGGAGACAGGACATGGCCTATTCAAGTGTGAGGCTGGCTCTAGCTCCTCCCTCCCATCCTGCCAGTGATGGCCCATCCAGTCACACCTAAGCGCCCATTGTGTGTGGCTGTCTAGGAGGAATACACAAAGCCCAACTGCTAACTACATCCAGCCATGCATCTAGAAACGGGTTGCAGGCATGAAATGACTAAGGCAAGAAAATGCCAACTTTCTAAAGTGGCATTTTCAGAATAGTAATTTAAAAATTAGACTTCACCATAAGTTAGGATTTTAAAATAGGATTCCAGAGACACCAAACATGAATCAATCACCTCTTCTCATTTGGAAATTACACTTATATGTAATACGGCACCTCCATTGCTATCCTATGGGAGAGATAGGTCTTGCAATAGCGAAAAACGAGTTTAAGAGTTTTTCACTACCAGGAAATGTAAAACTTAAAAGTACATGTTCTACTTTTTAAATACACTGTACCCTGCCCTCTAGGCTGTCCAGGACCTACCCCAGGAGGTGACAAATGTATAATAAGGGAAGAAGGAATATAGGAAAGCGTTTATTTTGCCAGGTCGAAATGGTAGTTAAAAACTGCACACACAGACTCTCCAATTGCAGGCCTGAGCCATGTTTGAAGGGCTACTTAAGTGGGTGACACAATCAGTGCTGCAGGCCCACTAATAGAATTTAATTTACAGGCCCTGGGCACATGTAATGCACTTTAATAGGAACTTGTCAGTAAATTAAATATGCCAATTGGGGATAAGCCAATGATACCATTTTTAGGCAGAGAGCGCAAGCACTATAGCACTGGTTAGCAGTGGCAAAGTGCACAGAGTCCTAGTGCCAACAGAAGCAAATTCAGCAAAAATAGGGGAAGGAAGATAGTTTGGGGATGACCCTGCAGAAAGGACCAGGTCCAACAGGTTCACATGACGAGGAAGAGACCGGCACCGGGGAATGGTGTTTACAGAGCATGACAATTTCACCGAAGAGGAAGACATCCTATAGCGCTTTTTGTGTAAATATCTCTTTGAAAATAATTCCCCGTCAGGAGATGTTTCTGAAGGGAAAACAGATTCCTTTGGCGTGTCCTTATTGGCCTTGGCTGAAAAAAACGTCTCTTGTTCTCTTATGGCTCTTGGATTTATCGAAAAGCTAGGGCTGCAGACCAGTGGATGATCGGATGACTTCAGATGCATACTTCATGAGACTTTGAAAAAGACATCTTTTCACAGTACATACAATAAGTGTAAACCCTAAACCTTAGAAGTGAGGAAAGTAGGGGAATTGGTGAAGTTCAGAGACAACACTCTGGACTGATGTGGCTGATGTTATCTCATAGGTCAAAGAAGTTATGGCTGAAGCCACCTGGAGACACTAGGCAGCCGCGAAAAACCATGGATTGATTAGTATTTCTGAATGCAAATCCCATTTGTCTTTCACTTTTCAAGAGTCTTGATATTTGTGACTCTGGATGTTATCTGATGAATATTTTCTTCTGTTGGGATTTGTTTTTTTGGGTGAAGGATTGGTAGTGTGTGGGCATTATTAACCAGTAATTGCAGTTTTCCAGCACTGGTATATTTAATAGATTTACAGGCTTTCCATTATTTCCAGTTTTCACAATGGGAATTCTATGAATACTTTGCAAAGCACTATTCAAGACATACATTTAAGTTTAATTATTTGCTAAGGGAGCGTGGCCAAGATGGCGGACGGTTAGGACGTGCTTTCCCGTCCGCTCCGAGCTGCCAACTAAAGCACAGAAATAAGCTCGCTGGCTCCCTTCTGTGACCCCTGGGTCCGAAACGCATTGCGGAGACCGGTGGCCCCGCCGGACGACTAGGGAGCTGAGCGTGTCCACGATCGTGGAGCTCCGGAGGGGTGGCTGACTACGCAGCGAGGCGGAGGCCTGCGGACGCCGGCGGCCTCCTGAAGGCGAGAGCGGGCTGATCCTGAGAGGTGGCCAAGAGGATCTCGGCGATGACACCGGCGCTGGTTTCGACCTGCCGGGGTGGGACCCCTTCATCGCTGTCCCGATGTGCTGGTGAGGCAGGGCGAGCGACACGGCCCACAGAGAAGGCGCACCGGAGGGCCGGGACCCGAGACAGGGGGCCTGGAGCTGCAGAGCGCTGGTGATTGAGTGCGGCCCCGGCGGGGCTGGGAGGGGCTGCACTAGCTCTGGCGGCCTGGCATGAGGAGGTGAATCATGGTGGCCCTGAAGACTCTGCACTGGGGAGCGCCGGAGCTCGTATGCGGTCTCGGCCCCTGCTTCGGAGGCTTAGAAGGACAAAGGAGGACCCCGGAGGCTCCCGCAAAGAGCGGATGCGAAGGTAGGCCCCGGGCGCCTCTGGTGACCCGCGAAGGAGTGGGGAAGTCACTGGGGGTGCAGGATCCCCCCCGCTTCAGCCCACGCCCGGGATCAGGGCTGGACCCGGCACCACAGAGACATTTGCGTGGAGAAGTGCTGAGGCAGCGTAGCCAGAGGAGCTACGAAACAATAAGGAAACTGCGCCTCAGTCTCCCCTTGCGCAGCGACTGCGGATGGGTCATTCCCTAGCGCAATACTTTTAAGGGACTCACTCACACATAGTGAAGGCAGAATATTGGCAGGACCTGGGACGAAATTGATGGCACCCGGATTTGCCTGCGCAGTCTGGCATTTCCTCCGCGGGGTCCCTCTTGGTTAGCCAGCTATCTTACAAAACTGTCCCCATTCGCAGCAATGGTTTGAAAGAGTCGAAGAATCGCTGATACAGAGGGCACAGTATTCCCCTCACATCGGGCCTTAGGTAGTAGACGGCCGGGAGGGGCTTTCGGGCGAATCGTTGAGAGCTACCAGTCTATATAAGGGACACCAAATCTTAGACCTTGCGGACACTTGGGAGAGCGGGGTATGCACGGCAGGAGCCTGGCAGATCTTGTCCGAGGGAACTGAGCGCTGACTCCAATAAACAGAAAACTATTGAGCTCTTGGGACAGAGGCCTTTGGGAGAGTGGTGACTGGGGGAACTTGCCACGCTAAGACAAGTCAGGACGGCGGGGAACAGAACAAAGAAGGAGCGCTCACTTGAAGATATGTTTGGCAAGGCCGGCTATGTAGGTGCGGACGACAAACATATAACCACAGGAGGGGATTCCAAATCAGGCACCGACGGGGAAGGTCCCGTCACCAAATCATTTCTCGAAACACTTTTCACCTCCCTACGTGCGGATCTACAGGCGGTGAGGTGGGAAATTGCAACGGAAATCAGAGAGATGCGTCAGGATGTGGATAAGGTGGGTGAGAGAGTGGCCGAACTGGAAGACAGAATCCGGCCAGGTGGAGGAAGTCACTTGGCTGCAGCAAGAGGCCCTCCGGCTTAAAGAGCCACAGCTAGACCTACAGGTGCACAATGAGGATTTAGAGAACCGCTCCTGGAGGAATAACATGAGGATTAGAGGTGTTCCATCCAAAGCAGGAGGCTCCAATCTACGCGAGTTCGTCACGGACCTCTTTCGTCAAATATTGGGCCTTGCTGAGGATTCCTCAATTCAGATCGATCGGGTCCACAGGGTGGAACCTGAAAGAGTAGAGAAAGGGCCACCGGCTGATATACTGCTGTGTATACATGACTTCCAAGTTAAAGAGGACATACTAAAGAAAGCTAGAGACTTGCACCCGGTTCAATTCAAAGGGCATTCCCCACCCTTCTTCCAAGATCTCTCATGGATCACCCTATAAAAACAAAGACTTCCGCCCGGTCTCGGCCTATCTGAGGAAAGCTAATATTCCCTACACCTGGGGCCATCCCTTTCGCATTATTTTTGTTACGAGGAGTGCTCCACCCAATCAGATCCCTCAGGGAGGCCTGCGCCCTTCTACATATCGAAGCCCAGGAAGATGGCAGGGGTGAGCCCTCCTCCCCTGGGCGGTTACGGTCCCCATGGCAGAGAGTGACAAATAATCGCCGCCAGTCTAAAACTGATCCACACACCATCGACAAAGAGACGGGTGGTGCTGCAGGCCCTTTCGGCAGAGTCCTAACCTTGTGGTGGCAGTGCCCTGCGGTTGTGAGGGGACCCGGATGATCTCAATGACGGTGGCAGAGGGACGGGGCGACTGAGGGCTCGACGATGCCGCGTCCGCTGCCTGCTAACTGGATGTCTCTGCACTTTACTGGGAGACTACATGAAAGAATGCTGCCTCAGCGGCTGACCACATCTCCCCCCGATCCACGGAACCTGACGAACATTGGTCGTTTTGGGTTGTATACAATATGTTTGTTATATTTTTGTTTTTTTCTGTCTTCTTTCATTTCTCTCTCCTCCACTCCGACTGAGATACTTTGTAGATAGCAAGGCTTCTGTTAGAGTTAATGGGTGCTCTTCCGGTTACTTCCCTATTCGCAGAGGCACAAGGCAGGGCTGCTCCAAGTCCCCACTGCTGTTTGCCCTTTATATGGAACCGATGGCGCAAAGTATCAGAGATAACTTGCAGATTTTTGGGATCTGATTGGGGGCGGATACGCACACTATAAGCTTATATGCCGATGATGTGGTCTTGTCATTGAAGGATCCTGCATTCTCGCTGGCTGCTATGGTAGACGAATTTAACTGCTTTAGTGGAGTATCCAGGTTTAAGGTAAACCTTTCTAAATCTCAAATATTAAATCTTTCCACTACGCCTGCCACAGTGGCAGCTCTGTCTTCTCTATTCCCTTTCACCTGGGCCAGTGACAGTATCTCTTACTTGGGTATCTTGCTGGCAAGAATTCCCGTAGAAACGTTAAGGGCTAACTACGGTCCACTCATAGATCAAACTAACAGGACGCTGGCCAAGTGGGACCGAGCAGGCCACTCCTGGGCGGGTCGTATCGCAGCTGTCAATATGACAATTCTGCCACGTATCCTATACATTTTTCAGACTATTTCCCCGACCCCACCTGCGGGGACTATTCGTAGTTTGCAACGTGCCATTAACCGCTTCGTATGGGGTGGGAAACAACCGCGACTCAGCTTTCATCAGATCACGAAACCTAAAGGGGGAGGGGAATGAGAGTCCTGTGGTACGGAGATATTTTCAGGCGTCAACTGCGCTTTATAGTGGAATGGAACCGCCCCTTATCTGAAAAGTCATGGACCAGGCGATTGCAGGGGTAAACATTTGGAGGGAAATTTGGCTTCCTCGAAAGCATAGGGCATGGGGCCTTTACTCCTCCCCGGTAACTGCAACCATCCTAAAACTATGGGATGCAATAGCGACTCAACATGGGCTTACAACCTTCCCCTCAACCAATGACTCCGATAGTAGACAACCCTGACTTTCCCCCGGGATGTAGGTCTGAAGCATTTCAGCGGTGGCGTGAGAAAGGATGCAAAAGGGTGGGTTCGTTGTTTGATCAGCACGGGGTTATTCCCTTTGATCAGCTACAGCAGGATTACGCAATCCCGGCATCTGACCTGTATACATATAATCAAGACATACACTGGGTGACTTCCACGGATATGCGAGGCGGGGCATCCGGTTCACTGACTCAATTCAAAAAGTGGCTAGTCACCAAAACAAATGACAAGCGTATTATATCGGAGCTATATGCTCTTCTTTCAACTACTACCATACCCAAAAAATCCAAGGGTCAGCTGAGATGGGAGGAGGAAATTGGTAGAACGTTCACGGATAAGGAATGGCAGGACATATTTTACAGAACCTCACACACAGCACATATGTCAGGCTCGGAGGCAGCGTACAAGGTCGCATCTTATTGGTACCCGACACCGGCTAGAATAAATTGTTGGAATAAAGATCGTTCGGCTGCATGTTGGAGAGGATGTGGACAGATGGGTTCACTGGTTCACTTACTCTGGCATTGTCCTAAGCTGGTGAGATACTGGGATTTGATTCGGAATATCAATGAAGCATTTAACACTGACATCCCGCGCTTCCCTGCCTACACATTGCTAGGTCTCCCCAATCCCCTGACCTTCCACTTGGGTTCACTTAGAGGGCGGCAGATGGCTTTCGATCTTAATGCTGCAAGATTGGAACTGCTATCACACTGGGGGTCTTTAGTAGTCCCTCACCACTCGGCCTGGCTGAGAAGGCTATGGTCTGCGCTAGCAATGGAGCACATGTCCATGACGGTAGATAATAAAGCTGATGCGTACAGGGAACTATGGGCACCATTTATTGCAATCTTAACTAAGGAGTTCAGGGAAGTGACCTGTCCCAGGTTCTTGAAAATTCTACGACTTAGTTACACAGACCAAAACACGGGCACATAAGGAAGGACAAAACGAATGTACATATACTATGTTGGTTGGGAGTCGGGACCTTTCACGGAGATGGAGGAGAGATGGGAGGAGAGGTCGAAGGGCGTTGAGTTTAATAGTTAAGGGATTTCTTCTTAATCTTCTATTGTGTTTCTTTCATCTCTCCTTCTTGGGGATTTTTTCCTTTTTTCCTTTTATTTACTTGTGTTCGTTGTTTGTGGGAGCCATTGCACATTTAGAGCGGACTGATCCCCAACGATGTATACTATGGACAACTGATTATTGCTATATAAACATCGCTGCCGGCCTCTGGGTTGTAGGCGCATAGCTGTGTCCTCCTGCATTTGCATTTCTCTCATGCCGGCCAGTGGATGTAGGCATTCGTATTGTTATGGTTCTACTAAAACTAATAAAAATATTTGTTCCATAAATATTTGCTACGGTTGTACACAAAACTAGTCTGAATTATAACATTTACTAAGTCGCACAAATTTAGCACAAGTCTTGAACTGAATGAAACCTAGCTTACAGTCGGTTTCAGCTATGCAGGCAAATAAGGACAATTTTAATGTAAGTAAGTAAGCCATGTATCAGGAATCCCACATCACGGACAGTAAGGAAATAAGAGAGAGTGGAAAGGAGGGGGAATAATATTTAACTAAAGGATATAGGAAAGGAAGGGAACTAACCTGTGCTCTAACCCTTTAAACATCAACAGCAATCGTCCACGTTCCCACTTGGCCCTAAGGGCCCTCAAGAAGGCACAAACCTTGTTGGCAGTAGTAATGTACCTCACAATTTAACCTGTCAGACATGACAGTTAATTTTAATGCTCTCCACAAATGTGTCCCACCTCTATCTGATCACACAATCTAAAAGCAGCTTCTTCACCTCCTCTTGCTCCCTTCTAACTTGATTCCTAGGACTAATATCTGAGAGGAGGGGAAGCCACTCATTTCCTAACTTTATGATGGGTCTCAAGGTTGCAGCTTTTCTGAGAATTGGGTCTCTCATAGCCCACAAATAAGGTGCCACCGCCTTCATATTATGGAGACCTAGCAGACCATGAAGGCAACCATAATGCCCTGCTAATGAGATTGCTTCAATCCTGTCTGGGGGGGGGGGGGGGGGAGGGGATTGTGGAAGACGGGTGGACAGCAGGCCAGGAAGACTTTCTAAAAAGAAGAGTTCCATCACCTTTGTCATCATTAACTCAGAGGTGATAGTAGGAAATTCCAACTGACTCATTTAGCTGTACGTCAGTTTCCCCAAAGATTGTACCTTGTTACTTAGTGTCAGAAATGCCCCAACACCTTTACTCTAAATTGGAATGAGCAGTCAATTCCAACTATCAGTGAACATGGCCCTCGACTTCTAATCTATCTCTTCCATTTACAAGTGTCTCCACTCCTGTTCCTCTACTTCTTCTCCACAGCCACTGCCTTCTCCACTGTATACAGATTCCTTAGTATATTCCACTGACCTCAATGCCACAGACTGAAGCAGCATCCTGCATCAGGTATGCTGATATTTCCAGGAATGGTTCCCTACATGCGGAATCTGGACAGACTAGGCTACACTGCACACTTGCTACTTTAATCAAGCACACAATCAATAAACGGAAGTGTTCCATAGCCAAAGGCGCAAAGGCATGTTGGCATCCCGGGCTCCTTACAGCCACCTATCTCAAACGAGGGACCAGATCACGGACCATTCAATCGGCCACCAAGATGCCATCCTTCTATGCACATCGGAGGACGCCTTCAGTCTAAGTTTGCTTGCTACCGCAGGAACTCAAAATGCCACTATATACAACAGCGTTGGAGTTCAACACAGTATTTGTTATCATGAGGTTCACAAGCCTAGGATGCTACTCACAGATGTTAGAAGACTTGAGCAGCAGCTAGAGCCACAGAAAACAATAGCAGGAATTTGTCACCGGGCTCTGCCTCAACATCCATTTAGTACATTAGCCTAGGTGGCCTATCCAACTTGTTGTGGTCCCCCCAAAAAAGAAACCAATAGGTTGAATAGGCACCCCACCATTCGTTCCCTCCCCAGGTCATCTTCAGATTTTATTCCCTTAGGTATTCAAATAAGTTAGACTGGAGCAGTGCACCCTCAGCGTAAAAGACTTGCCCAGCCAACATACCTTCAAGATGCACAATACCTAAAGACTTACGGTGCACTAATAAAGGCAGTTAAGCGTATAAGCTTCAACTACATTTTTCTCAATCTTGTCCAATACATGTTTCACGATATCTACTTTGCCAGGGTCATAAATTATCAGTTTCTTAAATCACATATACATATCGGAAAAAGTGGAGATTAAAAAATAAAATCACCAAAACATTTGTTTACTGCATCCCCAGCGTTAATTACAAACGCAGAAGTAATCAGTGTTCACATGAATTACAAATGCATATATTTTTCAAGAAGTGAAAATGAAAAAAGAAAATAACTAACATAAGTAAAAACATACTGTGTATAATTTAGTTACTGACTGCAAACATGTAAGTTGGAGTAATTAACGGTTATCCAATACTTTCCTAAAAACACGTCCATAAATTCAGTCTTTATATCAACCAGACATTCATTTTATGTTGCTCTAATGCTTGAACATAGCTTATTAACAATGCTTCATTGCTATAACATCCTCCTTAACACCTTATTCAGACCTAGAGAAAAGGCAAGGTCTGTCTGTTCATTTATTGTACAAGAGAGTTAGCTTAATTTTAGTGAAAGTTCAATTACAAACAAGAAAAGTCCTCTTGAAAGGTAGACAAACTGAAGGACAATTTACTTACCTTCTGTAACGCCTTATCTTGTAGAGACATGATCTAGCCGCAAATTCCTTACCTTTGAATTTCCAAGGCATCAGACTGGATCCGAAAGATTTTCCTTTGAGGAATACCCTTGTGCGCCGGTAGGTGGCATCGGTTGGCTCCGCGTCACGTCGTCGGCATAGTCTATGCCGTTGTGACGTCAACATCACCTATATACGTGCCACCTCAGCGTGCTAACGTCAGTTACTTTTCACGACTTTCCATGCCAGGAGTGTGGCTCCATGAAGTGCACGGACATTGGTGTGTTTCTAAACAACTAGGCAGTGGCAGCTGGTGACATTTCAAAGTGGAGCGAATGAATTGAGCAAGCTCAACTATGAAGTGATCACAAGTGGTGGCAGACCAGACAAGCATTGCAACACCCATTAAAGGTCAGTGACCTACCTTACACGCCTGACACACAGAAGCGCATGAATGAACTATCAATATCTAGTTTTCTATGCAACACACCTGATGCCGAGTGGTTGCAACCATCTGTTATAAGGTGTTGTGATTAAGAAGCAGTCTGTGTGCACTGAGTTCTTTCTAAAAGTTCTATTAATTTCCTTGAGCCGTCGCCGAGCTTCAAAGACACGTTCGGCAGAGGACCCAACCGCTGTTAATGGTCATAAATTAGCCACCCTAATGGATTAACTGAAAGGGGGTTATTAATTAAAACAAAGTTAGGAACGGGTTCAAATTGAATAATTCAGCACATTGAATGCAACATCTTTCCTCTCTGGGTTAATTTAATGTAACATTCCTTACTGAAATATGCATCATTAGTCTTGTGGGGAAATGTGTGATGTGATACTTGAGGCTTGCAGCGTGCTCCATCTGGTACTGGCAATCTGTGCGAAAAGTCCCTTTTGTGTCAGTGACAGCTGACAATGCATGATCCCAGGGAGGCCAGGGGTCCCTCGAAGGCGTTTGAGAAGCAAACGAGAAAGTCAAGAAGTCACCTCTCTCACCTCCCTCAGTCAAAGCGTTTCTTGAGTTTAGTGCTAGGAGGAAAGTTAGTAGCAGTGGGCAGAGCTAGTAGAATGCCAGGGTGGGGTGGGATGTGGTGCGATTGCAAGGGGGTAGAACGATGCAACAAAAGACATTTTCAAAAATGTATTTCCAACGAATCTTCCCAATACTGATCGTGCAACTGCAGGATGACTCAGCGAGTAAAATCCTTTCTTTACTATGGTCTATGTGTTACGAGTCGGATATTTAATAGTGAAAGTATGTTTAGCATTCCACCCTTCCATGCGCTATAATCCCGTGCTATTAACACAGCGGTCATTACTTGCAACAACACATACACACAACCCGCTAAACTGAGACTTGTGCACACACCGACGTAGACGAACCCAGCGTGCTAGCACGTGTTTTATTTGCACTCAAAACTAATGGGAGAACCAACGAGTTAACACTTTTGTCTCTTTTGTAAAACTATTTTGAGACCTGAGAGCGACAACTGTAGAAGAACTCCCAAGTGTACCTATTTCCGCAATGAATAAATCAACCATTGCATTTTTTATACAGCGCTCAAGTACAAACAGCAACAACGCGCTTAGGAGATCACAAAGTCCCAGAACACCAAGATCTTAACTGTTTTCCTGTACGACAGACGTTCATCTATGGCTCACAGTATCTAGAAGCATATTTCAGACAGAACATGCAGTCGATGAGTAACTCATCCCTTCCAGGGGTTTTCAGAGTATCCTGGGATATGTAGTCTTGAATTCATAATGGCAAAATGATACTACAAATGAAATACCGGAATGCAAAGTATAAACTAGAAGAGTGTGAGCTATTCAGGTTTGGACTAGGGAAATTTGAGAAGTCTGCGCTAGAAACTGCCAATTATGTTAAAACAACCGGCGGTATCCCAGACAGTTCTCCGAAAGCCCGACAGCTGATTGCTGCTTTTACATAGAATGCCACGAATAATCAAATCATCGGAGGAAACGAGGCTGCCTTTTCTGCGGAGAGAAGCTGAACTCCATCCTCCCTGACTTCATCCGATAAGTAAATGTCTACATTTCTTTATGCTATAAAGAAACGCAAACATTTGCTTATCGGATCTCGTCACTGCGGAATTTTGTAGTCCGCGATTTCCTGCAGAATGACGGGCCGTGGAATTTTCTCTCAACTTGTGTTATATAGACACAAGTTCGCTGGCAGGATTAACACAACACACACAGTCACACAATCAACACAGCACACTACGGGGAGAGGGGGTGGGCGCGCACACGAAAATAAAATTGAAAATTATAAAAAATAAGTACTTGCCAAACGCCAGGACATTCTCGCTCCAGACCTCGTTGTGACTGCATAGCAGGCCCCAGCAAACACCGTTGCCTAATCCTGGTGCTGCTCACATGCACCATGCGAGCAGCGCCAGGATTGGTGGGAGCAGCCTCACTCGTCGCTCCACAGCACGCTGGAGGCCTGCACTTACTCTCAACCTAGCTGTCTTTAGACAGCTGGGTTGAGAGGTTTAAAGTGCACATGCTCAGAGGGCCGTCGCAGGACGACCGGCCAAAAAGACATGCGCACTTTAAACAAGTGCAAAGGCAGCCCTGCCTCCTCCCTGCTGCCGCTCAGCATGCCCGCCCCGTCCTGACGCTCGATCAGGATGGGGTGAATCAAAAATAAAATGGTAATGAATTACCATTTTATTTTTCATCTGGGGGCATTTGAGTGGGGCGACGCTCCTCCGCTCCAACGGAGGAGCCACCCCTGCAACTAGGGCCGTGAAAGGGAACAGCCCTGATTCTAAGAAAGTGCCCGCAGTGCAGGGAGGATGGGTGGGTGGGTGGGTAAGGAATCTGTGGCTAGATCAGGTCTATCAGATAAGGTGTGACCGAAGGCAAGTAACTTGTCCATCTGATTGAGACATCTAGCTGCAGATTCCTTTTCTTTGAATAGATACCCAAGCAATACCATCCCCAGAGGATGGACTGCAGACAAGTTAGACCAGGAAGTCCTGCATGACAGAGCAGCCAAAAAGCCTGTCCCTGCGGACTGGACCATCCAGGCAGTAGTGCTTAGTGAACATAGGCAGTAGTGCTTAGTGAACATGTGCAGAAACGCCCACGTTGCTGCCTGACAAATGTCAAGGACTGGGACACCACGTTGCAACGCCGTAGTAGCAGCCTTAGCTCTGGTAGATTGAGTCCTTACGCTTTCAGGAGGCTGCTTTTTGTCCACAGCATAGAAGATTTTGATGCAAAGGACGACCCATCAAGATATTGTCCTTTTCTGCACTGCACGACTCTTCTTCGCTCCCACGTACCTCACGAAGAGTTGTTCATCCACCCGAAACAGTGGTTAATTTGTAAAAAACATAAGTGCCGGGGCTCTCGTCAGGAGGCAACTTCGACCAGGACACTTCTCCTGTTAGTGCTGCCTAAAACAGAACCAACTACTAACAATGAAATCTAACAAGTGGGGAGAGGATGTGGCTTAATGGCCAGAGCTACACGCTTCAGAGCTGGTGACCCAGGTTTGAGTCTCGGCATCGGCTTAACATCCTGTGATTCTGAGCGAAACTGCTGACATTGCACGTTCTCGGCAGCGATGAAAAGATCTAACCACGACTCTTCCCAATGCTGAAAGAGACCTTGAGCCACCTTCGGATAGAGACGCCATTCAAGATCTGCTAGGCGACTGCTGAGTTCGCCCTGGCGTTCAGAGAACCTGTCAGGTGTTGAACCACCAGGGATATGCCCTGCTGTTCCAGCCATGTCCAGAGACGCAGGGCCTCTTGACAAAAGGTCCACCACCCCACCCAGCTTGTTGCAGTACAACATGGCGGTAGTGTTGTCCATGAACACTTGAACCAGCTTTCCTTTACTGAAGAAAGAAAGGCTTCCAATGCCAAAACGAATCGCTCGGAGCTCCAGCAAATGGATATGGAGTCCGGATTTCGCTGGAGACCAGAATCCTCTTATCACCACATCTCCCAGATGGCCTCTCTAGCCCAGGAGTGACATCTGTCACTACTCCTTGATCTGGTTGGGGAGAGGAGAGGGTTCGGCCTCTGACCCAATCGCAGTTGGTCAGCCACCACTGCAGGTCCCATGCAGTTCCCTCTGAGATCTGAACCAGGTTGATAGTGAACCCAAGCGAATGCAGAAGATTCACCCTAGTCTGGAGGTGGGAAACGACAGCCTGGGGCGAGCCCGCCTTCAACAGCCAGTTGTCGAGATGGGGGGGGGGAAAGACTGGCACCCTTGATCTGCGCAGATGGGCTGCGACTACCGCCATCACCTTGGTGAACACCTGAGGAGCACTGGTAAGGCCAAAGGGGAGCAGGGTGAACTTAAAGTGCTCGTGGCCTACCATAAACCACAGATAGTGCCGGTGGACAGGCAGGACAGGAATGTCAAAATAAGCATCCTTTAAGTCCCAACGCTACCATCCAGTCTCTTGGGTCCAGGGCAGACAAGACCTAAGCCAGAGTGAGCATCTTTAACCTTTCCTTTTTGAGTAAGTAGTTGAGGGCTCAGAGATTCAGGATAGGGCAAAGGCCCTTGTCCTTTTTCGGGACCAGAAATTAGTAGGAATAAAAACCACAGCCTACTTCTGGCACCGGAACACTCTATGACTTCCTCCTGAAGCAAAGTCAGTTGATCCTCCGTCAGCTGGTGGTACGTTGGAGGCATGGAGGAAGAGATAGTCTCGAAGGGAGTAGCCCCGTTGGACTATCTGATGAACCCACTTGTCCGATGTGATGTTTTGTCAGTGGTGGAGGTGAACGCTGATCCTGCCACCAACTGGCCGCCCATGATCTTGAAGGGCCGGACTAGGAGGGGTTGGAGGCTGAGGGAGTGGGGGGGGGTATACTGACCTGACCTCTGGCCACCCGACCCACGCCCACAGCCACACAGAGTTTACTGAACTAGCGCTGCCGAGTGGCTGGGGTATGGTGGCGTAGCTGAAAGCCCCTTAAGTAGTCACGAGAGGGGCAAAAAGCAGATGGGGACCTTTAGCCACTGAGAGGCCCAAGGACTGGTCCGTAGCCCGCGAGTCCTTATATCGCTCTAAGGCCATGTCTACTTTGTCTCTGAAAAGTTGGGTGCCATCAAAGGGCTTGTCCATGAGGGAAGCCGGGACCTCACCAGAAAATCCAGAAGTTGAACAGCCAGCGTCTAAGACATTGCTCTGCCCAGCGAGTAGGTCGTGTCAAGCCCACAATGAATGGCAAACTTTGGTGCATCTCTCCCGCCTGATACCACTTGGGAGAGGATGGCCTGGGCTTCCCCCGGGACCAGTGGCAGCACTTGCGCAGCAGCTTCCCACAGGGAGTGGGAATAACAGCCCAATAGGCATGCAGCGCTTCCCTAACGCAATGCAAGGCTGGCGGAAGAAAAGATTTTCTTACCGCAACAATCCAGCCTCTTGGAAATCCCTGTCCAGATGTGCGTAAGGGAATGCGCCTTGTGAGGTAGAGGCTTGGACCACCAAGCTCTCAGGGGTTAGGGTGGCTGGGGAGGAAATTTAGGTCGCCCGGTGCAGGACGATGGCAGCGAGCGATTATCCTATTCACAGGAGCCACTGTGCTGGACTTGGACCAGGTTCCCAGAAGGACATCAGTTCATCGGCACCGGAGCTGCCGGCGTAGAACCCAATGGAGCCACCTCTGAGCCTGCAGGGCCCGAAGGTACGCCGGAGGGGTCAGGCCGCCCAAATGAGGCACATGGCATCATAGAATTCTTTGAGTTGGGCGGGGGTCGCTCCAGCTCCCAGGAAGGCAGGGAAGTGCGGAGCCGACCCAGGTGCATGTTCAGCCGAACGAGGCCTAGACCGCTGAGACTCTGCCGCCGCGTCAGCCAACTGACTGGGAGAAGTCGAAGCATGCTTCGACTTCTTGTGCTTTGTGCTTCTTACCTGACCGACTCGAAGACTTCTAGTGGGAGGACGAATCCTTAGGGCTCCCGAAGCAGTGCCCGGACCTTCCTCTCAACCAGGACAGAGAACGAGACCTCCGGGACGAACGATGCAGTGCTGAGCGCCAGGCACAAGGCGTTTTAGGGATCGCTCCCTCAAAGCTTTCGGAGCCATGGCCCAGCAGTAGGAGCACAACTTCAAATCGTGGTCGTGTTCCAAGCACCAAAGGCACACCTGGTGTGGATCCGTTACCGATATGGCGCGGTGACAGGCGCCACACGGTTTGAATCCGGAAGCCTTCTTGGACATTGTACACACCAAAAAATTGTCGAAAAAGGCCTATCAAAAAGTGACGGAGGATAGCTCTCTTCATGGATCTGCACTAACTGGCGCAGAAAAAAAAAAAAAACGGACGTCAGCGCGCCGAGGTGGCATCTATATAGGTGACGCAGAGGATGTAGCATAACGGCTAGGGCGGTCGACCTCAAATCTGGGGAACCGGGTTCGAGTCTCGGCAACGATGCTCAACATCCTGTGATTCTGGGCAAATCACTTAATCTCCCTGTGCCCAACAAAAATGAATGTGTCCTATTCTAAAGCAACTGGTGCTCATGTAAAGCGCTCCGATACCTTCGGGTCAAGTTCGCCCTATATAAAACTCTGGGAAAAAACGCCGCCAATGTCACACGGAGCCAACCAACACCACGCAAGGGTATTGCTTGAAGAAAAATCTTCTGGATCCAGTCTGACGCCTGGGAAATTCAAAGGTAAGGAATCTGTGTCTAGATGTCTCTCTCAAATATGCAAAACTAAAATGTATTCATTAGGTCTTTGTGAATCTTAGTTCTGCGGTAGTAGAAAACCTACAATCATACGTACTTCAGAATATACATACATAAAGATGGATGGGCATAGTATCCTGCCTTGATACATAGTACAATCAAACAAGTTAATTACTACAGGTAGAATTTCTATCAGAAAGATAGTTCCCGAATCACAGATTCCTCACCTTGTGACTATTACCCAGGAGTCAGACTGGATCAGAAAACGAAATGGTTACTTACCAGTAGGAGTAGTTTTGCAGCTTGAAGAGTTTTCTGGATTCACATGCTGTGCATTATTCAGTCATCTAGTGGTTGGGTCCGGAATTTTCACTGTTTCCTTTTTTTTCCCCCTGTGGACATCGTTGACCAACATTTGGTGCTAGGTACATCCCTTGTGTGACGTCAGACAGCGCCCCGGAAGTTCCTGTGCATGGTAGTCATCTTCGATTTTTTTTTCCCCCTTCTTGTTGTGATAAAGGGTATTTATTTACTTTTCCTGATTTTACGTGATCTTCCCAACCGTTTGCTTTCCACATGTCTGGGTCGGGGGGTGGGTCGCATGTGAAACCAGAAAACTCTTCAAGCTGCAAAACTAAACCTACTAGTAAGTAACCGTTTAGTTTTGCAGCATGAATCCTTTTCTAGATTCACATGCTGTGCGTTAGATTAAGTAGCTGTTTCCGCCTCCTTGGGATGGAAGGGGCGAGATGTGGCTGAATTTACCAACAGGTGTTGAAGTACTTTCTGTCCCACCTGTGCATCTTTTGTCATTTGTAGATCCACACGATAATGCTTGGTAAAAGTATGTGGGGAAGCCCATGTAGCGACTGCACATATAGTGTCAATTTGCACATTTGCTATAAAGGCTAGTATTGCACCCTTCTTTATTGTTGAATGCGCTCTTGGGAGTGAACTTAATGTTTTTACCCTCTCAGGAGTAGCATATTTGAATTGCCTTCACAATCCAGCATGCAATTGTTCCTTTTAAAATGGGTGAACCTTTGCTGGACTTTGCATAAGAGACTAACAATTGATTTCACTTATGGAATTGTTTTGTCTCCTGTAGATATAGTAATGCTCTTCTTACATCCAGGGCATGTCAACTTCTTTCCAGTTGTGTTTGTGGGTTTTTAAAGAAAACTGCTAACTGAATGCTTTGATTCATTTGAAATTTGCTCACCACCTTAGGTAGAAACTGGGTGTTAGTTCTTAGAACTATCTTGTCCTTGTGGATTTGCATGTATGGTTCATCAATAGTTAATGCTTGTAGTTCACTTACTCCCCGTAGTGATGTTATCGCTAGTAAGGCAGTTTTTGTGACATGCCGAAGTTCTGCTTTGTGAATTGGTTCAAAAGCTCTATCATAAGCTGTGTCAGTACAGTGTTTAGACTCTACATAGGGACTGGAGCTTTCCTTGGAGGTGTGATTCTTTTGGAACCTTCTAGGAATCTCTTGATGACTGGTGATGTAAAAAACTTTTACATAATGCTCCCTAGGTATATGCTACATTTACCGCCAGGTGCACCTTGAGGCTTGAATAGTTGATTGAACTGTCTAGCAAGTGAGCAAGATATATTATCACCATTTTCTGTGCAAATATTGAATCTTGGGTATTATCTTTACACCAAATTAGATACCTCTTCCACTTAGCTGCGCAGCATTGTCTTGTGGTTAGTTTTCTTGCCTCCTTTGGTATCTCCATTGTTATTTGTGGTAAATTTAGGCGTCCAAATTCTATGTCCCCAGGCTGCTAGGCGGAGTGTTGATGGTTTTGAATGGTTGTCAGGAGGTATATTTCTTCCTTGAATTTGATCATCTGACCTTTGGTCAGTTCAAGTAGTCACGCCCATTTAGGGGCTATGAGGATTACAATTGTTTTTGGTTGCCTGGCCTTCTCCAGTACCTTGTGTTGTAGAGGAATCTGGGTGGGAGGGGGAGGGTTTAGGCAAATGTCCCGGACCAATTTAGTGACAGGGCATTCCCTTCTGATAGGAGGTGTTAAAACCTGGAGGTGAAGGATTGGCATTTCCTGTTCTCCGCTGTTTCAAATAGGTCTATTTTTGGTGTCCCCCAGAATCCGAATGTTTTCTAAGCTCCTCTGCTTTATTTCCCATTTGTGTGAGCTGCTGCTCTTGCTCAGCAGACAATCTGCTTCCGTGTTGTCTTTCCCTGGTTGATGGATTGTTTGCATCCTCTTTGATGTAGCTCATTGCCATATCTCCTGAGCTAGTTTGCTTAGGATGAATGATTTTGTTCCTTCTGGTTTGTTCAGTTAAAACGTTGTTGTATTGTCCGTCTGGATCAATACTGTCCTCCCTGCGATGTAGGCTTGAAAGTCTTTTAGCCCTAGAAGCACTGTCTTCATCTCCAGGAAGTTGATGTGTTGTGGAGTCTGAGTTGTTCCATTCACCTGGTAATTTTAAGTTTTCTGTATGTGCTCCCCTTCCTTTGTGACACGCATCTGTTGTGATGGTCACTAAGGGAGTTGTTGTTTTGAAAGGTCTGCCTAGTGTTACATTCTTGGATGCCAACCATTGTGTCTCCTTCTGTACCCTTTGTTACAACTACTAGATCTTCCCAACTCCCGGTAGTTTGTGACCAGTTGTTGCATAGCCATTGTTGTAGAGGGAGCATGTGCATGGGTAATTAGGGGGATGCATGATGCCATCATGCCCATTAGTCTCATAACTGTCCTCAATGTCAGACCGTCCCTTCTGGTAAAGGAGAGTTTGTTCTTTGATTACTTTAATCCTCCCTTGGGTCGGGTATGCCTGTGCCACCTTGGATTTCAGTCTTGCACCAAGGAAGGTTTTTTCCTGTTCTGGGATTGGTGATTTCTTTAGGTTTAGGGAGAAACCTAGCCTTTGAAGCGTTGTGATTAACTTCTGAATGTGTCTGTGGTATTCTTCCTTTGAGTTTGCCTTTACTAACCAGTCGTCTAGATAAGGATAGGCGCGGATTCCGTTCCTTCTTAGGAGCGCTGCCACTGCAGCTAGGCATTTGGTGAAAACTCTTGCTGCAGATTTGATTCCAAAGGGTTAACCTCTGAACTGGTAGTGTGGGTCTTCATGCATGAATCTGAGGAACTTCTTGTGTTCATGATTCATGGGTATGTGTAGATAAGCATCCTTTAAGTCTATGGTTGCCATGTAGTCCTTTTTGAAGGAGCAAGATTACCTCTTGCAGGGTTGTCATCTTGAAATGCTGCGTGCAAATGAATTGGTTTATGAATCAGAGATCTAAAATGGGTCTTAATACGAGATCTTGCTTTGGTACCAAGAATTAAGAGGAGTAGTTTCCTTTGTTGTGCTCAGTTGTTAGTACTCTCTCTATTGCCTGCTTTTGTATGAGTTCCTTTAATTCTTTCCTTAATTTCAAACGTTCCTTTTTTTAAACTACTACTTCTTTGGCAGGTTTGGTGGTGGCCTGCTTGTCAGTTCTATACAATAGCCATGCAGCACCACGTTTAAAATCCAATTATCTGTTGTGATTTTTTCCCATTCCCTTGAGCAATGGGCAATTCTGCCTCAAACTGGTTGTGTAGGGGCCCATTTCTGCGTCCAAGTCACTTGGAGCCTCCTCCTCCTCCTCCTCTGGAGGATTGTCCTCTGGCTCTTCCTCTGCCATGAAAGGGCTGGCTTGGCTGTTGTTGCCAGGATTGGTATCCGGACTGCTGACTTGACTGTTGTCCGCGGTCTTGTGTCTGCTGCTGTTGTTGTACTGCAGAGAAAACCCCCATTCCTGCAGGTTTTCTGAGGTTGCTTCCTCCCCTTCTGAAGGCGCCTCTGTATTGTAGAGCCCCCATTTCCTTTGCTGTTTCGTTGTCCTTTTTGATGTGTTCTAAGGACTCATTCACCTTGTGGCCAAAAAGAGTCTCCTGTGAAAGGCTTAATAATTAAGGTTGTTTGTACCCTTGTTTAAAGCCTGAAATCCTGAGCCAGGTGTGTCTTCTGAGGGTGGTGCCTGTGCACATCTCTCTGGCTGTGTCAGCTGCATCTAGGGATGACTTTAGACCGGTATTTGCAATGTACTTCCCCTCTTGGAGAATAGATTTTGTCCTCTTCAGAGAGTTTATTCATAATTTTTTCAATTTTGTCCCATTGTTAGTGACCATATCTGTTGAGGAGAGCATCTGAATTGATGATACGCCTTTGTGTTGCTGCCTCCCTCTCCATCTTCCTCCCCACCATATCTAGTCTTTTACTTTCCTTTTCGGGGGTGGGCCTATGCAAGAATGAGCGTTGCTCCTTTTCTTGCTGTGGTGACAATGATTGAGTCTGCCACTGTCTTCCCCTGTATACATTTGAGGTCTTTCAGTGGAGGGTCTGTACTTCTCAACCCTTGGTGTGACTCCTTTTGCTGAGACTGGCTCCTTAAAGGCCTCTTTGCCCTGGTTCAGTATACTTGGTAGCATTGGGAGGTATTAGCTACCTTTTGTCGATGGCATCAATGTTTCTAGGAGAAAGCACAAGTCTCCTTTCTCCTCCTCTAAGGGGACCTCGAAAGTGTCAGCTGCTTTTTTGACCAGGCTGTTAAAGGCAATCTCATCTGGTGGTGATGCTATCAAGGGGTATGTACAAACCTCCTTTGCCTTGCGAGTGTTCTCTTCCTCTTCGGCATCTGAAGTCGTGGAAGGCCTTATAGGAATTCTGTATTCCTTTAGTGTCTCGTCTAACTGCTTTTTTCGTTGGAGTGCCACCATTTCTGCCTCTAACCATCTTCTCTTCTTTTCCACCTCGAGGACCTTTTTGACGTCTCTTTCTTGGCGCGATGGTTACTGCCTCCGAAGGTTTGGTGTTACCCTTCAAAGTCTCTCGACCGGAGCTGGTCTTTGGCAGTTTCGATGCTTTCCCTCGTCGGTGTCCCAGGTATGGGATCCATGGGATTCTTTTGGCAGTGGCTGACCCTCAATAGTCTTCTACACTTGGGCTGCCTTCTGCACCTTCTTTACGAGGCCCTTGGTATCCGAGGGGTATTCATTACCTTTCCTGGTCTTATTTCGACGTCCTTGGCAGTCTTTTTTGTGGCCAGTCTTTTCTCTGCGTCCCCCTCGAGAATTTCGATGTCCGAGCCTCTGTGGACTGACTCTGCAGCTGCGACCTGTTCATCTATGTTGCTTGAAAGCCCCAAGTCCTTCAGCGATACTGGTTTCTGGCTGCTGTACATTGCTGCGTGATGTTCCTCTCTGCTTTCGTTGGGCCTTGAGAGTCTTCAACACAAATACGGCACAGGCCTTGTAGCCCTTGTCCTTATGGTCCCAGGCAGAAGTTACAGACCTTGTGCGGGTCACCTTGTGCAAGCTTGTGGTGGCAATTTGGGCAAAACGTAAGCTTTTTTTCCCCATGACCCCTACCTTGCTGCATTCTCCGTCCATGTGCGTGGTGAGATGTTCAGACAGGGTCCTCCGACAGGTTTTGTGGACGGAGGTCCCTTTCGTTGTCCAGTATCTTCTAGTTCGTCGCCCTTCGAATTTTTCGGCAACAAATCTAACATTTTCGGGAATATTCTCCAAAACCTCAGCGCCTCTTCCCTTGCTTCCAGACAGCAGTGGGAAAAAGAATCTGAAGATGGCTACCATGCACAGGAACTTCCAGGGCGCCTTCTGACGTCACACAAGGGCTGTAACTTGGCACCAAATGGAGGTAGAAGATGCCCACGAAAAAAAAAAAAATTAACCAGACAATTCCGGACCCAACCACTAGATGGCGGAATAATTGCACAGCATGTGAACCCAGAAAAGGATTCATCCTGCAAAACTTTAAAAGCAGTACTCCTGCACACTGATAAGGGGCATTGTGCGGCTCCACACTGAAGTTGTTCTGCTCCGTAAGTGACGAGTAGAGCTACATATAACAGCCACCCTTGGCCTGAAGTCAGTTGCTTTCTAACTGTCTGCACCCTCAGACGCAGAGCTCATTAGCAGATTGACATGACTAGTTTCCAGACATCTAATTATGGGACCTATTTAGATGTGAAAAGAATCCATTTAACAGAATGGAGAGGTGAGAGGGTCATTGAGGAATCTCCAGTTAGATGAAGCATTTACCAGTTCGTTACTAGAATGCAACTTCCTCTACTGATGGATACTTCTAACCACAGATTCCTCACTGAGGAAATAGGGTGTATTATATGGATGGTTGTCCGACCTCACAGTGTAATACATTTACCAACCCCTTTAGGTCAGGTAGGTTTCCTCTGTCAACCCTGGGTAGCAATGGCACTGAGCAACAAGGCTTACACAGAGGAACAAGTGTAAAGCTTTAACAAGGCTTACACAGAGGAACAAGTGTAAAGCTTTAAAGCAGCACCAAAACAACTTAAGAAA